>OX438530.1:16956850-18156850 GCA_949316355.1 Bruchidius siliquastri | reverse complement strand
TTTAACGGTCCTTTCGAAATTAAAGAAATTTACGGTACATCTGCAAATATTTTGAATTTAGAAACAAACCAAATTACTAAAGTAAATTTTGATAGGCTCAAGCCATATTTTGAAACTTAGTTTCATTGCAGACTTTTATTGCTGCTGGTTGCAGTCCCAGCTTACGCACAACACTTCATTGAACCAGTAAACAACACAGTGGGTATCTTCTACCATGAAGAAGCAAATATAAAAATCTCTAACGACAAATGGACTCTGTTAGTATATAAAGACTTAAGTTTAATCAAAAATTCTTTGATACACAATGACAGACTACTAGGGAAGATGAGCGATCTTATTTATCAACCTACAAATCGTATGACAGCATTTAGAGCTCAAGTTAAAACTCATATTAGTCTTTTGTCACAGATATCTGATTCTTTGAATTCTAAATTTCAGTCAATATTTTCGGACACTCAATCAGTCAGTAGAATGAAACGAGGATTAATTAATGGCATTGGTACATTTTGGAAAGCTATCACTGGGAACTTAGATTCTGACGACGGAGAATATTACAATAGTTGTATCAACAAGTTGTCTCAAGATGAGCATCAAATAGAGAACTTAATGAAAAACCAAATTTCAGTTACCACTTCCGTTATCAAAAGCTTTAATAATACTATTAGAAAATTACAATTAGATGAAGAAACCTTTAATTCAGATTTGGTTATAATTGAAACATCTATCTATAACATTTCTGGAACTTTAGCATTCCATGAGGCACATTTGGAAATGTTAGAAATGTGTGAAGCACTTATGGAGAGTTATTTATTTTTGGAAGAAACCATTGATGATATTTTGAACTCAATTACATTTGCACGTTTGCATATTATTCACACTTCAATTATAACTTCAAAAGACTTGTTATATTTCTTACAGCAAATTTCACATAATCTAGTGAGAAATAATCTACCTTTACCAGCCTATGATTCACTAGTTGCTACATATTTAGACATTATAGAACTTGAAGCTTTTCAGACAGACTCTAAAGTCATATTTGTGCTTAAAATACCATTAGTAGAACCAGAAAGCTATATATATACAAAACTATTCCCCTACCAGTACCAGATAATCGAACAGGCCTTTTCCATGTCATACTGACATCGCGAAGGTACATTGCAAGAAGTGATGATGCATTATTGTATTTATCCCTTCGTGATCCTGGGAAGTGTAAAAACCTTTCATTCTTGACAAAATTATGCTCAGATGTATTACCATATCCTGTGGATGAAAACGCAATTTGTGAGGCTCAATTATTACGTTACGCTGTAACGCTGCCAAAAACATGTCAAACTACAATTGTAGCAGCCGAAGGTTATACAGTTCTATCATTATCTGCAAATCATTGGCTAGTAACAGTCACGAATCCTATTCCAGTAACTATAAAATGTCCAAATAAAGGAGTTGTTACTAAAACTATTGGACGAAATTCCATATTGAAACTACAGCCAGATTGCAATGCCTTTATAGGAAGTACTAGGGTGCATTCCAGACCTAGAATAGACACGTACAAAAATATGACATACAAGAGTCACCCTGTTGAAATTCCATTCCACTGTTGCAAGAACTTGCCCAAAAGAGAAGACCTTCCAGAATTAAAGCCCTTGAAATTGAACCGACTGAATTTAGACGACCTGGAAGTTGCCCACCATAAACTGACTAAAAATGCAGAAGAACTAGATAGAATTATTAATGAGCCCTTCATTTCAAAACACAGATCATGGTTTACGTATACCGTAGTTGCTGTAATTTCTATTATCCTGGTGTTATACGTAATATGCAAATGCAGAAAACGAAAGCCCTTTCGACTTTCTATTTCCGGCCCAGTACATCCAGATGTTGCTCCGAATCCTCAAGGAAGTTTCATGAAGAGGTATCCAAGAATATTCCCTAGAAGACGGCCCAGCTTCCACAGAGAAGATTTTCAAGAGGAAATACCACTCTCGTGATATGTAGTGTTGTGAGAGCTCGCGTTTGTGTTTCCCTTTAAACCTTGTAAACTTTAACTTTAAGAATTTTACAATTTTACTTTTCTTTTACATTTTTGATTTTTACATTTTGATATTTTTACATTTTGTATTTCGAATTTTATGTTCCATTTCATTTTGTAAAAGTTGTCGCATGGCAACAACTTTTTATAATAAGGGGGAGTTGTTATATGATTTTCTAACAATGATTCTAGTATGAGCAACAATGTTGCAGTAGACATTCAGTCAGCTAAAGATAACAACTTCCTGAGATAATACAGCGTACAGAGCATCTTTGTTCTCAGCCACGTGTGCCCTTGCACAGATGCTCCGTAAGCTTTAGCAATAGTATAAATAGGGGCTACTGCCTAGCTCCGTGTTCTTATACCCGTTAGACTTTCGTTAATGTCATTAGTTAAGTAAAAGTTGTAACAATAAAAGGACTGAAGCTTCAGTCCAAATAAATAAACTTTTTAAAAAATCAATTCTAAGAGTAATGATATAACATATATATATATATATATATATATATATATATATATATATATATATATATTTCATTCTCTCGTAATTATGCTTCGAAAAAAAAATGTATAAAAGGAATCGTTGCTGATACTGTTAAGAGATTCTGAGTCAAGAAATATGACGACTTCACTATTTGACCACCTGAAATTACGAAATACGTTCCGTTCTGCGTTCTCAATCATTTAGACATCAAAATACTTGTTCAATGGCGATCCACAAATGGAGTACAGTTCAACGCAGAGAAGCCTCAGACAACTACTGTGTTTTCAGTCGGGAAGGTGGACAGACGGCCAATAATTGAGTCATCACACCAAATAACAGCAATCGTCTTGAATCTTTGCCGCAAACCTTACACCAGGCCTTTGCAAACACTTTGAACTCTCATACAAGCGTATCGTATTCCCTACAGGATGGAAGAACAGTCGTGTGCAACCTATTCCTAAGAAGGACACAAATCTGTTCAGCAACTATAGATCTACTAATACTCTACGTCATGTCCACCGCTCTAGAGACTATCATTAACGTGTTACTTCAGAGGTACCTGGACAAAAACAACATCATCAGTGATCGCCAACACGGTATCCGTTAGTATGTGTGGAGCAGAGCAATTGAGCTTCATGGAGAGTCTCGACTGATCGCGACCAATAGGGTCTGTCATGATACACCTCTGATCAAGCTTGCTGCCTATGCCAGTATATAGTTTTCTCAGAGACCGTCCCTTATTTGTGATGTATTTACCATCTTTTAGAGATCTACCCATTCCACAGCGCCTTTGTTTTACATTAACACTATCTTAGGAAGTGGAACGAAGTGTTGTCCTCCTCAAAAGACTTCTGACAGACTGGGTCTTGACCACTCCTATGAGTGACCGGTGCCTGTCCAATTTGCAGTGACCTGTGAGGATCCCTACCAACAAGTGGAGTGAATTCCTCCTCCTGTTCATTAGCCATAGCTCTCTACGTTTATTGGGGCCTGCTATGAACCTCTTGGACTGTCTGAAGTCATCTTTCTCCACTCATGTTTTCGCCAGTTCGTTATATGTCCAATCACCTAGGGCATTATTGATCTGGCCTCTGCTTGTATTTACCGGAGAACACATCCAGCTAGGATGGCTTCTGCGGCACAATAGTTGCTAACTTTTCCCTATTCTATAGATACTACCATGGTCAATGTTCGACCAAGCTCGATTTTGCGACACCTCGAACAGCATATTTTCAAAGTCGTTATTTTGAGAAACTTCCACGTTGTGAAATAGGAAATCGAGTGCTGGAAGGCATGTTCCTCGTTGGTATACTTTACAGTAAGTTATTGTAAATAAACTTTCATCTTTTGTATAAGAAGAAGTCTTTCAGAATGTCGTGAAAAGAAATTTTCTTCATTCATAATGCAGTTCGTGTACCCTTACATTACTTCTGTTTATACATTTCCCTAACTTCTCCGACGACACAAGCAAGAATAAGGTTTGTTTTTCCAAAAAAATATCAGCTCTGTTACGCTTCTACTCCTATTTTCTAATTTAGCATAAAGATTCTTGTAAATGGACCGGGACGGGAAAGCGACATTTCGTAGCATGCTCTGTAATATAGATAAACATTCAAAGAATTATTTATTAGTATATAACTAGGAGCGTTCTATCGCTCTATTGCTCTATTATGACCAACAATACTGCCTTGGAGGCCATTCGATGAAGCCACTTAGATGTCTTTAAGAAGGCGAACAGCAATAACAAAGGAGGTAACAATATTTTTGTAATATATGTGATACTGGATCTTGGCACAGCACCCACTATGCAGTCTTATCAGTCGCCAAACCGCTTGTTTAGAAAACACCATTAGTGCTTCCCTAACTGTGTTATCATGTTCAGCAGAAGATTCACAGTTAAGCTTCCTAATTTCCCCTTGAAGATGACAATGTATTCTGTTTTATTTCTGTTTGGTTTAGTATCTACAATAAAATTGCAATTCTACCAATACATGAACGTTGCTAAAAACAATAAGGAATAAATGAACAAGTGATATGAATGTATTGTATCCACAACATTGATATTGCAGATACAGATGGAATAAAAGGTAAACCCGGTATTACTATCCCACCGGGTGGCAAGTGTTGGACCATCGTATGAACGCCGCTACCCACGCCGGGTGAACAATAAAAACTTAAGTTTGTATACCGAACGGCGGTACCGCTCTCTGTTCGCGAAAATATCAAAATCTTTGCGCCTATCGATAATTGAAAAGACAAAATGATAAATAACAATCGGTGATTCACCTGATTTGAGATACGTTAGTAATACTGTTTCGATCTTCCACTGTCTTTAGATTTTTGCGTTTCACAACGTTTCGATTACTGTCCTCTTTAGTTGAAAAAAAGATGTTTCACCTGAAGACGAGGATAACGCGTCAATCAAAACTTTGTGAAACGCAAAAATTTAGAAGTCCGAAACAGTATTACTGACACATCCACGTTTTGTACAAATTCCATACAACAGTTGGAGATACGTGTTGGCGTTGGTAGCAAACATCATATATATATATATATATATATATATATATATATATATATATATATATATGTATATATATATATATATATATATATATATATATATATGTATATATATATATATATATATATACATGAATTAGGCATAATCGTTTAGTTTCAATCTTTCCCATAGAATGCTTAATGAAATATGTGTCCGGTATTATAAATGGTTTGCTGAGTGGCAAAACTGTTTGTTCCCAGTACATCAACATCATAGAAAAAATAGTTTTGTATCTTCCAAAATTAAGATCCACTCGAAAAAAATGTATACAGAAAAATAAATCTTGGAAAAGTTGGAAGCTTTCAAAGCTTTGATGGACTGATTGCTCCAATACCAACACGCCGATGTCCAAAAATGAAGTAGCATCATCTACAATAGGGTTACATGATTCCTTCCGTCATTGACATGGTTTTTGTAATGCTGCTATCGCCTTCACCCCTAAACGAAACGTAGAAGTCTTGAAGCAGGATTTTTCTGCCAATTCTGTAATAAATTCGGAAGGAAATAATCCATCCGCTACCATCAGCGAGGGTTTGATTTTTTCAAATTACTTTCCAAAATATAATATGCTGGTATCCTGAGGTGATACAGCGTTTAAGAAAATGATCGAAATAAGTTTTCTCCGACCCTGTATTTGGTACATCCAGCAACTTGTTATGGTACATATATAGTTCATTACAGTAAGCCTGCTTTAAATTATCACCTATAAAAGCTGCGAGCTCCAACAATCAAATAAACCGTTCATCCGACTAGCGCTGCCTTTGGCGTGAACTGAACGCTAATTTAATTTTTTTGTTTTGCAAAAGCAGATTAAGCGATTAGTTGTTCGTTTGTTTATAGGATGCTGACAAAGCTGGCAGTGAACGCTTTCATCAATTCAGTTACAGAACTGCGTACTGATCCCTTAAACTATCCGGAATATAAAATTTGGCTATCGACGCATCCAATGACGATATATTTATTGAACGATTGTTTACCGTTCTTACGTTCCAGGGTTCTACAGTGAGAAGGTGCAGTTGATCCCTTCCTCTAATTTTGAATCAAAAGGTTCATTTTCATGAAACTTGAAGTTCTTGTGTCGCAAGATGTGTGGAATGAGGTTAGGTGGTGAAACTTGACGCAAAAGATTGAGGCTTTCTTAAGTGCAAGTTTAACTGTCCTCACATTGCTTAGCATTTTTAGACGTAATGATGCTAAGTTGGTATCTGGGATAGCATTTTGAAGCAGGACCGGAATGTACTACTCCTAAGACGAACCTTTACTCAAGACAAAGTCCAAATGCGTGTCTGTATATTGCCTCCAGCTTGCCTATTAGGAATAAATAACTAGCATGGATGTTTCCTACATAGTGAATACCATGAATGCTCGATGCAGCTTAACGCATTTCGCCAAATTCTGAAAAATATGATATTTAGGGGAGCCGTCGGTACCCGGGCGGCAGCGTTTTCAAAATGAATGTGTTTGCATGGAAAGCGCAAGGTCAAATGAGTAAAATGAATGCTGCCATATAAACTGTATTTGGAGGCTCTAAATGGGATTTATATAGTATTTCCATCTAGCGGATTAGCAAGTAAATAACTCTCTCAAATGGACCACTCAATTGAACTTCTATGATCGGTTTTATCGTCCGGGATGAGTTGCAGCTCATTGAACATATTCATAAAGTCATATGAAGTTGGAGTATATTGTTGAAATTGACAGGGAGGTTAACATTATGCAGTTTTCAGGTAACAATACCTTAGGGGAGTCAAATTTAAAAACCCAAAATGCTCTAATAATCGATAATTTTTTCAGAAAACTGGATTCAATGAAAATGGTCGTTTTAATCAGAGGTTTGTCGATAATTTTGAGACTGAGTTAACCTTATAACTAGAAGCAGTTTTTTTATTATCAAAATTCTCAAATATATATAGAACCCAGAAAGTTATTGTTCATTAGTATGATGTGACGTCATGGAAATAAGGAATAAAGTATTGTGTATTTTTTGACGTTCTGTAGTCAGGAAAATATCATCCATTTATCTAAGCCTATCTTTGCCATTGTCTGCTGGTTTGTTTTAATAATAATAATTTTTTGTATTCGCTTAATGTGGGTTAATTTTGGCGGGATTTTAATGGATATGTGGTATATATCACGGCTTCATAGAGGGAAGCACTGCTTGACTGTTGAAAATATATGCATTGGGGTAGGAGTAAGCCTTTATTTGGCATTACTGCCAGCTGTTTTCGAAAAAAAAATTGAGAGACGCACTTGGAGACTGAACCTCAAACCCGTTTACCCCAATCAATCATACTGAAAGTGTTCACATATGTTTGGTTTTAACGCATGATTAGCTCAAAATGGTGGTTTATCCTTTTTGTGAAATCCCGTCAAGATTAGTATCAAACGAATGGTCTTGGGAAGTAGGGTATGCATAGTAATGACGCCTTCCTAAATCGAATATGACAGAGACGCTACGATTGCGGATTACCTTTTTTGTAGCAGCATCAGCGAGATGGATGTTAAGGGGAACCCAGAAATATAAATCTTCAGACGTAACAAAGCAGTATAAAATAAAATATAGATAAATATTATAATTTTAATCAGGTTCTATTTAATACCTCATGTACTTTAAGATAGAAAATAAGGTTTACTACAGGATAAATTTATGTAAGCATATAAAAAATCATGGAATTAAATGACGCTAACAGAAATGAAAATATTGCAAATGACACAACCGGAAAGCTGATCACTATTTTATGGATAAAATATGAAACAAAATTCATTTTATATATTCTGTTACATGCAAATGTAAAAATATATCAAAATATATTATATTTATATTTATTAATGCTACAAAAAGCCTACTTACCACAGCTAGGTTAATTAGATGTTCAATATTAGTTATGCGGGCTTACCTGCAACAACAAAAAAGTTATCAGAATATGTTTAATAATAACAAAAATGTCTTGTTATTTCACATCATCAGTTTCATATTTTATCCCCCTTTCTGTATATAGTCATTATTTAAAGTTTGTTGAAACATGCCTATATGTTATAACAGTGTGATATAATTATACGAACACAGATAACGCATGACATAGAATATACAAATTTTCATTCATAAACTGGGAAGAAAAACCTGGCCTACTGCATTATTCGAAGCAAATAGCATTTGATTGCTGGTGAGACAGTCACCTCTGAGCTAAGTGAATTCACCATGTGTCCGACAATCAGAAGGTATGTAGTTCGAATCTCGCCAGCCTCTCCAATACCTCGGTAGCTGCAGTATCGATCACCCTGTTGATACTTGATGCAGTTCAGAGGGGAGAGAAAGTGAAAATGTTCATAGATGCCTTCCTTATGCGCCACCTCAGGCCTATCGGCTAGCACCACCTTTCTGTCGATATATCAAGGGTATTTTTGCTACGCCTATGTGTACTACACATAAAGTGGCGGAGGATATAAGCTACAATTCGATGAGAGCACTACCAAAGTATCTGAGTCACAGTTTATATACGTTGGGCAACTTACGAAAATGTGTTAGACGCATGAAATATATCTTTAATTTTTGATTATTTCTTATATCTTACTCTATATTAATACTAACTAAATATGTTCTGGGTTAATTGTGGTTGATAGACGATAGTTAACTGACCCAATCATATTTTCAAACAAATTCAAACACAAATATTTCGGTATTCTTTATTAGAGGAAGGATAATCAGCCAAGAGCACAGCACTTCGGCCCCATTTGACCCCCTGTACGTTCCCGAAAAGGGTTTCTCAGGACTCGATATTCAAATATCTCGGACTAATAAAAAACGTACTGATACGGTTCAGCGCAGCACCACTCAGGCTGCCCACAGAGGACCAGCCTTCCTCCAGAATGGACAATCGCATTTGTATGTCAACGAATTTGAAATAGGTGTTCAGTTGCAATGCTAATAGCAAAGCGAAGTTATATTTTGGATCAAAGAATTTCTAGAGCAAATAGCCAACCAAGCTTATCGCGGTACATATCCATTTACATCACTCCACAGCACTGAGATTCCACAAGGTAATGATTTTTGGAAGAGATCGTTCGAGGATTTTCAAACTCAACCTGCTGAGGATGCATGGGACGAATCTAGTGTTTTTCATACTCTACGATTCACACAATTTTAAGTTATTGTAAATTGTGCATAAAGACGATTATCAGACGTCCAAAGCGGCATCATTTGAGAAAGGAAGGGTGTTGTTGCACAGGAGCTTAGACCTAGTGTGAACTTTAATTTTTATCTTCATTCTCGTAGAATCCACAGCAAAAATACTGAATTTTTTTCTAAGATATTCACCTCGTATCGTAAGTTACGTACAAAAATGTATAAACGTCAGATATTCAAATGGGTTTGTTTATATTTGCATATAATATATCCATATTCCATATTATGGATACGTTTGGAATGTGTCCAATAAGAACAGGATCTTAGCAAAGCAATATGATTCGTCCTTACTGATGACTTCTAGTACTTTATTCTTCTTTATACATGTCCCTTCAGGTGACCACATATATTTATGTGGTCCAACATTCATAATTGCCTATTATGGTCATCCATTTAGGTTTAATGAAACCAAATAGTAGAAATACTACCGTTTGAAATACTGGTCCTCGAACATCTTCTTTACTGCAGCTATGCTCAAGATTTTTCTTTACTACATTGTAAAATAGGATCAGGACATTTAACTGAAAGGAAATGAAAGTGCAAGGTTCCACCAGTTTATTTTTAAAAATGATTGAGTTTGACACCGTAAGATGATTATTGTTATAATCCACTCAAACTTGAAATGCAATGGTAAGTTTCTTGCTTCAGTTCCAAACCGCCCCAAAATCTTTACAACGGTAAAAAGGGAAAATTGTGGTCTCAAAAAGATAAAGTCTGATGCTTTTCGAAAGCTGGCGTCGATCTTGATAAAAAAACCCAACCAAAACCTCCAATACGATTCGATATATCGCGGCTCTGATTTTTCTCCCCTTCAAACGCAAATCCACGGATTTCTCTTTCTTTTTTTTGCCAGCGCCGTTTCGAATGCCAAAGTGAATGACAGCTTTAATTGAAAAAGAAAAAATGTTTTATGCAGCGGCATATCTGCAGCGGTAATGCCAGTTACGTCCTATAATCTGGGTGAGCTATCAGCATTCATTGTCGAGTCAAGTAGATTGACTTCGTACTTCCCACACTTCAATAATATCGATCTTGGCTTGGGAATATCATTCTCCATTACAATTAAACTAGAATAATCAAAGGTTTCGTCGTAAATGCTGACATTTTACACTGGTTTTGCCACCCTGCAATTGAGTCTGTGTCGAGCGAGATTCTTTTTGGTAATTATTGTAATATGGATATATATAAAATTGATGAGGCCAGAAAAACACATTAGGAAGATGTCGGAGACGTGACGTTTTGTTTGAAAGAGGGATTGCTAAGCAAAAGCAATAAAAAATTAAAACAGTAGTATTTGCCAATTGCAATTTAACTACCTCAACTTCAATAGCACCAAAAATAATTGTTACCTATTATTATCTTACCCAATATTAGTTAGTTATGGTGATCATAAAAATGCCAATATATCCAGACGTCACCAATGATCAGACCAATGAGACCGTTGTACCTGATTCTTGTTGTCATTTTGGAAACAGCTCGGTCGAACGTATTCTATTGTAGAATCCATGGATTATGACGATTCATATTCTCGTTATCAGGCCAGTTTTACATAGTATTCAGTATACGACAGTGTGTGTAAATTCTTTTACGATTCTTTTGAATCGGAAATCTTCACTATCAGTATCTCATAGATTACTGTTCTATCGCCCATAATTTAAAATCATATGAACAGTGTATGTTTTTAGAATCAGTTTACTGATATTTTGTGATGGGCATACTGCTCACATCTTGTAATATTCATAATGGCCAATATTTGGTGAAAACAATCTGGCATGTTGAAGGCTTGGCTCAGTATGCTGTGATTGCAAAAAGTATTTTGCTCAAAATTATTTCGTCTAAGAGCCAGTTTGAGGTCGAACTCGGTGTCAATGTCAAAAAGATCCTGCTGAAAGCCATATATACTATTTTTGTCATAAGAACCTCAACCGCAATTAGGATCATTTTAATTTTAAGGGTTAGTGGTGTTTAACCAGACAACTCAGAAAATTACCCTGACAAGGCAATCACAAATTGGACATCCAGGCATGAAGATGAAGAGACACTCAATACCCTAGTCAAACTGGATCAAACAACACTAACAATGACATGTGGCCAATATCGTTAGGTCGACGTTTCAGATGCTGGGGATCCTCTTCCGCTGCAGAAAATTGTATTCAATGGAACAACTACTACTGCTATTCTGCAATGCTCAGCGTTGTCAGATATTATTGGCAATTATCTTCACATTTGCTAAGATCTATAAAACTTTCTCCTTCTAAACAAATACTGCGTTTGAGCCAAACATATCAATACGTTACTCAGATATTTAAACGCATGCAAGTCTAGCATGATAGGTTCAACGATTGGTTCCATCACTTAAACGCAGAAGTTTTAAGATTTCCAAGTGTGCTATTACATTCTTAAGCAGTAAGTATAAAAAAAGATGACCAGCTAATATGTATAAGGAAACATGGATATATGACTAAGAATATAAAGCTGTATCACACTAAATTGATAAGAAATTGGATGTTTGTATGGTATGTTATGGTATAGTTGATATAAGTCTTAGATTTATGCTAACTGTGCAAAGTACAGTTACTGAATATATGGGATAAATAGAAATTTGAGCAGACCTATATCTAATTTTTTTACTTCCTAACAAAAAATATCAATCAAGTATTTTCTAATCGTTATGTATTTAAACTCTCACGAAGTCTCAATAGAACAAGCAGTTCATTGTAGAACCAACCAACTTCGGCCCATATTGGAATTCTGCTAGGCTGTTATCATATCACATGCTATAATCGTGAAGAATATATGAGTGCTGAAGTCAGCCTAATCCTGTATAGAGCATGAAAAACGTCAGGCATTTCAATAAATAATTAAATCTAATAGCAAATACGGCACTCGAAACGTAGCATCACCGCGTTGCAATGTGAACCGACATAGCCGACAAAAAAGACTACATTGAGCCTGGCTCTGCAAGGTAGAAAGGAAAGTCTGGTATTACATTTTAGAGTAGTTCCAACGAACGGAGCGCCTGAGGTAGAATGCTTTTATTATTTCTGCTCGACAAGAGTCAATCGAAAGATTGCGCTGTAGTTTGGAGAAGCTCTCCTATTTCCTTCGGGAGGGAAGGTGATGGGACGCTCTCATGTCTCATTCTCTTTTAATTAATTTAATTGCTCAGTGTTGAACTAAATTCTACAGCAGGAGCTCTCACTATAAGTTTTCAAGAATTATTTGCCGATGGAGCTAGAATCTTCTTGTATTATGCGAGAAACTTGAGAGAAATTTCAGGTTAGAACTGTCAGACGATTATATCGATTTACCAGTCATCGTCCTCAAACGTTGAGCCACAGTGCTTACAGCATTATTACACATATTTCTTAAATCTCATACAGTAAAACGACAAAAGGTAGTCCTGTGACTCTACTCTGCATCATGTCCAAGGTTATTAACGTACAGCATTTGGAGTACTAAAACGACATCGGTAAGAGGGTCACGCTGAAAGTTTTTAGATACAGAAAAACTACAAGGTTTTTTTTAAAAGCTTTATTCTGTTTTTCAACAAATTCTCTCCCTACCTCAATACATTTACGCATTCGGTAAAACCACTTGTCAAATTCTTGTGACCAACGTTCTTATGATAGGTTGCTAATCTCCTCCTCAAATGCAGCGATTGCCTCTTCAACGGTGGAAAAATGGCGACATCGTAACTATTCTTTGATCTTAGGGAATAAGATGCAGTCGCACGGAGCTAGGTCCGGAGAATAAGGTGGGTGAGGCAACAGTTTGACACCCTGTTCAGCAAAAAAAGCGAGTGTTTTAGCGGCGCTGTGGGCGGGTATGTTGTCACGGTGCCATTGAATACCCCGCAGACCAGTCTTTGGACGGCTCTTGCATAGTTCTTGGAAGACTACAGGAACACAGTCAGAAGTAACTGTCCTTCGATTTTCCAAGGCTACCGTTGTGACGTATCCACTTTAAGAAAAGAATATGCGAGCATTCTCTTTCCAACACTCTTGGAACGACGAATTTTCATTGGACGCCGCTCACTTTCAAAGCACCAAACTAATGACTGCTGTTTAGCTTCGGGATCATAATGATATGACCATGTTTCGTCTCCGGTTACGATATTAAAACTGTTTTTACTGTGCTCATTATAAAATTTTTAAAGCATAAACTTAGCCCAATCAACTCTTGTTGCTTTTTGCTTACTGGTCAACAAATGTGGCACCCATCTGGAACACCGCTTCCTTAGGTGAAGCTGATCATGAATAATTGTTCGGACTGCTGCCAAATCAATCCTCAGAGGAGCTGCAATCTTGGTGTAGGTTATATGCCGATCTTTTTCTACCATATTTTGTACATATTCTACAGTTTACGGAGTAACAGCAGTGGGCGGTCGACCTGTGCGAGGTTCATCATCGAGTGTGACCCGGCCGCTTTTGAACTCAGCAAACCAATTAGAAACTGTATCCCTAGAAGGGGCAGAGTCCCCAAAGCAACTAACTACGCTTTCATGACATTCCGCTTGTTTTAGTCCCTTTTTATAGTCATACAAAATCATGGCTCTAAAATTGCGTTTACCCGGTTCCATTTTGACGTTAAAATTCGGCCAACACTTAGATGCATTCGAGACCGTGGCAAGACAACTAGTGAACGATTCAATCGCTGCCTTTGCGTGTAAGCACTTACAACTTTAAACAAAATAGCGGCGTTCTCAAACTTGTTTAAAGTTGTATAGATTATAGATTTCAGCGTGACCCTCGTATGCTTCTAGAGCGCCATAGGCCTTTTGACTTTATAAGAGGTGGCAATTTTCACGATTTCATTTACGTCACATAACAGCATTGGCGGAAATGGCTTTCAAAAAACATGGTGTCAGTACGGAAAAAAATTCTAAACGACCCTTTCGGGGTGAACAGTACCAAGTTAACCTACCTTATTCCAATTATTCTTTCGAAATCATCATTTTAAACCATAATTGATGTTATGAATCAAGTTACATGAGTCTACATGAGGTTAAATATGTATGCTCACACATTTTAACTCATTCACGAGTAAATACATCTTCATAGCGGAAAACGCGATGTAAACTTGAATCCGAATTGAACACCCGACTAAACGGTTGAAGGCTTTGAAAGCTCCATTACGCCTGAGAGAAAAATATATTGAGAAGTCACATACTGCACACAAAGTCCTTCCAAACTCATGAATATTCCTCTCTGAATAATTTTAGATACATCTTGCACCTTCTGAAGGACTCCGGTCATGCTTAACTTCGACCTCTGCTAATCGTTACAAAGAGAAAGTTAGAGCTGAGAAGTTTCATTGGTCTCTGATCATTATTATAAAAAGTATACGTTTGATAGGATTAAAACTACCTGTTATAATTAAAAATGATGTAATTTAAATTTCTTCTTGTTTATTTCTCATTACACTGCAATTTTTTAAGTAAGTAGTTTTTGGGAATGTGAATGTAGGTGTGAAAGTAAGTAGTAATCGCCAGACTTACATCTCTTCAGCAAAACATACCTCGACCATGAATAGTGCAATATGCAGCTAAAGGCATATACGCATTAGATAGCCTGAAAGCTAGGCTGGTTAGGAGGAAACACAAAATGGTACAAAAAACCCTTTCCCACATAAAAGTATAACATTTGGTAAAATATTCTGATGCGCTAGTTCGCACATCTGCTTCACACGGAAGTGAACCATCGATTTCAACTTAATACAACTCATTTTGTCGATAGTGGGCGGCAGATACTCGAAAGCATGCATACCATTTATCGAATCAAAATTCATCGTCGAGGTTCTGCGATGTGATATAATTTGTTCATTAGAAGCCTCATATTGTCGAGTCCCAAGAGGGCCGAAACGAGGTCGCCCGCGATTGGTTTTGGATAAACAAATGAAACTTCGACTCCTTGTTCAATATATTATTCCATAAACGCTAGTCAATGTTAAAGTGATATATTCTAGATTGAATAAGGAACATAGATTATCATAAAATTTGTGTGATGTGGTTTTGAGTAGATTGATTGAGTGCTGAGTAGACTAGAATCCAGATATGAAGTATAGACGCAATGTATATCTGGCTAGTATCTAGGCCAATCGCAGTAAATTGAAGAAGTTATTTATAACTAAATATAGCATGATTCGCAGGACTAGAAACATAAATAAGTGTGAAAGAAAATTTGAAAAAATCACTTTTTATGAAATATTGTGGAGCTTTGCATAAAACGGTTCATTAAGAATGATGACTGAATTTGCAATTTTCCAGTTTTCAATCATAATTTTGAAATTTTTTTTAAATTACTTTCTTGGTAAGTTTAAGCGTATGATTTTAGAAAAATTCGTAACGGCTTCTGTCTGATCATTGAAATAGGTATCTTTCCTTCCAATTATTCGATTCCAATTTTTAACCAGTGTACGCGTATACACAGCACAACTAAGTTTTTCGAGGTACAAGGTAAAGATACAATAAGACTTTTCATAAGAATATGAAATTTCTAATAAGACAAAGATGATTCTAATGCGTAAAGAAGTTTTTGAGATAATTGTGACGGTGCGTACGTATACATACATACTTTAGGATTAAAAATTAAGCTCTTCTTGCAGTCGCTTACAATATGCTACAAAAATAATACATCAAAGAAATTATATCTCATTAAGTACAGAGGTAAGACAAAAATTCGGCATGTAATTTTCTTAACTCCGTCAGGCATATCTTGCTAGAAGGTTAAAAAATTATATGACATGCTCTAAATAGTAGTCAGTCTATAGAAAAGCAAAAATAGTTCAAAACTATTAGGTAGAAATTCAGCCTTTTGTTTGTTACCTTCCTTAGGCGGATTGAACCCATGTACTTCACAATAGGTCGTAGGTCCCAGGATGTCGGCATCTGTAACCGTTGCCGCAGCCATGGTATCAACACCTGAGGGTGGAGCATCAATTGTGAAGAAAGTTGAGCAGGAAGCTGGAGTTCGTTGCTGTCGCTGCTGTTGTGATTGTCTTTCCATCCTATCGTCGCGAGTTGGAAAACAGAAAAAAATATTCGGGTAAAGGGATCAGGTTTATTCAATTATGCTAGATAAGGATCGTTTTCGTTGTATATGAATTTTGCAGAAACGCTTTACATTATTATTGAAGTTTCATCCAAACATATGACGCAATTTTCGTATACATAAGCTCTTGAATAAGTGATGGTAGCTCAAGGTTGCCTCTCAGACCTTTACTATAATTTTTTTTAGATTGACTGCAAATTATCAAGAAATTATGGACATTCGATCAACTAGAATCCTTCACTGACTCAATAATGATATTTTTAGGATAACTGTGCATTTTATGAATTGAAGAACATCTCACATAGCTCATATGGTACATACAGGATGTTACCCTCTCCACAAAAGAATCACAAGGCGTAGAGATCTAAACGTTCTCCTTAAAGGTCTAAATCAATGGCTTCCTAATATTTTGCCTTGCTTGGCTTTTCTCCAAATATACTCAAATTCATTGAGCAATATCAAGTTGCTTCTTAGTTAGCACGTATCTCTGGTCCATTGAGAACTTTTCTAAAATTTCTAAAAATGTATATTCTCGAAAAAACTATTTTCGCGAATACTTCGGGCCTTTTTGATAGCATCAGCTGATCGTCCAGTATGTTTTGAATACATTTTCTACCAAAAATACTATTCTCAACTGCGAGAAATCCAAATGAAAAGTTGTTCGTTTAGTAAGCTTCCAAATTTTGCACACAACGTACACGCATAAAAACATCTCACTACAAGACTTTCGATATTCGACATCTGACCTTCTAAGACAATTAACTTGATAAGAAAATTATTATTTATTTGAACCAACAAAGGTATATTTTTCTCAAGAATTATACTCTAATGAAAAATATAATTTTCTTCACAGTTAAGACTTATATTCTCTTCTAACAAGTATTCCAAAATTTTTTTTGTAAGATTATCATATTATCCAACGGAACTCCGTGTACTTCAACCAAGAATACGAACATCTTGTCATTACCTCCAAGTAATTCATTTGCTTGTTTAGCATCCTCATATTCGTCAACGGCAATTCAGCGGTACGCGTGTGTCTGCTTCCGCTCCCGTTAGATTCTATTGGATCTAGCTATTACCAACCACCTTTCAGAATGAATGTGCTGCTAAAAAGTTGGAGTTGTGACTGTAAGTTCTATTACAAATGATGGACGTATATCTTTTGGCTTAACTACAGGTACATATTTTTTATATTTCGTTTATCTGTACACCTTTCTAACTTGAATTAGGAAAAATACTACCTATATAGCGCAGATAAATGTGAGAACAAAGTCAGATTGATACAGTTTTATACTTTTTTGGTTCTTCTTTTTAAGGTTAATGAACCAGCAGCTGCTTTAATAACATCTTATCAAAATTACAGAATGTTTATCACAATAAAAATTATATAGAAGTTGAAGTATTTGCGCAAAGATCGTGGAATGCTTCAGTCAACACTATAGTACTCTTCTAGGTTAGATTTTCCCTGTTTTGAACCAAGATTATGATATGCTCAATTTGAGATTTTGGTATTCCCACTCCAAGACTTTCTCAGGTTTGAACTGAATATATATAATCAAATTTACTATATATAATTAAAAATACAGTAATGTCACTTTAAAATTATTATAGCATTGCGCATATAGGAAGGTATGGTATACTTGAATGAAAGCACATATTCTTGGTTTGAGAATTATTTTTATGTGTATATCTGCAAACTGGAAGTTGAAGGCAAAGTTATCCAGCAGGAAATGAAAATTAAATATTTAGGCATAGAAATATAAGGTTATGGTGATGCTGAGGCGGAGGTAAGAAAACAGGCAACGAAGGCAACAAGAATAGCAGGATGTTTAAATGACACAATATGGCGTAATAAAAATAATCAAGTAGAAACCAAGTCAGAAATCTACAAAGCACTGGTCAGACCAACTATGACATACACTGCAGAAACTGACACAGCGAAAACTAAACAACTATAGAGACAACCGAAATGAGAGTACTTCGCAGAATAACTGGAAAAACGCTATTGGACAGACAGAGAAGTGAGAATATAAGAAGAACATGCATGGTAGAGAATGATAATGAGTGGACACTAGGTAGAAAGAAGGAATGGAACAAACACATCAATAGAATGGACCACAGAAGAGTAGTCAGAATCGTACGCGATAAATCACCGTCAGGTCGCAGGAGTCCAGGGCGCCCTCGAAAACGATGGAGTGACAACTTGGCGATGTAATAGGCAGAATGACGACGAAAAACAGGCGATTCGCCTATACTAAAAAGAAGAAAAAGAAGTGTATATTTCTAATTGAAAACAAGCTGTGACAGAATCGCGCAGCTGTGGAGCTTAAGCCTAACTATTTCCGGGCTCTTAAACATAAATTCTAATTTTTGGTCATTATTATTCGAAGCCAGATCTTTCAGGAGAAAGTTCAAATCTCTATCCATGTGACTCGGTATGCTAAATTCTCGTACCACTCCTGCCTGTCTCTGCGGCACTTAGCGCACCTCTTCATCTCGCTGCGCACTCTGAGCAACCACACCATGCCGAATAGAGCCATGCCGTGCTCCGGCACAGCCTGCACCGTCGGCGTCACCCTGATCCTGATCCTGCTTCTCAGTCGGGTCGTCGCAGTTGCCTTTGAGCTGTGCTGCAGCGCCGTCATCGTAATTGGCTGACGGGTATGGGGCGGTGCCGCTGTTGCTCTTTCACGCTGGTGGGCGGCGCTTGGGGACGGCACATAGCAGTGAAGTCGTACAGGCGGTAAGGACGACCTATAGAGACAGATTTAAAATACATGCACGTGAACTATTTATAGTACAGATTACGCACAAGAAGCCTCGTCTATGTTTTCTGACACAATGTAGGTTTTCTATTGGGGTCAGTTTTAGACACTTTATATATACAAAGTTCCTCATATACAGGTTCTGCGAGACCATATACGTGTGTCTTGTCGCCATTTCCATTTATGTAATCCACCATATTTAATGATATTTTCAAAAAAGCAGATAAAAAGTGCACACTGAAAATTGCAAAAATAATACGCTAAGACGGTTTTTGATTTTTAACAATCTACTTCAATTCAACAAGCTATTCCTTTGTCATTGATGTTTGTAAAAATGTAATTCATTTCAGGCTAAATAGATTTGTCTCCTCGAAAATTTCAGTACTGTGAAATGAAGCACTTTCAGTTTAATTATTTTGATCCAGAATGGAGAGTCTGAGGAGAAAAATGTAGAAGAGGACTTCTAAGTAGAAGTGACGAGCTATCCAAATGAAATATCTTCATGAGAGGATTTCACTGGCGTACCATTTTTTCTCAAAAATGGGATTTCACTGGCGTACCACTTTTTCTCAAAAATGTGCAACGGAAATCTAGTTCGAACGCCACTGGCAGAAATTTGAAAAAATGTTCGCGCATGCCAGCTTTCACAAAGATATCAAAAATAGTATACCGGATATTATGAAAAATATCTTTTTGAACAAAACTTCACCACCATGTATCTCAAAAGCTATGACATTTAATACAGACTTTCACTTGTGTAAATGCAGTCGCCAATTTTCTTTTATTGAAAACAAATCTGAAACATTTTGAATTACTGTCTCTCAAGATTTTTTTACGGACAACGGTCCTTTAATACCTACTTCTTAAAAAGATTCCAAAGTCATATCATGTATTATCAATTTGTAGAGGATAATGTTTCGGCATCATTGTCTTATTTATTGTTCTCTAAAATAGCTTTTGATTTGTTGGATAAAAAAATATATTTCAAGGCAGCTATATATTTTTTCATCTGGAAACTGGTGTAATGTGCAACCAAAGAGATTTTGGCGATTTTCGCCATTTTGTCCTCACATTTGAACATTATTAATGATATTAATATGATCCTCTACAGCACAAAACAACAAAACTGGGAATTTACATCGTTATACCTTGCATATTCTTAGGGACTGAAGCTTAAGTTTGCATATAACTCTCATTCTAATGTTCAAAATGCCAAACAGTGAAGTTAATGCACTTTCAATTGCCCTTTTTTGTGACCCCGGCGCTACACCAAAAAATCCCAGTTATAAAGACTTTTTTTGTCACAACAGTAGCTTCAAAGCTCGACAACAATCAGTATTGCAGTTTCCTAATCATAGGCGCTAGGATCATTGATACTCATACATTGTTATGAGAGTGTATACTACAATTAAGAATCTGTAACAAAAAGCACATAGGTAAAAATATATGAGCGACGTCCAATGTAATCCTCATCGTTATTAGATATACATTATATGACAGTTTTATAATGAAACTTGAAATTCATATTTCAACGTAAAAAAGATTTATGGAAACATATATAAACATTTGAATTGTATATTGTGAAAAGTGTCGCAGTGCAACACCTTCAATTTTATTTCCATACTTTTATTGCCTGAAAACTGTAACAGCAGCCTGAATGTCGAATCTGTGAAGCTTCATTTTATATACAAAGTTCCACTGTGTACAAAGTCTCGTTAGATGTGTCTACTCTCAAATGCCACATATATACTTTATACTGCATATTATCCCCAAAGTGTGTACTTTTTCAGCTCGATTTAAGGGTATAAAATTTGTCGCGTGGACAGCATCGGGGAAAAAACGGGATATTTTTCACTTTTTTCTGATAGATTTATCATCCAGGCGCTTCATACACCAGATGCATGGAATGATATTGCATAAATTGCCCTTAGAGTTCCATCTCCCTTATTTATTATCCGTTACTTTTTGTGCAATTCTGGACATGGTATTAGAAAAAACTGGAGCAGAGAGCAGTGAGTAGAGATAAGTGTATAAAAATAATTTGTTGGGGCGAATGAATTTGGAAAAGTAATTTATTTAGTTATTATCAAGCTACCCTAAAGCGACACTGAGAGAGTTCCATCAGGACGATCTCACTGTAGATCAATAGCATGATTGAGAACGTCAGCACTAGTTGCACAAAACAGGGGTTCGAGTTACATCCTCAGCAAAAAATACCGCATGAATGCTTCTCACACCAATTTGTTGATATTTTCAATGTTTTTCACGGATTTTGACTAATTCAACTAGTTTTCTATAACCGATACTTCACTTAAATGGGAAAACATATTTCATACCCATTAATGTAATGTATCTTCTGCTATATTCGATCAAAGATACTTCTCCGTAGCTCATAGTCTATATAAATCGTATTTCTAAAAATCTAAAGCTGGCCATGCCAGAATTAAGTGCCTGTATCTACATTACCGAATTTCCTAAATGCAATATCAAACCATTTTCTCATTTCCTAAATGTTCTACAATTACCCATTAAAGACGAGCTAGCCGGATCAGAGGCTTTATTACTGAGATTAGTTGTATTTGGCTGAGGTTCAAACAATGAGATTGAGTTATGACAGAGATACACTTGTTAATTTTGATGGTGTATTTACAAAAGTGCTTTGAGCTTTGATATCTAGACGAGCGTGACTTCAGTCGACTTTTATTATTTGCTTTCTCGTAGCCCCGAGTATTATGGAGTAGAGATATTAGCGAGAAACGAGATACGAGAGGGTATTCGCGACATGTCATCCTAGAAATAAATTCTAGAATGCACCTCCGTTTTATTACAGAGTTTGGTGCAGTATTTGTGTAGTATCTGCAAAACAATTATTAGCTTCTCAGAGATAGAGGAGGCTGTCTAGGACAGTGATCGCCAACCTCTTTAATGTGTTGAGCTACTTCGACGGTTTTGTAATAGACAATGAGCTACTTAGACATTAGCCAACTTAAATAAATGCATAGTGATAGCTTAGTATTAGAATTTTGAGACTGTAAACCTTTTTAGAATTATCTTTTCGAGCTACCAGTACCTTGCGATCGAAAGGTTGACGACCACTGGTCTAGGCACTGGCCAAATAAAATGATTATGCACAGTGTTTTTCTGTTGGAACATTAGTTGCCCGATATGATGGAGTCTTTCATAAAATTTAAACAAGCATATATGTTTTCGACGTTTTGATTTATTTTTTCCTAAATCATCCTCAGGTGACTCTTGTGAATCCTACAATATCACTATATAATGAATCAAACAGGGCAAGACGCTAAAATATTGAAAACGTTTACTGTAAATATAGATATAGATCTATGAGAATTAACAAAACCTCAATGATTCGAGTTACAAGTTAAACAATAAGGGAACGTATAGCGAAAAGCTAATTTGAAGGTTTGGAGAACAGCGATCATATTTTTCTCTGAAGCATACCTACTTTATTGAATTTATGAAAAGCAATGACAGTTGGTAACCGAAATTTCGCTAGAAAAACTGCCTCGAGTAACTTAGTCTTAGTCTTAGTAACTATGAAGTAGAATTTACGAAGCCATACCGTTTGCATGTTATGATCTTAGAAATCTTTGCAGCTATTCAACTTATTAGGTATCAAATTTCGTATCCTTGCCATATCAATCAAAATCTATAATCATCTTCATTGGTACGATTTTGAAAACTAACGCTATTATTTCGTAAAATTCGTTGTATCGTGTTCTACATATTTGATCATTTATTTCGAGGCTTCTAAAGAGGTGTAAAGCTTATGATTTAAGATAACTGCTACTTGTCTTTGTCTTACCTGTCCCTGCCGCACATGCCCACTCTACTGTACGCTCAGAGCATGGTTGGCTGACTGTACCCGGCAGGAAGGGATGCGGCACCGATGGCAGCCCTGCTTCGATGCTTGAAGGTATCGATATGCACCTCTTGAACTGTACCGCTCCTCAATGGACTGTAATGGCGCTCTGAAGCTGAGATACTGTTGAGAATTTTTTTAAGAATGTTAGAGATGATGCGCTATTATTCTCCAGCGATCATGTATCTTGAACGACCTGTTTATACTGAAATGATTGTCATTTAGAGAAAATCACCATACTTACATGATATTTTCATTTATAAATCATATACTGAAGTATTATCTTAGTAGTCAATGGCAAGTTAGGGGAATATTTATTATAAGATAATATATATATATATCGTCCGGAAAACCCATCTCTACAGAAGTTAGATTGGTAGCCCTTGGTTATCAGTTTTGATGTTTCTCAACCCAACAGATTCTTCTCATATACTTAATACTATCTAATAATTAATTTATATATGTCATACTATCAAATCATCTAGTTTCCCTTTAGCAACCACGTTGCATTGAGATTTATTAGGCTTCTAACATAAGTTTACATCCCAATAAACCTGTGCACGGGAAGATGTCCCTTAACTACACTTACTGCAGCGGCTGGTGGTGTTTTGAGTTTTATTTTACGAATATAACATCGATGGCTCCGAAAGACAGTCTCTCACATATGCTACAAGATTTATCATTGACGCCTGAGGTGATATCTCCCGTTCTCCCTCTCAAATGTTCAATTTTGAAAGTCGTCGCACCCTCGTCAATTTCAACATTATGGCGGGCGGATATCGTCTGGCTTCAGGCTCATCCTTAATAGGCATCCACAATATTACATTTGTGGCAAACTGCACATTACAGGGTCATAACTCGATAATAGATACATGAACGGGGTCTTCTGGAAGAAGATGACGGTGCTTTAAAGATTGATTATATTCCCTATCCTAATTGAATTGATTACCATATTGACACACACACACACACACAGATATATATATATATATATATATATATATATATATATATATATATATATATATATATATCTATATATATATATATATATATATATATATATATATATATATATATATATATATATATATATATATATATATATATCTGTGTGTGTAACTAAACAAAACCTTAGTATGAACTGACATACTATGAAAGGCCAGAATACAAATGATGCATTAGCATTATCGATAAACCCAAAATAAGGTCAACGCAAAGTATAATGAAGTTTTGATGTTTTCTTGCTTATTCCTACGCCAATCTTCAAAACTGAACGTAAGTACTATCGGCAATGTACCCATATCATAACCCTAAATCTAATCAAAGTCAGTGCGGGTATTAAAACGGTAAGTAAGATCACAGATGTATCAAAGAATCGAGATTTTGTAAGTAAACACCTGAAACTTCTGTGGATGCCTTTCTCTTATTTCTAGTTCAGTTCAGCTCCAAGATTACTTTTTTTATATTTAGAACTTTGACAACTCTATAGGAGGCCAAAACGCCAAAACGTTGCTAGGTTTTATTTTTGAATGAACGAGATTTCAGCAACTGCTGAAACAAAGCATGTTATACTAGAAGTTCTTGGCATATATTAAGATACATACAGCATTACCATACCTGTTACTACATCGATTTAAAAAGCTAATTGCAAATGAATAAAATTGAGGATACCAATGTATATAAATTACTATAGTTCGACGAGGCGAAAATACTCTTTACTGTAGAAAATGTTCCATGCTTCGATCCATTTCCACCACTCCAAGGACATTAATATGGTACACTTGGAATGAATGGTCATACTGTCCAACGGAACTTTGTGTAATAGTACTTGACAATAACTTTCTACGTAAGGACTCACTAAAGTCCCCATTACATTCCGTATGCATTAAATTCCCCTTGTCACGTTTACGAGGACCAGAACCATTCTGAAAGTAATCAGAGCAAGAACATTATACCATACATGCTTGTAGGATGAAAGCGTAGCATTTGCATTAAGCAGTGCTAACTAGGACCTTTCGCAAGGAGATCCACCTCTGCTAGCATGTGAACTCCCGACAGGAAGGGCTTTATCTGGGTAATGAGGACCGGTTTCTGTGGAATACCAAAACGGAAACGTCGCCGTTGCCATCGCTCCAAGCAGCCTTGTCGTTGCCGATGCCGCACGACTACGTGACTAAAATTAGTGCGCGAAGTTTCGCTCGAATGGACCTCCGCAAGACACAATACGGCCGAATAAATTGAAACATTAGCAATTCGTGAGTTAATAAAAAAAAAGTGTTCAGCGGGTTTCAAACCCGCGTCAGTGAGAAATTTTATACTGTTTCGCATATACAATGGAACCGTCGAGGACCTGCCTCATTAGCCACACGTAACAATGATTGCGGATCTGACTGTCACTAGTTGCCACTTGATGTCGGGTGTTTGGCAGTTTGAGGGTGCGGAATTTTTATTTTATTTATATCCAGATTAAGTTAATGCCTAATAACACAGGTCTTTGTTAACAGCGACCAGCTGTGGCTGCTATTAAGGTAGTTGTGTATAATTTTTGACTCCACTCTTGAAGATGAATTTCAAAGGCACAAGAAATTTGTAGAGTGAGAAACTAAGGCGAGGTGTCGATTAGTTTAGTAAATATATGATTTATTTAGTCATTTATGTGGAAAGCACCATCGGTAAATGATCATAGTGACGTTAAAATTGCCCCAAAAGTCTGGTATAAAGCATCGTGAGCGAGGAACGGCGCTAAGGAGGTCCCTAAACAGGGATTTAATCATTATGGAGGGGGAGGTTGCTGTAAAATTTTACGAGTATTTGACTCCGTAAATTAAATTTATGCAAAGCAAAATTGTTTTATGCCAGGAATTACAATGTTTCAGAGCGTTCCTGCTATTTTGACAAAGGAGAAACATCAACACATCCAGTTCCTGGATAAACTAAACGAATCATTCAAGGATATTTTTGTGTAACATCAGCTGCTCCCTTGAGGCTTATTAACATGGCAATTTACATTTTTAAAAAGCTATACTTAATAATTGGACGGATTATATCCTCAACCATGCACTTATACAAATTCGACTGTGGCGAAAATCGAACACAGTTACTGTGCCAATTAGGCTACGCACGCACGTCCCTCAATCAGTAGTGTCAACGTTAGGTAGACTCCCTTTCCTGATTTCATATCGCGCACATTCTTGGCATCTATTCGTATGATTTTCTAAACGTGTATTTGTATATTTTCTCCAGCATGTAAACTACCTAGGAAATGACTTCGTCCAGGTTAATTTTGATGAATGAACTCTATTTGACTTTTCTTAATCATGTTGAAACCATCTTCATTCGTTCTAGCCTAATCATCCTGTATATATCGTAACGCGATATATACAGAAGTAGTCCAACCTCGTTTTACTCTTTTGTTCTTGGTCTTTCGGGACCATAATATATAATTATACAGAAAACACATAGTATCTCTGTCCCTCTCTAACATGACCTATGAGAGTTTCTGAGATATAAAATTACTCTAATATTTTACACCTCACGGCCATTTAGTGTTATGTAAAATATTGACCTTTCACAAGCAAAACTACGATATTGGATACTGAAGGATCGTACAACCTTATCACAACCGTTCAATTTTAGATCTGCTAGCATACCCTTACTTTTGTTATTTTTGAACACATTACTCGCTTCAATACAGGTCCTCCTCGTCCAGTTCTTGGGTGTTGAAAAAATCTCAATAGCTCATGACTAATTTCTTATGCCCGAAGAATAACAATTATTTAGTTTATATGAGATATCCCAACTATTCTGGCAGTACCAAGAACTGTCTGGGTTACCGTGCACATAAAAAATTACAAGACTGTCTCTAAAAATAGACATTACCTCCTACATTAATGGCCGTGAGCTGTTTTCCATAATTTTGATCGAATTCCTCATCACGAAGCCACCCTATTTACCTTAATATTGTATCCCTCCAAAAACAATTTCTTGTTACATCGACGTCATAACGATCGTTAAGTTTTAAGTGCTTCTGTGGGGGGCTGAATAGCATTATCTTCAACTTCCATCACTGACAAGCTTGTAGCTGAACAGTGAATAGCTGTGCATACTAGACATATTAGAGATGATGCAACTTCCTGAGCCTTCTCAGGCGTTGTCTCTGTAATTATTCGGAGCTTTACCTAGCCATTAATTGTAACCACATTGCCACTAAAATTAATACTCACATATTCAACTACTCATAGCTTTGAGAGCGGTAGAATCTTAAAGGCTCAGATCACTCACTACTGGTCCAGGAATGCAGCGCCACCCTCCAACCCTCAGTGCAAGAACGTGACCCCCATGTGGGTCCCTGGTCACAGCGGGGTGCCAGGTAACGAGAAAGCAGACTGCCTGGCGAGAATGGGAGCAAGGGGCACATGCATTGCCCCCGAACCCTTGCTGGGTATTAGCAGTAGCCAGGTCAGTAATTCCCTAGATGCTTGGGCGTATAAAGAACTTGCGAAGGCATGGTTGGAGAGAGATGACTGCAGACAGTCCAAGAGATTCATAGCAGGCACCAACAAAGATAGCCAGCTATGGCTATTGAACCGGAGGAGGGATTCACTCCACTTGTTAGTTGGGATCCTCACAGATCTCTGCAGATTGAACCTGATACTCATAGGAGTGGTCAAAGACCCAATTTGTCAGAAGTGCTGAGAGGAGGATGAGACCTCGTTCAACTTCCTGGTAGGATGTGCAGTATACAGCGGCTTTAGGGCTTAGGTATTCGGCACAGACGAGTGTGACAGGGAAGAGTGCGACTCAGCGGACTGGTCGGACATCATGGCCTTCATTGTTTGGTCTGGAAGGTTCGACACTAAGGAACTACCATGTCTGCCATAGTTCTAGTGGTGCTCCTCAGGGTCTGCAGAAGGGGCCAAAGATGATCTACTTGCCAGGCTTCAACGACTAACTATCTATAGGTACCTTATAGCAAAATATTTATTATAATGTAAACATATACGACAGAGTCAGTCAAAGCCTATCACTATTCCAGTATTAATATTAGCGGATTTAAAATATTTGTCACATACAGAGATGCACTTCAGCTTGCAAAGCGTTCGTGCCATGAATGTTTCGATTGATCGTAATATAATCGCAGAGTTCTGTTTTTATGTTCATCGACTGTCACTCATTGGGGTAATAGAGATATTTACTCTAATAATTTGTCGATATGTCAATTTGAATGCATTTTGATTTGTAAGCTTAGCAGTGCTGACGATGAATCAGTCTAAATTTGATCGGTTTTGATTTATTTGTTATTATTAAAACAGAAGACTATGCTGGAGCCAAGCTGTATTTTTTTAGACACACCAGGTATAGGAATATGCCATTAAACTAGGGTTATGGACTGAACAGAATCTTTCCGTATATATTTAGCTACATATATCTTTGCTGCATAGTCAGCACATCCCAAAGCTATAAAGTTTGACCTACTCCGCTGTTGGGATCAAAAGGAACGTAATTGATTTGCTGTTGCAGTAGCGATGCAGAAAGCCGTGAAATCTAGATTAGACACTCTTTAGGTTACGGCCATCTGTCCTGATAAAGATGTGGCATAATAGAATGATATGCCTCTTACGTTACTATGTAAAATAGAGACCTATTTATAAGTTTCAGCAAATAAAGCTTGTGCACAGAAAGGGGTAAACAAGTTTTTTGTTGAACATTTTGATCTATTTATTAAGATATATGTAGCATTGCACTTCAGAAATAGTACTTTTATTCCATAAGCTCTTTGATCACTGATCAGTTCAATTTATGTTTACTGTTGCTTGTTGCATATAAATTATAATATGTCCGAGTGTGGACTCTCAACAAATATTTATTGCTACCATGGATGACGTGGTTTAGCCAAAAACTTTAATCATGTCATTCCAGTGGTTTTATTGAGCTTCCATTCTCAACTTGTTTGTAATGGAAACTGGAAGACTGGCTTTTTCTTCTTCTAGTGCCTATCCGGTCCGGATGTTGGCAATCATTCTGGCTATCATAATTTTATTGGTTGCAGCTCGGAAAAGACCTGTGGTTGTTGTAGAGAACCATGTTCTCAGGTTCTTTAGCCATGAGATCCTCCTTCTTCCAGGTCCTCGCCGTCCTGGAATTTTTCCTTGTAGAATTAGAATAGAATAGAAGACTGGCAACATTGGAAAATTCATACTGATGATGTGGTCAAATGTTGTATATATTACTACTTACTCTAATAGCAGGACGAAATGGAGATTTGAGGTTGCTTCTAAGATCCTAAATCAGTATTTAGACCTAGACTAGACGAGTATGTTTTAGTTATTGAATTATGTGATAGTATTTACTTCAATGTGGCACTGAATACTGTGGGTTGATCTGTTTGACATTGAAGCCTAAAGTGCGGACCCATGCCAAAAGATATAAACTTCTGCTGAAAAAAGCAAAAAAGAGTACACCGAACAAGGATAGCTTCAATCGAGATCTGTTTGAATACAACATAGCAAATACCGAGTAAGTATGCTTTTTTAAATTTTGGTTCTGTCAAATGCGACTGTTTTGGAACTCTTGGTTACTATTTTGGAAACATTTATGGAAAGGCTGTTTTGAAACACATATGAAGCCATGAAGTTCTGATGTTCATTTCGAATGGATAAAGTGCTTATCGTGCGGAAACACTTTCCCTAACACTTAATATATGCAAACGGAAAAATCAAAGTCTATACGGGCAGATGTAGAATTTACATGAAATACTTGTAATGCGACTTCTCCATTTTCCCGTTACATTTACCAGCTGAGTATGGAAAGGAAGCACTCGAGCTCCCAGTCGAATTGATTTTCCATTGAGAACAAATACCGCATAATGCCAAGAATTCGCTAGAGATGGAGACGTCTAACTGAACCGATGTTGCCAAACGCTTAATGTTTAACTTCACTGGCATGTTTGGGAAACTGTAGGAATAAGTTTAGCCTTAACGATATGCTAAAAGTGTCTTAGTAGCAGCATTCTGTTTCTGCATTTCGCTATCTCTTTCTCCGATTTATAGCACGTAGCTACATGGTCACTATAGTTTCAGTATTAATTTGCATTACCTTCAATCCCGTTTTTTTTACGAATATCGTGAATATCTAAAGATGAAGTTTGGGCGGTTTTTTGTTGTTTTCAGTGCCATCTGGCGTGCGAAGTAAACATAGAATTGTAAGCATTCGCTTTTCGACAAAATAGTGAAAAATAGCACAATATATATCGAGTATTCGATGCATCCCTATTGCATGGAGGCTGGTCAAAAAGCGCTTAATTACAACTGTACACCTGGAGCTCTAATCACAAATCAGATGAAACGTAACGAAACGAGAGTAAACAAATACACCACTTTGCAGTTATTGCACTAGTTCCTGTACGTATTTACTACAACAAAAACAAAAGTAAAACTCATTACAAATTCACTTAAACTTCGGGAAGTTCTAGACAGTGAACCATCTATTGCTCTCGAAAGATGTGTTCAAATAAAAATATGATGCTTTTCGTATCAATACGAAATGAAATAAATTATTCAGTCCAGGACAAAACTAATAGTTATATCGATGCCAAACAATGTTGAAAAGTATGTATCTGCAACAAAATGAAGTTCTGATCAAAGACAAGAGACGACGCTCGACGATAGAATCTTTCAAATCAACCACCTCTACAAACTTTCTATCGGTCGAAAATTCAACTAGACCATCAATACAGATCCAGAAATACGTGAGTCATTACACTGAACGATTCCTAATTGACTGGTGAAGAAACTTGATGAGCTGCCAATTTATTTTTCTCCTGGCAATTGTGTTTAGATGCTACCCCATTCGGACTATTATAAACTATTGACCGGCATATTATTCCGCAGCAACCCATCTTCTAGTACAAACATGAAAGTCGTACAGAGACATCATATTGCAACAGTAAAGCAAAAGCTATGTTCACAAGGCATATGAAACGTGAAGTTCACAGATGCACCTTGTTGCAGCAATTGCACTGTACGTGTTCGCCGGATTGAAAACAAAAGCAAAACTCATTACAAATTCAATTAACTGTTGAGAAGTTGAGGATAGCGCATAGCGTGGAATTGCTCTCGCAAGATGCGGTCTTGTTTCGTTTAGTTTCTTTTCGTTCTAATTATCAACAACTTTCTCGGTCAGAGACGTTTCTGTGAGAAAGATATGGGCCAGATGAATAAGATAGGTATGATAGGATTTTACTTACTACGCTTATGGTAAGAAGGTAAAATGTTGATTTATGTTTTGCAAATTCAGTGAAGTATTGAAGCAGCCAATTTGAGTTGATTTTATGCAGCTAATAATAGAAATATAAAGTTGTATCAACTGTACAAAATAAATTGCTAAAGCCACAACTATCTGCCGACTGATAATGAAATTAGCATGCGAAACTTAAAGGTGTAACACCAGTTAGAATGTCTGTATCTACAGAAAAGGAAATTTGCATCAGCTAACCGTTACTATGTCACATTTACTAGAACGTTAAATTCTGTTGTCTCATCTTTGTTCCTAGATGTGCGATATTATTATTAATCCGAAAACAAATCAGATTTATAATTTGTTGTGATAATTGAGCTTTTAGAGAAATTTCTTCAGATAGGGAAAAATTTTTTAGACATAACCATCAGCCACTTCGCTCGAAGTCTGAAACTTCTAGAAAATTCGGCATATGCACCAAAACTGCATTTTGATATGGAGGGTAGCGTCATGTTTAGGGTCATACCAAAAGGTTTTTGTCTTTTCACCATACCTCCCTACATGCAAGGTTTCTATGAACTTTGTTTCGCTATGTATTTTGCCCGACTGAATCTCAATCAATTTGCCTTTGCTTATATTATCAAAGGTGTCAAGAATGAGTCTCCTACCAAGTGTCACTTATACTCTCATGCAATCCATCTACTGTATTCAAGTAGTTGGGGGTAGTTCTTTATCCAATTGAATGAGGTTAACAGATATTACATTGAAGCTATTATTATTACATGATACAAGTTTCTTAAGGACCTTAATATTGTTAAATACTAACGAAACTCGTTTAAAGGCGTACTACAATTAAATTTGCCACGACTCTAGATGTGAACGTTCGTGACTATAGCAACTCACAGCCTATCTGTATAATAAATGCAAAGAAGTTAACGTCGAGGAAGAGTACCGGAAACTGTAAAAGCTCGGTTGCTGAGTATTCTCGGATCTTCTGGAAGCTGTTAAATATGATAAATTTAGTTTTCCTCTCTATTAAAGTTGAATGGCTGCATTCTGCGGCATCCAAAAGTGCAATAGGAAGGAAGCAGTTCGATAGTCGACGACTGAAGCCCCGGGGTGAACATTTTGTTTCCTAGTTTAGCTGAAGACAGAAGCATATGATTTGCGCTGAAATTGATACAGGTAATTGAAGATCTTTAGCCTGATTTAGTCTTAAATGCATAAAGATGGGTATGTTTCAACTTTCTAATAAAAATAGCATCATATAAATTGATGCAACGTTCATGACTACGAAATTGAATAATATTTTAGAAAAAGTATTGAAATACTGAATCTTTATTATCTCTTAAATTGCAGGATTTATAAAATCCTCATAATTTCCAAAAATTAATTCAAATGGATTAGCAGTTCTAAAATTCGGTTACCGTCTTCAATGAACTGATGCAATGGCACAAGATTATGAATATTTAGTTAACATACAGTAGTTTGCATTAAAAGCCGCTGAAACAAAGACGGAATTAGTTAGCCTCCCTTAGAAAAAAGCAAACTATCAAGGCGTAGTTTGTGGTACAACATAATTTTTTTTTCGAAAAAGGGGTATCGAAAACGTCAAAAGCGAAGGTCGTGCGTCATTAGTTTGTTTGTTAATCATAATTTCGTCGCCACTGTACTGATTTCCCTCCTTGCCATAGTTGTAATCTAATGTCCAATCTTTCTCAAAACCCAAACGGTAATCTACGAGTTCTGGAGTTGCCAAAGATTACAAGGCAGATAGACAGACGTGGAGATAGATGAAGGGCAATGAGTGATATAGTTTTTCGTGATGGATATGTCGTGAAACATAAAAAAACATAATACCTCGAATCAGACATTTTTTACGTTGTGGTGGGAAGTAAAATGGTATGTACCCTCTCGGACCATTGGCATATGGGGTTGCTGCTCAATATCTATGCAGCTCCTTCGGTATTTCCCAGCACAATTAGAGTAAATCCGAAGTTATGTGTAGCGGTCGATATGTTACCAAAGTGGGTCCTAATGTATGCAAAACGGCGTGTATCCGACGCGAGCAATATGGCGGCGGTGTTATTGCCGCTGGGACACGGAATCTCGGGAAGCCACTAGGCGAGACGCCCAACGACTCCTCCAAGTGTTCCTCAACGATAAACGCTGAATTATACATCGGCTTGCCAGATAACGACCACAGATACTACTAATGCCTCCTTGGCTAGGTTGTCATGGATGTCCTGGGGTAGAGCGCGAATGCAGGTATTACCTAATTAAATAGCAAATCTTTGTGCTCAGGGAATACCATTTTTTGATAATTCCGATTTAAACGCAAATAGACATAAGAAGTATCGTGATCGAGGATATGAGTTCTAGATATTGATGTCATACTCTCCAATGAACGCTGGTTAATTCTTCATCACAGCACAAAAGAGAAAGAAAACTCATAAATGCCATTATAATTAGGAAAATGAATTTTACATATTTTATAGTCTAGTAAAGGCTGGGGACACGCTGGTAAATACTCTGTGAGCACCACGTGATTTTAATTTGTGCTTAGTATAAAATATATGATGAACCAGAAATACTTACAGAATAATATGTAGAAGTTCATATTGTTTTCTTGCTATTTCTTGTTACAGTGTATATATATATATATATATATATATATATATATATATATATATATATATATATATACTGCTCAAAAGAATTAACGGAATATTCTTTGTGCACTTGTGCAACTTTCAAAGTTTTAGTTACATTCAGATGGAGCAGACATATTCGAAAAGAAACACATTTTCTCAGCATAAATTGGAATTGGAAAACATTTAAATATTCATTTGTTTCTAAGAAAAACAAATTGATAAAATTACAAAAGACAAAGTGAAAATCGGATAGTTTTCTATAGCTAGTGTCTGGTTATTTGATTGTTATGGGGTTTAGTATCGCGTGTGTCCTCCTGCAGCATGAATTACTTCTTGGCATACTTCGTAAAAGCCGTGGTATACTGTTCCATTCTTCGATAAGTTGTTGAAGAGTTTGAGGTGGATTTAGGCGGCGACGAATATGCCTGTCCAATATATCCCATAGATTTTCAATCGAATTGAGGTCGGGGCTCAACGCTGGCCAATTCATTGTACGAATATCATGCTCACGAAGAAAATCCATGGTTATGGCAGGGGTAGGCGGCCTAGCATTATCTTGCATGAAAAAGAATCCAGAACGAATACCATATGCTGCAGGAATAACATGATCTGGAAGAATAAGGATTTCCAGTATCACTACAAGGTCTGTTTTTTCTTCCAAACTTATTCCACCCCAGATCATTACCGAACCATCTCCAAATCTGGATACTTTTTGTACAGTAACGTTCATTAGGACGTCTGTATACACGTACACAACCGTCACAATGGCTTAGATGGAATCTTGATTCGTCTGTGAAGAATACAGCTATCCAATGTCTAAGCTGCCCTTGCAAATGATCACGAGCGGAGTTCAATCGAGAAGTTTTATGAGCTTGAGTTAAAATAGGTTTTCGTACTGGTCGTCTTGTTCTTAAATCAGCCTCCCGTAATCTGTTTCTAACTGCCTGGAAAACATTACTTGATGAGCCGCCCTAAGAGCATTTCGGAGGTCTTTGGCTGGAGATGTTCGTTTACGCAAAGAAGAGACTACTAAATACTGGTCTTGACGTCGTGTGGTTTACCACTTCCGACCTTGTTCGGCTAGTCTTTTATATTCTCCAGACACCCTATAGCGATCATACACACGCTAAAGGGCTGCGATTGACATTTATTGCGAATTGTCGGATTTTAACACCATTTTCAATTAAACCTGCACTACGAGCTACTTCTATCTCACTAAGATCTCTCATTTTGACACACAATGAATTCAACAATATAAACCTGTCATGCCGTTGCTTAGTGAAGCTGTCAGAGCCTACTTCAAAATAAAATCTAAATGTGGATATTATCTTGATCACTTTATTTCTTGCACTATGTTTGAAATCATAAACGTATCTTTAATAGCGAGCACTAATATGGATTATTTCTGTGAAGTTAGTAGAATAAAATGTGTAACTATTATGAAAATATCATCTTCACCTACATAAAACACCAAGTTAACATTTTACAGATATTTTGGAAAGTGTTCCATTAATTTTTTTGAGCAGTATATATATATATATATATATTATAAATTGAAAAGAAGCTCAATTGTTCAGTTTCATCAATGGTAGCAAACAGTTTCAAGCCTAGTTCCTCTGTGGGTGGATAGAAAATAACTATGATATTACTCGTAAACCTTTGAGAATATCTATCTCTGGATTTGTGGACGACATAATAAGTTCCTCGTAAATCCAGCTGGAGTTATGTTGCGTCTTTATATTCAATAAAACTTCGAACGTCCCTTGAACGATGCAAGGCTGAACGTAAAATAAATATAGGCTTTAGGAGAGCAGTTTCTGTTTTATAGGCTTTCAAATCTGTTTGTTTTGCAAACCCTATGGGATAACTCTACTTTTATCAATTTTAAGACTCATCTAATATCGATAAAAATCTTGCTCATACTATCGAAAGCTCTATAAACAAATTAAATCTGAATTTCTATCAAATGTCACGTCATAATCACTCGTTCAAACCGTTTTCGTAAGATTCAATTTAATCAGTCTGATGCCGACCGATATAACAGAAATTCCAGGAGACGATAGGTTCAAGCTCTCTATGTAACTTCCATCGAATATTTTCAGACAGTCATAGAGACTTTCCAATTTAATTATCAGATCGTTGCTATCATGAGCAAACCCTGGAGACCACATAAGCATTGACGTTGGACCGGTAATTCTCATTGATGTCTCCTGAATTCCAGCAAATCACGTTGGAAAATTCACATGTAGACGGAATTTGCAATGCGACGCAACTCGTCACCACCTAGCTCGTGGTGGTTGTCGCGAAATTGGATGGACTGTATTCCTAATTCCCCACTGCTTTCCCCTGAAAATTCCGGGGTAACTAATTACTACTCGTAAGTACGGTGGACTGGAATAGGGATCGAGCAAACACGACAAAACGTGTAGTTCGTGAAATATTTTGGAGTATTCATTCAATATGTTTGTCACGTGTGACGTGGTGCCTAAATGATTTTGGAGGACCATGTACAGTTATTTTTCAATTCTCTGATTTCCATGTAGAGTATCAGGTATTTTTTATTAATTCTCAAAGTCGTGCACAAAACGGTTTAAAATTAAATCCGAAAGTACATAATACATAGTGACATACTCATTTAGATTGTGGATACTCTACTTGGTGAAAATCTACCTTCATGCAGATAAAATAATCGTGAATTTAACACACAGTTACAGTAATAAAATTCTTCCTCACAGTGAAACGTTTCGACTTATATTGAAATCATCATCGGACTGTCAGATTTTTTCAGTCCGACGATGATTTGAATATAAATCGAAACGCGTCCCTGTAAGAAATATTTGTATTTACTATAATTCCATATTTTGCATCAATACTTTGAAAAGCTATTTCGACTACAAAATCAGAATCATATGCGATTGCTCTATATAACGCCAATTGTGAGAATTTGTTTCCTACATTTTCGTAGTACTATCTTACATGGAACTATCAGTATTTAAATCACTGGCGTCTGAGTGTTTATTCTTAGGCTGTCTGTTATAAAGTGGTTAGATTAAATAACACTTTCATCACGCAAATACTATCGATAAATCAATAATGATGGAAACTGCAACTTACAATCTGTCAATATGGAAAATGGCAGACCTTATCCGAGCAATATGTTCCCGCTGATTCAACAGCACTATAAGATATACTATCGTAAAATTTTATCCATAAATCTGGGACACAAAGACGACATATGTAGTCGTAAAATTGTCGCCAATCTGCACAACAATCCACGTAGACGCCAGAAGGGAACCCATGGGCGTGAGCAAGATTGGTTTTTAGAGGAGATGAATGCTTCATGGTATCTGTAATCACTTGTTGTTCTATTTATTGTTTGTTAGGCAATTGGATTAATTCCAAAACTGCTGTATGTTTTCCCGATATGAGGTGATAGCAATATGATGTTCAATATTTCTTAGGCATGTTCAATTGGCGTAGCCAATTTTGTTTGAAGAGGAACAGGTTTACAAACATTCGAGCTCTCATCCTAGGGTGTGTATCATGTAGTGGGCCTAGTGCCATTTTGGGTAATTATCGATAACGCGGAAAATACTTGCATGTAGTCTAATTAAACCATTAGAATATTCGATTGTGCTTGACGAAATCAACATGAACATTTGAGCTTAGTTCATTATTCGAATATTTACGGTTTTCATTGATATTCATTATTACAAATATACTGAAAATTGCGTCCTATTATTATCGAGGCTAGTATACTATAAACTTCACCGATCAAGGCCGTGATTGATGAGAGCAAACTAAGTTGCAATTTAATAAAGCCCACTTAGTAATGTAGCTCAATGGTCACGTGGTACAATAACCGTAAGTACACACAATGAGGAGTAGTTCAACTTCATAGACCATTTCAGAGAAAACAAGGTTATACAGGAAAACGAATTTGGTTGGAACTTTGGAAGCTCTACGAAAACTTTTATTCCTGATTAACTTATTTCATTTGAGATTCATAAATAAAATTGGACTCCGAAGAGCACGATTAATTTAATTGAACGAATCGAAGTTTTGAGAAGTTTGATTGCAATTATTCTCACTTGAATCCTTCTAGCAGATGAACCTTCCTCCCCAGTCGGGTCTATGAAAAACTCTGGAAAGGAACGAAATTGTTCATCACATTAGCATTAGCGTTATATATTCTACAAGGCGCTGAAATATCTTCACTAACATTTTGGCTGCCCCTGTAGCCTTTTTGAAAAGTTCGAAGAGGTAATGAAGATATTTCAGAATTCGAATAACGTTCCATGTCAACCACCAAAATCCAGGTTGTTTAACATTGCGAAATTACCAGATAACTGCCAGAAGAAGTGACTTACATTTCATCCTATTCAATATCATTCTAATTTCGTGGTTGAAAAATCGTTTGACAATCATAAAAGGACTGCTAAATACAGTAACGTATACCGTTGGGCTCTACGCTTAATATACATAGGTCTTATATGAGGAATAGAGCGATGAAAGTGAATCAATACTGTGATGTGGCCTCTTTGGCTTCTATGGCAAATCCGCCAGGGCAATCACCCGCCACGTCAACGCAAATCACGACAAACAATAACTCGGGAACATGGCTCATTTCCATTCATCAATCTTCTGGAGATAGGAGATAACCGGACGTTGTGCCAAAAAAGAAATTGCTGTACGCTGCAACGTTGATTTTTTTTGGAATGTGCTTTTAATTGATAAAAATATACATCATTTTTAGACTTATGGCTCGGACGGCGGGGTGTTTTGATTAAAATTATCGTCCATATGTGTGATTATTGTCCAAATCGCCTCGTTGTAGTCACACCCTTACTGCTTACAAATTGATAAACCGCTTATATTATCAAAAATTAATGAAAGAAATAGTATTTTTTCTATTTCGTTCAGTATATCCTTTCCCGTTGGTTTTTACTATAATAAAGGCATCCGGAAAATTGTTTGTTTTAAAAGTCTTAAAAAAATGAGTAGTGATCGAGGTCGCTAAGGGCAATTGTTAACTTGCAAATTGCATTTAAAGCTTTAAAAGTACGTTATTCACATTTTTTTTATTCAGAAGGACCTTCTCATAGGGAGCTGAAAATTATTGGAGAGAGAGTTTATGTTATTCCAATAATGTACAAATATTTTAGCAAGATTGTAACATTACATTTTGAATAAATAACGATTAGCGTTTTTGAATGCTTACTTAACGATATTGTTATTTTACGCTGGTTTATTTAGAAAATCCAAAATTAAAAAAATGTTCAACCAGATGTGAGTCCGTATACTTGTTGCATTTTAGGATCGTTGAGTAAGATTCCATTTATATCGTGTAAAAAATGATCACGCGTAGAAAATTTCATTAAATCAGCCAAAATTGTGATTTTATCAAGATTCCAACAGAAGATCGACGTTTTATAGTTTTTTGATTTGTTTACATGATTTTCCGAATTATAAACCATCTGAACAAAGCATTGACTATCAACTCAACTAAAACTTTAATCAACCGATCTTCCTGAAATTTTTTGTACGTTATCGGAATACTATAGCCCGTATATTCAGCAAGGATCCCTCTATGTGTTAACTTTGAGAAAAAATTGGCAAATAAACGTGTTTTTAGAGCTTTCGAGGATAATTGCAAGTTAGCAATTGCGCCTAGCGACGTCAAAGAACACTCATTTTCTTAGAGAATCTCATAACGAACAACTTATTTGCACATTCTATACTAAAAGTTAACAGCAATGGAGCTATTAAAGGACACATACAAAAATACAATTGTTTACTAATTGTTAATTTCATAAATTAACATATTTTAGTTTATTTGCGAATCTTCTTTTTTGGTATCTAGGCTATAAATAGAGGCATTCCGACCAACTAAGCGAGTATTTCCATGAACGACAGCTAGCTACAATTTTAAACTCTGTCCTTTAAAATCCTGATGCACTGTTTGCTTCCTAAGTAATTATCAGGAATAATCTTGTACTTTCCTGACTCAAGACATAATCACCCAAACAAAGAAATCTAGCACTATCTCCATCAACAACGATAAGCCCTCTGGAGAAAAATCGTTTCCTTGTATTTCTATTTACCGCACAATTTTACTCAACACAGACGCGAAACTTTTTAATCAAGATTTATCGTCGAAGTGGCACTCCGTAGGATCATGAAGAAAATTCGGCCGACGCGTGCCGACAGTATTAATCAAAGGGACAGGTTTTGTCCCGCACAATATAAAGGGTATGGATCGGTTCAGGATCAGGCTGTATTAAGGTATGGAACATAGAGAGTGAGACAAGAGAAACTCGAGATATGTAAACTGCAATACGCTGGTAACGGGATAATGGCGAGCAGCATGAATATGAGCAGTGTAGCCATTCAATACCGTAGCTATCTCGGATTGCCATCTAATATATCATTCCATTCAAGATAAAATATGCTATATCTCACTCTGTAATTTTAAGTGGAAAATGCAAGCAAAGGTCTGACCTACAGAAGGCCCGAGAGATATCTCCAAATCGGAAATATGTTTTGGAAAAGGAATCTGCGTTCTAGGACCAAAAATTGAAGAGTCAGTTAGCTCTATAAGTGAACCACATGGTATATCGAGATATTACAATGCAAGCACAATGATATAATCTTTTCCAGTGGATGACACGAACATTATCGATGTGCAATTTGCAGAAAGAGAAGAAGCTTGTAATGAGTACTTTACAAATAAGTGACTTCAAACAGTACTCATATGTATTCAAGTATGAGTACTTATAAGAGCAGTAATTGGAGCTAATGAGTATACAATATAAAATGATTTTTACATGCGTTTGATATTAATTTATAATTTATTTAGGATACAACAAATAATAAAACTTTCGACAAGGTTATTAATACAACTTACCAATTGACATTCTGCAATATTAATTGGCAACTCACACCTATTCACTGCACAAATGAACTGCAAAAATGTAGATTGTGAAGTAAGACAGTCGGATACAGCGACACAGCGATACAGCGATACAGCGGACACATTATAATTTTGAGTACTACTTAGCTCTGAGGAATAAGTAGGAGAATTTATTTAATTTTATCGTCCACACCATACAAGAAAGTATCACACTTAATAGATAATTGTAACAAGAGCTTTTTGTAACGTTATCTAGGAAAACTCCATAAGCAAGTCTAAACAGACTGCCTACATGATTAGCTGCTTTCATATTTTGAGCAAATTTAAGCTATGAGGTGCAAGTAGGTGAGATATTTTTACCAAGTAATAGGATATAGTATATCATATAGGATGCTAGTAATAATGCGACTTAAATTTTGTGCAGATTTCAGCCAACGCGGACCTGTGCAGGCCTCCTAAGCGATCGAGTCTCGAAGTTTAGATCGTAAACTGCGGCTGGCTCGGTTTTTGGCTGATAAATAGAGTGGCAGCTCCGCCTTATGGCCAAAGTTTCAAACTATGTATGTTGTTTTGAAAGCATTGTGGAGTTATGGAGGTATTGGAATCAGGTTTTTCAGAGAACGGCGCTACGGTTAATTAGCCAGCTAATCCGTTCAACATTCAATGAAATAAAGGCCTAGAATGCTTCCAGAAAAAAAAAATCGACCGCTGAAACATAGGTATAAAAAAGTATAGCAAATATATGAAAGTCTACTAAGTGCATTTAGCAGTCAATGGTTGCTGAAACAGTGCGGTGCTACAAAGTTTTTCCTCTAGGACTTTAGGAGATGGTTATTACATTTAAAATGTACGGAAGTGATAGAAAACTACTACTGAATACTTTTCTGAGCGAATACTATGAAGAAATTTATAGCCATTGATAAGAGAAAAGTATAAAGAATATTCTTTTTGCAACATCAACTCGTGTCGTCCTCTATATATAACTAACTGTAACCAAATCTGATATTTTCGGAACGAATTACGCTACTAGGACTTTAAGAGTACGAAGTTGTAACTAATCACGATTCAGGAATAACGAGTCTGCACAAAGTAACTAATCGTTACAAGTCTCTGAAAGTAACTACTCGCTTACGTCTCTAGTAAACACTCTTACGATGTACCAATATCTCGGCCCAATCACATCAGAAGCTCACAACTGATATCAAGTGTATGCTCTCAACTATGCATCAGACCTGCTAGAGACATGCATGTTTCGTTTGTAACCTAGACTCGTTAGTATAGTCTGGCGGTCTAACTGTAGAGAACAATCGGGAAGTATATATATAACCCAGTCAAGAGTGTGATAGCAACATCAGCTCATCAGTGAGTCATGATAAATAGTGCTTTATGAACACTAATGGTTCAAAATTCTCAATTCAGGATTTCAGTGTAATTTCGATTCATATAATATATTCAGTTGTTCCCATAAAAGCTTTTTTCAGGTTATACCTGGCGTTACACTCAAATCCGTAACGTACACTACACCTGATTTTTCCCAAATGAACAAAAGCAAAAATGACCATTGAAGCGAGTATAAAAACAGCCAGCCATACGAATGGGTATGGAGGAGTATTTGAGTTAAGCCCAATGGCCTTACCGTCGATTCCGTTATTAATCCATCGAGCTGGGTCAGCCATGCAGACCCTTGACGTGACGTCCGGTTAAATTCTATCACGACAAACTGTGCCTCCATTACCGGAGCGCAATGCTGCCCTGAAAGCAGGATCGTAATTTATTTGGATGTGCAGAATTGGGTCTTGATTGGAAGGGAACAGGATCCTTCACTTACACATGACGCGCAGGTATGCAATGCAATCCTAGCCACACTGGCTCTTGCTGAAATACTTTCATTAATGTTAATCGAAATTGGAGACAATGTCGATGTTTCAGTAATACTGTTTTGGAACTCCATTGTCTTGAAATGTTTACAAAATTTCGATCGATGTGGTATCCTCAATCGTCTTCAGGTCATCTCTATCTATATGTCGGTATGTCTGTTGACGTTTTTGCATAAGTAGCAGTGAGTAATGCACCGATTTTGATAGAATCTGTCACAACTGTTTAGCGACAGAGAAAGCATGAGCAATGAAAATTTTATGTAGAAAAACTGATATATCTTGAGTTTCTTTCATAATAACGTCCTCAAAAGTGCACCGACTAAAAATATAGCAGCATTAAGTATTTTTGTGATGTAGACCTTAGGACCAGTTCAAAAACATAATACCACAACTTCGGAAATGTCTGCGATCACAATGGTCCCTCGTTCATCCATGAGCGCAAAAAGTAATTTGCTGTCTGTATAAAATTATGGTGAAGATTTGTCATGAACAGGACTGGTGAATAGCAACATCTGCTGAGGAAAGGCTGCGATGTTTATTTAGAGTAAGAAGGCACTTCTCAACATCCACCTTTTTTCATTGTATTCAGTCTCGATAAGGGCTGGCTTAGAGTATTGCTCCCTTATCAAAGAAGCTGCTGCCCCTAACATTCTGTCTTTACTCGTTATCGCTGAGAAGAGAGCGGTTCGACTTATCGGTAAATGCGTTGAACGATTTGGGTCGGTTATTGAATCGAAAGCAAATTGTATATGTAAAATACCTTTCAGCTTCGCCGTTCGTGGAAAGGGCTTGTAGTTTTGATCGTCGTTGCCCCCGAGTTGATGTCTAGCAACTGGAATGGAATGTGTATCTTGTAGAGAAACAACCTAGTGAATGGAGTGGTAGTAGTAAAATGTAATCTTGTATGTATAAAACCATCTTATCTCTATTCTGATCCGTCTTATCTCCATCCGCAAGCGGTCGCCGATCTACTACTTGCCTACCAATATATCAACCCTTGTTGAACGTACCATCATCAATCACACGTCATTCCGCTTCAATGCAGGTGTTTATTCTTCGTCAAGTGTGTGTGTATAGAACGTGAATTCACTTCATTCCACTTAATTATATCTCTCTTTAATCAAGTCGAAATAAAATAATTATCTTCTAATATATATTTTGATGCCTCTCCAGCTCATCATAAATAATGTATGGCAAAAGCGTAAAGTATTGAGTTACAAATCGCACTACCTTTCGCTTCAATCTGACATAAAATAAATATTTAAATATTTAGCCAACAGAATACGTAGTCAACAAGTATCTTAAACTTTTCTTCTTAACCCCGTATCTGGCGCACTTTTACTTTCAGTGCTTTCCTTGTTATAATTTATTAATACAGCGTTCTTGAACGTTGTATGAATACACTGACAGACACAGATAAGAAAGATGTTCACCAACCTTCGATAGCTCAGTTGGTAGAGCGGTGGACTGTAGTGGAATCATACAGTGTAGACATCCATAGGTCGCTGGTTCAAATCCGGCTCGAAGGAGACTTTTTTTTCGAACAAGTAAGCAGATGGGCTGTGATTGTACCAATGGTAGAGTTCAATTTTTTCAGTAAACAGAAATTGATTAATGAACAGATATTTATTTGTGATTTCAAAATAGAATGAGCAGTGTAATAAAGGTTTCTTGCTTATTTATTTTTTTGTTTAATATTGAAATGAACTGAGGGCCCACTTATTATCGCATACATTTGACAATACTTCCCACAGAAAAATAGTCAAGTGAATATACGACTTCCCAAGCATTTGTTTTATACATCTGCTATCAATACCGTATTTTGCCGGATCAAGTATGTTTGACAGTTATAATGACGCCCCGTCATAGCATCTATTTCCTCTATAAATCCAAGGTAGCAGTGGAATTGTGGTGGTAATACGTGAAATGCCGTTCAGCGCTAGCCTTTTTTTATTGTTGGTATCATCTTTATTCGAAATTTTAGCCTGCCGCCGAGTTGCACTGACAAACGACTAGGCTAAGTCAGAAATATGTGCATTAGAGATGATACGCATACCTCATCATAAAGTAGTCATGTCGGTTCCTCTGAGTATCTGTGGACTGTCCTACCCTCGAAGTGAAGATTATTTGCTCAGCCGTGTTATATGAAATTCCAATGGCTGGCTCTGTCCCTGAAGAGGTAGTTCCAGCCCCTTTTTTGCTGAAAGTTCGGCTGATTAATTTCTTGTAGGACCAGCATGTCCTGGTCCATATTAGGTTGACTCTATTCTTATTTCCAAATACACTGAAAGCTTCCTTACAGTTCTACATCACCTTAGATGTTCCTAGTTTTCTGCTTCAGTTGTCTTTATACATGGCAGTTATACCTGAGCAATAGATGTACAGTTTCCCTACATTTCACGTATTGCTGTCTTCATTATTTTTGGCCTTTTCATATTGTTGTAATTTCACAATTCATATCTATTGTATTGCCTACTACTACGAATATAACAATAGTTATTGTGCAAAATATGATCTATTATTGCGTTGGACGGGGAGAGCGACTGTAGGCAAATATGTCCGAGCAATGGAAGCAAACATTCTATTGCAGTGTAAAGGCAGGCCTCACTGAATATACTCTGGTGTTTACGTGATCCATTGGAAAGGAACAAGCTCTAATTGTAAGATGGCAGCCTAGCGAAATTCTGGCTTAGTTTGAAGTAGGAAGTAGTTTCGCGCTGATATACGGTAAGATACCTTGTGGTTACTCCGCTATTCAAACTATTCATAGTTGGCGGCACTACATGAACCGTAATGTACACTCTCGAAACTTGTCCTAAGCTTCTCTCCAGAACTCATCTTGCTTGTATTCCACAATAGTTGAAGCCATAGGCAATCTAGATAGCTATCTAGTTTGCAGATGTTTTCAATATACTCCATACTATCATATATACAGCTTGCATAGACTTCTTTTAGTATCAAGTTCGGCTTCTGATACAAAAAAATATAATATAATATACTTGAAATCATTTAAAATAAAATGGGATTCATGATTTTTATCCATTCAGATCATAAATTCACATACTGAAAGAACATCCCAAACTAAACGTTGATGTACTCCTAATATGATACAGTGGTTTATAGTGATAACAACGTCTGTTCTTTTTTAGCGTACTCTCGTCAGCCTCTTTCAATATACAAAAATCAAACTTTGATCATAACGATTACATAGAACTTAATCGGTTGACACTCTCCAGGATACCCAGTGTGTTGTTGTTTAAAATTTTGGGACAATGTGGATGTTTCGGTAATACTGTTTCGCATTTCCATTGTCTTGAGATTTTTGCGTTTCACCACGTTTTGATTGATGTGGTACCTTCAATCGTCTTCAGTTGAATGATTCGACGTCTGCAGCAGAACAGACGTCAACAATCCACCTGAAGATGATTGAGGATAACACATCAATCAAAACGTTGTTAAACGCAAAAATCTAATGGAAGTCCGGAAAAGTATTATTGATACCAATGTGTTGTTTTGAAATTAAAACTCAATATGGAATGAAACGCGAAATGCTCAAATAAAGAGTGGAATTCAAGCATTGTTCATAAATTCAAAATTATACCTCACCTACGTTATAAATAGCAATACTACAAATGTTTAATTTGGAGAAAACGACAAAAAAATTCCCTCATTGGAGATTTAATAATAAATGGTGTGAAAACATATGGTTCACTTGTTGGTTTAAAAATTAGGTTTTTCCTGAAGTATACCCAACCAGGTGCCTCAATTAATGATATCAGTTTAATGAAGAATTTGTAACATAAACTATCCAGGATTATTTTATGACTGCGTTTTCATATTTGGTTCACTGTTACTTGGTGTCTGACCAAAATTTGACAAATATACAACTCAGTTAACTTTCATGACGTATTTATCCGTCACGTGTCATCGTGGAAAAATTGTTAAAGCCTGTTTGAAAAGAAGGATGCAAATAAAACACTGCAGAAGGATATCTAACTCTCACCTCCTCACTGACTCCTGCAAAATTCGTGCTACAGTGACGGCCGTAGTGAAAAACACCATCTTCATTACCCTTACCATCATGCTAGCATAACTAGAAGACTAGATTTGATTTCCCTAATAATTCATTTATTGCACAAAAAATGCTAGAATCGTTTCCTCGTAAAAACTATTAACTCCACCTGGTATTTCCACTAGTACTTTCATTCTACCATTGTTAAGGGTGCAAAGTCGTATATTTTTTAATGTAATGAAAATCCCAACTCAAACTGACAAAACTTTGACGCGTATGGTCTCGTCCAAGGATGTGCTATTCAGTACACAGTGCGGCATAACCCTGAGACATAAACGTAAAGAATGGTCCACGTGTATAGCGCTGTGAGTACGACGGAGACATATAGTATATGTGCTGATGCAGTTAGCATGTTTCCTCATGTTCCGCATTAGCAGAAACAGAGTTGTCTTTACAATATAGTTAATGTTCACCAAATCAAATAGCGACCCGATAAAAATATTGGATATCATCAGCATGCTTACTCAATTAGAAGACTGCTTGTCAGATACTGCACTGATTTTTCTTTCGTCAATAACTTGTTTTCAGGTGAAGTTATCGTTCTTTTTCATACCTCCATTTTTCTCGAATTTCTTCACGGTGGATCGCTTACATCGGAAAGGAGAGAATTTATTCCATTTCCTTCGTCGTCTTAAATTATATTCATCTTAAGGAAAGCAAAGGAAAGCTATAGTCGGCGATGCACGGGCGTAGTTAGGATAAATTACTGTGGCTTTCAGTTCCGACAACCGTTCTCGAGTTATCTGCTCCTGCTATTTTTGGAACACAGTATTTATTATTATATTTTTCGGCATACTCTGCTCTGAACACAACACAAATTTTGTTTTTAAAACAAATTATAACCAAATCAAATGAAGAGGAATAAATTTGCTTCATAATTATATATTCTAGATGCACTGTAATAGCTAAAACGCAATATTTCAATTTTTTCTAGTGTAATGTTTGGGGTTAATTACTTGAAATCAGTAACTCTGTATCTTATTGCACTGATTTGGCATTTTTGATCTATATTTTGGTATACATAAGTTGTTGCATATGATATATAATAGTTGGCAGCTAGAGGAAAAGGTAGGTATCTCCATAAATCAGCAAAATATATCAACTAATCTCCAAGTGTCGCCTTCTATGGGAACGTTCATTAGTAACTTACGAAGTCAAAGGCCTAACACCTGGACTGCCTAGAGGCGGTAACAGATGTCCCTTTCTACATCTGTCAACAAGGGTGAACTGATTCACAGCGACATCCCTTGTTCTTCGTAAACACTTTTACGATGTATTGCTCAAGGCAGTCTAGGTGTTAGAGGCTTTGGCTTCGTAAGTTGTCAATGGGCGTCCCCATAGAGGGCGACACTTGGAGATTAGTTGACGTTGCTATCACACCCTTGACTCAGTTACGTGTAACTACCCGATTATTCTCTACAGTTAGATCGCCAGGCTATACTGTTGAGTCTAGGCTAAAAACGAAACATGTATGTCTATAGCAGGTCTGATGCATAGTGAAGAGTATACACTCAGAAAAATATCGGGTTTTAATCATTTCTAATTACACAAAAAACATATGTAGTATGTAGGAGGCACAATAAAGCGGAGAACATATGTTAAATAAAAACAAACGATTAATATTGGGAATGGGTGATTTTTTGAGGAGACCCGCTCACCTTCACCAGAAGAGAAGAAATAAGCTAGATCCTCCTCATTCTCGTCGATGGAATGATACTGCTTCCAGCAGTTTGCAAACCAGACCTCAGTATAAAGTATTATGAAAGGCTAGAATACAGATGATGCATTTCAACTGGCAAGTAATCCAAAAGAAGGGGAATAATGCAATGCGATACCAGATTCACAAAGCTATCTGTCAATGAGGTAAAGCAAAAGATAAAGCAGTATGATCCCACGGCAACAATACAATATTCCCTGATCCGGGAACCAAGAATAAACAATAACAAAAACTGTATAAAACTCACGGTCCATCTGTAGATTTGAAGAACATTGAATATATCTTTCCGTGAAGCATACTCAATCTAGATTTCAGTTTACTAAGGCATTCAAAATACATCATCAACTAACTTTATAAAGGCAGATTTTTGGACGTTCCTTTGATAATTGTTATCCAGTTTATCTAGTATAGAAACTTGATACCATTTTACGCCCTGTTTCCCAAACGCAAGCACTGAGTGCCCACTTTGTTTCACCTTTACTTCTAGATAATTTTTGTGTCCTTTGGTTTGATACTTGATAGGTGTATAAAATTTAACAATAGAAATTTTGTCTCACATTCTGTTTCATATATTGAATTTTGTGTATCAACATTTTCATGTATCAATTGTCTTAAGAACTGTTCTAATATTGGTAGTTTGTCAACATATCTCAGTCTTTCAGATCATTCTTTCACATATGGTATTCAGACAATACCGATTGAAGTTGGCAGTTTTAGTCGAATGCATGAATTCTAGTATGCAATTGAGTCCTTCCAGCATGTTGCCCTGCGAAGCCACTGTCGAACAAAATCTAAATTTGTGGTGTCGCCACTGTGCCACGTTCTGGGCGTAAAATATTTCATGTTCCTGGGAAGACAACTCTCTGGTGGCAGAAATATATATTCCTAATTTAATATTTTCAGAAAATGGCGCCCATAAAAGTAACACAGGATTTACGACTGTTGGAAAGTACGTTTTCGAGTCAACCCGGTAACGTTGCTTTAGTGCAGATATTAATAGCCAGTATCATAGTGAACAGTGGTATAAGTGGATGATCTGCCTTTTTATATTCAGCTTACCATGACATTTCCCTTTCCAAATAAAATTTGAATCCATACAGTGGTTACTGAGACTGCTAAAAGTTATTTCCGTCTGTCTATCTGTAGGTCTCTTCGCATTGCCGCTTAATCTCGGCAACCTCTACGTACATACTCTAATGGTATTTGAGGTTCTATATGATGTGGGAGTTTCAGCTATATTTTTAGAGGTATCTACATTTGAGGTAAAGTAATTAGCAAGGAAAAAAGGAATGTAAAAGTATCTTAAAGGTTTCTCATAATTGTTGTTCGTAACGAAAACAACATACACACTCATGTGTGTGTATATATATATATATATATATATATATATATATATATATATATATATATATATATATATATATATATATATATGTATATATACATATTTTTTTTAAATTAACTAATAACCATGGTGAACATTACTAAGCCTGGTCAGAAAAAGAATAAAACATTGAATCGCGACATTTACTGCTTATGACTATGTAAAGCTTTTAAGTTATAGCTTTTATGTAATGAAAGATAATCTAACTTCTATTAAATTTGAATGTCACGAGAGGGTTGAATTAATTTTAACCCTTGTTCTCTGGAGGATTACCCAGAGAGACTATGGCGTATAATTTCATAGAGGGTTTTTTTATTAGAATTTACGAATTTACAGTGGTCTGTATTACAATCCCATAAATAGCAATTTGCTAACATGGACTGTAATGCAACGGATTTTCAAATCAGGGCACAGTGTTGAGTATGACTGTGAGAGGTTTCAATTACAGCCATTAGCCTTGGTTAGAGCTCATTTGCCTTTAGTATATTCATTTTATATCGAGTATATACACTCTTCTATACATACGAAGTTGTCGTCCATACCGAGTGTTTCATACTTTGGTGAATGTATGTGTGTGGTGTGTTCACAAAAATAATCCAATTAGAAGTAGTATGTTTTTTAAATGTTTGATCAAGTCGTCAAAAATATTTAATTCAATATTTTAGCTGGAATTTCGTGAAAGTATACTATTCTTTACAAAGTGTCGTCCGAAAACAGCTTCGCACAAAATGTTCAAAAAAAACCTAAAATATGTCTGTACTTTTACGTGCAGGGGTATTTCACACAAAATTATTACTAAATTCATTACCAGCGGATGACATTTCATGACCGAAATTCAGATAATTCCAGAGAGTACCGAAACAAATAACTCGTCCTAATGGCATTTGGAGACGTGTATCGACAATAATACAAGCGCTTTAAAAAAGAACCCAGGAAACAAACTTGAGTCAGGTTTGAAAAAAGCTAAATTTCTAAATTTTTATTGACTACACCCTAAACTGGTCAAAACCTTGTAACACATGTTCGGAGAGTATTCAAAACTGTTCAGTTTTCGAACCTTCTCGACCATACCCTTGAATTGACTAAGCTTCTTGAGCTGATATTTTTCTATTTAAAGCTAAATACTCAGTCGCCGATGCAGCGATTTAAAAAAATACAGCAGCAATGCATATCTACAGCATATCACTACAAAAATTTGATATCAACTATTGTATAATCATTTAGATTAAGTGGTGACAAAGAAGCTATGAATAGACCGACATGGATTTTCAAAATGGGAAAATTCCGCAGTAACAAAACTTTCTTCGCTTGTGTGTAGTGACAGGAATGTATATCTAGCTATACGGTTTGATAAAAAATTCAGGAGAACCTACTAAAGAACGTCAGAGCGCAAAGATAATTTCAAATCTCTCGTATAAAAATTAGAGAGACAATTCCTCTTTTGGATAATGTCGACGCATTAATTTTACTACAGATATACCGACTCCCTGATTAATATCTGCTTCTTCCAGTACAAAGGTCAAGATTAATTTAAAATGTTGGAAGCCGGGTCGTCATTGAAATTTAAATTACGTCAGTAAATTTGCTCGAAGACTTGTGCTTGTATATCCCTGAAAACAATGGAGAGGACATGAAAATGCAAATTACCAGCATGAAAACGTTTTTTACTCTAGAAACGTCGAAATTGGAATGGAACGGTATATGTTGTAGAATAGGGCGACTCTGGACATTTCTGAAACAATACCAAAGATTAAAGGTTCCCGCACAATTTTCAGTGGGAGAAAATTATTTGGAAGTCTAATTATTGATCTTTTGGAATTGTTTGAGGGGGACAAGATTCACATATAAAAAACGGATGTGTGACATGTTTCGCTGTATTTAGTAACATCATGAAATGCTCAAATAGATGACCACATACTCAGATGACATATGAATTAGCTGCATTTAAACATCTAATATGTTTCTCCAAATCAAGGCAGAGCTTTGACGTGTTGTGTATCGGGCTTACATTATCTATATGATTTTAAGTGTCACGTCGATTCAATTAATTTAGTAATCTTTACAATTCACCTGGAGACGACTGAAGATAGTCAATCAATTGGAACGTCGTGACACTCAAAATTATGTAGAAGGTGAGGACTATTATAAAATTAAATTATAAAATTTTTGCAATTTTTGAAAAAACTATTTAATCTCTATTAACTGATCGAAGCGGTTACTTTAAATTCGTATACAATTCCATTAGAAGAGCAATGTATTTGTTGTACATATTGCGATATATGTTTTTGTGAAACTACTACGTGTCTCTAACACAATTTAGATCCGAATCATGATGGGTTTCATCGCGCAAGGTCTAAACTTCATCTACCTCATGTGATCCCGGGGTGTCCCGATAATACCATTCATCCCTTCCGTACCGCAAAAAAGGGTGAAGAGTGTTAAAAATCTACACTACAATGTATGAGCGTCCAGGAAGTATCCGCAGGCTGAAAGCATTTTATGTATGTCCGTCGTACTGTAAACGATGGGAACCCTTTTATTAATGCTGCATCTCTTCTACGCTGCAGCCCCTTGCGATGTCTTAAGTGGCCAGCAAAGCACACTTCAATCTCATATTCTTGTTTGAGAAAACGCCGTAATGTTACTCAGAAATTTAAATCCGTTTTGAACGGGGTGGTTTAATATAAGAAGCATCAAGCGTCTTGTAAGCGCAATTTCCTTATCACTGTATTAATGTGGAAAATAGTGAATCATTTTTAATACATGTTCTCTTTGTTCTCTTGCTTTCCAAACTGAGACGGAAGCTCCGTGAAGTAATACAAAATTTTAATGTCTTATTTAACAAATTCAAATGAATAGATTGCGGCAACTAGGTTGACGATGTATTTCCCAGACACTCTCACCACTTAAGAAATAATGTTTGCGTATTGCTTTGTGTGCGATCCCGAGGACTAAAAACCATACTTATTCAGTAATGTTGGCCCCTTCTCTCTGCATTAAATCATTGGATTGGTTTAATCTGAGGTCATTCCTAAATATGCTTCACGAATGTGGAAGCGACCCAAGATATACACATGGAATTTCAGTGCAATTCTGCGGTGCTCCTCATGCCACTCAAAGTGAGTTAAGGTAGTTGGAGTTGGAACTTTGCGGAGGTTGCACTAAAATGTAAATTTACCGTCTGCTATATAATAAGGTGTTCTATCACGTCGGAAAGCTCTCGTAAACAACTGCTGCCTCTCGGCAATTCAAATCCCGTACTTGAGGAACGAGGTACCTTGTCAGTAGATGAACGAGGATAAGATTGAATTGTGTTACCCTTACACGATCTACGAATAAGGAAGTGGTAAATGTGTGACGGTATTCGCTTTATTATTTGAACTTTGGCTACTTAAAATGTCTATAACCAGGCCTAGAAGATACAATTATTGTGTATTTAATACACGGTTTCACAAATAAAGCTATCTTTCTCGCAGTGACCCGTTTCGATTTATATTTGAATCATCGCCTGTCAGATTCGACTGTTTACAAAGGATACTTGCTAACTAGCTAACTAGATCCTATCATGGATACAAAACTAGAGCTCTCAAATTTACCATACTATATTCATCCTCATTCATCCTGATAGATACATGGGTGCACATATAATTACCGGTAGAAACATACGCTCAACAGATACATAAAAATGGTTGTCCACCGCAACGTCAAAGATTTACACTTTAATTAACCTATCCTCCCTTCCCACAACTTGTTTGACTTGCCGTCCACTAATTATCACACCGTAATGTACGCCTGTATTGTATCCCTTGTAAGGGCACCAGGCACATACTAGTAAACACTGAACGTGTGTAGCGTAGCTGAATGCAGCTCAGTAACCAGTTTTGCAAAACCAGATTAAACTTCTAATCAACACTAATTTGAATGGACATGCCATTGTACATCAAATCTGCTAGGTTTCCGTGTACGTTGTAACCAGGCTTCCGGTCTATGTTTAATCCAATTTGGACTGTAATATATTAATAGATTGCAACTCTGCCCGTTAGTTCGGTGCCAACAAAGAAGTCGTGATCAGAGTGAAAGTAAGGATTAAGATAAAAGCCAGTCTCGCAGAATAGATGACATACAACATATAGTGAAACATTGTTTCCAAAAAAGTTCAGATCAGATACTAATCACATCTACAAAACGTTTGGAGTCCCCTAAAACACCTTTACGAAGCAGGCCGACAACATGGGGAAATACGGACAAATATTGTGCAGCTGTTTATACCCATGTATAGCAATGATTAAAGAAAAGGAGTATAATATCTAAAACAGTTTTGAAATAACCTTTAAAGCCAAATTTTCAACAAAGACGGTGACTTAGAACATTATTAGCATCAAAATAGATTTTAAATAGCCCAAATGATGGTATTCACTAAGATAATAATCCTCAACTGGCGGAAAATCAATTTAACATAAAGTTATAATATACTATAAATTATGCATTCAAAATCAATACTCTTTGACCACAATATGCAAAGGAGCTTCCTATTTTCTTGATATGTCCGACACCTTTTCACTTGAGGGTTTTTAATTATGAATGATGTATCAGAGCTGATAGATCTACTCTGGAGAAGTAGATAGTTGTTTAAACGGTACCTCTCCACATAATACTTTTTTTAAGAATGGGATTGAAGCAGTACCCAGTGCTGCAAACAATCAATAGAAGATAGAAATTGTTCTACATGGCAAGTAGTGGCACAGAGTTTCGGGTCAGTCCCTCACTACAATTCAATAAGAGCGTCTCTTAAATATAATGAAATTTTTCATACTTTATTATTTATGGCGTACACAAAGAAATGAATGATGTTTTATCATCAACAAGATTCACCCCACAACTGTTCTGTCAGCAAGGAATACGGAAAATGTGAGGTAGGCTAACCTAACAATATATAGAAGAAAACAAAAAAAAAATGTTTTATCAAGCTTGTTGCTTGTTCAAACAAATCCTACATGACTTTGACATGAAGCATATCTTTTTGTATCGTTGAAATGTATCTATTGTTTAAATTTTTAAACTAACCATGATTTCAAGAAACAGTATGTACTGTTGGTAAACTTGTAAATGGCAAATTATTAATCAAAATAGGCGTGACTGTTGTAACTACTAAGTTTCTTGTTCTAATTATAAGATATCTGTCGATATAACAAAATGACTTGTGCTTCCAAGAAGCAGAATGTACTCTTCGAGAACTGAATTTATAGATAGCTGTTTATTCATTGATCCAGGCTTGATTGGTGTGACCACTAAAGTAATTGCATGATATAGATAATGTCTGTCGTTATAAAAATCGGTTTGTTCATATTCTACATCACTACCTGTTATGTTGCTTCACCATCAGCTGGATTTGTTAGATACTTTACTATTTTACTGGAGTGGTTGAATTTAACTGATCAAGATACTCAACAAAATGAAAAAGGTGAACACAGTATTCTACAGATTGAAAAGCAATGCCAAGTGATACTTATCAATAATGACAGTAAATCTTAACGAGGTGGTGCACTGACTGATTTGAAAGTACGTCCTCTTGTTAATATACGTATAGTCAATGCTTAGTTTAAGTATAGATTATTTGTGGGGGTCTTTCCTCGACCCATAGTTGGAACTCTTTGATTTCAATCTAATCAGGTCTTCTCATTGAATCTATCGTAACAATCTAGAAGGTTGGTTTATTGTTTCAATGTATCTAACTTGTGATGTAATTTTAATTCAATACAATGAAATTAATAGGATTTGCTTCATTTTTGGCGATTGAATTGATAGGTGGACAAAAGATAGATAGAGAGACGTACTTCCATAAGACAAGAATCAGAGCATGACGTATGGATTTGGTCCATCAAACTATTTTTTTGCCAGTCTAACGAATCAAGTTCGCTGTTGGAAGATATAATTTTCGTAATGGCGACAAACATTTTCACCCCTACAAATTCTGGTTGCCTTCAAACCAGAGTGTTGCCGAAAATTACTCGTTGTTCACATCACAACGAATAATGGTACTTCCATTTTAACAATATGATTTTGTTATGAGAAAGCAAACACTTGTTAACCAACCATCAATATTCCTCCGTGCCCATTTTCAGTTTCAATGTTCGCCCCGTATTTGACCATCACCTAAAGGGTGACAGTGACGCGTTTATGGAGGGCCAACCGGGGCCGCAATTTGGCATGTGCGACGTTCATAACATTACGATATAACACGAAAACCGGAATTGTGAGAATGAATTAGTGGGGCGCGTGGGAATGACTGTCCCGATCAAAAATAAACGGCTAACCGCTAAGCGATGATATTCCGCATGAATGAACCACATCCGCTCCCGCTTCGCGAAGCCCAAAGCTCACGCTGAGTCGGACAATGCAGGTGATTTGTATTAATTTCGTTTTGAATGAAGTACGAGTTACTAGTTTGATATATTGAAGGTATAAAAAAAGTCTGATAGAGTTATGCGCATGAATATGGATAGGTAATGGGGCTTTTCCATGATTTTTGTATTAGTTACGTCTATATCATGTATCTAAAATTTTTGTTGTCGTTGTTGTAAGATTCGTCACGTTGTGGCTGTACAACAATAAAGTATTTGCACATAGAGTGTAAAATATGATGCAGATGCAGATGCTTTCTTTTCTTCAGACTCACCCACCAATCCGATTGTAACTCGACGATGCGTTTCACCATATTTAACATTATTGTCAGACTGTTAGATGTTTTGTACAATTACTATCTAGATTAAACATTGTAAATTAGCTAACCCTACAAGAATATGAATCTATATATAAATAATATATAAGTTCAGATGACTTCAGCGATCCAACTACCCTATCTAACTAATATTGTATTCAATATGTCTTTTTCTACAATTTCGTAGATGACAGCACTCTGATTTCCTCCATGTAACCGGGCAAACCAACATGATTCCTGAAGGATACTGTGCATCAAACTGGCATAATAAGAATTGTCGAATTGTCACCCTCCTGGAAACTGATCATCTCCCGCTCCAGAATATTATATTGATCGGAACTCTGTGATAGTACTCGCATCTGACGTCATGAAACATCTCCACAGTCTGATATAGTCCCAGGCTAAAATTTACTCACTTCAAAAGACCCTTTTCCATAACTCTTCCTTTGAAGAACCCGAAAGTTGTGACATGGGCTACCAGAAAGTATGTCCCTCGATGGCGACAAGTTACAGCATTTTAAGATCAACGTGAATAGACATTTATCCTCTAGCAGCGCTTTTGGGTAATTGATTCAAACCCGCATCTTTAGAAGACTTTGCTGACACAGTACTGAACCGCAGTGCCCTGACTATCTGAGGTGTCTTGTGAAGTATGTTTTGGTCCATACCATCCATCTCTCTGAATCGCTGACTGCTGAATATTTTATTAGTTATATGAGGCGTGTAGGCATGCGTAGCGCTGGGAACCCACACGTCAGTTTTTCAAGCGGAGATATTTGCCATCCTGATGGTGGGATATTCAGCAGAAGTACTACAGTGCACGAAGCAGAACATCTATATACACGTATGCTCAGATAGCAGCTTTGAGAGCGGTAGCATCTAGGATCAGATCACCACTGGTACAGGAATGCAGCGCCGCCCTCCAACGCTTAGTTCGATCAAAGAACGTGGCCCTCATGTGGGTCTCCTGTCACAACGGGGTGCCAGGTAACGAGAAAGCAGACCGCCTGGCAAGGATGGGAGCAAAGGGCACATGCATTGGCCCCGAACCTTTGCTGGGTATTAGCAGTGGCCAGGTCAGTAATGCCCTAGATGCTTGGGCGTATAACGAACTTGCGAAAGCATAGTTGGAGAGAGACGATTGCAGGCAGTTCAAGAGGTTCATAGCAGGCCCCAACAGACGTAGGGAGCTATGGCTATTGAACCGGAGGAGGGATTCACTCCACTTGTTAGTAGGGATCCTCACAGGTCACTGCAGATTTAAAAGGCACTTGACACTCACAGGAGATGTCAAAGACCCAATCTGTCAAAAGTACTGGAAGGAGGACGAGACCTTGTTCCACTTTCTGGGTGAGTGTGCCGTATACAGCGGCCTTAGGGTTGAGGTTTTCGTCACAGCAGAGTTTGACAGGGAAGAGTGCTACTCAGCGGAATGGTCGGACATCATGACCTTCAATAAAAGGTCTGGAAGGTTTGACACTAAGGAACTACCATGTCTGCCATAGTTTTATTGATAATCTGCGAGGTCGGCAAAAAGGGTCAAAGGTGGCCTACGTGCCAAGCTTAGCCTCCCCATTACTACTGCTACTACTACTTGTATTAGTTGTATACTTACATGGAGTAATGTAGTCATTGGATAGAACTGAATCATTATCTGTTATATTCACCTAAACAGAATTTATTTGGGGAAGACCAGGTAGAAGTTCTTTAATTAAGATACCCGCAGGACGTATACAATTGAGCTAACCAACGATCAAGGCACACAAATTGCTTTTCGTCTAGAAATCTAAGCACTTGGAACTTCACGATTAGTAGAATTAAAGCTGGCAAGCTGTAAACAAACGTAGGGAAAATTAAACTTATTCCCTCAAAACCGTTTGCGAACATATGAGCAGTTGAGAAAAAATGAAAGTTTCATTTTTTTCTTATATATCCGGATACTTTGTACCTCAAATATGGAGTGGAAGAGTAGAAAAAATTGATTTGAGAGACACTTAGTCATTGCTGGAGGGTCCCGGGTTTCCTTTCCACGGCGCTGCCATTCTCATTTTTAATTTTTTTCTAATTTTTTTATCACCCGGGTTTAATATATTTGAGCTGACCTGCTTCATTATTCAATTTTTCTGGTGTTATTTCTACCGATTCTGCTTCTGTCACTACTATTACCAAGTAGTTATAGAAGGATGTGAGTCTTGTTGTCGCACAATACAGCTGCACTGAAACCGGAATATCCAGAATTCGTTATTTTGCATAATCGCGAAAATATTTTCAGTGCGAAGACTTTTCTGTGAGCATGGTTCATGTAGCGGAATGAAAGTTATTACACAATGCAACCAGAAAAATTATTTTCCTACCACTAACAATGCACTTCCATTTCCAGCATAGTGGGCAACGTTGAATGCGGTTTTATTGAAATACAACATAAATTGGATGAAAAAAAAATTGTAATGCAGGGTGTTCTGAGAGTATAGTAATGTGATAAAATTAATCTACGGGATAAAAGTTTGACGAAATCAAAATAATAGTACATTGCATATGATTGTATGGGAATCCATAAAGAAAAATCCTGCAGGCCCAGGTACAGGTCAGATTGGTGTTTATCTGAAAAAAGTAGAGCAAAAGATCCCCCACGCTTTGTTAGTAGTTCTTTAACCGTGTCTCATTGATTTTTTAGTTAGAAAGAAATAACAAAAAATATGTATGCTTACTTTTTACATAGATTTCCAGTATCTCCTTTGATACCGTACGTGCCCCTGCAAGCTCCCCTGATAATCTTGAAGGCAATTTTGAGATCGAATAATTTTTGTGGAATACACTCAGTCATGTAAAATACTGACTCGGAGAATTTTATCTTGACTATTTCTTTCGAATCAGTCACATATTTGGCAGTTTGTATGCTCCTCGAATGTCTAAATGTGTTATATTTTAAAAATTTAGTAATAAATGAAAAGATATATTGAAGATTATGACAAAGGTTAATCAGTATTACTTCATATGGCTACACATTGGTATCAGTTTGATGTGTAATATTTTCGTCTCAGAGTCTGAGAGGATCTCTCTTATTCACTGTTCACAATGCGGAAAAATGAAGAGTGCCTACAGAATTCCTGATATGAGAACGGTGAACAGCTGTCATCTGCTTTTCCACCAGTGAGATGTTGCCGTTTTGCACGTTTCTATCATTCTGAATGCATACTTTAGTTTTTCACTATTATACATACGAATGGCGAGAAGAGATATTAACTTCGTCATGATGGGATACCGGACCGATAACTAAAACAGCGTTACGTAGAAGCATAAATTTCACTAACCAAAGTACAGTAAAAAACCTTAAATAAATTTACATTGCCAGTATTGATTAATTGTTTACAAAATAGTGATATTTTATTTTATATTGAATTTTAAAGTTCCGCTGCTATTACTTCGATGCTTTTGTTTACAGTGCAATGTAACTGAATTATTGGAAATCCGAAAAGAGAGAGCACTTGGGATATCACTGCGTTTAAACCATTTCAGTGCAATCCAAGAACAAACTTGAAGAATAACATCTAACTCTATGGCTTAAGATATACCATCTATAAAGTGATTCTCTGGAAGATTAAAAATATCTGTAAAAATAACAATATTTACAACATTTAGAACATATAATTTACTTATACATCAATATATTCTATAATTTTTAATAATGGCGAAAGGCAAATTCTCGTTGCTTTTTTGCAAAGTTTTTCACGATATCGTGAATGAAAATCAATGTTTGCGCCTTAATTTAAATCCGACAACGTCCCCTTGTCTGGCTGCGATCTGTCATATTCGTTGTTTCCGCTGCCCCACTTCCGGAGTCCCTGCGCGTCTAGGAGTGGACCCCGAATTTATGTACAGTTCTCTTTAAGTTCTTCTCGTAAAATGTAGTATGTATGTACGGATGTATTTTTTTTGTGTAAGGTATTGCATTTATCAATACAGTTGATTTTTATTACCCATGCAAGTTTATTTCACGATGATTGCAAGATCGTTAACAATCAATAATGTTGAGATTACCGTCAAAACCGTCAAGTTATTTCCATGAGCTGAGTATGCCAAATCTGCCATCAGACAATTATTACTTCGGCACTGTAATACGTCGTTTCCAAAAAGTTATTCAGCCGATATACATCACAGATGCATTGATTTTTCAAATTGTTTTCAAGCAATTCCCTCGTTGACACATTGCGCGAATTCAGCGAAATGTTTGTTCGATTTCCTGATGCAAAGCAGCGGAGGGAGATTCAAGAATAACAACGTGGCGTGGGAGGAGGCAAGAGGTGGGAGGTGTGAAGTCGCAGATAGCTCGGATTCGCACCCCTAGGAAGATTTACGGGGGACGGTATGGAGCTGTAGAAGTCGCTGGGCAAACAACAACAAAACGAGGGTTGATGAAACATGAAACAAACAGTACACATATATGGAAAATACTAAATGTGTACATCAGAGGAGGATGATCTCATTACATAGATATCTAAAAAAACGTAGAAGAAATAAGAGGAGAATTCTTCTTCTGAAAAAGAGATACTAACATAACTAAAGCAACTTGTGGAACTTGTGGTGATAATTGCACCCAAGTGAGATAGCCCAGTTCTTAGAAAACTGGTTTCAATAAAGCCAGACAAAGTGCTATGAATACTAACAGATTTCAAAAACCTGTGAAATTGAAAAAAATAAATAAAGTATCACTGGATTATCACCGTCGAATGTCTATAATTCAATTAGCTACACTTAGCTAAATAACATTCCGCATCCCATTTCAGATGCGCTAATGGAAAATGCAGGTAGTAATTAGTCTGAGGTGCTGCACCAAACCAGCCATTAAAGAGACTCCTAGAAGACTATATCTAAATTAGGATTCACTTTTCATTTCAGCAACGCCTCCAGTGGTCTCAACGCCTGAGATGTCTGTGACTATGTATGAAAATATGCTCGAATCAACACTCATTCGCTAGAAATACAAGGACGGAATCTATTCAAATGTAACAGCCTGCGGCACAGACTCATTGGGAAAAGTTGAAAAAAATATCTTCGAGACCTCCTTCTTTCGAAGTACACATTCTAAATGTATCTAATTTCTGAAGGTAGTATTTTATAGTGAAACTAAGAAATCATGATGATTGTAAATGTTCTTACTTAGCGAAAGTGTTCCATCATGTAGATAAAAAGTTTTTATTTGTGAAACTGTGTGTTAATTATACTACTACCTGTTATCTACAAAAACTAAGAAAGACTCATTAACAGCTTACCAACTCAAGCAGTGAGAATAATTTTTGTTTTCTAAGATTTTGTTTGACAGCGATAGTAAGTCCATTAACTCAATACATTTAAATGATTTTCAATATGTTTAAAAGAAAATAAATATGAAAATAGAAGGTGCTCAACATTATAAGAATATTTCATTGTGAAAAATCGTGTGGTATTTTTACTACATTTGTATATTAGCTCAAATTTTACGAATGGTTTCAACCAAATATGTATAACAGTTGAAGCCAAACACTAGACGCGATGCGTTTTTTTATAGATAACCTCACGCAAAAGCAGATAGCTTATCGCGCTTCATTAGCACTGAATGAGGAGAAATGTCCATTCATATTGACCTTAAAACGCTACCCTGTAGATTGCAAACAATAAAATAATTTTCTCGTGAGACTCTTCTATTTTTAAGCATATTCACTATTATTTAATCATATTGAATTACTGACTTTCTATGGCTGTTAAGCAAGATTATTTTTACTTCATGTAGGTATTATTTATTTTGTATTTTTGGTATATACTCGTATGTGACAACAGGACTAAAAGGTTTTCTAATATCTTTTAATAAACATCTATCCCAATTTTTAGAAAAGCGTCTCAGCCACCTCTGTGGTGTCATAACGTAAGATTTTGTCATTTCGATAAATATGTGCAATATTTTAGTGTCACTCATTTTGTGGATCGTACACGTTTGACGTGTGAAACAAGATATTTTTTATCGTTATGATGATGATCACAATGAAACAATTGGGGCAATGTTACAATATTACTGTCATCTGTACTTAATGAAATTTACTAATAAATCAAACATCTTGAAGTTACATACATGGAGCTGAAGCTAATAAAACCGTGCTAAAAGTACACATTATTCTATTTTACTTGTGCCTTCATATATGAGCGAATATTCTGAGTAATTCTTATGTGCATCTTATTCAATCCAGTTGCTCGGTGTATAATTATTTCAGTTCTAATAGCTGAAACATCTTGCTTAGTGGGGAATTTCCCCATTAGAATTTGACGAACATACAGAACTTCAATTTCGAAGTGTAGTTAATGACCAGGCATGCAAATTTACTTCCAGTTATTATTGCGCTCTAAGGCTTAACCTCGGGACATTTATTTTTAGGTCTTTAGTGCCTACACTTGGACCCAAGATTTTCTCTCAAAAAGCATGTGTAGGTACTGTAATTTTTGTGTCGTCGGTACGTTGAATCTACCCTGAACAACTGGCAATACATTTCCATAGTCTACATTCTGAATACAATGAAGGACAGGTTTTATATTCACTCACAAGTAGGAGTCGCCGCTCTAACATAACTTTAATATGTAATTTGGATCTGGAATAAGCTTCCTTTGCGCAGCTGTATCCTGGGTATAAAATTCCTATTTCATTCGTTTGTTACAAGAACTGCATCCGCCTTCCTTGGACTTTGCCAAATTCATTAAGTGATTTATAGACAGTTGAAAGCGCTATAAAGATAACTTTCCGCTGCAGTAGTTCGAAGAAATTAGCCTCGCATTTGGCTTAAATGTAGACAGTCTGAGATATATTTACCGAACACAGGGTATTTTAAGGCTTGAAATGACATTCGAGCTACATCAGGTTGTTAAAATAAATCACTTTTTACTTTTCACGACATGGGCAAGGGAAGTATTGTAATCGCAAATATTTTGGAATTACGGACAATTTAGATGTTCTAGACGTTTCAAAATGTATTAATTTTATTCTAATAATATTGACAGCACAGTATGATTAGAAAAAACGCTGAAATACCTAAGCATCGTGAAATTTCATTTGGCAAGTTTTTGTAGTGTAGGACCATTTTTAAGCATAATCAAAAAACTTCAAGGGTTGTATGATTTTTTTATCCATTTTTAGATTATTCTCAAGCAGCCAGTCTCTTCATTTCGTTAACTCGGATAAAATTTAGACCCTATTGTTCTGTATGTCTAATTAAATTTAGTAAGTATGCTGTATACAAAGAATATCGGTTTGAGTGATTGTTCGATTTACGCGTCGGGACAGAAAGACATATAGACGAAAATAAGTGAGATGACAGGTGATAAAGGCATCATAAGATATAAAAAATAAATGATAATCCCAATCTAAAATATCGTGCTCAGTACTTAAGGTTAACTAGAGAAGTAAAATAAGAAATGTACGTTGAAAAATCTAAAACATACAGTTGTAATTTTGTTAATCGCATGTGGTTGGTACGGAGAATCCCGGGATCACTAACAAAAATACCCGATAATTCCATGAAATAAAACGTTCCACTTAAATTAAAACACTTTTATATTCGATTTCAGAATCATAAAAAATCGCTGTACACAGATATTTTATAAAAACAAATTTTACTGCACTATAGTTGCGGGGCTGTAAAGTTTCATGACAGACGATGATCCTCCAAACACATTCTATTAAATTTAAATGGATTCTAAAGCTTCCGTGAGCTTTTGTTGCCCGAGATCGTTTGCTTGTGATGTGCTGAACCAGACAGCCTGCACTTTATGATTACTGCAAGGTTAACGCATAGCTAAGTGAAAAGTGTCACAGTTGTCAATTCAAATATTTTTCTCATTTTTACATCTTTATTGCCCTGTCTAAATAGCTTAGGTGAAAAAAGTTGAAGGCCTTCCGAAATTTTTGACATCTAATGTATTTCAATATCACCTCATCCCCAAGTATCGAGTTGTACACGAAAATGCTTTTGGGTAATTAACTCCCATATTATTTATATTGACAATAAATTACGAAAAATCTTGGTTAAGATCGAAAATACCTGGAGTGCCTTTCGCATAACCTGATCCTAATTCGTTATATTTTCTACTGTATTTTTTTCAAAGTACAAAATATGAGAAAAAATTAATTTGGCAATGTTTTTATATATTGTATTTGAGAAAGGCTGTCGTGGCAGTCGAAACGTTGATAACTATATCCAGTCAATTTCAATTAACGGTCGTTAGGGAATATAATTGAAGAATAGAGATAACTAAAGAATATGTTTCAGCTACTAGACTGATTATAATATTTCTAATCAACCAATACACGCGATTCTTCAGGGACCTGTTAGTCCGAATGAAAGGATGGCGACACAATTGAATTGTCTAATTAGGCAGTTTAAATCAGGTTACAAAATAGACGAAGGGAGGATATAAACGTAGTGGATATAACGGGAAGTGCGGATAAGCTATTAAGTTTTTCCGTTGCTCAGCAGTTTAGCCACAAACTTCGATGACAGGATATGTGGTCGTATACATACACATCAGCAACATACTACAACCGCGTCCAAACTTTTCATCTTCAGATCGAAGTTTTTCACTAAGTTTTAAAAGTAAAATGGACAAAGTGAGTTCTTTATCTCCGCATACAATCGGGAAGTTCAGCAGCTGTGCTATTACGATCAACTTAAAATAGTTTTCCAAAAAGTCAAACTTTTGAAGGTGCTAAACTCAAACATCTTTTCACTGAGCCGCAGTGGAAAGTTGAGCTATATATTCAGCGGTTAAGGGGCTAATATCGGATATTGAAAAAGATTTAATTTTAATGAGATCTGAAAGTTTGCCATGAGAGATTATAAAATGAGTGCTCTAGCTAGATAATATTGCATTTTCTATATTTAAAAGTTCGAGGTAAGACCTTCAAATGTACCTTTTTGAAAGTGACAAAATTGAGGCTTATAGTAACTTATGAAGGGAACATGCATAATTTTGATTCAAATTGTGACACAGTGAATATAGATAAATTATGTACTACATTTTTCCGAAATTATTTATGATACTGGATCCTTTGACGCAACCAACCAAATTTGACAACACCCGAGACGTGTTTTGCTAACTAGGTTGGCATCTTCAGTGAAAGATTAGAAAACTGCCATTTGTTTTTCGTCTCAAGATGCTGACGTAATTTGCGGAAAACCTGTCAGGTACTGAAATATTGGTTTGGAAAGTTGCGAAAGTGTGTAGCGTTTTTGATTGAAGACAAAATAGACGTTATTTAACCAAACTTTGAAACTAAGTAACATCCATAAATCCTGTTTCTTGATCAATGACAGTATTATGCATTCAAATTAGAATGATTATCTCTTAAAATTATGATACCAGGTAATAACAAATTCAACATTCATTATTTTGCTTCGATAATAATTAGTTGTTTGCTATTATCCGCCTGAATACAACAAATAAAGAAATTCTAAACTTTAAAATCCTTAAAACATTGAGTAATAACAAAACTCGTATTTCTGTCTCCTTTGACTTCTTTGAAGTTGTAAATATGAGAACTACTAGCATATTTCATCTGAAGTCTATCTGAAAATATATTTGCATTTCATATAAAATAAGTATGGTATGTTGCTGTTGAAAAGAAACTTCGTTAGCTCGGAGTTTTGTAGATTGATGTCCTATGCGATAGTAAAGGGGCATAAAATGCATAAATATATGTTTCTGAAAACTTACCAGAAAATTTATGTGACTACTAGTCATATCTCTACATGAAATATGGATGAGAAGCACCGCTCTTCGCCTTATAGCATGGTTCTTCTGTTAAATGTATGTTACATACGGTAAAGCAAACATCTGGTATACTGCCGAACAGCAGAATGTAGGTATATGGATATTTTGTCAATATTTGCTCTGAAGAAATAAAACGAGGATTATGCAATTGTATTTGACGTTGAAGTAAACCTTTATTATTATAGGATCCATGTCTTATTAAGTGTAAATAGTCCTTTTTGCATAGATATAATATCTTTCACAGTAAGTTGAATGTACCATACGACTAAATTTGTAGATTCTTATTGCATGTCATATGGTTTTGATACATAAATGTATGTATGGTGATTTTATGTAGACGGAAATCGCATTATCTTTTTACGTTTTGCTCGGCTTTCTACTTGGTTCGATGCAAAGTATAAAATTTCAATCTGTACTCGCGTTTCTGAATACGAGTGCTATTGTATCGGGTCGTTATGAATTCACCTGGAGGCTTTCTCAGAAAGTTAGTCTTACGTTACGCACATAGGATTGCTTGAAGATATACCTGAAAGCCGTTATTATGTATTCTGTTATGCAACAGAAATTGAAGACATATGAGCATTTTGTGGATATCCAGTTTCCGACATATCTTTAGTGGGTTCATAGATTGCGGATAGATAATAAATAAATAGATGAATGCAGGTTGGCATGACAAAAGTATATACGAAAGCTTAATAATACCATGAAAGGAACTAGGAAAGATACTATATGACTCAGAGACAGGTAAGAAAGGAGCTATATTGGTGAAGTTTTGGCACTTCTTTGTTTCTTCTTTTTAAGTTTACGGAACCAACAGTAGCTTTGATAACAGCTCATCAAAATCACCGAATATTTATACTAATAATAAATTATATAACGAAGTTGAACAATTTGCGCCTAAATTCCGAATTGCTTCAGTCAGCACTATAGTATTCTCATGGTTAGATTTTCTCTGCTTGTTCCAAAATTATGATATGCTCAATTTGAGGTTTCGGCTGAAAATTTTACTTGAATTAACTCTATATGATCAAAAATACAGTACTCTTACTTTAAGATAATTATAGCTCTACGCATATAGGAAGATATAGTACACTTGACCGAAAACACATATTCTTGGTCTGAAAATGTATTTTTATGTGTGTAGTCTCTATCTTAATTTAGATAGATAAAACTGTAGGTTTTGCTGGAATGATCAAATTTGCCGACATTGTTGTTCTTTTTATGGTTTCCTGCTACTTTTGTATGCCTTTTTCATGAAAATGCGTTCTCAGTATGTTCCCAGATTTTACGGCCTCTCCTAACAAAACTACCCCATATGACCGCCGACCCCATATGCGGCATAGGACTCTTCATATGATTTCTGAAGCTGAGGTATATTTTTTTTATGGAAATACATTGTTGAAAAGATTTTAGGATATTCGGATATTAAACAGTATTCATTATACTGTTTTATAACAATCTGTGTAGTTTGCCAATAAACAGTATCAAAAAATCTGTAACATCTGAGATAAAATATTTGAACTTTGCAGAATGATTCATATTTATGATATATTTTGTTTTTTCTTCATTCTTCTCATATCTATGAAAAGTTTGATTTCGGACTTCCATTGTCTATAAAATTTGAGTATCACGACGTTTCGATTGATGTGCTATCTTCAATCGTCTTCAGGTGAACTGGCGAACACGTTCCTTTCATGCCTATTTATACCCCGTCCGGTGACGTGTCGTTGTGCGCGGTCTGTTCTGATTGGCTCCCGATGCGCGGTATTCCGGTCTGCTGACGTGGCTGTTTGTCGGTCATTGTTTGTTGTCTGGTCCAGTTGTAGTCTATTGATCTTTTTTATGAGTGGCTGCCAGATTGGTTTAATGTCTACGCTGGGTTTGCTGTACACTTTGCTGTTGTTGGTGATGAATGCCGCCTCCTTGAATTTCCTTCGATACCAATGCGGTTCCTTGGCAATAACCCTAGCGTCGTCCCAAGCTATTTCATGGTGCTCCGTTCATGCGTGGTCAGCTATTCCAGATTTTCCTATCTCTGCTCGATGGGTGTTGAGACGATGTTCTTTGATTCGTACTTCCAGTGGCCTTTTTGTTTCTCCGACATAGATTTTACCACATTGACATGGTATCTGGTAGATGCAGTCCTTTGTCTCTTGAGCTTCATTCCTGGGCTTAGTTTTTGTGAGGATACTTCTGAGGGTGGCAGTCCTAGAGAATCTCGTTTGGATCTTGTATCGCTGACCTATTCTTTTGATTCCATCTGATGTTCCTTTGACGTAAGGCAGAATGAGTAAATGCTGCGATTCTTCGTGTTTAATTCTTCTACTGTTGGTATTTTCCTGTATTGTTACTTCCACTAGCTTCCTTGGGTATCCGTTGTTTAATAGATCTTGTTTAATGATATTGAGCTCTCTTTGTAGTCCCTCTTGTGTGTTACAAATATTCCTATACTCAAGTTTTATAGACAATGGAAGTCCGAAATCAAACTTTTCATAAATCCACCTTGTCTACAAGTTTCAAACAACACTTCTCATATCTGTCCTGTGTTAGGAGTTCGACTGTATACCTCTTTATCATTTTATAATGCTTTTAACACTGAGCTCGCAAGTATTTAGGTTACAGCTCAACTGTTTCTGTATTCACTGTCTCCGAATGTTCTGTTATGTAGATTCATATTTATAATGTTTGATGCCCTGTACTTAACGTGTGAATAGATTAGGTGAAATGGGCTTGATTAGACTCCGGTTTCATTAATTTACTTCTTTATAAATACCATTTATCATTATAACCATATAGTAGGAGGCTACATCTTGATACATTCCTCATGACTTGACGCGCAGTATAGTCCCCGTTCTGCATTAATTTGCATTATTTTTTTGTATTCTTACCGTTTGGTGAAAAGCTGCTGGAAAAATAATTTTCATGCGGAAAATTCAGGAACGGATTGTCACGTCACAGAGATAATTTGTTATAATTAAGGTTTTGTTGGGGTTTTCCGGTCAGCGCTGTACGGTCTGGATTTTTCATGTAAGTGGTAATTGGTATGCGGCTTTTTGCGCTTCGCGCGTACCGCGAATTATCAATTTCACTGCGGCTTAAGCATCACTGTGGCAAAATAGGGCATTTCTGCGGCTTTGATGGGCGATCTCGAAACCACGCAATTTGCTTTTTTTAATTTCTGCATATCAACAGATACATATATCACACTTGATGCTCTCTTTGATGCTCCTTGTCATTCAGAAACTTCATATCGGTATCAGCCAATAAATTCCGCAACAATGACAAAAATCGGCTAAAAATAAAGGTCTAGAGTACACTCCCATATAGTGCCTTACTGCAGCTCTAGGGTAATTAAGAGGTCATAAAATTCGTAGCCCATATATGTAGATTGCGTGGAACATAGCATGTATCTCATACAACAATGTCAGTAATAATAACTAGATAATTTCTTCTTTTATCGCTATACTGAAAAAAGGTAACATCATAGAATCAGCATTGAAGGAAAAAGAATATTGCGCTGCATTATTTCTAGATGTCGCCCAGGCTTTTGACAAAGTCTGGCATGAAAGACTCATTAACAAATTAAAAATACTTCTTCCTAACCAATACGTGGAAGTTATCAGGTGATATATTTCTAATATAACTCTCAGAGTCAAGCAAGAAATTGAGTATTCTGACCTTATGGATGTCAAAGCTGGAGTACCTCAAGGAAGTGTCCTGGGCCCAATATTATACCAATTGTATATTTGTGATATTCCAACGATGAGGGATGTAACGGTTGCAACCTTTGCAGACGACACAGCTTTGATTGCAACTGACAAAAATCTTGCTTTGTCCAATATAAAGTTCAGACAGCTGCCAACGAATTATTGACTTGGTCACAGAAGTGGCAAATCAAACTAAACGAACTAAAATCGATCCATGTCTGCATTCCTAACCGAAGACAGATAAATCCCCCTCCAATAAGCGTTAATGGGACCACCGTACCACGAGAAGTTAACGCTAAGTACCTAGGTATGACCCTTAACACAAGACTGAAATGGAAACATCACATCAAAAAAAAGCGGGAAGAATTCAACCTTCGTTACAAACAATACTACTGGTTATTGGGAAGATCCTCAAGACTGTCCCTCAATAACAAAATCATGATCTATAATCAGATTCTTAAACCCGTTTGGCTCTCCGGTTGTCAACTGTGGGGTTGTTCGAAAGATTCTAACATCAAGATTATACAAAGATTCCAAAATGAAGTTTTAAGAGCTATTGTCAATGCACCTTGGTACATTCGTAATAAGGATATTCACCGCGATTTGAATATACCTCTGGTAGTCGACGAGATCAAGAGAATGGCGGCCAGGCATGAAGAAAGGCTCCATCACCACCCAAACGCAGAAGCTCTTCAGCTGCTGGACAACCACAACGCTGTCCGACGATTGAAGAGAACCAAGCCATACGAATCAGTGTAGTGCTTTGGTGCATAGAGCAGAGCATGTGTACGAATTCGTAGTTAAACTGCTTACGTGATCTAAAGAACATCGATGGCTTTACTTTAGCGATAAGTATTAGTTTGTAAGAATTCAAAGGAAAATTAATGGTTGATCAGTTTGATCAGTTTTAATTTGAAGGCATCATGCCCCTCTAAGAAAATTATCGCTATTACATTGGATTGCGTCACCTTCTGTCTCCTCAAGGAATAGCTTCCAGGGATCCTAAACATACAAATATTCATGAGCTGATTCAAAGTTGTTGATCCTGAAAGATACTTAATATTTTCATACTTGAAAGGTATAAATTCAAATTGGCATTTTGGGAAAGGTTAACTCACCATTTTGACATGAAACGACAATAATGTGGTTAAAATGCAAAAAGTAAATAAATAAAGAAATAAGTAAGAGGTTTATGGCACCGTCAATAAAGGAAACCTTCAGGGAAGGCTCATTCTTAAGTGAAGAATTGGCAATGGGATGATTGAGAATAAATAAAGTTCGTTTCTAGAATGCCTAAGGTTTGCACATGGCAACGTGCAAACCCAGTACGAAAGATAAATTGTTAGTATGAACACAACAACGATATCGGCATCCTTTATTTGCTTTGACGCCAGTGCGACGTTGCCGTTTTACATACTTCAGAGATTCTGAACGCAAATTTTATTTTTCGTAATGTGTACAGTAAGTGTACGTGTTCGACAAATTGTAAAATACCCTGATGGGATATATTTGGTATTCATCAGACGCGTTTCCGCTAATGGCGACCGAAGCGGCAAATCTGCTGTTTTCGGTCAGCAGCGGCAGCAAATTTAACCGACAGTTCTCGTAAAGCGATCGCACTGGCGAGAATTAGCAAAAATCGATAATCTAATTTGCGGCCAGGACTACGAACATCGCTGTCAGTGCCGCGCTCCTGCATGTACACCGATGAACCACAATGCAGGATTTTTCGCAGGTATGGTAGCTTTTGCTGGCACGATCATGTTGTCGGCCAGATAAGACTATCCATCTCTGGAATACTGCTGGCATGTGTGGCCAAAGCACATTCGGAAGCATCTAGGCATAATTGAGAAAAATCAATACATCTATAGCTGATGCGCCTCCACAGTCTGAAACACCGATGCCACTAATTTGTCCCTGTACAGATTCTATCATGATGAATGTTCGAATGAATTATCTCGCATAATAACACCAAGAGTTGAACTTTCATATCGTCGAACGAAACTATTCGGAAAATATTTTTTGTTTCGAGCCTGGGAATGTTTCCACAGTTTTTATCACCTTTGTACCTCCAATCAGGTTAAATTCGGTGGCAAACGGTAGGTCCAATGTTTTTACGGAGATAACGGATTTAATTTGTAGCTGAACACAGTGGCGTTTTGGTAGCTTTTACTCATTCTTCTTCATTAGTCTGGTACATTGCAGGCCCTTTGTCATGAATATGTGAACGTGTATTGAAAACTATTCCACTACGGTAAGTGCCCTTGTTTGGTAAAACAATATAGAAAAAATTAGACATTTTCTTGGAGCTTAAAAAGTCTTTTAAAGAAAATTGTCCGAAATTGGGTAACCAGTTAGTAATCAATTATTCTAATGGTTTCATCCAAACAGTTGATATGCCTCAGAAGTTTTATTGCCAAAATTATCCTTGCGTCCTTGTTTACTACTTAGGAAGCTGAAAATGCCATAAGGGACTTTTGGCAAGTTGCAAGTATACCAAATTGATTTTTTTCGCAAAGAGGGATAACTTATAGCGCTTCATACGCGCTGCAAGAGGATAAATTATTGACCTTAAAATGCTGTAGATTGAAACCATCGGGGAACAAAGTCCTCGGTAGCACATTTTTCAGGAATTCAAATGATCTAGTAGCTGCCAAAGAGCAGAGCCACCCTTTGCGACACTTGGAGAAAGGTATTTTGATAGAGCGATGGATCCTCAGATGGTTTTAACTTCTAATGATGATTTATTGTCTATATTTAAATTGCGAGAATTTTATGCACAGCAAGAATTTTACGTTGCACCAAACTCAGATCATTTATTACTCACCCTATGACCTCGTGATAGGCAGGACATATTACACCATTTTATATTCCGTTCTATTGTATACAGTTACGATTGATCTGACCAAAACCCAAATCCAAAAAGTTAAATGAAGTTAAATAGTTCAAAAGAAGACGATTGAAGATAGTTAATCAATCAAAATGTCGTGACATTCAAAATTCTATACATAAGATGAATCCGGAATACAACATGACTACGTTGTCTACAAATTTCAAACAACAGTCAAAAAGTGAATTTTGTTGTTCACAATGATTTAGGTGGAAAAATGATAGACACAATATTGTATGATAAACAAACAAAAGCGATAATTGTTCATACTTATTATTTAAGTTTCTTTATTTGAGCTATTTTGTTCCGATATTTTGTTTCGTTCTTGTAATAAATGATGAAAGAACATGATGTAAGAGTGACATTCATAGATAAAAAAAGGAAACCGTTTGTCGTTACAAACTATATACTATTCATTCATAACTAACCCAACCATAACAAAATTGGATAACATGCGAACATTTCTAACAGTTCTACCGAAATAGATCTGGTTATATAATTCATGTAACTACGAGCATAATAAAACCTTGCTCTTCTGTTAGATACCCAATAGCAAATTATTTTATGCCTATTGCTTGCCGGATATCGATTGGTTCGATTTAAACCACGAGAGGGGCTGCAAGTGCGGGGAGTGGTGATCTTTAATCCAATTGCCCGCTAAGAGGCTTTATTACTTCAATCGAGGTTGGCTCCTGTTTTATTAGGGCGATTATGTGTCTTGACGATCTGACGGGCGATGGGTCGCCCGACATCGTAATGGCAAATTAATTGGATGATACAGATGACATTTTACACTGATGACGGCTGTACTCTAGATATGTGTGCCGAGATATTAGCCAGATTGTTAGTGCTTAGGATCATTACGCTGGTGTACATCAATTACAGTTATGACTGGGAAATATTCCTAGAACTATGACGTAGTTTTGCAAGATTGAAGCTGGTTCGGAGGAAACACACTACTGATTACACATAGACATATATCTAGATTCTTTATATTTTAATGGCTGCTAATTAGATCCACATGTGGTTGTCTAGATAGCTTCAGCCTCGGTAGGCTATAACAAAGTACAAACTATAGTAAAAATGGAAGCAGGTTTCTATACTTTACAAATAGGATAACAATTTCAAGAGGAGAGTCGTAAAATCTAAATTTGTAAAGCTCAGTGATAATTGCATTTCTAATTCCCTCAGTAGCGTACAAATCATTCTGGTTGAGCATGCTTAAGAAGAAGACCTGCTCAACGTTCTCAAAACCTACAGATGGACCATACGTTTTTTCCAGGTTTCTTGCGATGGTTTCTGATGCTTTGTTCTTATATCCCAAATAGGCGATATTGTATTGTTGCCTTGGGATAGCACAGTTTTATGTTTCCTTTTATCTCTTAAGATAGGAAGCGTTGCAGTACATTATGCCCAGTCTTGAATTTATCAGCAATGCAAATACATCATCTGCATTCGAGCTCTTCATAATCGTTTATACTAGGTTATTGTCTAAAAGCAAATTTGTTTCTTTTTGAAAAATGTATGTGTTACTATAATTTCAAAATTCAATTCTCATATCATATATCAGTGATGTTCATGCTGCCAACTTAAACCTAAATAATGATATTGTACGGATCTGGGAGTTTTCATGGAATCACAATCAGGTAATGAATGCAACCAAATCAGCAGTTTTCTTATTTTGTCCTGGAAGCAAACGTCAAGTCAAACTTGATATATGTACATTATCAACTAATATAAAAAAACTTGGGGCCTTTTGATGAAAAATTACTTTTTTCCTCTCATGTAAGGTTATTAATGAAGTCCACATATGCTAAGCTGCGTACACTGTATGCGAATAAGTTTCTTTTGAACTTCAAACTACGTAAAAAGCTGTGTGAAACTCTTATTTTGTCTGCTTTAACTACTGTAACTGTAACACAGTTTATCAAAAAATCGTTTACAAATAATTCAAAACAATTGTGTACGTTTCATCCATGGCCTACGTAAATATGACCACATCTCATTGAAACATGTGGAGTGAATTGGCTGATATTTTGTGACCTTATCCATTAGCATTATATAATCTTTATTCATAAATTGCTACTTACATCTAAGCCAGATTATATCAGGGCAAAGTTAATTCTTCGAAGATTATTGCATGATATATCATAAATTCTGATGTTTTGTCTGTACCTAGGTATTTCACTTCCCATTTCAAACGGTGCTTTTTTATATATCCATTAACCTCTACAATAATATCAATGTGCAATTCAAATACATACTTAGCAAATCTCAGGCAACAATAAAGCTAGTCTACTCAATTAATCATGATGTTCGCGTTTTAGTTTATCGTTTCTTTTTCTTGTCTTTTTTCCTATGCATTTTATACCATCGACCATTTTTTTTGTATTGGTGAATTGTAGTGAAGTTCTACATATATTGGAAACATGCTTTCGTTAGTTTGAATGATTGGAGGAAGAATTATATTACAAGGAGTGCACTTTTTGCATAGCGCATTATGTAGAATGAATGAAATTTCTTATCATCTTGTCGCAATTCAGCAGCAGCCAGAGACAATCTGAAATTTTACCCAAAATCGCCATTCCTAACTTCTATATTCTACACTTGCATTTTTAGTACAGCATGAAAATCTACGTCAATCATAACTTGGCACGATGAACGTGATTGAAATAAAAACTTATAATTCAGAAATACTATTGTCATTCTCGTTATACTAAAAGTGAATATATAAAACTAGTTTCTGGTTATCTGTTAACAGTTGCTTGATTGCAGCATTGTGTGGCAATATTGGTGAACACTCAGTATCTGCTTGATAAAAATTAAAAGCCAATCTGTTGACTGTCGCTATTTTAGTTGTCGGTTTCCATTTTATATTTAATGCCTGCCTACCATAATGAAATGTACACAACATTAGATTAAAATTCATAAAATACTATGAATGATTGCCGACGTGGCCATCGCATTAATTTAATTATTCGAAATATTTTGTAGGGAGTGTTTTGACTACGATATAATTTTAATGAGACTGAAACGCGTTGCGCAAAAATTAATCACAATCATGACCACCAGAAATTATTGCTATATCATTTTATTACAATCAGCATACTTTCAGTCTGAGTAATCACAAGATATCAGATTGGAGGTTTTATATAGAGTCTTCAAGTCTATAATGCTGTTTTCCAAATAAACCAAGTCGATTATTTTCTTCAAAGTCCCAGATATTAACTGAGGTTCATATACCTAAATGGATGTCATAGTCTTCCGAGGCTGTCAGGTATTAAAAACTATTTTGGTTCCAAATTTGAATAGAATGCGTCAATACTAATTGCTCTGCGATAAGTCCAAAATTCAAAATATGGGACTTAGAATTGCTTGTTAATTTTACACTGGGAATTGTCATGTCGCGGTTGTGCTTGAAAATTGCTTTGAAGTTCATTATCACAGTTTGTCCACAGAAAAAATTGAAAAGCCTCAATGCCAAAGCAGTTTACATGCAGAACATTAAGGAAAAGTCTATGGAGAGTGCCTGATAGTAACCAAAACATAGCAAACATTCACCAGACATACAACTCTATTCAAGATGCTTCGTCTTAATTTATAACTACAGTCAAGAAAATCGACCACAAAAATTAAGTACATCTTTGGAAGTTGTTTGGTTCAAGTGATAATAAGATAAGAAGATAATTTGAAAGTCATGTAGGTACTCTATGTATGAGAAACTTTAATTTTGTTAGGTGCATATTACAGTGGCTGAATTCACCGGTGCCGGCGGTGGTCACTTTATTACTTATTTGTATCAAATATATGCAATATAGCGTTTTTGGATATCTCATGATATAGTCTACATGATAAAAGTACATATACCACTTTTCATGCCACAGGAATTCAGGAACTATTGCAATGACATTGATGAAACTTGAGAAGGGACTAGGACGTGGATCTGAAATGTTTCGGGACTCACCAATTATATTCATTGTATAAAAAAGCTTCAATGAGTTTTTAATTCTTAGGTAGGTATATTATATATTAAACAATATCTGTACATGTTTCTCAAACCTACGAGTAATTTTAAGGCATGGAAAATGGATTAGAGAGCTTAAATATTTAACAATTTTTGAGTGAACCTTTGTTTTGATTTTAGTCACTTATCACTTTTCTGTATCACCAAATATACGTTCAGGTGGTAAAACCACAATATTTTTTAGTTGTATAACAAAAATTATATGAGCGATTTATGTCGGTTACTGAGAAGTGTTTATAAACATACTTGACTTTGTCATTAATTTATTTAAAATTATTAGCGATTTAAGCTGTGTAACAGGTAACTGACAGAAAAAAAATTAACTAAAAAAGTGGAACTGGAATTGTTTATTATAGTTGCGTGAAAAATCTTCAATTTTTGGAAAATGAAAACAATTACTCTCCTCCAAAATTATGGTTATGAGCTCTATGCTTCTACAATAAGCATATAAACTTTTGGAGTCGTCTGGTGTAGGATACGCTGAAACGAACTTCACGCCTTAATATTTAGAATCGGGCTTTGTTTCAGTCTAATCCCTGAATACCCATCCAGGCAATAAATATTAATCAGACAATCTCATTTAGTAAGGTGGCGTGTATATATTTCAAGAGCCCTAAGAATTGTCAGTACAACGGTTTTAATTTATTTCATTGAGAAACAACATCCCTACGAACTTTAAATTGAAATTCTTCAAAGTTTTGCATCTGTTCGATCTCGTCATTCCTTCAACTAACATAATTGAACATTTCTGCAGAGATTTACGAGCTATCTCAAGGACGATACCACGATAAGTCACTGGGAAATATTCCACCAACTTTTAATTTAGCGGACGTTAGCAATGTGACCAGTACAGAATACAAAGCGGGTAAGTAGGAGATTGAAATTCCAATTAAGATGAGGAGCTACAAGTTGTGGCTACCGGGCATCAAGGAAATGAGAAGGCAGACAAGAGTGCGGCAAATTGCTACGTACTTCCGGAGTCCTTGTGTTGTACGGCTGGGACATGCGTAAGACAATATATAAGAGGGTGTACCAGGAGAAGTCCTTAGATACCTAAAGCTTGCATTCACAGAAGGTTTGCTGGGATTCAACCAATTGGCTGGAATGTACAGTGGGTCTCCTAATAGGAAAATGTCTACATAATTATGAGGCTATTCGACCCAGCAGAAAAAGCTGGTGGTTTTAGATATTTGGGGACAGGAACCAATGATCGCACTGGCGTTTAAATTTTGTGCAATCAACTTAGTCTAGTTCAAAACGCTTTTAATTTTTTTTTTAAAAACGCCCCCCTTTAAAAAATGATCGAGGTATCAAGGGCATGTAAGATAATGAAGTTTTGTGGGCTCTATTTCTTGTTACTCTTCATCCAATTTCCGAAACAACATTATAGCCATAGATCGACACACCCATAAAAGGATTTGCGGACATGATGGCAGAAATAGATGTCGGCAACGTAGATATGATGAAATGTTTGTAAACATAATAACTAGAATACAGTTTATGGAATGATCAAAATTTTGGAGTGAGTAGTTAGTGGTTCTCAACATTTTTCTCACGGTGATGCAAGACGTTCATATTCATTCAAACATTTGCCTTCAAAATGGTTTTGGGCTTGCATAACTCATTATGAAATACTCCAACTTAAGAAAATTTTGTGTTGAGCGGTATTTTAGGACATAGATTTTTTGTAGGTCTTTTATGTCTTAGCAACCTTTACTCAAGATTACTACAGAAGTAATGAAGAAAGTGGTATTAATTATCTTGAATAGAAAAAATAGTTCAACTATGGATTTTTTAATTATGTACATTTATCTTGGGAATATTTGAAAACTTAAAGGAATTTAACAATATTTAAAAAAAAATATCAACAATTCCAAAATCCTATGGGAAATCCTTATTTATAAACTGATGCCCTACTGAAGTAGGTATAGCGACAAGCCACGCAATGCCATTTTTTTTCGAAGATATGCTGCAAAAAAACCGTTTGGGCTCTCGTCACCAAAACTTACAGTTAGCTCAGAAAAATTTTACTAGGCTACTTTTTGTAATAATTCTATAAACTACGTTATGATAAAAATAATCTTTCTTGTTTCTTCCTGTACTTGTGTTAGTTCCTGTATATTATCTTTTGAATAATTTTCCTCCTCTTTAACCTGAAAACTTTTCTTTGTAGCATCTCGTGAAAAACCACCATGTACTGTACAGCAGCTACTCCCATGCATGTTTCACGCTCCGCCAGCCGTAAACTTCTGGGCAACTCCCTGAGAAACGAACTTCCTCGCCAGTTCTCTGACACACGCTGTTCCTTTTAAGAGAAGAAATAGGGTGTAAGTAAAACTGACGTTACCAGGTATGCCTTTTGGGATCCTTGAATGAATCATTCCATTCCCAACTTTTCCTGCTCCTTGACACGGTCCAAACTCTTTCATTCACCAGGCCAAGGGCGAGAGAAGTAGTGTGCAAACAATTGCCCATTTCAGATGAAACATTACAGGTAGGTTGTGTTTTCTGAACGTTTCAAGACATATTCGAGTACATCACGATAAACCATATCATTCCACCCTATAACTCGTAAAGGTTTATCAGGATTTTAATGAAATTTTTAAGTTAGTTTACTATTATGACAATGGCTAACAAGCATATTTTTGAAAAACGGTTCATTGGTAGCGGCGATATTGTGAACAAAAGCGGAACTGCGCTTGGTGGATGTGGGAGGAAGATCTATTTTTTTTCGTCACTAAAAGCCTTTTTGTCATCTCTAAATCTTCAACTCTAGTAATCCTTTGTAATTTATTAGAGATAGGTTAATCACACATTTTAGACTCGAAATGATATCATTTTACATCCGACTAATTAAGTTTATCGATAGATTACGGATGATTCAACGGATTAAACCATTTTAATTTTCTTATACTGTAGAATTTTCAATTCCAAAATCCATCTTCGTACGATTTTCAAGCATCCAATCAGTCCAGCGTGTGAAATAAAAGGCTCCAAATATATTGGATTTTACAATATTCGATTTTGGAATACTTCTCAAAATTCATATTACTTCTGGAAAAATAAATTGTGAGGTCGATTTTTTCACAGAACAGTTTTGGGCATATAGTAATAATAACATGATAATTTAATTGACAATAAATATTGTAGACCCACTGAAGGCAGAATCTTAAGCATAAGATTCGATCAAAACATGTCTGTTTACTATATCTCTACCAGCTAGCTAGATGTTGAAAGCAAATATAGATCTAATACAGTCAAGTTAGGAATGACACATTAGATTTGATCAAAATTTTCTTAAGAATAGAGAGATAAAAATAAATGAGTTGATAAAAGCATGTCAGCGAAACTCAAGTCGGAATTCTCGCTATGATACCAAAAAGGAACAAAGTATGAAAAAATTGTATCATACCCAGCGCTAACTGTCTATTCATGTGCATTTGACTTTTGACTATTTTTATTCATAAAGGATTGAAGAGCTGTCTGTCCATGTTCCAACAACTCAATATACTGATATTACATTTGGATAAAGTCAATTAAGGGCACTTCTCAATAATATGAGGTTGAGTGGTATACCAAGGAGTCGGTTAAAGAATGAAAAGATGAGAAGCTAATCAAATTTTTCCAACAAATATTGAACACCCAGTCTTGGTGAGTTTTTGAAGCGGTATAGAGTGAAGTCATTTCAGTACATCATAACAAAATTCATTTAACCTTTTCTAAAAGATCTCTGCATGTTGCTTCTTCATGGAAGCTTGAAAATACAAGTTCGGATATTTAAAATTGATATTTCAGTTACTTGTAGCCTCAATTAGTTTGAGTTGCCTCACAAGGACAATTGAATGCAGTACCTTGACAAATTTGTAAAGAGATTTGATTGAAACCAGGAGTACCAGCTAAAACAGTATGTTAAATCAAATTAATTGCCCTCATCATTATTTGAGTTATGACCTCCCATATCTTACCAGTTGCGTCTTATCAATTTTCCTGTTGTCCATTTTACATTATATAGATGTACACGAATATGATGCTTCCCATTCAAACAACAAAAATCAACAAAAGCATTAACCGTAAAAGCCCAAAACAAACACTGGCACTGGAATGGAAGACAAGTTTGAGAAGAGGAAGGCGTTTTAAGAAAAAAGGATCCACACAAAGAAAGGGTAAATACTTAAAATCCTCTTATTTCGTTTGATTCATTCATTATTCAGGCTTCCATTTGTCTCCCGACGTCAGGTAACGAATGGAGTTTGCACTAACTCCGCAACTGCTTGTTACGTGAGAACATTTGAAGTAAAAACAACGCCTCTATGTCTATATATTTAGTGGGATTAAGTGACTAGTGTGGAAGCATATTGGTTGGATGTCGCAAGCAACAATCTAGACATGTTTGATGTACTATAATTTTTTACATTAATTAATTTTGTTTGTATAACAGTCGTGTTATACAATCTAAAAAATGCTGAGTGGTCTAAGTTCTTTTTAATGATATTGGATATAGAACTATGTCATCGACCCTCGATGGTATCTGGTTCATTGTGTATTGTTTATGATATTAATCAGATATGGTGAAAGTTCGCATTTTGTCCTGAAGAACGGAAATTAAATCCCTAAGATAAATAATTCACTTTAAGGAAATGTAATGATATATAATAGTTTAATATTTTGGGTTACTAGTGCCATTATTTATTTAAGCGTTTGGTGTTCAGAATTACGGTTAATCTAACGAAGTCTAAAGTGATTAATGTATGTATTTCTCGATTTGAGAAATATCTGTAATATCAGACCTACAAGCAAGGTACTTGTTACAATAATAAATTATCAACCTAGTAATCGATAACAGGTGTATAAGCAAATGTACATCAGTTCATATCATTGATTGGATGTCTTCTCACATTCTCACTTTTATTATATTGTTTTTAGCATATGTATAATCATACATCATATGACAATCCCACGGTATCTGGTATGTGCAGAACTAGGTGTCCTGTGAGCCTAGTTTTAGTACAGATACTGTAGACGATAGTTTTACCTGAAGATGCGCTCTTAATTTTTTAACGCCGTCCGATCCTTCTAACAAGAAGTTCAGGCGAAAATTAAGTAATGACTAAACACTGCATGCATTTACTATTTTGGTGATGAACGGAAAATTGTTTTTTAGACATCTTTGCTAGGCGGTTTTTATATAAAATTATAAACCCAATATTCATAAGAGAAACCACCATTATTTTTTACAAAAAATAATGTTTCGCATTAAATTACAACACTTCGTGAATAATAGATACACCGGGTTTTATGTCTGGTACCCAAGTAGTCTCAGTCAATTTGTTAATGAGTTTTTTAAACTCGGCGTCTCTGTAAAATAACTGAATCACCATATCTTGATCTACTAACCCTTTATTTCCGGTCAGGGTTGCCGAGATTCAACTGTCTTATCATGACATCCAGGGCGTACTGAAATCAAGCGGCAAGATTCATCAAGCTAACTACCAAATTAATTTAATTAACACAATTACCGTGGAAGGCTCCCTTTTACTTTGTGTTATTATTTTGCTTATGAAAGGTGTATTTCCTTATACATTTAAATAGAATAGAGCGATATAGTGTGCGTAATGCGTTATCAGTGGCAGGCTTTAGGGCAAAGGTATGAATGAAAGGGGGAAAAATGAGTGTAATCAGCCTGCTCTCCCAAGAAGATACTGTTGCCTGATTAAAATTGGGCAGAAATTTTAATTAATTTTTTAAGTAAAGTTACGCCCAGTTCTCAAAAAGCATTAAGTATATTGTTGTGTAATCATTCATCCAACTTTCTGCTAGAGTGAGATGATAAATTTCATCAAATACTTAAACTTGTCATTTTCGTAACCAGTCCCTATTCCCAAAAGGTTGGCAATGTCGGGCAATATTGGCCATGTTGGTACCGAGGCAAATTAGCTTGAGAGAATCGAGCATTATACGAGTATATTTTTTCATCGTCGTTGAAAGTGGAACCACCTCTTCCTGAATGGCAGGATTTTACTGAAGATATGCACGATTCTATTATTACTTAAACATTGCCTGCCTCGTCAGCCACAACTTAATCACAAAATTGGTAAAATCATCAATCGCATAGGGTTTAAGTTAGCGACCAGTTGAAGTATAAGCAACTACGACAGGATAAGTTCCAGTAGATACATTAATAGCTTCTTCTTCTGAACTTTTGTCCATAATTTTGCCGCTGTCAGCAAACCCATCAGACTGCTGCGTCTCATTCCAACTGAGTCATCCTCTATAAGTCAACAACTTGCTCCTTCAATTATAGGGTATCACTATCAACAAACACTATGTTCATAAGCAGAGGTAGATTGATGTTAAGGCTCTACCTTCTTGACTGATTGGGTATAAAAGCAGCTAAAACGTGTGGCATAAGCTCAGAGATCAGCAGTCGATATCGGAATCCAATTTTCACTCGATTTTGTGACGACAGAGACCCGGCTATTAGTTGTAATACAGCCCCTTATTGTTCTTGCAGAGCCATCCCCGATTATCCGCAACCGGCTCACTGCCTCAGCTTGGGAGTGTTTCATACGCGAAACGAATAAAATATTAAGTGCATGCTGCCCGATGCCAGCGGGCGAGCACTGTATAATTTATTGGGGCGTTCAAGAGATTAAGTGTGTATCCCTTTTGGAAAATTGCTCACGCTCCGCAGAAGCACGATTAGTCCTTTTTCTTCATTTGCGCTCTCGTAATTTGCTTATACCTGTTTTACTCCCTAGCCAATAAACTCACTCTACCGACAATAACCTGGGAAGTAAAAAAATTGTTTACATAACGATAACTAACTCGCATTCGAGACATCAGTACTATAGTTCTTCTAAGGTTAATCGTACATCGTAAAAAAACTTTTATGTCCAATAGCTGCACTAGTTTTTTGAATCCCGTAGATCAGGGGCAGGCCAAATAATGCTATACGCTGAAGATACTCCACTGGCCAAATTCAGTTGTTTTTCTGTGGACGGCTCACCGACAGCACCAGGATTGTTGAACGCAACACGTAAAGAAATATTTCATTATACTGCATTGCAAACTGAAGGATTTTGTTTTCATTTTCAGGACTTACGAGGGGAATTCTGACTCCATTATACTGGCAAACAAAGTAAGGCATAAAAAGAAATGATAAAACCAACTTAATTACATTTTTCTGCATGTCAGGTAGGTGTTTAAGTATTTGGGAAATCAATGTAAGGATTAAAACTTAACAGGTGGCCTGTCATCTTCACTTTAAAATAATAGCCATGTTGAACATGACGTTCTTGTAATCTTGGCTGTTATGTGATGTACGAGTACTTAAAAAACAAGTTTATTGAATAGATTGATATACAAACATGCTTAAGTAGTTGCCAAAGGGCTAGCAGGGCATCAAAGAAAGGGTCTTACAGACAGTTCGCCAACTTAGAGGAGCTTTCATGTTCAGGATCCAGAATAAAACCCTCACTCCCTATCAATCGATGAACCATGGTTTAACAGGCGGAGATCAATGTGATTCTTTCTGACCTATTTCGTATCCAAGAAAGGTTAAGGCCATCACGTTTTGCTAAATCAGCTCTCGACTATATAACAGTGAGGTGACAAGTGGATACTTTCGCGAGGAGATAGTCCCATAACACAGTACTTGGTCCCTAAATCAGACTTAGAGTCAGCCAAAAACTCAATAAGAGCAATAAAATAGCGGAAAGTCTTTAATGTGACAAAATATCTTCAGCCACCTCCGTCAGGTAGAGGAACTAATTGTGGAGTCTGAAGAGACGTTGATGTGTTTACGGTTAGGCCACAGCACCTCAAGATACTGCCTACATGTGGTAGGTGCTATTCCCAACAGGGATCCAATATGTTGTCCTATATTCTTAGATATAATCAATATATAAACAGCTTATAACGATACACGCAATTTCCTCGAGCCTAAAATCTATACTACTGATGTTTGATCATCATTTTTAAGTTTGTGGATACAACGCAGGGCACTGCAAAATGGAGCATTGCATAATGTGTTACCATTTCTATTGATCTGGTTATTCAGTCATCTTCAATTCATTCTGATAACACCCTTCCTTTTTTCGCCTTACGAAGATTAGGGACACCTCATCAATCCGAACATTGTGAAATGCATATATATTCGAAACAAATTTCACAAAACAAGATGATCAAACATGTTCCAGTTGGATTATATAACTTCTTATCATCACCATGTAAATCCCCTTGTATTTGGGTTTTCTCTTTGAGAACGACTCTAAAAAACATTCTCTTCTGGAGGAACACCATCACGTTTTACACCTTCAACTGACAGCAGGGTTCACAAAAAGTGCTAATTAACAAGCAAAAAATAATCCATCCATTTTAGCCAGCAAGACAGTTATTCCAGCCGGATAATGAAGTGAGAAGAGCTTCAAGGGGGACTATAATAGTCTCGTGAGACTCCAACGTCAACTGATGGGGAATTCTATTAGCAGTATATCAAGACTTTTTTGGATACTGCAAAAGCAGTCGAGAGAAGCGAAGAGTAGAAATGCTATGCGGATAACATGACATGTTTATTAGATTGTATCTCTAACAACAAGTCTGTAAAAGCTCTATTGCTATCGTCTTTTGTACAGTGATTCTGTATGTTAATGACATCGATTCTATGAGTCCATTCAGTAACCCAGACGAATCTCAAATATTAAATCGAACCGGGTTTATTTGTGAAAACTTTTATTTTGCTTACACAACTTTATCTGAATAAATTTCTTTGTCTATAACCTTGTGTTCCTCCATCTAAGCCGACTTCTTTCGAATATCCTCTAGCTTACTTCCAAAGACAATGGTAATTAACAGGAGTTGTGTTTTTCAATTCCTCATTTCAGTATCTCTTCCCTACAGCTTCGATTTGCGAAGGAATGCAATGAATTTGAGGGAAGTGGAGGAGCGAGTATTAACGGTAAATATTCGCAGTTCATTGATCATACTATCACCTGAAGACTATTGAAGATACGATATCAATTGAAGCTATGTAAAACACAAAAAATCTAAGACAACGGAAGTCTGAAACATTATTACCGATAGTTTGAGAAAATTGGTTGAGTGGTAAAATTAAGTAAGGAGCGAGTATCAACGGTAAATATTCGCAGTTCATTGATCATACTATCACCTGAAGACTATTGAAGATACGATATCAATTGAAGCTATGTAAAACACAAAAAATCTAAGACAACGGAAGTCTGAAACATTATTACCGATAGTTTGAGAAAATTGGTTGAGTGGTAAAATTATCTGCAAAAAAATACCATAAAACCTTAACATATTCAAAGTTTGTATTACGAAAAAACGTTGGAGGGCTAAAAGATCTTTGGAGTGGAAAAGCTTGGACGAACTTAATAAAAATGTCATAACTATCTAGCATCAATAGTTATTTTCCTGTAAATAAGATGCAGAACTCATGATATGTAATAATTTAAGATTACTTGGATAAAAAAATGTATCGACTATATAAAAAATGAATCACCACAGGGGTATATATATATATATACATATATATATATATATATATATATATATATATATATATATATATATATATATATATATATATACAGAGAGAGAGAGAGCCATGTCAGTATTCTGCTGCTTCTGTAGATTCGTTCATGGAAATGAGAATATCGAATATGTTCTATTGAATTTATAACAATCAATCAATGATTTTGTTATAATAAATTGTTTGAGTAAATTGTTAAGTGAAAGCAAGTTACCGAAAATTAATGAATTGCCAGAAATTCCGGCATCAAGTCCCAAATAGTCGTTTGTATCTATTATCGCCTCCATAACTACCATTTAATTACAAAGTTTGGCAGAACTATAATAGATCTGTACTACTTGTTCCGCCATTCGCCCTGAAAATTAATTATATTCAACGTCTCACCCTTTATATATATTAAATTGTTTAGACCAGTATTGGACAACTTTATCTTGAGCATTTGGATTGTACTTCACAGTTTTATAGATAATGCCTATTTGACCTGTGTTACGGTTTTAGAATGCTTTTAACATTGGAACCCCAGTGATCACTTACGGGACCGAACGAAGCAGCAAACCGTCTCAGTCAAACAATTTTGCATTCTGACGTGTTGCATCAAGAAAATATATATTCAGCATGAAGATCAGTCGATCTGCCTTGCTGTTAGATCATGAATTGGAATTATTGTTACTGCATAATCTCATTAACCGCCTTAACTATTTTGGCAATGTGGTAGAAAACAACAATCGCTGTGCTTTCAAAAATAGTTTTCATCATACATCTGGTCATTTTAAAGTATAGCCAAGAAACCTATTATTGAACATTTTTAAGCCCCTAATTTCTTTTCTTAAGCATCATATCCAAACTATAAATAAAACTTATGGCTTGTTGGAACCAAAAGAGGAAAGCATACACTTAATATCAGTTGTCAGCGCCTGATGAAAAAGAGTCGTAAATAGTGTTTACGAATAACAAGGGATGTTGCTGTAAATCAGTTCACCCTTGTTGACAGATGTCGTAAGGGACATCTTTTAAGGCTTTGACGGAATCAAATTTTATGGATTATACTGCAACTCTTATGTTAGATTTTCATTTTCATGCAGAGGTTTCGTATTATTCTCCGGTTGAAATATCAGATTATCGAATAACATGAAATCCCAGTGGGGAAGCCATCTATCTGAACTTATTGAATTATTTAACGATGGCGAACACGGAACAGCAATAAAGCCGGAGAAAAAGTTCAGCGTGAAATTAGCAGATCGCGTCATGTGGCCGAAAAGCCCACCCCGCGCTACTGCTACTGCAGGAATCCTGCTGCAGGAATTCTGCGGCTTATGATGGATAATTTTGGCAAAAGTTTCAGAAATGCCTAAAATTGGCTTGATGGAAGTCGTTTCCAGACTGTTAAAGGGGATGGCTTGGAGTGGGTAGAAGATGGTAATTAGAATGAAGAGCGACTTTGTACGCAGAAATAGCAGTTCAGTGATGTGTAGAGCCTCTGCTCGGTAGGAGCAATCATGCAAAAAAATAAAAAACTTACTGATATTAACTTTGAACATATAATTACTCAGTTGGAGCGCTTTGTTCAAGTTACGAAGGTGGATGATCAATGCAATGATACTAAGTTACAATCCTTACGACTTTGCTTCTGTGACAGAGAATGCGCGGAAAAAATCGGGCTACATTATGTTTCACAAGGTTGTAGCAGCTTTTAGGGTATGTATGATACATTTAGAACATCCATCAAAACTCGTTTTGTTCATATGGCAACATTGGAAATCAAAAAAGATGCTTCGATAAGTTACCCACAAGAATATCCTCACCCTGAATGATTTTTTTTTAATTAAGAATTTTTATAAATCAATTACACTTTTCGAGTATGGTGTGAGTGTGAGGAATGTAGGAATAATTATTCTATTTATTTTCGTCGACCTCTTTGTCTTTAGATGCTTGAAAATTGAAATTGAAATTCGGGAAAAATATTGACCATTAGCTGCTGTGAAGACGTTTGTTACCGGAAACGTTAGATTTATTATTTTACAGCGGTGAAGTGTTTAGTGTTTATCCATTTTCAATATGAAAAGGTGATGGAAACAATTGTACGAGACAGTTTGCTGGGAATAGTTTCTTAAGAAAATGTTCATCAGGTTTGAACTAAATGATATTGTTGTTCGCGGATAACACGTCAAATAAATATAAAACAATTTCGAAACTTTAGAAGCATCGGCCACTCTTTAAGGGGTAACCTTTTCAATGAAGAGATGATTTCATATTCATTACATGCATATTTCTGAGAAATCCAACACTGACATTTGAATTAAAATAAATAATGCAGAACTTGAAACTTGGAATAACCGAGGCCTAAGATGATTAGCATATCTGAAACAGTTTTGAGGTTCATGTAGCTCTCAGATAATTACTTTTGGTATTGCGATTTTCTATATGATGTATTTTCAATGTGGACGCAATAATGATTATCAGTTGAATACTCGTGCTCAAATACAGGATTGAAGGATCTCTTCTCTCGTCTTCCACAGAAGTTAACTATGCGAATTTATATTGTTCTATATGGTGTTCATATTCCTTGTTAAGTTTTGGTATGTCACCTGTATATGATTATATATCAGAACAAAAATATCGATTCAACTATATAGTTCTACTTTTTTTTAAATTAGTTCCAGAAGTTAATAAAGATGGATAAATTGTTTTGGTTTGATTTTTCATTATTTTCCGTTTTGAAGAGCCACCTATACCACTGATTTGTATTTGTTAGCCAATATTGACATCACACTTATAAAAACCAATAAATTTATTTAGCTTCAAAAGACAATAATCTCCAATAATATTGTATACATACGGGTTGGATCAGGTCCATCCTTTTTTGAGAAGCAACACGTTATCACAAAAACGTGAGAGTAAGATTCAGAAGTTCATGAATCCGTTTTATAACTATAGTATGGCGAATATTTCAAATTGGCACATTCCCTGAATTACCTAACTAGTCGAAAAAATATGAATCCAGAGTATCACAGGCACAGCAATGATTCAAGAAGTGGTGAAACTTTTTTCCTTTCTTTATTGCCATTTTATGCTCGCCATCTTCAAGTAACTCCACGAAGTGAAGACGGTTCCCTTTAATAGGATTTGAAAGGATACAGCTTAAGGATTTGCGGAGATGTTAACCTGTCAGCGCTAGTTCAATGAGAAGGGGAGAAGTGTTTATGCTCTGAATACAGGCAAACCGTTTGTAGGAAGAGAAACTCTAATATTACAGACACCTTGGCTCAGTGATAAAAAAGAGATAATTTTCTGTGGATTTTTCTATTATATACAGATACCCAGTTTAATGTTCAAGGGTATTAGTGGAAATAGAAATTTTTGTATTTGTTCTGCAATAATAGTGATGCTACGCTTAAGTGCAGAGATGGGTACAAGCAAACACAACCATCCGAAACCATTTGTCAGCGAGAAAGCCGCTTTTATATCTGCAAGTTTCAACATTATATTTTGGGAACATGTACGAGATTTATACCTAAAAGTTTAAGAAATTATTGTACATTGATTGAGGGGTCAATTTGACATTAAATGATGCTTAGAGATGAAACTAAACGCATCACAAGTTAAAAGCAATTTCATCAGTGAAACTTATTATATCACCAAGTGGAGGTCATCACAAACTACAAATCTACACATACATGAAAATATGAAAACATTTTCAACTTTCACTTATATGATTTTGTATTCCTAGCTGATTTCTCGGCATAGTCAATACCCCGTTCGAGTAACTATGCCTCAAGAAAGGATCTAATCAATATTTTTCGAACCTACAGGAGGATTTTGGATGGAGTTATCAACAATGCATATGGATCATCTGTATTCTTACAATTAATAATAGTTCATAACATATATTCTGGTCTTGTATCAAAACAAAACTGTTCCCCTAGAAGTAGTCAAAATGTCAATGTCGTTAAAATTTGAAAGACGTCAATTTTCAATATTTTGCACCTTGCCAAAGGTTGCTGTGGCAGCCGAAACGTTAGTAACGCTACGGGAACGTTTACAGTAAGTGAACCAAATTCGCCCAATTCACTGGATTTAGACAAAGTCCAGCAAAAGTTTAAGAAAATGAACAGGACTTTTATCTTACAGCATGATAATAAAACCAATTCTGGATGACCCAACCAATCTCCCCTATCAACTCTTTCTACTCCCGTACTCCCTATGCAACCAAACATATTCCTATAATTTAGTGGCGGCAGCTTTTTCATATCCTAACGGCAGATTTCACTATTTTCTGCTACTGCCCGAATGTGTTTTATCCCTTGTAAAATCCCACCGGGAAATGTGCGCCCGTTATTCTTCTAGATTGTTTGTGTGAAACAGGCATTACCAGCTCTACATATACAATGGTTTTCTAACTCAATCCGGTGCGCGGTCGATGCTATTGGAAATGGACGGAATTTATTTAACAACCTAGAGCCTAGACGAACATGTAATAAAACTCCAAACCTAATTTCTGCGATATTGGAAAGCTATTCATTCTTCTACGGCAATGACATGAACGTTTGTAACTTCGGTCTTTATTCGTGATCCGTTTGAATGTGTTTTTTATTGAACATGTAATCACATAAATATTTTATTGCACCTGGTCAAAATTGAAATCACGTATTTTCAGTCGTGGCAATCTTCAAAAAATATTCACCACATTTTAGGCATCGTCTACAAACCTGTTAATTTCCTTACTTCAGCTACCATTACTGCAATATATACAAAGTTGTAAAATTAATATAAGGCGAAATAAGGTTTCCAAGATGTAGCGACCTGTGAATCTAACTTAACAGCTGGTATAGGATATATTGAATTTAGCTCTTTTCAGTTTTAGGCGGCGTACATTTTTTTCTTGCCTGCATTTCCGATAGGGTTGAGAAAAACTGAACATTCTTCGCCGTCACGATAGCCACCAAGATATAAAATTCTTGTCATAATAGTAAAATATAAAAAAAATTGTTATAAGGTATAAGACAGCATCCAGAGAAGTGGAAACTGAGAGTCTCATAGAGATTCAAACATACTTTGACATCCAAAGCGTTAGTGGAAGGCATTCAATAAGTTTTGACGTTTGAATGAATGTCTAGAGTAAGCACGAAAGTAGAAAGTAAAGTTAATATTTGCTCTATCAATGTATCTTTGTCATTTTCGCTGTTCTACAACATATCACTAGTTTGTTCAACTCAAAAACACATACAGAAATACATCACATAGTAGGAATATTTGCCTCAATCCAAATGCAAAAACATGTAAATTCTGTAAAGTTGGTTATATTACCGATTCATCTTCATCTGTACTAGTCTTTAATTAGAACCACATGTAACTGGCAAAGTAAGTTTAGTAACGTTATGACTGTAATTTCGAATCATACCTTTTTCGATTTTTTGTAAATTGATGAATGCTGCCAAGGTAGCATAGACGTAAATAAAGGTATTTCGTCAATTACCGGTTTGTACAAGTTTAAGGCAAACGCAAGAAAAAAGTAATGAGAAAAATGATAAATTAGATGAAGATCAAGCTTCGTTTGTGCTATTAAATAGGAAACCTGATAGACCATAGGTCTTCCAAATGCCATGAACCATGATATTCTAATGGTCGCTGTTTTCAGCTAATAATTTCGTCTGAAACATACGTATTTAACAAATAAAGTACCCATTTGCTCTCATCAATGGTAGTATGGACGAGTAGCAGAAGTTCTGGCTAACAGACGTGCATGACATAAACATAAATAAATAATGAAAATGGTAATAAGGAAATATCGTAAACTCAGAACGAGAGTAATATATCATCTCGAGTCCTAAAATAAAAAAAACATTTTCCAGCATATGGCGTGGGATTTAGGTACAACAAGCTACGACACACATACCGACAGACCAAATAACTAGATGAATAACATTTAGCGATATTCATGATAAAAGCATCATAAAACTTACTACGTACTATGTCGAAGCTCCATGTTTCTGAGACCTCTCTCGCTAGTGCATGATGAGTAAAAAGTAAAAAACCTTTCCACGCTCCATCGCAAGTTCTTTCACTTCCATTACATCCTTTATTCAGATATTTCAAAGGTCATTCGCTTTCCTCCCAGCCTCTATTGGCCTTATATCTGTCCGATTTAGCACAGAACAGAGGAAATGAGGGGTCGACGGCTCTGCAAAAGGCATAGGTACATTTCCGTTTTCCCATGTTCAACCAGGCCGGAAACCGGAAACGCGTTCTAAACATGTATGCGGGTATTTTTCAGCCAGCTTTCAATTATGGCATAGATTTTCCTTTGGGGCTAATATTGTTGAAATATACTGAATTGCGTCCTAGTAGGTGCTTAATCCTTCGAGACGCTGCTTAGGATTAAAGGCAAATGGAAAAAAATGATATGGAAAATAGACAATCTCGAGAGATTAGTTGCGAAGTTCGGCGTAGACCTCAATAGCTAGTGTAACATGAAAGCGGTATATTATTTTATGAATAAGACAATTTTTTTCAATGACTTAAGCATCGAAAAAGATCCGTAGGACGTTATTTAACAAAAATTATTACTGGAAACTAAAATATTGAGCCTTGGAAACGCCCCGTTATGAAGGATTAATCTCTTAGCTTGGTCAAAGAAATCATTACAGGCCTTTGCCGGTTGGTTATATTTATATACGTGACTCTCTGATGGCCACCTTCGAACTATAAGAATCCGTTTGCCAAGGTGGTTGATAAAGCTTGATTGCAGTGTCATTTTAGCTTTCATTATTCAATTTGTTCCAATTTTTTACTTACACTTATACATTATTAGAAGAATGAATAAATTTTGGTTTAAATTGTAGGCCAAGACAGTTGCGACAAAACTTCATGGCGTCCCTTCAAATACAACCTGTCAATGATATTTTAACCCAAAAACATCTTTGCGTGTCCGCCAAGCATGATGAAATGGTGAAATACCGTCTCATGAGTAAATTATTATTATTATTATTAACAAAATAATCCACTAGCGTTCAGCGACCTGAGATCTATTTATAGAAAGATCTGGTAGAAAACATAAAAAAGGAGAGGCAGGGTAAAAACAGCCGTGTTTGCGTTCCGAGTTCCGTGTCACCTAACCGGTAATTTAACCGTATCCTTGAGAAGGAGAAAAATATATCATTCGGATGACATCGCTGGGAGATAAAGAGGCCTCAGCTCATAAATAACCGTCCTATTCGAAACTTTTGATTAATGTTTTTGACAAATATTATCCGAGGAAAGGATTTTTTAAACTCTTTGCAGTAGACTTTTAGTCGTCTCGATCTGGTGTTTGTTTTTCTTTAATCGCTTCCGTTTGCATATCTAGCAGTTTCAAGATACATAATAGATTGATGACGACGAGCACTGTTCATGAATAAATTACATTCAAAAACACGAACCGATCTCAAAATGTAGCTGTACTACGTAACTATACCTTGTATTACAAATAACGAAACAAAAATACTAATTTGATTGTATAGGACTACCTTTTTTGAAGTTGGTGCCATGATTTAATGCAAGAGAATGGAAACTAGCATTACTTGACTGATTTTGATGGAAATCTGAGCAGTCCCTAAATTGGATAGTTATTGAGGCGACACAAAATGGAGTCATATAGGAGTAGTTTTGTTGTTCCACGAGGTACATACTGATACACGCTGTGTTATATCTCGATTCGTAACACTGATCGATATCCTAAAAACTGCGAACTACTCCGGGGGTCAGAATTGTATAGATGATAGAAGGTCTATTTTGTTCATATCTGCCCCTCATCACCTCCCAGCCCCTATTTTTGGTACCCCTTCCAAATTCAGGGGCCTCCAAAACACCCAATAACGTGTTGTTTATGAATGCGTGGTTTCAGCATTGCTGTGCAGCCGCTGATTTGATATCTCAGAAGGAAAGTATATAATATAGCGTCGTATACCAACACCTATATATTGAAATATCCACCTCACAACTCTCCACCGCCCAACCCAATTGGTAACAGTCCCAAAAATGTTCTAGCAAACGAACAGGTGCTTCCGAGACCTCAAAAATGAAGTTTGATCATTTTCATTTTTTAACTTTTTCACTGAAACTCTGCCGCCACCGAACCAACCATCAAAAACTATGAAGCTTTTTTTTGTCCATATTACGCTTAAAACCTAGTGTTTCATCAAATTCTGAAACGTAAACGAAATTTTTGTCGTTCTTGTTAATGAAACATATAATTAACCTGCCTTGTTTACGAAGCTCCGATAAGGAGCACCTAAAGAAATTAAGAACTATATCCAAAAATTAACTTTCCAATATTATCAAGACACCCAACAACTGTATTATCTACTTCGTCGAAAAATGATTAGGGACGCGACAAATATCAGAGTATAATGAATTATGTTATGTTATGAAAGCAACGTTACACACTGTCTGCTTGAACCATTACCCTCCTCAAACTTTATTGAATCTTTTTGCGGTTGCTTGAATAGAAAATAACCACCGAACACAGGCGAGAAGAAAGCCTCAAAGTCATAGATTTATATTATTTTAGTATCATCATTAAACACTATAGTATCCTAACATGTACTTTTTGCACCGTTATACTTTTATCTAACTGAAAATATTCCACGTACCACTCTGACAGTCAAGGACGAGGATGACGTTTTGCTATGTTGAATCCTCAGTTGAAGATACATTTGATATGGTTCATCTGTGGGTTTTGGAGAACATTGACTGTATTCTTCTTTGGAGCATACCCAATCAGTCACAGAAGATCATGATTTATCTTCAAAAGCAGTCAATTTTCACCACACTACTCTTATAATTGGATTTCTAAGAGTTTCTCGTTTTTGTGACTACAAAGCAAAATACCCACGTACAAACGAAATTTCCTACATTGTATCAACCCACTTCTTGCCAGACACAAAGGCATATCATATAACCTTAAAAACTCGAAAACTTCTCTCATCTCAGCACTAAAATTTAACACAGCTACGGCTGCTGCCTCTAATACTAAAAATATGATTCACATTTTTCCCTTAGCAGCAAGCGGGCATATTGGCTAAACGAAAGCTTTACGACTGAGCACGAAATATCAAAGACTGCTGCAGACGCGGTGGAGTTTTATTTAATTTAAAATGTCTGCCTCCCTATCCAAAAAAGCTGAAACACTCTCATATTTTCGCCAGTGATATCCTCTTTGGGTTATATTCATTTGAGGACATATGGCACACATTATATCTGAACAGGATAAGTAAATTAAGCGACGTAGTGTGTCTAGCTTTATATAAGGTTACAGGCAAAAAACCATAAATTATTTAAGAAGTTGTAGATCAAATCATTATTGACAGATTCGCTCATGTAATTAATTCATTCCAACAAAAAATTAAAAACGTTTCCAGGATAACGGGGAAAAAATCAACTTTTTGTATATACGAGGGTCACGCTGAAAGTTTTTTGATACAGAAAAAGTTTTTAAAAATCTTTATTCTGTTTTTTCAACATATTATCTCCCTACTTCCATACATTTACGCATTCGGTAAAACCACTTGTCAAATGCAGCGATTGCCTCTTCATCGGTCTAGAATGGCGACCTCGTAACTTTTCTTTGATCTTAGGGAATAAGAAGTCGCACGGAGCTGGGCCCGGAGAATAAGGTGGGTGAGGCAACAGTTTGACACCCTGTTCAGCAAAAAAACGAGTGTTCTAGCGGTGTTGTGGGCAGGTCCGTTGTCATGGTGCCATTGAATACCCTGCAGACCAGTCATTGGATGGCTCTTGCATAATTATTGGAAGATTACATGAACACATTTGGTTATATACTATTCAGAAGTAACTGTCCTTTGATTTTCCAAAGCTACCGTTGTGGTGTATCCACTTTTAGAAAAAGAAGATGCGACCATTTTCTTTCCAACCCTCTTGGAACGATGAATTTTCGTTGGAGGCTGCTCACTTTCAAAGCACCAAACTAATGACTGCTGTTTAGTTTCGAGATCATAATGATATAACCATGTTTCGTCTCCGGTTACGATATTGAATGTGTTTTTACTGTGCCCATTATCAAATTTTTCAAGCATAAACTTAGCCCAATCAACTCTTGTTGGTTTTTGCTCACTGGTCAACAAATGTGGCACCCATATGGGCCACCGCTTCCTTAGGAGAAGGTGATCATGGATGATTGTTCGGACCGCTGTCGATCCAATCCCCAGAGAAGCCTCAATCTCGGTGTAGGTTATATGTCCATATTTTTTTACCATATTTTGCACAGCTTCTACAGTTTCCGAAGTAACAGCAGTGGGCGGTCGACCTGTGCGAGGTTGAGTTAGACCCGGCCCTTTTTAAACTCAGCAAACCAATTAAAAACTGTAGCCCTAAGCAACTCACAGAACTTCCATGACATTCCGATTGTTTTAGTCCCTTTTCAGAGTCAGACAAAATCATGGCTCGAAAATCACGACTACCCGGTTCCATTTTCACGTTAAAATTCGGCCAACAATTAGATGCATTCGAGACCGTGGCAAGGCAACTACTGAACGATTGTTACTTCCACTAGCTTCTTTGGGTACTAATCGCATCGGGAACCAATCAGAACAGACCGCGCACAACGACACGTCACCGGACTTGGTATAAATAGGCATGAAAGGAACGTGTTCGCCAGTTCACCTGAAGACGATTGAAGATAGCACATCAATCAAAACGTCGTGATACTCAAAATTTTATAGACAATAGAGGTCCGAAATCAAACTTTTGTTTAAACTTGTATAGATTAGGAGTATCTAAAGACTTTCAGCATGACCCACGTATTTGCTTCATCTTAGGCTCTTCATCCTTTATTTAACTTTCGTAAAAATGCAGTGTCACAATTTAAAACACACATATCATACTTCTTCTTGCCTGAAAGAGTGTTGATATATGGAATGGGCTGCCTGTCGAAGTTGACAACGCGTCTCCCATCAATGGATTGAAGAACGAATGGCTGGGTAAGCGACAAATATTGACCAGTTACTAGCATTCGATACATTCTCCAATTTTTTCCCTTGTTTTGGAGTTTATAGCTATTAGCTGCTATATTGTAATAATAAAATAATAATAATAATAATAATACTCTGCAGCTCCCGGGAACCCAGCAATGAGTATTTTAATACATGTATCTCTGTACCTATCTATCTCCTTCGAAAGCGCAGAAATATTTTAAATCCAAGAGGTTAAAACATATCTCATTCCAAAGAACTGCATGATTTTAGTTCAGTTTTTTCCATTGGAATTTGCATACTAATTACTATATTAATTCCCTTCCACGTTTTATTATTTTCTGATATATATTGGTAACAATTATCCGTGTAGAAAATAACTTCTGGTATACTTTACGCTTGGAAAAGACGTAGAGTTTTAAAGTCATAATTGCATCTTAATTTAGCAAAAAGGTAGGATTGGAACAAATATTCGAAGAAAATAAGGCACTATTTTTAGTCCATTTTAAGGGGTAACATGTTAAGAATTCCACCAACCCTATTTTCAGTCACATTTCTAGGGCCACTAGATAAAGCACGTGCTGTATGAAGCAAAGATCTTGCACTTCGCTGTGCAGAATACATTTTGTCTGGGATTTCTTTATTTAAGCCCTTCTTTAGGAATTCGCTTGTCAAGCAGGACACGTACAGACACTGCGAACGAAACGTCTTGCGAAATAATGATGTATAGAGGGTGTATCGATCTTTAGGAGGACGCAGCGCAGCGGTTCGAAAGTTTCTCTGGAGCTACATCCATGAGAGGATCATATTCAGCTCTTATCTGGACTGGAATAGTAGACAATAGAATGTACGTACGTTTACATTTTTATTCTGGTCTATTGACTGCCTGAGTCAAGTCCACAGATCTTGACAAAGGTAAACTTGCAGCTTATGCTGGAGCAGCTGGACACTGAATCTAAGCAACGTGTTGCTGATCAGTAAGAATGAGACGAGTACCTGAGCTATTTCATTAAATTCTAAATAATTAGAACTGCTGAAAACCTTTTCGTGAAGAATTAGGTTTTAACTAATTTTAACTAACTAACTCCCTGGTATCCAATCCCAAACTCTGAGGTTGTCCTAAAGATAGACTTTTGGAAGAGATGTTGAGAGCTTGGCTTGGTGAAGATGACCTGTTATGCCTCTCTAGTGTTTGTTCTACAGATGACTGTCGTTGTCAAATAAGTATTCGAACTATCACAATCATTTGATACGATATAATGTAAGTAAGTCTTGTTCACAATCAACTATCACAAAACGGGCATGGGGGAATCATGAAAATCTAATAAATGTCAGGACGCCACGACATTTCCTTCATTTACTCTCCATCTAACCATGAAGTATTGTTCAATTTGAAGAGAAGGCAGAAGCTCATTTGTGTGAATGTTGAAATTCAGGCGAACGCTTTGGAGGTAGACATACATTCCATTATGATGTTCACTACAATATAATAAAAAAAGATGGGCTTTCAGTTGAGAGGTGAATATTTAGGTAGTAGCCATTAGTGGTAGACAAAATTGTTTTTGTTCTGTTAAGTCGAAACGTTGTTTTCAAATTAAAAAAAATTTATCTGTTGTTTTTTGCACAAGTTATACAGCATTTTACGAAGTATGTAGTTAACTTCCTTATTCAAAGATGGAAAATTAGTTTGTTCCAATTCTGGCCACCTTTCACTACAGATTACTGCATTTTAACTGGAGAGGGGTAATAAATATTGAATAATGAAGTGCTATTTTTTTAAAGAGTGCATCAAGTAGCTCGAAGTAGGTTTTCCACGTGCAGTTGTATCAGTATTGAATATTTTGATCAGATTCAAGAGCAGCTGAAACACTTGAAGTAAAGTATTGGAAATTGTGGTAAGTTTGAGAAAGTTTAAGATGTTAGTAATTATCGCAATTATAAAATTTTAAATCTCTTTAATATTTTCAATTATTGTATTTGAATCTGTTAGAACAGTTCCAAAATTCAATCTGAATTCTTAGCTCGTTGTCTCACATTTAGGCCCGTTAGCTGGATATCAACTGTAATATCAAACATCTGAATCCATGTGCTATGAAAAGTGTACTCTAATGACTGTGGTGAATCAACTTTGAAACAAAATATTTATATTCCGCTCCGAAACAAATACTATACATATGTTACAGGCCTTCATTTCTGTTACTTTTGAACACTTTCTCTATTAGTGTTTGTCAAACAAATTCGGTCCAAATATATGATTAGCACATAGCTTGAAATTTTAGTGCACACAACTTTCGTATAATATCATGGAGGTATTGACATTCTGTGTAGGCCCTAGTTCGAAATCAAGACTGAAATATCATTCTCTGAAATATATAATGTTGCTTGCTGTTCATCGTCTTTAGGGTGACATCGATGTATATTAATCTTGTGTTATGGCATTTAGTCAGTATATCCGATGCTTTGTTGCATTTTGAGCATAGTTCCTGCGTGGACCGAAGTAGTAGAATGTTCAATTATAATGTTGGGAATTCGGACGATCTCATTTAGAATATCTACATAATCGGTATGATATTTCCTGCATTTGCCGGAATTTCAGAATTCAGCTCGTTTACTAAACTATGTACTAGTTGTACTACAATATTCGATGATCCAGTACGTGACCGCATATTAAAAGATGCATATTTTGTATTGTGAGTATGGATTAAACGAAGTTATTGTGTGTATCGGCTCATTCTAGACGGTGTTAGGACCTTTGACTTCGTAAGTTGCCCATGGGCGTCCCCACAGAGGGCGACACTTGGAGACGAGTTGAGGAATTTATTGTTTGTAAGCTAGTTTAACGTTGGTTTCTAGTCTTCACCAAATGCAGTAAGTGCAATTGTAGCTAAGGTATACCTACAAAATCCGATTAAGTCAACAACATGTATTCTTATGTCTCATATAATAATAATAATAATAATAATAATAATAATAATAATAATAATAATAATAATAATAATAATAATAATAATAATAATAATAATAATAATAATAATAATAATAATAATAATAATAATAATAATAATAATAATAATAATAATAATAATAATAATAATAATAATAATAATAATAATAATGGTTACCGTGCTTACGCTTGTGCTACATTACGGTTCTGCCCGTGCTGGAGAATGGGAGTTGCCGGATATACTGGAACTATTCATTCCCCACGCTCGACCTTGTGCAAGCTAATAAACCCGACATGATCCTCCTCGACCACCATCATTATTTTCTATAATATCGGTTATAGTGCTAGGTTTCTTAGTTGAGGTTAAACAACGAAGTTATATGATGTTCCTTTCAATATATTTTGTTATATATATATTTACTAGAGACACCTCAACTTTCACAGTGCTTTTATCTGAACTAAAGACGCCTCATAACTTCTTATAACTCAATACAATGAATGTTATATATAAAGTTTTTGAAAGAAATAAATGATAAATTAAGCTTTGTTATATTTAACTGTCTCTATAGCCATGTACTTCTTTCACTGAACTGTCAATTCCGTCAAATTGCGGAACTGTTGGATGAAATCTAATTTTTCTTATAAGAGTTGAATGATTTTATGATTTTGGCATATGAAATTACATATCAGAGTTGATCTGTTAAGAGGTACTTTTCATTTTTAACTTATAAATTTTAATAATAACAGGTGAGTTAGTAAATAGTAAGTGTCTGTTTTAATTTAGAATACAGTTGCAATGACAAGCTGTTACACCATAACGGTAAGCTTGCTACCCACTGGTTTGTTATAAAACAAATATACAGGAGTTATTTGTAGTAGGAAAACACATAATTGCTCAAAATTCACGAAACGTGTACATTGCGTTATAAAATGACATTTTATTATTTTGTAACAGTAAGAAATAATTATTATATAAAGCAATCACAAGGTTTAACACAACTTCAACTGATGATTAGCTTAAGGTTCCAAAAGGAGATACTATTCATTTCCAACATGTCAATTTACGGTAGTTCAGAACTTCAACTATTCATTTTAGTTTACCCAGGTAATATCCTCTGAACTTGTAACACTGTTCTTAAAATTCTGTGCTCCAAGAATTCCCCTGCGACAAACTTATCAATCTCAATACCAACATTCAATTGGTTTCATTGGTTCTTCTACAGATTCGCATAAATTTTCTCATTTTCTTTGATTGTCAACAGTGCTTTCTTGTTTATCATGTTCCGGCAACCCTTTAAGACTCGCCCTCACTTTGATTAATTGCGGAGGAAGCGAAGAAGGGCGGTTGAATAACATTTGCAGCGATGGGGCTTGAATAAAATGCTGAATATCGAACGCTTTCAGAATTTTAAACCGTATCCAAGTAATCAGAAGTTGGGTAGATACAGCTGAAAAAGCCTCATGATTACCAAATGTCGATGAAAAAACTTATTAAAATACACGTGTCATACTACAGACACGCATCAGTTTCAGACTAGATCCTTTTCTGTGCAACCTAACGGTCGATATTAAAATAAAAATTATAGTTTAATAAATATAAATTAATTCGATTTTATATATACTCGAACTATAAAGTAAAGAATTATTATAACAATTGATACCTAGTACCCCAAGCTTTTGACAATGATAATAATATAATATTTATCAGAAAGAATATGGAAATGAAAAGAAATAATGGGAAAAATTAGAAAATTGTACTGTCATCGGTCATTGATACATGTGGAAAATTTAACATTAACCTGATGTTTTGAAGTGAGTGGAAATATCTCTCGAAGATTCCATTACAAACATACATACTTGTGAAGCTAATGAAAGCATGTCAAAAACAGCACTATTTTTATCGGTTACGTCCTACAGAAGCTAATAGCCCACCTCATTCGGAAACGTTGTGAGAGTACGAGGGTCACGCTGAAAGTTTATAGATACGAAAAAACTAGAAGGTTTTTTAAAAAACTTAATTCTTTTTTTTCAACATATTCCCCCCAATACATTTACGCATTCGGTAAAACCACCTGTCAAATTCCTGTGACTAACGTTTTTTTGAAAGGTTGCTAATTTACTTCTCAAATGCAACAATTGCCTCTTCATCGGTGGAAAAATGGCGACCTTGTAGCTTTTCTTTAATCTTAGGGAATAATAAAAAGGCGCATGGAGCTAGGTCCGGAGAATAAGATGGGTGAGGCAACAGTTCGACACCCTGTTCAGTAAAAAAATCGAGTGTTTTAGCGGCGCTGTGGGCGGATGCGTTGTCTTGGTGCCATTGAATACCCAGCAGACCAGTCCTGCTCCTGCATAGTTCTTGGAAGACTACAGGAACACATTTGGTTATATACCATTCAAAAGTAACTGTCCTTGTGCTAGGTTCATTATCGAGTGTGACCCGTCCCCTTTTAAACTCAGCAAACCAATCAAAAACTGTAGCCCTAGAGGGGGCAGAGTCCCCTTGAAAATCGCGACTAGCCGGTTCCATTTTCACGTTAAAATTCTGCCAACACTTAGATCCATTCGAGACCGTGACAGGGCAACTACTGAACGATTCATACGCTGCCTTTGCGTGTAAGCAAAGCAACATTATAACAAATATCTGCGTGCTCAAACTTGTTTCAACTTGTATAGATTAGGAATATCTAAAGACTTTCAGCGTGACCCTCGTATAAGCGTCTATGACTTCTGGAACAGCTTCATTCGAGGTGTTAGCACTTTTTGGAGTTTTCCAGTGTTCATCGTTCCAGATAGCTTGGTCAAATACTTACCGGGATTAGCCGCTTTCTTTTATTATTCTAAACTATGGAGATTCTTTGCAATGACATGTGCGTCGACTAGGCACATTGCTTTTTTCTGGATAAGTGCTTGGATACGCTAAGTTTTGACGAATACAATTTTCTCCTGCGGAGAAAGCTTTTGGAACAAGCCTGGCACATGTTCGCGCTAGGACATGTTGTTGCTGGTGAATCTCATTCTGCAGGCAGACAGAAGGTATCAATCTAAATAATTGTGCTAGCTTTTTCATTGTTTACAGCATATCAATTACAACAGAGTAACGTGGGCAGCATCTCTTATTTATACCATTTGGCAAATTGCGCGATTCCTCCTGCTGGAACTGATTCAATTAACGTGGTACGTCGTGTAGTCCGCACACTCACATACACATACATACTGGCATGGTGCGGTGCACCTAGCAACAATAAATCACTTAGCCAAGGCGGGAGATCCTTTTATTGGTTAATAGTGCTGTCACCATAGCTTTAGATTTTCGTTATAAACTTCATTTCACTATAGCACCAGATAGGAGGTAGATAGAGGGTAGATTGTTTATACAATATTTTATCGATAAAGAGCACAGGAATGGAGATAAACCTTCCAATGATACCTTAACAATAGCGTAAAAAATGCCGTCTTCAAAAACATATTTCCCCTAAGACAGACACAAGAAAGGGAAAAATAATTTAATATCAAAATTATATCTTTCCATCAATTTATTGTAATTTATATTAGGGTTTCCTATTTTTAATAAATAAATTTCTAATTTTTTTCTAATATCGTGCGGATTCACCTGGGAAATAGATAACCTCAGAGACATTATACAAAATATTCGTTTTTCTACAGCTAATCGGAGGGAGAACACCAAAAGGGAATGGGTGCACAAATAATAATTTTGGGTACGTTGTACGCGTTATAAAATCGGTTTGAAAAAATAAATTAGGATGACGATCTAAACTCTATTGCTGTTCGAATTTTGACAGACATACAGAAAATTAATTCAAAATGACAGGCTATAGGAGGAGGAGGCATGAGTTTCTTTGGTGAAATATCACGAAACACCATACTAAATGTATTCGTAAAAAGCGTGGAATATATCATCTTAGGACAATCATTTCACGTAAAATCACATTTATGACAATCATACAATGTCACTTGGGGATATTTATCAATAATATAGCCCATCTCTATGACATATTGGATTGTATTCGGGTTTTTATTATGTATTGTGCTAATATACACCAAAAGCTGGAGCTACACATCTTCCAATCTCCTCTGAGAAATTGATAGCGCTATTCTTTTTGATAGACCTAGTTGTCATGACGGGTTGAATGAGTTTTTTCTGAATATCTTAAACGTGATGTGTGTATCTCCAATACTGAAACATTTATGAACGTACTCTCCCTGCATATGACGTGGGTTGTCCATATTAGCCTGAAATGCCACTTTCCAGTAATTTTGTCTTTTAGTAAAAATATTTTGATTATGAAAAATCATACACATAAGTGCCTATTGAGATACTAAATCTAGTCGGTTGGATTCATTACCTTACGTTGAGGTTTGCATTTATATGCTATGGTCTATTAAATTGAAGGATAAGCAGAGAAACCTTAGGTTCAATCTCCACCAGTAACGAATTTTTTTCTTACTTTCTAGTACATATTTGAAGTAATTGAAATTGTAGTCTCCAAGTCGTCCAAATTTTTAGAAGTTACGTAAGCAGATCATCCTTACTTTTTACCACGATTACTGTACTAGGAAGCACAAATCGATTGGTCAGGAAGAAACGCATGACGTTAAAGGATATTTGAACTTGATTTACTTGCAATATGGAGAATTTATGAGCTGCCAGCTTCGTTTAATATTTATAGATGCTCAATCGATCTGAGGTCAGCTATATGAACATCGATGAACATTTTGTTTCAAAGCCATATAGATTTATTGGTTATTTTCCAAAGGTGGTCACTTGTTCCGTTTCTGTTTTCGCTACTTTTACTAAATATTACTAGATTTTAATTGAATAGTAGGATTTAGCCTTTATCAATACCGTCAAGTAGGTTGACGCTGTATTTCAAGTGTACTTGTATTAGTATATCAAAGAGTTTTGTTTGATTATAGAGCTGTTGATTTATTTGAAATAAGTTTTCAAAATATTGACAATTATGGAAACTTTTGAATGTTTTCTTAAATTAATTTCCAGCTTTAAACAGCTCCAAAATACGATCCACATCCCTACTTCTAAATTGCTTGTTAAATACATCGTCAACATTGTCGCGATTTTCTTATATGCTATACGACAAGTAATAGGTTGGTTAAATATACAGTAGTAGGAAAGCTTATTCTAATTGAACACCTGTGGCGGATAGGTTTTTGTGTTCTGCCTACATGGTCAATGCGAGTGTTCCACAAGGAGATCACTTTCAATATTACCATTACTGTAATTACCTTTCTCCTGGTTCAATCATACTGATACACGAATTGGCGAGTAAAGTGCTTTGGATACATGCATTTCGAGTAATAATAACAATTTCTGCAGGTAGCTTGGAGGTCAAAAGAAAGCTGTACTTAACTTTCTGTTGTTTTCGATATGTATGTAATACCTGATAACATAAGAATCCAATACAGCGTCTAACGTAAATTATTGCACTTTGTTTAACAAGAGCTGTCCAACTGACCATCGGATTCTTATAAATGATGACGAAAGATCTTAAAACATATCCTCAGTATTGTTATATCTGAACAAACCGACAGACCGACCGACAAAGAAGTTGATAGACATATTGACATGACAGAAATTAATGGCATGACAGTTTTACAGATCATCCGATAAGAAAACGAGTAACCGCAAATTGCTAAATGTTGAACAACAGCATCTAAAACTCCAACTTATCCATTTTCCCATTCCAGTCTTGCCTCTAACGCCATGGGTCTGTTTTTTTCCCACCGTTTGTCAAACTGAATGCGTATAGGGCTCAAAGAAAATCCAACTAAGAATTATTGACTGATAAGGTCGCAGTGTAAGCGAAATTTCGTCGACACTGTTTTTACGATTGGTCAAAGGTTTGCCTTGTTTATGTGCAGCTCTCAGGAAACGTGGAGGATTTATATACGAGAGGATAATCCTGATTATCCTGACCTATATATTTTTTCGTTCCTGGAATTCGACATCCTATCATCTGAACACTCAATAAATTGCAACAAACCAAAGAGAGCAAGAATTCTAGACTTTTTACGTTTGAGGTCATGGTACCGATGAAAGCCACCTTACAGTTTTCAGGATTTGAAATGCTCAGTGTAAAGATTTATGCATAACTTATGAAACTCATCCTTTGGTTATCTATTTTCATTTGTCCTAGACATTAATTAAAACCATATGACTACTTAAAGAGCCTTACTAAGGTTTCTTGGCCGCCTTGTACCTTGCCAAAGAACTCAGAAAAAGCTTCAGATTACAGTTCGTTTAGTAATTAGATGTCGTTTTAATCAATGACTGGGATAAATGTAACAACTTCTTATGGGCTTTACATCATCTAAACTATTTCCGTATTCGTTGCACAAATCTATCCTTCCCCAAAATTGTCCAAAACGGTACACAAGGTTATCACAAACTAGTAGTTACAATTCAGCTTGTTATATATTTTTCAACAACATGATGTAAAGGAAATTCGATTACTTATATGTTGGACTTAGGTCCAAGAGTAGTTAAGACAAATACTCCATCTGTCCTTCGCTTTGCTGTTGTGCAATCACCAAATGATCGTCCCAAATTATGCAATTATGGTTGAATTGCAGAAAAATAAACCTACAGCCAGTAATCACGCGATCCCAAAGATCACGCATTTATTGAGTGTTTGCTAATAACAACACAATCTTAAGAAACAGCAGGTAACTTTTCATTAACTAGTCGGTAAACGTTTACAGAATTGAATGCTGCTTTAGAAGCATGTTACAATCTTTGCGTGCTCGTTTTGTTTCCACAGGATGGCATTATCTCGAAACATCTGCAGGTAAAATTACCGATACGACCATTAGAATCTATTTACTTCTGCCTAGTCCAAGTTCTTTGGGCTCAATAATATTGTCTACCCAAATTGTACGTAATAGACACCTACCTTCATTCCAATAGAAACAACTTAGCATACACGCTTGGCTTCTTATGCACAGTAGGTGGTTTTTGCTCCTATGTAATTCATAATAGCGTACACACTGACGTTCAAAATTGGCTCCATATTCTGAGCACCAGGCTAGATATGGAGCAGCTTTGTGGCGGCTTCTAGTTGATTACAGTTTTCATTTGAGTAGGCACGTCGCAGTTGCTGATAGAATATGTGTTTTCATTTAGCAGTTGTCATTCGGGACGATGCAATGGTTTGCACGGTAAAGTTAAGTTGGTACGTCAGTATGTTGATGTTGAAAAATTACTTTATGTCGTCGGCCACGTTTGCACCTTTTTTTATTTCCCACGAATGAGCGATGTACGTATTTTGTGATGTAGATAGAAAGATTGTGTGATTAACACACTGTTTCACAAATAAAACTCTTTTTCTTTCAGTGACGCGTTTCGACTTATATTTAAATCATCGTCGGACTGTCAGATTTCACTGCTAACAAGGCTACACAGATTACTTGCCAACTAACAAACTAGATCCTATCATGGATATAAAACTAGAGCTCTCAAATCGAAAATACCATCTTATCCTGCCTAGCTATTTTTCTAATAAATTATTTTTTCCTTTCTTGCGTATGCCTTAGGGGAAATATTTTTTTTTGCGACTGCCTTTACACTAGTGTTTAGGAAAACCCCTACAAAACCTTAACCATCGCCGGTAAAATGTCCTTAAGCTATTTCATTCTTCTACATACATTCTGTGACTTAAGATATTTCAGGAGTAAGTTAACCTAGAATACAAATAGATGGAAACTTATAGTAGTGTATCTCTAATATTTCCATTTTCTCTTTTTATCTGCCTGATGGAAGAGTTTCAGCAGTTTAAGAGCATCTACAATCTACATGAGTATTTTGTGATCGCAATCTTTTTTAATCTTGCGTCGAAGTCCTTGAAACTGTATTTTTTAGGGTCATAATAGGAATTTCTGAACTAAATCTGAGAATCGCTGTATTCCCACGGGATGACAACAAAAATTAAAAAAATATGGAAAACACAAACATATTTTTTTATGTGTCAAGCTTTGTAATTGTAATTTTCAAAAGTTGCTGGTCATTCTGAAGTGGATTAGAATTTTTAAAAGTTTCAGAACCTTGAATCTACAGAGCATAATGTTTTTGTTTCAAGCACCGGGACGTACTCAAAATATATTTGTTGCTTTGAGAAGTATTCCATACCCTATCTGTTCGGGAAAAATCTGGTGTGAAGGCCACCTTGAAGACATGATGAGTAAAAAAGACCCACTGAGAATTGGAATATTCCATTGCAAAATTATACTCAACCAGCACAATCTCGTAAGAAAAGTTCAAATAGTTGAGTGTAATGGATTATTTATATCTGAATTCACGATGAAACCGATTGAAGTTCTAGGTAATTTAATACAGGATATCTGGCTTCTCAATTTTTAAGAATTGTTTTGTTTTTGCTCGTACTTGTTAACTGCAGATGGGCTCTTGTCATTTTCATTTTCAAAATATACTGACGTCAAATTTCAATAAAAAATGTATTTTTTTCAGAATCGATGCTTTAGCAGTTGTAAGACTAGACTTGCTTTCAGTACCAAAAATGTTAAAGCCGTCAATATCTGATACGGTTTTGCAAAAATATTCTACCAAGTTGTAATTTGCTCAATGCGTTTAGCAAGTGTAAATGCTTAGAATATCAATTTTCAAATTTACTCTCAGTGACCATGCTTTTTCGCTCAATCAGCTTGTCATTTAAATGATTAGAGGAAGCGGCATTCTTCATAAGCTACACCATGATAGAATAAATCACCAATGCTGATATTTCGGCCACAATCATTCACTCATTATTGTTGATATTCGTGATCAGATTTTTGCTGCTATAAAATAGCAGGTTGTTTGGTACGCAGTTATTCCTGCCCAGAAATATTAATTAATGAAAGAAAATGTGCTGCCCACTCAAATCCAATAAAAAAGCTGCGAAAGTTCATGTTTTTAATTAAAAATTAAATTATAACCCCATTTTTTTATCTAACTACGGACTAATCAACGTGGTTTTTCATTTAAACACTCGTAAAGTGCATCCCCTCTAATTATAAAAGTTATAGCAATTTGAATGAATAGAGTGAGAGCGGTTTGGTGTTCGCAACTGATAGAAATTTATATTCTATGAAATGTTCGTAAGGTATTTTGTATGTGTTAGTAAATAATAATAATTCGTTTATTCGTTCAGAAAATCTATAGTATACTTAGAGGTTATGAGCTTATTATACCTACCCTGTTACCAGCAACTGTCCAGATTTTTTCAGACACTTGTCAATAACCATATAGTAGTTATGGTGGCTTAGTGAAGATAAGGGTAAGTTTTGATGCTAAGAATTTGAATTAGTACTTTAGATTACACTTCGTTCACTAGAGTTATAGTTCACAATGTTTCTGATTTTTTCAACCAACTAGAATGAAAACTTCATATTCAGTACTCTGAAATTAGTAAAAATACACTTTTTTATATTATTGGACTTATTTTTGTGTTAGACGAATTTTACATTAAATGTTCTATAACATGTAAATGTTCAACAATTCTAATCATATCTAAGAATTTCAAAAATCTCCATTTCCACGGTTGTTGAATCTGTGCACATTTTTTGGGGCAGTCGATTTTAGTATGTATTTTTATAAAGTCTAAGCTAATACGAGGGAAGTAGTGAATCTATTTGACACTATTTCCTTGTTTATTCATTTTTTTAATTTTATTCAATAATTTTCTCAACCTGTTTCGCCAATAACACACAATCTAAATAATAGCAATACCATTAAACTATTTCTTCACTCGCAGAATATCTGTTCCGAAAAAACTGCAAATCTTTGTTACATATGGTAACCCCCATATCCCCACATAATTGAATATTTTAATTTGTGGAGTGCACTCAAACAACGGTTAAATGGCCTACATTGCAACAAAATGTTCGGTTGCGAGAAATTTTTGTTCGGCTCGGAATTGTAATCAACAACTAAAATGCACAACCAAATTGTGAATTGTTTGATCAAGTTCGATGCAGTTATACGGACTAGCTCAATAATTACAGCGTGATTGCAATAAACCATCCTATATTGTGAGTTACTATGTCCCTGCAAAATTCGATATGTGGGATAAAAGTCTTTATATATATGGACCACTATTTGTGGTTGTAAATTGTCGACCATAGTTTTGGCGAATAGTTTAGTACAACTGAAAATATCATAAATATTGAATAAATGAATTTAAGGAAATAACTAAGTAATTTTACAGATATTTCCAAATCTAGGCCCACTAAACGATTAGCAGTTCCAGAGATATTGTTACAAGCATGGAATAGAAGCGGCTTCACAAAAATAAATAATTTAGTATGGTACAGGTACGGAAAACGGAAATACAAGTTCGATTTCCTCCGTTCTCAATTTTCTGCGATTTTGCAAACCATACACAACATCGACACGCAGGTGCTCACAGAAAAAAAATCAGTTAACCGAATCTTACAACATACAGCTCCCCCCCCCTTTCCGTAAAGTACGTTTGTATAGCAAAATGCTTGTGGTTATTACTGACCTCATTTATGAGTGCTGACGACTTAAATGCTGAAAAAAATTACAGTGTATCAACAAAGAGTTGTATTTTTATCCGCTTGTCCTTCCAATCGTCGAGGCCGTCGTTTCGTTCTCCTTAAGATTCATCAGCTCGATGTAGGTTTCAGAGGAGCAAATAAATGAAATCACAATAAAAAGTGGGTTGCATCTTGTGAGACCTGGTGAACCGACTTCTGCTCACTATCGATACTTCTGAAGGAACTCTGTTTCGTCCAGTCGAAGCCTGCATCGTTTCTGTAAGGAGTGACAGGAATATCGAAATAACGTCGGTAATTATTGATTTTTAGACAAACGAATGAAACTGGTAGATTAGCATTTTTTGACCATATGCATATCAGGTTCTCGGACAAAGTAAAGTATCCTCACAAATTTATCCACCTTGTTTGCATATTATTTGCCGTTACCTGTACAAATCGATCGCAGCTATAGTATTATAGAAACGGTTACATAACCATATAACCCACTTTATGCTTGCTCGCTCGTAAAATCGGAAAGATCCCATTCTAACGATAGAAAGCGCCTTTAAAGAGATGAGCTTAACGACCAATCTAAAATACATTTCGTTAGTTCAGCCCCGTTAACCGCGATTAGGTCTAATTAAAAGAAGACAGCAGCTTTCAGAAACGAGCGGTCTGTAAGTGATCCCCAATTGTTTTCGATGTTCATTGCAAAGACGTGCTTGTGAGGAGGGGATTTAAAAGAAAGCTGTCGATAGGTTCCTCAGCAAGTTTTTCAAACTCTTCTTAGACACGTTTCTACGCACTGATATGCCTAATTACAGTGTGGAAGGACGTACAACAAATTTTATATATAATTTAATTTTAATAAGTTTATTGGCTATGGATTTAAATCACGGCAGATCAAAGGGCGTATTAACATATTGTTTTAAAAAAATTCAGATTATCCGGATTTATTATATTTCCCTATATTTTTAGACTACGCCCTAAACTAAGCAAGTAGTAATCATTGGTCATTTTTACACAAATCGTTCGAGTTACATGAGGAGAACGCGTTGTTAGATGTTCGGTATCTCCCGTCCCGTAACTTTTTGTAAAACTTAAAAAAAATTTGGATTCCAGTTCCTCCGGAAAAGTTATAGAAACAAATGCGAATGAACGAATGGCTTACCGGCATTATATTCGTTATTGCTAATTATAGCCTATATATATATATATATATATATATATATATATATATATATATATAGGCTCCAAGTTGTATATAATCAACAAAAATGGAGAAGGGGCTTTTTAATGTGATTGTCAAGTGAAATCTACAAATTGTGTCGAGAATATCTATGACCTAATTGCATTGAATTCTGTTTATATCAATCATTAAGCTTTTATAATGACGTCCAAACAATTCATGCTAAAACAGTCCATTATAGGAATTATATTCATCACAGCCTTTTAATGGCACATTTATTGTACACAAAGTTCTTAATATTTGGCGTCTGTGCGTCCACAAATTCTCAGGAACTCCTATGTATTTTTGCAAGAGTTTATTTAACTTGCACTGCATGTATGTATGTAGGGATGTAACTAGTTTGTTCGCATGGAAGCTTGCAACTCAATTTTTGAGCAGATATCTTCAACCGATGGAGCTGAAATTTAGTATACACGTTTAGTTTGGATGACAATGTATGGTTAGCTATGTGAAGTCACTCTAAATCCAATATGGCCGAACACCCAAGATGGCGGAATAGTTATTTCTAATGCACTCCTACAATATGGGTATCAAATGAAGGGGCTTGCTGAGAATAACTCAAAAAATAAAGTGACGTCACTCTAAATCCAATATGGCAGACTTCTGAATATGGCGGACTACTTAGTTTTTTATACTTTCCTACAATATGGATGTCAAATGAAAGGACCTGTCGCAAATACGAATGAGAGTTAAGAAAAAAGATGATGATCATAAACTACTCTGTTGGTCCAGCGTTAACTAAAAAGTAAAAATAAATTTAAAGTAAATAAACTTATTTAAAAACAAGCTTTAATTTAAATGCGCTAAAAAGAATAATATAAACTTTTCCTTCAACACTTTTACTGTCAAATTATAACGTCATTACAAAATTTATATGATATAAAAGCTTGTCGCGGGATCTTCCTATCTTTGCTAATATGGTATGTGTCTACCATACATGATTGCTATTGTCAGCATTTCCGGAAGAATGGATAGATATATAGGTATTCCGGAAAAAGTTATTCTCAATTATATTTATATATGGCAAAATACCGTGGGACAACAAAATCGGGCCTTCGTGTCGTTAGATATACTGCATTATACCTACCCGACGCTGCTAAGAGATAAAGAGCTTACTGTAGATAGTAAATTTATACAGAAGCTTCAAATTGCGGTCACTGGGGCTGTTTGAAGTACGTAATGTTACTATTACTGCTCTCGATATTTATTAGGGTATTGTAGGAGGTGAGGATACCCATGAAAGATATTGAGTTCAACGATAAAAGAGAATATGGAGTTCTCTCCAGGAATATCATGGAAATTTATTATAGGTAAGACTGAAGTGACCTGCCAAGGGTTGGCAAAGATTTGTCTCTTTGAGACATAGCTGAACATCCATTTTTAAAGTAATGGTTTTTACTTTCCAGTACGCGACTTTTGTCCTCGGTACTTTGTACTTTTCAAACATAGTTGATTTTCCGCACATTAGAGTTCAAAATACAGTAAACGATGAATTTATTTTCAATAGCTAATAATGAAATTTTAAGATACATCCGACTTATGAACACACATTAATAAAGCATCTATATGTATCTTTCAAACAAATTTAAATAATTTAGTTCTTTTCAAGGCGTACGGTATTTTAAATCATTGTTTTCAAGGAGGCTGATTAGATTGACTTTCGTTTTGGCAACTGCTGGGCAAGATGCATTTTAAAGGCAAACGGATCGTGAACAATTTCGAAAGTTGAAGATATTCATGTGATCTTAGAACTGTCGAAGTGTTGAACCCCTGGCAAAGTTTTGGAAATATTAGAAATTATTGGAGTTTTAGAAAACTGAAAAATTCTTGGCATTTTTATATTATGAAGAATATATATGTAATATGATTTTCTACAATATTTTCAATATTTTTTGAATTTGATTCCTGAACATCAAATGTCCAAAATAATTGTCACTAAATATTCTAAAAGCTATTCAACATGCTGGAGTGAACTGGACGTGTAAAATTCCTATCTTGCTGATATTCTGAATCTCTCTTATTTCAATTCATACATGGATCGATATATCATTTGGATATAATCCTTATTGATTAATCAAGATGAATAATCATAGGTATGTATTATATTTGTCCTTGAAATATCTTCCGATTTACAATTTCGAGAATTTGGCAACAAGTTCTGGCCCACTGCGGGATTTGAACCACATACCTCCTGTTGTCCAGTAGGACGTTAACCAACTCAGCTAAGTAGGTACTCTGCTCACTCGATCGAGATCATCCATGATGATCCCCTGAAAACCATTCTTCTTCCGAATTTCAAACTGCTACAGTGGCAATTTTTGGGTCAGTAAATATTTCTGACCACGATTACTGAGAGACTCTTGCATGGAACATTCACAGTAAGACTATGTAGGAAATAGCTGTGCCAATTACTTGCTAATTCGAAAGATGAAATTTGCTATGAAGCTAAAAACGTATTTTTACACACTTTACACACACTTTACAAGAATATCACGGAAATAGCCGTATTTTTACACAGAATTGTAACAGCTCTAAGCTTGCCAGGATTAAGGCTACGCGGAAAAAGATGCATCCGGATATTTGATCCCTAAATCACTGAGAATTAGAACAAATGAGTGGCTGCCGTGAATTAATAGAGTTAATAGACCAAATAAACAAAAGTTTATTCTTCCCTTTATTAGGTTCAATATGCGGAAGGATCGTTCCTTGTTTAATAACAGATCACTGATCTGTATACAGCTTTTACTGAGTTTAAAATTATGCTAATGCTATTCTTGCATTAACTAAAATAAATGTATTACTAATACATGTACGTATAGTCTATGCTTAAATATCAGACATCGGTCTTGTCTGGGAAAAAAATAATCTTATACACGAGAAACCACAAGCTATACAAGCGTTGAACTATCCTTACATTTTGTAGTCCTGTAATATTCTTAGCTGCTTGTTATCAAGACACTGCATCATTGATATATAAGACATCATAAATTTCCATCCCACCCCCCATAGGCCTTGATTACGTACAAATCCAACATCCGTTTTCCTCAACCTAAAATTCAAGTTCTCAGGCGGTCATGAAGATCCCTTTATCTCCCACGCGCTACATTGTATCATGTTTATGGTAGGTGAATGATGAGAGTTAGATACATATGTTATCCTAGCTGTTACCAGTAAATTGTCAGCTTGTAGTATAATATATGATCCATAGATATGTCAATGACGTATAACCAAGACTGTGCAGTATAGAGAGGATTGGCAGAATTCAGTAATGTTAAACGGTATTTGATTCTCAATGTTCAATTTGTATATATTTTATTATTTAATGAAAATACTAAGTATGTGTTCGAGACAGTTGTATATTTCTTCTATTTATATCACAAAAAGTCTCTTACTTGGACTCATGCAAGTGTTATACACCTTTAAACATATACAATTTTTTCATGGTCTCCCATATCAGCCTTCACTAAATCATATACTAACTTTCAAGCTACTCATAAAAATTACTATGCAACTAAGCAAAACGATGAGAATATCTTCTGGGGGGAAATTAAGCTACATAACCTCATACTTTCCACTCCAGACAAATATATCATCCATTTTGTTCTTACCTGCTATATTTTCACACAAATTGGAAGAGAGAAAAACCTCGGGTATTAAAATGCCTACTTTCTTATTTTTCCTCCGGTGGAAAAGTAAATTATGGTTAGGGTTTATGACAGGGGTATAATTTATTCCAATAAGGAAGGCTTAGAGGTTGGGACCAAATTCGTTTTTATTTATACTCAATATTATGTGAATCCTTCTCTTCATTTACACAGCAAGAGTTCGAAAAACTCTCATTCTGGTTAAGCCTGAATTCCAGAAAAGAGTTTGCCTTCGGTTGTTGGGAAAAATTAATAAAAAAATGTAATAAACTACAAATATTTACGTTTATATATGTGGAGAGTCCCTCCTATGTAATTTAACATTATAAATACTATTTTGGAGTGACATACACATGCACACAAAACTACTAAGGCTGGTAATAATTAAGAAATCAATTTTCGCATTTATACTAATGTAAGTCAGTGCTCGTAATGGACATACAATGAGCATAATACTTTGCTATAGCAGACCAGGGATATAATTTTAAGAAGGTTTTTTTTTGACAGATGGCCTCTCAAGAATATGAAGCTTAATGTACTCTAGACCCACATTAAAAGGACTAATGTTTACACATTGACACTGAAAGACCTATAAAACATCCTGAAATAAATTCCTCGGCAGCTCAATCTGCAATGCTGCCTTTCGTCAAATGAATGATTTTTTCAACAGGCTTGTTTGAATTGTTGGTAGTTCGATCTGGTGAAGATATGAGTATTGGGCTTTCCAAGTGTTCATGGTGCTGATGGCTATTGGTGCTACTATCCAAAACAGCTTGATCGGTCGTTTACCAAGTTAGAGTATATATAAAGGAGACAAATCAGTTACTCTTCTTCAATGTTCCAGATTGTACACGTCTATTTTATTGTATTGCTTTTTCTGGATTGGGCCCAGAAGCTTCAGCAATTGCTTTGAGCCACCTTACAGCAGATGCGACTACTAATCAATGACTTGAGCCTTCTGTTAAGGTCAAAACAAATCTCCAAGGCTGGCAGGCCAGATTGTGATTTCCTTGTCAAGGTCTGTCTTGCATTTAAATATCTGAGGATACCCATGTAATAATGTTTCGTTGATTTGGATGATAGTAGCCTGCGTAGTTTCATGCAGGATATAAGGATGGTTATACCTTCCTGCAAATCTGTAGGATTGATTATATATCATATTGAACAGTTCGTTGATGTACAACAACACTGTCCTACGTCACATCATATCGCAATTTTTTTATAGATAAAACTACAACTATCTGTATCATTTTGTTATTTTGATTTCAACTGACATATAATTATGACTCTGTGGCCAAGTAGTAACTCTAGTAAGCGACAGTGGTGAAATTATTTGTGTTATCGTCATTTTTATTAGTATTGCAAGAAACTGGGCTACATTTTTTCAATTTCCCCGCAGATAAATTTCGGAGTTTACAGACTTCTTGCCCCTCTATAAGGAATTTACAGGCTTGCAAGTCTGTAAAGCCACGTTAGTTATTTTAAATCCGCAAACCTAGTTTGCTCCTTTGTGTAGCAAAAGAACTCAGCTGGCGCAAACAGTCGAAGCGAAATGACAGAGCATTAGCATTTTTCTCCTCTTCCGCTTTTGAAATGGAATGGTAGTTTCCTAATAATACAAAATTTAGGGTGCAAATCCGAATTTCAAACTGTATACCTTTTTATTCTGGAATACACCGGCTACCTGCTCAATCTGCAGAGCGAAAAATATTGGCGTAATTTTAGGGAAATTGATGTGAATTGCTATGTACACATTAAGAATAAACAAAGTTCGCTTCCAGAATGCCTGAAGTGTGCAACATGGCAACGTCGCACTGCCAGTGAGGCAGATGAATGGTTAGTATGAACTGATGTTCTATCAGTGCGACGTTGCCATTCTACATACTTCAAAAATCCTGTGGGCGAACTTCATTTTCCCGTGTGGACGCGAAATGCAGTGAAATTGGCCCTGCACTAGAAATTAACTGAGTTATATATATATATATATATATATATATATATATATATATATATATATATATATATATATATATATATATATATATATATATATATATAATATTAGCACCACAAAAATACTATAAAATCCATTCAATACGGAGCAAATAGTACACGAAGAAATATAGTATATCGATATTCCATGAATTGCTAGTAATTATAATGTTACAAAACTGGCCCCTTTTGTATTGTAAAACAAAGTTCTATTGACTCTGCTGAGGTACTTTGATTGGACGAATAGCATCAAAAGTATACAGGAATGACGTTAAAAGTGGCGTTAAAACACGCAATTACATTGAAGTTTCAGAACAGAGGTTTTTCAATTGCTGCTGGGAAAAAACTTGTTGCCTGCTTCTATTTTGAAGCTGGCATTGTTTTTATCCTTAAGAAAATAATTTCTCAAAGTGGCATCTGTACCATTACATTAGTTTTATTGGACTACACTGCAATCCGGCAGATGGACAACTAATAAAAATTAGAAGGAAAATTTGTTCGCCAGTGGGAATCGAACATACAACCTCCCGCATTCTAGACAGACGCTTTACCATTCGGTCATGACGAACTTGTCAGATAAAACGGCAAATACGCTATGGAAAGTACATCTCCCGCGCAATTCTTCTTCCCAATTTTCCAGCACAGCTCGAATCATGACAGTTGTAGCTTGAAGATAGTATCGGTAACACGCTCTAGTTCTCTAACAAAAGATCGAGCTGTACGAGTAATAATTGGGATGAAGAATTGCGCAGGCGGATGTGCCATCCATAGCGTATTCGTCGTTCGGTCTAACAAGTTCGTCATAGCCGAACGATAAGGCGTTTGCCTAGAATACAGGAGGTTGTAGGTTCGATTCCTACTGGCGGCAATTTCTTCTTTTTAACTTTCATGATGATTACCCTTTTAAGTTGAAAGAAACTAATCATGATACTAATTTACGTATCGTATCGTGGTCAGTGATGCAGATTTGGTCTACCTGGTGACGCTACAGGAGATTACAATAGGCCATAAAATGAACCAAAAGACAGCTCTAACCGTCAATTTAAATATAGGATACAGTTCACGTAAATCGAAACGGACTTCTAGAGCTAGAGGAAAGGCACTTACAGAACCGTATACTACTCTAGCTGTCTGGCCTTAGATGTTTTATGGATCAATTGGTTTCCCTCTATTTCCGGCAAGTAATGTGTATTTCCCTTCATATGCATCACATAAACAGCAACAAGAGCATTACTGGAGTTAAATAGCACTTACTGGACCATTCGTTACAACAGCTCCAAAACTACCCCATTAATCTGACAGAAGATGACTTATGCATCTACTTCTTTCTTCTCCGCTCGGTATCGATTGGAGCATCAGTTCACACTGGATTTATCGCTCAGAAGTGGAAATCCGGGACCGTTAGCACCAGAGGGATAGTTAATCTGGATTTCTTCGGGTAGAGTTACGCGAAAATATAATTTTCGTTGAACCCCACGTTGCTGTTCGCTGGCAGTAAATATTTTGATAAGGCATGCTAGCAATTGGGGTTGAGCCTGCCTGGTTCCTGTCTGTATGAGTTTCTGTTTGAACATTGCCTTAATCGCTTTGAGTGTATTTTGTATGTAAAAGGGGGGATTACCAAGCAATGGCGTCCGCGAATGTAAAAATAAAAAAATACGAAATAATTGGTAGAACCTTTAATCAACCTAAAGCCTCGTAATGTCAGTTCAATATCCTAAAATATTACTGATCATACGCTGTTTCATGTAGACTTGCTCTAACTTGGTGAAACTCTTACGTTGATGTGTGTTATCTAATGGCTGATAGAGGCTTCAATTTAGCTTAAGGTTTGTTCCAATCTAAAAACTGAACAAAATATTGAGAATATGTCATGCAAAAGGAAAGGTAAGAGAGCAATTAGGAAGCACATGGCACAACTGGGCCGAACAATTTTTGAAGCTAGAAGATGTGTTCAAACCTGATATCTACTTATTTCACAGGTTTTTCAGCAATTAGGGCGGAATCTAACAATCAAACTATCTAAGCGGCCTTTGGAGTGCAACTTCACCCTTGCGATCACTATTCCAATGATTGTTTAAGCAGAGCCTTGTTAAGGTTGTTTCAGTAGCAGCTGCTCCCATCCTGTAAATTTTAATCCCCAAAGGGGTAAAAGAAGATGCTCGTCCCTCTATCTTCACGGTTGGCAGACCAGCATATTGTATTGTATTGTTTTCTTTATTGTCTGGTGATTATATAAGAATGATATAAGACTAGTCATGAAAATCAGTACAAATATAAACAAAAACAAACAGTTAAATATACAAGAAACCAAACAAACAAGGCACGAAAAGAAGTAACACTGAACAAAGAAAGATATAAAAATACCAAATGAAATGGTTAAAGTACACGTAGTATTTAAGGGGAATGAAACTAAGTGCCAAAAAATTCGTCTATCGAATAGAGACACGTAAAATTTCCTTCTATGGTTAGGAGTATGTACGATAAACGCTATTTCTGGATTCCTATTCAACTATATTATTCAAGTTTTTGTTGATCTAGATAGCAGGCAAGCGATGTAAGGCCTCCAGGAAAATGGGATGGTAGTGGTTTGCCTGGATTCAGGCAGGCCATAAGAGTGATGTCAGCTGGGAACATTCACTCTGATAATCTGTACCAGCTCGTGCTAAGGGGAAACAAGGATTTTGATGAATTTATGTGCTGTTAGGAGCTTTTATGTACCTACTCTAACTTCTGTGCACATATAATTATGTAACATTCAATCTCTTTTAGCTAATTTAACTTTCCCAGAACTGGTGAATGCGCTACATATACTCGTAGTGAAGTATGCACAATGCACATCCAACAGTATTCGAAAAGTATACGTATTATGGCAGATTTGAGATATGAATATACTACCAAACTCGGTTACAAGACAACTAAAGGGTTATTTTGTTTCAGTTCATGATTAAAGTTACATATATTGCAGGAAAAATCTATACTAACATTTAGTACACTAGACCGCAAATTGTTACATACATAGATGGCAAGTTAAATAAAAGCTTCTAAAATGGACATAATGTTAAGCATTCTCTAAGCAAAAACGACAAAAAGACGTGCAGGATGATAAAATATCTAATTAAGGCATAATTACGCCTAAAAAAGCGATGAATAGCTTTCATCTTTTGGGGCTGTCAAATGGGACGGTATCCTTTAGTCCCTTACCGTCATCAGCGTAACATGCCAATTAATCGTGGATCCTTATTATTAGTGAAAAATCGCCGAGCGATAAAGTGGCACGTAGAGCTTGCATAAATCATAATCAATTAAGATATACTGTGCTTGATTTATTGATCAATAGTACCACAGAAAACTTGAAGACCGTTTGTAGAAATATACATGAACAGTTTTTTCATTCCATGTGTGTGTACAGTATATGACAAATTATTTTCTATAACCAGTGATCATTCAAAAAATATTTATTGTCATTTATCTTGACCCATAACAGTGACATCATATTTATTGAAAGGAAAACTTCGTCACCGAGACTACTTCTGTAGCCGTATGTGAAACACAATGTAGAATATGCTGAAAAAATGTTCAACTTTGACATAGACAAAGAAAGGACTCCAATAAAAAAGAAAGATTAAAAACATTACACGAAATAATGCATTTTACTATTATTTTATGGTATACATCATTAAAGTACGCATGTCACTCATTTTCGTTGATCGATCTGTTTGTCTGTCGGTCTCTTGAAATTCTGTCGCTTTGTATTAGGCAACTAGCCATGCATGTATTTTGATGGAATTTGGAATTGTAACTTACGCAAAGGCGAAACTCTTGATAACTCATTAAGAAATAAACAATTTATCAACACTTTTCTTTGAATCATATGAAATTGTATTATTCCCAAATTTATTCAATACACTAAAGTGTTTTAAACTTCTCGTCCACGCGAGCTGTGACTCCAACTTTGAAGAAGGAAATGCGTTCGAAATGAGATTGTCTACCAATAACAAACTTCTTTAGTGCCGTTCGAAGAGAAGCAGGATTTTTTCAATTATAAGTATGCGGATAATAAACAATGGAAATGGTTGAGTGACTACGTAGACTGCGTTGTGTCAAAATTGCGGTAGTAATTATAAAGATAAAAGTATAGGTCGGAATGCAAATAGCACTACAAGAGAATTAAATCATTGCAAGTCACAAAATTCTCTTCCATATGTATATAGGTTTTATACGATATATTTTGGATTTTATATCAATCCAAATACTTTTTCTATTAACACGTTTTTGTTCTTATTGTACTCATTATTGAGTACATTCGAATTCCTCTACTTTCTACTCACAACAAAGGGAAAAAGTGTAATTGTAAAAAGATTTAACTTCTATATTTATCTATACAAGGTGTTCAAAAACAGAAAATGTGTTTTTTCCTAAAAAATATCAAATGGGATATCCTGTATCCTGTATTCCCTGTAGGCCTCATATGTAAGGGGAACAATAGATTATATTTTAGGTGTTTGACTTATTTACATATCTTAATAATGCGGTATATCAATCAAATGCAAATCAATCGACTAATCCAAAGAAGCAAGAATAGAAACTTCAACATTGTTCGTTGTTAGGCCCTGTCAATTTTCGGGTTCTTTGACAAGCGAGCGCCAAATGTTTTGTCAATCCTAAGCAAACGTTAAAACATCAAAACCCACATACATATCATTGATGCCTCTTGTTCACTGCCATCTCCACAAATAAGCAATTAGGTAAATTACCACTGTTTTACTATGAGCGCAAGGTGCAGAGGTTTCATTGTGTCACAGTCGAATGTTTTTCTTTTGTTGTTGAAGTGTTCGAGGTAATTACCTTCCTTTGTAGTTTTTGTTGAATAATTGTCTCCTAATGAAGTTCATTAGGTTAGTTCCAAGCGCGTTAAATTAGAAAGAATGTAAAAAATAATATTTTGACCTGAAATTATATTTGTTCATCTACACGAAGTATATTATGGAAATATTTGATATAGAGGCTATTTTGCGCATTAATGAAACCGATCCAATCATTATTCCTAACCTGATTCCATTGCGATGTGAGTACATAGTTATCTGTTGATTATTTTAATCATAAAAATGTCATAATATATAGAGGTCGAATCGATTCTATGCACGACGATGTAAAATGACACTTCACAGTCATCTAAAGGAGAGAAGCATATGCATTGTTCTGATCAAGAGGACACACCAGGTTAGCAGCTCAAATGTAATCGATGGATAGACGATTAGGAGATACCGGAATAATTGTTACTCCTTTAAATACTCACGGCCGTGTCAGCAAATTTTACGCCATACAACGGGAGTCAGGATAGATGACTAAAAAAATAGACAGAGTAACCCTGCATAGGCGATTGGAGGTACAATGAAACGGCAAACACCTGTTGGTACCACCCATTAACATGATGTTACCCACCATGAGGAAATGCATTAAACATTGCCTGTGGTGTCACAGCTGTCTACCAGAGAATCAGGGAGAACAGGCGTATACCTCCCCCCCAAGAATCTTGACCAAAAATTTCATTCCTTTTTGTTTTTTCTCAAGAAATAAATTAATGTAATGTAATATATCTAACTTAATTTTGAGAAAAGTGTATTGCTAATTCGGTATCTATTCCTATAAATTGCGTAAAAATAATATACCAATACCGATGTAGTTGTTTCTATATCAGCCCATTTTGTGCAGCCATTTCCGTTTTCTCCGTATTTTTGAACAACTCTGAATTTTGAAATAAATAATAGGAGTCTGGTATCATTGAAATCAAAATATAATTTCGCAAATCTTGCCATTACTCATAATCAGCTGCATGTCTTTTGCACGATCCTCTAAATCCCATAGCGCGACCGGAACAAAAATTCGGCAAAATAACGAATCAGAGGGTCAGGACTTACAAAAATGTTCCTTCCCCTCATTCAAATGAGCTAAGACATAGTATTCATCTGTCTGATCTCATTTGAAAAAATATTACGATGCCTGTTTCTCATTCTTTTATCATAATTACTATTAACATATCCCTTTTCTTGTTGCCACAATTACCTCGACAAAGGTATTACAAAAAAATAGTTAAAGCACGAACTTCATGTCCTTTTACCTTCCTCCCAAACAATGCTGAGGTCTAGATAAGCCCTTGTCAGTGAGTCTCACACTTCGAGCAGAGAGTGCTGGTTGATGTAGGGAATATATACCCAGAAAGCTTCTCCGTGAACTGCGTGAGAATTTTAGCTCAGATGTACGTCCATTACGTGATCATTTTCTTACTCCGATTCGCCTGAAAGCTCCTGAAAGCGTCCACGTTGCTGTTCCCATTCGAGATTAACGCGCCGCAAAAAGTGATTGGACAAAAATGGGGATCGTCTGCCCTCAATAACTAATGATGCATGTCCAGGACAACACATCGATACTACTAATGAGCCTTGGGAGAGGATAATAAACCAGCAGCGATCAGGGTTACAACACGTTTTGCTGTGATAATCATAAAACAATCAAAAGGATTGAGCTTAATGAAGAGCAAAGACTTGCAAAGAACGATGTAACTGGCAGTCTACGCGCTATTGTGCTGTGCAAATTTCAATTTGTCCATTTTCTTTTAGTTCTCAATGGCTTTGAGCTGAAAAGAATGTAGATGATATATATTTGTATGATATAGTTATTGTAGTAACAATAAATGTATGCAACAGATTGCTAGTTGCACTTACAGAACGTCTGATTGAGAATCAGCTCACATCAGATATTCAAAGCATTTCGCGTAGACTGTGGTCATTGTGGGGAAACTTTTATCGTTTACATTGAAATTGTGTAACTGGGAAAAATTCTGTCACAAATATTAGGGTGCTGGATGTATTTAAAATTCCATTCACAGACTTTTATTCGTGACTTGTGGTGTGGTGACAATCAAACAAATTCAACTGAATAATGAGCGCTCAATTTTACTAAGTAAAACATATTCAATCTACAAAATATTCTTGTTGTTGTTTGGAGCTAAAACTACCACGATAAATGCGCGCTTATGAAAACATCCTCCATTCTTTAAAGCTTATACGTTCATATAACTTAATTACCACTTGTGAGATGTCAGAACCGTACGCCGCTGATAACCCGACGCGGTTGATGCGTTTTTTTCATAAAATAAAAAAAACGCCGAAATAGTTCTGTCAGTATTTTTCTTGAGAACTCTTAGATTTAACGTGTCACAGAAGTCTAGAGCTTTAGAAAACCCGAAAGATATAGTAAAACCTAGAACATATTTGAAAGGTCAAAATGTGGGAAAAGTTACACCACAAAAACCGAGGATTACGTTAGGCCCGCCAATAAAAGACGGCCTTCCCTTTACATGGAAAAGTAATAAAAACGCCTCGTGCAAAAATAGTCCAGGAGTATAAGGTGAAGGTATAATGTTCTATGAACAAAACTATGTTCAATCGAAATTGTCAAATATCACAGACACATATACACCTCTGGTATGAATCTTACCACAACACCGGGATAAAATACAAAACTGCAGCGATTTATCGAAGGGTTTCATAATCTCTCCATCAGAGCTCTACCATGTTTCAGTTTATGTACAAATAAATGTCTGGTGAAGCTCTCTCAGTCCAGTTAAGACTTAAAGGGGTAGGGGAAACTTTGAATGCTAGCGTGCCCAGAGAAATTCCCAATTCTCATGCCAAACAGAACCACCGGGAATCAATTTATTCACAAAACGTGCGTGCTCAAGCTCGCTTTGTCCAATTAAATGAAAGATGAACTAAATTATTGAATCGTTAAGTTTAAATTGTGAAGTTTAAACACAACATATTACTAGCAAAACTGTGATACTTCACAAAAGACGAGTTTAATTTGACAGGTTACACAATTTTATCTCATTGATAGACGAGTTTCACTTAGCAAATGCACCTATAATTTATTTATAGTAGATGATTTGAAATGTCTGTTTGTTAACTAATATTCTCTTCTCTTCTTTTCATGTCTCAAAGTGTGTAAGTTTTAGCGTTTACCAGGTAACATAGGATTTAGGAGTAATTTTTAACGCTAAGCTAACATTTAATGAATTAATATTTTGTATGGTGAAATCAGCATTTAAATTATTGGGCTATTGTGTCAGGAATTGATCAGGTGTCTCAAATATCGCAACATAAAGACCTTTGTATATGACTTTTATTAGGAGTAAGCTTGAATACGCATTGCCAATTTGGTCTCTCAGTGATCAAATCCATAAATCTAGCATTGAGTGTGTGCGCAGCTAAAGGTTATGAAATACTTTCACTTCAAGTATTATGGCAACTATACCGGAAGCGGTTTTGACCATTTTCAGTTGTTAAGTATTTTTCATGTAGCGCCACTGCACCTCAGACGTGATTTATCAGTATCACGAATTAATTGTGTGCTCTCCACTATGCATCAGACCTGCTATAGAAATGCACGTTTCGTCTTTAGCCTAGACCCGTCAGTATAGCCTGGCGGTCTAACTGACGAGATCAATCGGTTAATATATACGTAACCCAATCAAGGTACCTCGTAAATAGTGTTCTTCCTTGTTGACAGATATCGTAAAGGACATCTATTGCCAATTTAAGGCAGACCAGATATTAGAATCTTTGACTCCGTAAGTTACCAATGGAAGTCCTCATACAGAATGTCGTATAAAATACTGAAAAATCGTATTGACTGACCTTTTATATTGACCAAAATTAATCTTTGTGTCCCTAGATTTGGTGGCCGTCATCAACGTCTGTCCACATATAAACACTACGGGTACATGTTGCAATTCTATTTGCAGCTTCTGTTTTGAAGTACTACAAAGACTGGTATCTCAGTCAGTGAGACTTAAGACTGATTATTCCAATTTTTTGTATTTCTTTACATTATCCTTTTGTTTGTTTTATTATGTATGATGAATCCTTCCTCCGTTGTCATGGTTATTTTTATATATTTACTATTATTGGGTGTTAACCTGGTGGAAATCAATAAATAAATAAATATATAAATGCGTCTGCCAAAGGAAAGTACCATGCGTCAACTTATCTACAAAAATGTTTCTGCCAAAACTCACCTTGCTTACTTAAGATTTAAAGCAAGGTTTCTCAGATCCCTAATCCTCCTGCCGATATCCACAACAAATCTACCTGGTGGAGGAAAACGAAACGAATTTTCTTCAAGGGACTCCTAGTTCTCCCGTACCAGAAATTCTTTCATCATAAGTAAGCAGAATATGGGTCATCGCGTCATCGTAGGTCAAATAATGGAGGGGTGAAATCCGTGTAACGTGTCATCAGCGGGAAGTGGACACGGCTGCCGGTAGCCGTGCAGCCATCAGTGACAAATTGGGGTGGTGACACGAGGCGAATGTCTAGAGTTGTTGGAAGTCAGCCGCCTCGCAGACACACTCGACAATGGAAATTCGAGTGGCTCTGCAGTGATAAGTGATGCGTCAAAGCGCTACTGGAAGCTACCGGATCGAGGTTGCCGCAATGATAGAAAGAACAGTACTATATTTAGATTGAACATGTAGGGGATTGTATGGATTTTATTTACACCACCAAACAGGTAAACCCAAGTACTGGTGGGAAGCAGCACATTCAAATATACATAATATATTATATGAAGGATTAACTTGAAAAAACAACTCAACAACATGTGAACAAGACCTATATGCTTTTACAGATTTGTTTAATTTTATATACCGAGGTGTTGAAGATGTCAAAGTAACTGAGATGATTGTTATAACAACTGCACATAGAAGATATAGAATGCACAAAAAAAGTATTTCTTGGGGTAGTTAGATAAAAAGTAGAGATGTTACGTGTGAATAGTTTAGGGATATTGGAGTTGATTCTCTTAAGGAATGGTGCCATCCTGTCGGGACTCAACAGTGCGGTATAGTTATCAGGACAGAGGGTGGAAGTAACAGACTATTAAGTATATACGACGACTAGCAAAAGTGACAACTGCCCCCCCTACGACAGCTTCACAATCGTTGACGCTTTCTTGCGCCACATATGCTACCAGCAGGGATTATTCCATGCATTATAAGATTTGCATTGAATAAATACATATAGCAATTTGTGTTTTGAAGAAAAGCAGTAAAAATGAATGTTTCGATATAGCGCAACGATTTGCATTATTATATTTGAATAACATATACAGTACTGGCAGAATTTCCTTTCATTTGGAATGCTAATTTTACTATACTATATAGCGAACCTGGGAGATTAGCGTACTCATTCTAACATTTGCATCTTTCTGTCTGTACTTCATATATTTCAAAATCATTATCACTATCAGTATAAATTTGTGCATAAAAACTATCATTGACGTATGTTTCCTTTGGAGTCATCATCATCTATTTTACTAGGTTTCTCACATTTCCTCATTTCTCATTTGAATTAATACCATGAGGTGAGATACCTATTGGATTGGGCATCTCCATTTCAAATTTTGGATTATTGATTGCAATTTCAGATAACTCTGCATCCTCTTGTGATCCTTAAAGTCTCTAACGCCTTAATCTGTTTTTTTTAACCTATTTGACAATTAATCGAATATGATTATATATATATATATATATATATATATATATATACTTAAGCGCTATACTTTTTGGTCTCCAATATTCATTAAGAAATATTAGGCAGGCAGTAAGAAGTATCCAATTTTCATTTTGGGCTGTGCAATTGTCAGCTCAAGATATGACATGTATTGTTTTTGTTTCGAATCTTACATGTTCTAGTACGCAGATGCAACATGATGCCAAAAAAATCGTTTTTATTGAACATTTAATCAAATACAACATGGATTTCTTTTTCCTCAACTGACATAATTATCCTTCATTTGTTTGATAACTAAATCTATTCATACTTTTGCCCATCTCATTTTCGATTAATAATATTCCATTTGATATATTGTTAACAGTTAAATGATAACGAATTGCGCTATGTACAATTACGTGACTGTATTGTTTTCCATTAATGGAACAACAGACTCTTCCTAATTGGACATGCTGTTAATTTCTCAAAATCAAATTGCATGGCTAGGTGCATTTTATATGTAGTGTACGAAAATACTAATTATCATGAGATAATAAAACAGTGAGCTCTTTTGAGCCTCCATCCGCCTGTCTCGATTTCCAAGTCCAGCTCCCTTGGCGAAGGTGAGTATGGCTTTAGGAATATCTCCTTACGCCTCCAGGTCACAGAATGCTAAAGCGTGATGTAATCTATCTATGGTACCCTGAGGATTATTATGTGAGAGCCGAGTTCTTCTCTTCTTCGCCACAGCTTTCGCACATTGGATCATCTGCTACAACCCCTCAAGTGCAGGTGACATCCAGATGTATTACGACTCATCAACTCTCTCTCTCTCCCCTATGAAGTGATGAGTTATCGTGGCTGACCGAGATAACATCGCATCCAGGTATCCATAGTCAGACCTGACTTTTTGCTTTGTTTATCTTAACCCAACACATTGAACATTATTAAGGTACTGCCATCAAATCACTTATATATTGGTACTCTAAATACTTTTTTTCTTAAATAATTGTAATTTTTTGCTCCACTCCACATGTGTCCAATTTTTGCACATTTCCAGTTTGAAATATTGTTAGCGAATATACTATGACCATTTGAGCCACGTACAGTTATGTGGGGATATTTTTTTCCAATAAATAAAACAATATATCCTTCTAATTGGATATAGGTACTGTTAATTTTTTAAAATCAAATTGCATGTGCAGCCGAGTTGTAGCGTGTATCAAAAGATTAAATATCATGTTTGTTGCATGATTTTAAATGTGCCTATCGGTATTCCAACCTACCATGCGTACAAATCATTTTTATTTGCTTGCATTAATAACAAAAAAATGTTGCAGTATATTTACGTGGGCCTTTATGAGAGATAGAAGAATTTTATTACAATGTAACAGTGTACAGAATATTTTATGGTAGCATTCTGAATGTGGAGTGAAGGCATATGCGTATTAGTGCCGCCCTTTTGAACAAAAGAATATTAAAGGGTAAAAATATAGTTTTGAAGTCTATATGATCTTATTTAATGTTTTTGCATGACAACCATTCGAAGTGAACACAGATAGATACAGCGCACATATAAGTGTTTTTGAGAGGAGGCATCAGAAATATCGAATTTTGATAAGCACTTGCTAGATGCTCATCCAGACAAAATAAATAGTTGCGATAGATAAATTTAATTTTATTGAAACATTCCAAATCCGAAGCTACTATAACTTTCAATTAAATTTTAGTAAGCGTCCTTTTCTTGTAGATATGTTGATTTAATAATTATTGAATAAACTTTTATGCTGGGTGTATTTTTGATAAATTACGTTAATAATAAATGAAAAATTCCATTGGTTAAATAATATCTAGGATCCTTCGAAAATTTTCCATAAAGTCGATGACAGGAAAAGTGACAAATATAAAAACTTAATTTTTCAGAAGATCAGTTTTAAATATTGAGAAGTAATGTTTTCCACTCAGTTTTGATTTTTATCGACTCATCCAGATCATTTTAGTTGTCTAAGATCGATAATATGATTACTTTACTTCATAAGTCTCCAATGGGCAGCGCCACCGTGCGCGACGCTTAGAGATGAGTGTTGATGTTGTTGACTGGATTACGTACATTCCACCCAATTGCTTTCTACAGGTATAACGTCAGGCTATACTGACGAGTATAGGCTAAAGCCGAAACATGCATGTCAATATAGGGTCTTAGGCATAGTAGAGAGCATTTTTGTTTAGATAATCTCTCGCAGATAGCCTATCACGCTTCATAAGTGGTGCGAGAGGATGTATATGTTACTGTGAAAGACCGAAATCCGGTGAATGTCGAGATATACCGGTGAATATCAACATTCACCAAGTTACTTGGCGTATGTCCGATATATTGATCAAATATAATTATTTCTAACTTACACCGGCGAATGTCAACATTCATTATGCACTCATGGTGTATGTTCAAAAGAAGCATTTTTTTCTAAGTGAAACCAAAATGAAACATTATAGGTTATTATTCATTTTTTGATTAAAACATGGGAACAGTTTTCCAATAAACATAAAGAACGTGTTGAACTTAGAACAAACAGCAAAAATATTTTTAATATACCAAATGAAACATTTTATTTTTTAAATTGAATTAAAAAAAACCGAAAGAAAATGTATGGTAACCTTATTTGTTGCAACAACTTAAACTACCATGACACTTTTATAAAAGTCTGAATCCTCTATTTCAACAACAGTAACTAACACATTTCGGGGATCTGTACTTCCACGGTCGACGTCAGGGACACCAATTTGTGCCGCAGAAAACTTTTTTTTGAGGTTCGCAACATTTTTGTTGCTTGGAGTTATGATTCTATTTTGCGGCTACTCTTTTTGAATAAATTAGCTCGTGCTGTTTAGTCAATATTTGAGATGAAGACGTACTCAGTTGTAGATCAGCCAGTATTTGAGATGAAGACGTGCTGGATTGTGCATCAGTCAGCAATTCAGATGGAGACGTGCCAGTTCTAACCTGTCATTTCCGACATCGACCGAAGCCTTTGTGCGTTTGTCGATATACACCGGTGGAGGTCCGAATTTATAATAAAACTAATAAATGTTCGGTCTTTCACCAACACATTTGGTGTCTGTCGACATTAACCGGTGTATGTCGACATTCACTAATTTCGGTCTTTCACGGTAACATATACATATTCACATTGAGATAAAAAAGATCATGTACTTAACACAGTTTCACAAATAACTTTGTATATTGTAACCATCGGGGGAAGTCGTAAAAATAATCCGATCATGCAGTTTTAATAGATACATTTCATTGAATAATTAATTAAGTTAGCAATGGAACTAACTAAAGATTATTAAAATTGAATGAACAGAAAGCTGAAGTTACAAAAAAGTGCAATATATTCGAGAACAGACATAGAACAAGTAAATTTCACAAGATCATTTCTACTTTCCTAAAAGACGCAAGTTCAGGCCTACTGTCATACTCTGGTATCTTCCATCAGTTGTTGTATTCATTGTTTAATTTATACAATCTATCAGGTACTAAAGGCACTCAGTCACTTAACCTTTATGAATAATTTCATCTGATGTTCTACTATTTTCGCAATATTTTTGATAACTTTTTAACTTGGTCAAAACCTTACAGTAATAAGGTTTTTGTATTGATTTCTTCGCAATGATATTAAAGTTTCATACAAACATTCAACTTCCTACGAAAATTTCAAAACTTTGATTTTCTGCATTACAGACCCCTCCGCATGTACCATTTCCGTGTGTTCGGTAGCGTGAATACGATTATCACTACCGAATGCGCAGAACATGGTCTGAAATTAATTATCGTTATCTCGAAACCTTGTGGGTGAAATTTTCATTGTTAATCAAGTCACGCCACTAATAGGTATCTTGATAATAGAATCGAACAATACTGAAATTGTAATTTGGAGTTAGCTTTACTGCGGTTTCGTATAGCTATCAGATCAAATGTAATGGTATCGATTTTCTGAATCTTCAGAAACGGAACAGCGAGTATAGGAACTAGATAAACAGCTAAGTCTGGAGTTACACAGGTTTGCTATGATACGGTAACACCTTTTTATCTTCTAGTACAGACAGTATAGCACCCAGCATATATACCAGCTTGGCAGTTTACACATCGCAAAAACCAAATTTATATTATTTTCCTCGACAATCGTGTGGGAAGTAAAAGTATTGCTAACTGTCCGCGTGTAGGACAATAATTGTGTACATGAACTGCTCTGTCAAGTGTGAGTTTCATTAATACAGCAGGAATTGCTTAATGAACTATGTTGTGAAGCGATTGCTCGATATTCGATATAGTATATGTGACATCGGAATCACTAGCAGAACAAACCATAATACCCATGTTTATATGCATATTGGAAAATATATTCTATCGTTCCCGACGCAGCAAATTCAATAAGCTGACTCAACGCATTTTGAAGGCTATGATACATTTTTGCATATATTTTTGCACCGCTGGGTTTGATTCCTACATGTCTGGTATTGATTTCAATGTTATATAATATATTGTTCATGTCAAAAAATACAGTAATTATAATCTCGCCAGTCCATAGCAATGAACAAATGCCAGGTTAGTAAGCTTTTTATAAAATCCTAATGTGACTTGGAAAACATTCAAAAGCCAACTCCATAATATTTATCTGCAAACATGTGGTCCGTTGACATTGAAAAACATCAATTATTTTCCAGACTACGACGCTTTTGCAAATTTTTAACCAGGTCAATGTATTTGTCGGTTTTGCCCAAAAATGATCCAGGTCGTTTATACTGTACTGGACAAAGTCTGAAGCTGTTCTAATATTTTTTGTTGTTTGTTAATATATCTAATGCACCGATTTTTAAAGTATAAACAATTGCCCTTCATAACCTCATGAAATACTTTTAAAAATCACTTAAAAACTCAATATAGCATTTACTGAACATTGTAACTGGTATGGCACATAAGTCAAAAGGTGCGAGGAATATTAAAATTCGTGAGATAGTTCTGATGTATAATGCCGCATCGAACTGTTCATAGTCTAGTTCAATAATAAAGCAATAGGGAAATCTATACACGAAGACAAATTGTTGCCTCGAATGAACTAGAATTTAGGTCGAAACCTGCTTCTTCATGAGAACCTAATTGGTAACGCATAAGGCACTTACAATGCTATGTCCTTATTAATTTTGTTTTAGGAAAAATTCCTTGCTGATAGATATTAAAGCACCTCATAGTTCCTGTGGCAGTCTCCATTCTTCGCTTGAATAAGCTGCTGCATAATTTATTAATCCATTATCAACCTAGTACCTTACGTCATTTTGGACCAGCAACTATAAAATAGAAAAGTTTTTAATGAAGGTATAAAGAATATTTTGTTTACAATGTGAATATTAGCAATATTAGTTGAGATTCGCCATTATGCTTGCTCGTCGCTCGCTTGAGTTGTTGTTTAGTATCTCTGATTTGGAATCATTTGCAATATTTGCATTTACTTTCGATTCTGAAGAACCTCACCCTATGTTCTGTGACTTAATTCGTTATTTACATTACTTTTCGGAATATATAGCGATAACCTTGTGGCGTTACTTATATAGAGTTCACAGGTTCTACTTCAAAGTAGATGTGTTAACAGCTCTCAAGCTTTTATTTAACTTGTATGTAAGTATGTAACTATGTTTGTTCGGTGGAATCATGCAAATCAATTTTGACGCAGATAGCTTCAACCGATTGTGCTGAAATTTTGTATACACGTTTAGTTTGGATGACAATGCATGGTTAGCTGTTTGACGTCATTCTAAATCAAACATGGCGGAACACCCAAGATGGCGGACTAATTATTTTAAATGCACACCTACGATATGGGTATTAAATGAAGGGGCTTTCTGAGAATAACTAGAAAAATAAAGTGACGTTACTCTAAATCCAATATAGCGGAACATCCAGGAGAGCAGACTATTTATTTTAAATGCACTCCTACAATATGGGTATCAAATGAAGGGAAATTAATACGAATAAGAGTAAAAGATGGTAATCATAAACTCCGTTACTAACTCCGTCAGAAATGTTGGTGTACTTCTTAATCAAACACAATCTTTTTGCATCTCGGCACTTGTCACACAAAAGACAAGTCCCTCCATGAGGCGTTACGTTCAATCAATAGCTACTTAGTGGTAATAGCTTTTAAAGGTTCTTGATGGCAGTTTCGCAGCCATTTCATCTTCACACTTCCCCCCAAGCCACCGGTGCTTAGAGATATTTTTCAATGCCTACCGTACCTTAGGATAACGAGAACCAAAGACATCCGCTTAAACGTTTGGAGGAGGGAAATAGCAATGGCCAGCGTCTTCGGCACTTCGGTATGCACATTTCTTCGCTGTACTGATGTTTTTGCTTTCTTTAGGGAGTATATGGTACCAAATCTACCAATAGTGTGCCGAATGGCTTGATCAGATGGACATTCGACATAAAATTCAGGACCAAGCTAAGTAAATTTGGGTTTTACAGCTTTGTTCAAGGGTGAGTCTATTCACGATGATTTGTCAAGGTATACTGAATGCAAATGCTATCAATAGCGCATACGTTGACTCCTTCCACATAAGATGTGATTTTTGAACCTTTGAAACCAAATTTAAAAAATATATAACTTTTTGTTTTTTCACAAGGAATCCACCACCACTGAAACAATTCATAAAAACCAGAAAGCCATTTTGTCCTTCTTACAGTAGCAATCCAGCGTCGAAATTTCAACAAAAAAAATCCGGAAATGACTTTCCCAGTTAAATAGTGTCCAAAAATCACCAAACGGAGTATAGATAGACCGACCGAAATGATGCGTATGCCATAAAACATCAAGAAAACACAGTACCTCGAGTTCAAAAATTTTGGCGATTCCAACACTTTCTCGCCAATTGGCGTGGGAAGTAAATTACTCTACTTTTTTTAGTACTTCATATGAAAAACCGAATGGTATTATAACTATTACATTTTGGCAGTCATATAGTTTTAATTAGTGACCAGTACAAGAGAGACGAACCAAAGGGACCAGCACATGATCTTGCAGAAGCAAAAAATCTGTATAATTATAATATATAACTGTAAAGTATATTAAGGCCTCCTGATATATCTAGCTCTTCGCTCTTACACGCCTCTGATCATCATTCAAATTACGAAGTAACCGCACCCCCGTCATGCTTGAGACGCCTGAATTCAGTAGCCTAATAATGAACATCACACCCCCTTTACCCTAGGGAAAATGTGGCGACGGTAATGAGCCCCACAAGGGCAGGCACCGGAACTTGTTACGGGACTGTTGAGATTTGCTGTCTGAATAAACAGAGCGGAAAACCTTGTAAATAACTTCTTACGGGACAAGCCGGTATGAGGGATATCAATGTACTTATCTTAAAAGTTGAATTAAATGAAAGCAGAAGCTTTCTGAAGTCCTGCAACTGTCCAACAAATGCAAGGATACTTTCAGCTATATGATGCACACACTATTTTTGCACAGTCGACTGAGACTGCTTGGCGAGGATGGGAAAAAGAGGCATGCGTTGGCCCCGAACCCTTGCTAGGTATTAGCAGATGCCAGGTCATTCATGCCCTGCATGATTGGGCATATAACGTATTGGCGAAAGCATTCTTGGAGAGAGATGACTGTAGAAAGTCCAAGAGGTTCATAGCACAACCCAATAAACGTAGGGAGCTACGGCTGTTGAACAGGAGGAGGGATTCACTCCACTTGTTGGTAGGGTATCCTCACAGATCACTGCAGATTAAAAAGGCACAGGTCACTCATAGAACTGGTCAAAGATCTAATCTGTCAGAAGTGCTGGGAGAAGGACGAGATCTCGTTCCACTTGCTGGGAGAGTGTGCTGTATACAGCGGCCTTAGGGCTGAGGTGTTCGGCACAGCAAAGTTTGACAGAAAAGAGAGCTACTCAGCGGAATGGTCGGACATCATGACCTTTATTAAAAGGTCTGGAAGGTTTGACATTAAGGAACTACCATGTGTGTCCTAGTTTTAATGATGGTCCGCGGGGACAGCGAAAGTGCCAAAAGTGGCTTACTTCCAGGCTTTGCCTCCCCATAACTACCACTACTACCAAGTTTTGGCAGATTTTCTTATCATCTATTCGAGCCACAGCCATTTTTGGTACTGTTCAACAGATTATATATATTCGCATTTCTATATTTGAAAATATCTGGTCTATGACAGGATTGAATTCAAGCACCTTGCACTTCCAGAATAGACACTCTATCAATTGAGATACGCAGTAGGTTCAAAAAATAATCAGCAGATTTTGTCTACATTGATGTTTGATGAATTTTGAGTCATTGCTTCTCAATCAATTTCTCAATGAAAATATTTTGGCGTTGGATCTGTCATCAAATACCGAAAAATATCGAAAACTTATTGCTAAATTTTAAATTTTCTGTTTATGACTATATTTCTGCAAACTATCAATCATTCTCACCGAGCGGGGAACTTGATTGATGAAAAAATTAACAGTTTCAGTGAGAACTCAGGAAAAACGTCGGCATCGGCGGGATTCATCTCTGTCACCCCATCTCACCTCATTTTCCAAACAGTCTATGTAACAATGTCACATGTCATTGAAAATGCACTGCAACATGTGAAAGTTCCAACCTACTGTTACACACTCTCAAATTGTCAAACACTCCGACCTTCAGCAACAACTAGTAACAAATCTATTAGATAAACATTAATCGTTATGTTGTACACGTTACGCTAACCAGCCAGATTTTCAACACTATCACCTTGTGTGGAAAACTACGATAATCCACTCGAACGAACTCTCAGCGGCTTGAACGACAAAGACCAATTAAATTGAAATTTTATCAGTTTGAAACCCGGAACAGTGGGTGTCAACGGCATTGAAACCCTCATCTCCAAGATTTCGCAAAGGTGGGTCCTCGATTAATTAAAAAAATAAACTGTGGCGGAATCTCCGAGGTGCAGGAGATGCCCGGTTAGGTAAATGTCGCGAACACAATGATCAGATATCTACTTGATCAACAGGTGTCATTAGCTGTCTAATGTCTGATATTTTGCAGTGATGGAATCGGCTTTGAACCATAAATAAAAATCCGGACACCCAAACATAAATTTTAGTTTTAGACATTCCTCTCTTACATTGCGTCCAAGTTCACTGCTTTCTATTCCTGTGTTTTTCGCATATACATGCATGAATAATCTGCATAATCATCATGTTAAGAGGAGCCTATCTAAAATCTATCTAGATGCATTTAGCTTTGAATACTCTCCCCGTTCTCATAAAAAGCAAGGGAAGTTTGCGCGATAATCGTTGGGAATTCTCTCTACTCCGGCCATATCAGCATATGCATATTAATGCAAAATGCAAATCACAACGCCGACTGAAGCCAGATGTAAATATGTGTATCTGTGATGATACATTCCACTGAACAGTGGAATTACTATCATAATAGTAGTCAGTATTATTTTGCATTTAGGTGTACCACACATTCTTTCAAATATGAAAAAAGAATTCTTGAAGTGTTACTGAGATTTTTTTTCACTACTACGAGCAGATCAAAAAGACCCGCACAAAATATGCACAAACTTACAGATATTTCTCCGAGCACTTATGCTGCTTTTATGGTGCATGCTCCACACAACCAGATACTTAGGTTCATTGTTTATCAGTAGTAGGTAAAACGTATACATCTGCTTCAAAGTACTGTTTAATGCTATACACGTAGAGACTTCAGAGCAGTGTTTCTCGAGGTAGCTTCAACTGTGTCTGGACGCAAATATGAACAAAGTGCTTGAAAGCTGTGATGCCTCAAAGCAATATCAGCGGGACGGAAAGAAGACGTGTATGGTGTATGTGATAGTTCAGGTTTCAATGTATCAAGGGACACACATTATACTATTATTGTCTAGTATAAGAATGTATGAGTAATGTCTTAGGTTGATATAAAATTCACGGAAATAATATGACACGTTTCCATGAAATAATTTTCTACAGCCCTCCTCTACAGATATACAGGGCCCTACATGACACTAATTTAAACGTTTATAAAGTGGGTTCCTTGAAGACAGTTTATTTCATGTATTTTTTTTGAGGACGATCTCACTTTATCATGCTGATGGGAATTTTTATATAGATCGCTTTTGAGTGGACCTCATTGAATCAGTGATTATTCACTACAATTAAGACTAATCAAAACCTCACACAATAGTATTCTCAACAGAAATTGGCTCACTTAGTTCTACAGGAATGATTTATAAACATGCGTCTGCTATTTTCTGTACATCCTGTACAATTTAGTCAGAAAAGTGTTATTAGCAGATGGTTTTAGCTTCAAGATGCAGAACTGTACTCTTATTCGATATCGACAAAATAAGCCGTTTTTTTAATGTTGAACCTTTTTATAACATACTATTAAATGGTATTCAACCTAAAAAAAATTATTTCATTGATATTCAAACGAAGTAATCTTTTCCCAGCTCTGTACACAAGATATTGTTTGGGAATTATTATAAAAAAATTATAACTCCGTAGGGTAACCTCGGTAAAAATATTTACAGGATTCCTACTAAGTATTGCAACTTATATAGGAGACTTCAGTCCTAGCTAAATGTATAAGATTAGAAGAAGACTATGTAGAGTCGATATACTAGGTTGTGGTGATGTTGCCTCACTACTAAATTAATAGTTTCTTTAACAAAAATTTGCACTATGATTATTATAACTATGTGCTGCATAATTTGCATCAGAAGCTATTGACGAAAGAAAAAACATTACGTCTATTATGAGATCTATCAATTTGATAACCCCACTTCCGGCATTGGATCCCCAGCATTTCCTTTTAATAGAGTTGGTAACTCCGCTAACTCAATCCAACACTTTCTTGCAAAATTTATTAACTCGAGATGTCTTATCCGTCGAAGATCAATTAAGCTCTCGCCTCTATTCTTTTGTATTTTTAACGCCTTATCAGAAACTATTCACATCAGTGATACGGCGTCTTTAAAGGCGAAGAATATTAGATTAGAATCCCGAATGACATTTCCTTTTGCAGTCGTAAAAGGTCTAATAAATTGTTTATGCAGATAATCGCTTCGAAAATTCACATATATATGTTTTGAATCATCGATTAGTCCAGACTACCAACGAGTATAATTACATATATTGTAGATAACCTTGCTTGGTAAAATGTTTGCATCATTGAAATAATATTGTGCAATTTTGCGCGCAAGATTTCACAAATAGAAATGGATAGAGGCTAGTTTGGCTTTAACCTGAAGATTCATGCAAACTTAAGGCGAAACGCGTCACAAAAAGGAATTGAATTTGTGGAACTTTCTGCACAAGTGCACAATTTTTCCTTAATAAACACAGATGAGCAGGCCATCTACCTTTTAAGAGCTGCAAAGTACTTACTAACATGCAATTTTCTTAGCACCTGGCGTGGAATACCGATTTGATCTGGGATTTCTGGGTCATATCAGTAATAATAGCTTTTATTTTGAGAAAAATGAGAACTCCTTCATTTAGGAAATTATTTTAAATTGATCTCGGATCATTTTAGATCATAGTAAATAAAATGTTGCCAAAGTTCAGAAGTATGGAAGCGATATTGAGACCAATTTACTTGACGTAATTTTTCTCATACTAGAAAAGCAGGCTCATATACGAATTAACCCCAAAATCTTATTGGCTTCGTGAAGTTACACACAGAAATGGAGAAAATACATCAAAGATATAGTCCTGATAATTCTTAATCAGCTCAGGCCTTAGTTAAAAATGTACAGTTTGTAACAGTTGAAAACTATTCAACCTCCTTGATCAAATGATTCAAATAAACCATTACCAATAACGTTATTGGGTGACCTGTCTACCTATCAACAAGAGACGCAAAACATGTACAATTGTATGCAAATGGAGGAATGGATGTCATAAGGGCACCTCATATAATTCTAGGTAATTTAAGCTAACGCTACCCACTCTAAAAGATGGCGTTAAGAAAGTTGAAGTCCCTCCATTACCAGGGCTGGCAGACCTGCATGGGACTTCTTTGTCAGAGTTGTTGCCTGAGTCCTTCTGCGTGTTAAACTGAACTCCATTCCACAATTATCTCAATGTCCTTAAGCTGAACAGCATGCTACCATCGCCAATGTAGGTATGTACAATTTTTGAGGGTATTTTCATAGAGATCTAAGTTAAACCTGTGCTAGATTGTGGAGTTTAAAGCGTTTAATATCGGTGTCGGTGAAGCTGCTACACAAAAAAATCCTTTTCTTCAATTTTTGCCTATCGCTATGACACTTTTGTAAGTTTCTCAAAGGAGTACCAACCTTGGAGGGCAGTCAAGAATTTTTTCGCTCAAACATCTTGACAAAGTATTTTAGTATCTAGTATATTCTTAAATTTTGGGCTTATAGTCGAACAATATTTTGGCGAACATTCGCGATCTATCAAACGATAAGAAGCTTCAGACTATTTAAATCACAACTTCCTGATCTTAAGCTTAATGTATGGTTATTTTAGTCGATAACGCGATATAGTTGGTATGATTTACTGTTAAGCGCTAACTGGGCGTAGCTGACGGTCACGAACTGAGAACATCGAAGTGTAGTCACCCTCCAAGCAATAAATCTGGATGCGATGAAATATTGTGTTTGTGCTGCGGAGTTAATTGCCACGGCAATTTTCTGGCAATTGGAGATCGGAAAAAGCCGCCCCTAGAATAACTGCAAAAGCTGACGTAATGGATCAATAAATTAGTAAATATGATATAAGGTTTATGATATGCTGAGGCATAATTGAAAAACATTACAGGCTTTGAAATTTCATGTTTTGCTATACATGTGATATCCTATTATATTCTATAAACAATAACTACTTCTCTTCTCATCATCGTTTATTATATGTAGTACTTCTGTACGTATTTATTACAAGAAGCATACGTTCTCAATACAAAATGCTAAAGTATGGAGTAGAACTTCTGTCATGTGATATTTGAAGAAAATAGAAGATATTCAATTTTACTTGCGACACCAAATGTCTTATTCCCGGTTATCTCTCGTACTTGTTAAACATAGATGATTGTTCACGCCTGTATCTTCAAAAAACAAAAATTGTAGATTTGCTTTGAATGGCCTTGTAATTCCACCATGAATCCGATTCGACGCATTTCGAACAAGCGATTTATTTATTTTGTAAAGCTTTTTTTTGGAGGAATTAATTTCTAACAGATTACTGCACTGTACTTTTCACTTGCAGCCCATAGCCAGGGCAAGTATTGTGACCGCAAAAAAATATAATTCACAATAATAATGCAGATAAAAATTTGTGTAATTAACTCACAGTTTCACAAATAAAACTCTTTTTCTTTCAGCGACGCGTTTCGATTTATACTTAAATTATCGTCGGACTGTCAGAAATATAAAACGAAACGCGTCACTGAGAAAAAAAAGAAAACAAAATAAAAAGAATCTTATTTTCACAAAGATTTTGCCGAGTAAGCCGGGGATCCACCGACTTCAATCTTTCGATAGTACAAACGCAGTCCATGTCTTGTGTTTCTGCCTGGCGTGAATTATGGACTTACTTCGAGTCGATCGGGGATTTACCGTTATTATTCTTTGGCTACATGAATTCGATTCAATCTACATTCAATGTTAGTCTGACGTCTAGGTACCTATTTTCCATTGCACTATATGCAATTCATTTTTTACATACATGACTGTTAAATTTATCATTAATGAATAATCAATAACGAAAATTATTGTCTTTAAAAGTAACACTGAAGAAGTCTGATAAATTCAAACTGATAAAAATGCTTTGCATAATATATTGCTTGCGCTTTTCAGACATTGCTTTTGCTCTGATGCATTTTATTTTACTTTACATAATTCCACTTCTTTTTTTTGGTTAAATAATTAGTGTCGTGGAATGAGCTATCGAGCACTTTGTTCCGCGATCACTACAATCCACATTTATCCTCGCGTACTGCTTATGAAGAGCGATAATCGCCTTTGCGTGAGGTTATCTCTAAAAAACATGTTATTCAATCTATGTATGCAAAATTTTAACCATTCTGTTTAAAAAAAATGTTATATCATTTAATGCAATACAAATAGGAGTTGTTGGCTAAGGAAACTTTTATGTCACAAATGCAAAAGTTATGGCAAAGCAGCTATTCAAATAATGTTCCTGTTTGCTGTTTTTATTGGGCATATTTTAACTTCACCCTGTACACTTCTCCATCCCTTCTAGTTGAGGTTTGTACGAAATATGGTTCGATAGAATTACTTCACGGCGCTGATTTTTATCAGACGTAGAAATAAGAATTGAGATAAAAAATATATTAATCTAAGAAATATGTTTTCATCATTTAGACGAATTCATTACAGTGAAACTCTTGGCCAGGAAATTTAATACGCGAAACAGCGTCGAAGCTGCATTCTGGCATCGCTTTTCCGTTTTGTCTAACTTGATTCAATGCATCGGCGTCAGCGATGAAGCCGATCTGCAATTCAAATTCATCCTGTTTTCATATTCCGATGCATTTGGCTATCTACTGTCAACAATAATCGCATAATTTATAATAATAATATTGTAATCCTACCACAATTTGAATTTTTGTCTGACAGAAGGAAGAGCGATGTGTTTATTGATTATTCAACAGGAAATTAACCGATTTTCAATTAGAGAAATCGAGATATAATGGTACAAAACAGAGCGTTGAAGCTGGAAATAGTTATCCTTTTCCAAATAAAGACGTTTCTAATACATCATAACATGCAATTGAAAAATAATTACTTGATATCAAAATATCTGGAGGATTTGTAATTCGTTCTATGCTGATATGTCTTAAAAAAATAGTAATATTTGATTCTCTCCAACAGAAGTTCTCTTTTTGAGCTAGTCATTAGGACGAAATGCAGCAATTTCTTTACTTCATACGGTTTATCCTTTAATACCAGGAAGAAATCGTTGTTTATACTTTTTGTTTGAGAATATTGATCATAAATTATATTGATTATATTTTTTATTATTATTTTTACATATAAATAATTACACGAGTGAGAACGCACCTTAACGAGTCCCGTACGCATGTCATTTTTTTCTGGATTTTTCCGAGTCCAAATTTGTGTGAAGGGTCTATCAGTATTCGCGGTTCCGTTCCATCCCAACACTAGATAAGATAGATAGAAAAGATTCTGAAATTCTCGCCAGAATGTTTGCATACAAATCCTTGAAAGTTTTCAATTCATTTTGCCACATCGGTGATTTGATAAAAATCATGGAGCAATTTGGCTGTGTGACATGTTTTTCCCCCAACTCCTCGATTTTCATCACTGAATACCTCAGGGATCGCCACAGCTGTGAACCACAGCGTACCGCTGCTCTCTGTCGTTTTCCTATTTGCCTTGGATGCTTCGTTTTAAACTTTTGAACAGCGGATGGCAGTAAAAAGCGGCTTACTGTCCTGTTACCGGAGCTAGAATATCCCGGGAGGAACATACCTCCAGAGGTTTACGGTCGCTCTCCAACGCAAAGAATACACGTACGTAGACTGTACATGTCTTTGGCGAACAGAAAAATTGTCGTTTACATCGGCGAGTCTTCCAAAAGTTATAGCTTCCTTTTCTCTATTTATTCGAAAGCTTTCAGGATCATATACGGAGTTGAGAAGTTCCAAAATAGAAGTGACAAGTGGCAGCAGATATTCTACTGCAATAGCATGGCTGACTGAAAAAATATTTCTCCTATTCGGTCTAGAATACAATTAGACTACTAGAATGAACAAATTGTGCAAAATGCTAAAAATCGAATTCAAAACGATACTCAGATTTCACTTTGACGTTATTCAATAAAAATATTACATAGAGACAGAAAACCAAAATGTAGCAGAATGAACGCTTGAAGTTAACGTTAATGTCTATGAAACTAAATCTCTTTTATTACTCCTCGCACATTGTTGATAATAGAATTACAAGTATAGCACCTTAGGAGTGTACAACAATGTTACAAAATAGAACACTTAATTTTACAAGACGATGTTATATGTTACTATATATAATATGGAATATTATATATAGTAACATATATAGTAATATATATAATGAAATCATATTATTTAATTAATAGTTACCACCGTCAATTTTTTGCAATTAATTCAATATGAGCATATATGAAATTTGTAGTCAATCTGAATGTTTTAGTAATACTGTTTCGGTATTAAGATTTTTCACAACGTTTGGAAGTCCGAAACAGTATTAATGAGCATATGTAATAAGGTATAATAGTGATTATATTTTCTACTGGTCGTTAATTGGGACCACATCCGATTGACTGAAATACATTTACATACTTGACGCAATTTATTTGATCCTTTTTTAGAATATCTACCGAACTCTTAAAAAGATCGACAGCCCGTGTATATGTCAGCTTCAGTTTGTCTTCGCAAAAATATATATAATAATAAAGGTAAGAGAATGATGAATAAAAGTCTAGTACACATGATTGTGTTCATTTATCAATGGGCAAGGCAATTGTTGTTAGAACGACCTGGGAAGAAAGCACGTCCAGTTAAAGGCATCATCACAGACAACAATATCTTGATACGCCCCTTGAAATATGAGACTCTCTTACATTCGGAACACAATGTGTGCTCGTTTTGTTAGGTAGGAAGGTTTCATAGATGCTTACATTTTTGCCAGAAAATCAGGACAGGACAAAAAGCAGCGAGTGAATGGATACATTTCTACATCCACGTGAATATGTCATACGTGTTTAACAATTCAAGTCTATACTTTGTTATTTTTAGAAAAGAATGTTTTACAAGAACTTTTGGAAAATAACCAACTATGTTTGAGACTAATCTACACACTGGTCAAGCTTGAGGAGCAAATATCGTTAATGTCCATATAACACAGAACCTGCGCTACTCATTAGCATATTTACGAGGTCAAGGCTCCTAGCTCATTCTCAGGTAGGCTGCCATAGCCTCCTGTTCTACCCAGGGGTCCAGAGGCGGCAAACCCTAGAATACGTCAGGCGGAAAGGTGTTTCTCATAGATCCTGTTATCCTCAATGCGTTCTTTATATTTTGGCCAGCTTACGGACGACAATGATCCTTTCCACGCAGGACCACCAGACCAGGCATCATCACTATGGTTTAATCACTGTCCTGTAGGTTCCAACCAAAACCTCTGTCTTGAGCCATATGGTGGATATCATCTGCTTCAGATAGTCGGCATTTATGTGCATATTTTGATAATTTTTTGGAAGTGCTAAAACAATACCTGAAACAATTCAGTTCTCTCGAACTCAATTGGTCAATTGTATAAGAATTCCGGTCCTGCACAGCACATGGAAGAAATTATCTTTCCACTCTCGTGACCAATACAAAAGTTTCTTGGAATCCTTCCTGGCCCGGAGTGCAATGCATTTGAGCACTGTAATAAATACGAAGGAAACTTATTAGCTGTTTTCGAACTCCTCTCTCTCTGTCTCCTCCCACACACTCCTCACAACTTTGGAGCTCCCCCGTGGGAACTTTGGAATATATGTTTTTACTTCCCTTGTTGGACGGCTCCAAATGCTGTTTTGCCAAATTGAAGGATTCTTCGATTTAACCTCGACTAGCGCCCTTTTGGACGACAAGGAATTTCGAATTTAATATGAAGGATCCTGATATCGTTTTAGTGGTGCAGTGACATAACCACTTTTGTCATCGCAATGACAAATGAGTGTCTCGCCTGAATGTAATTCCTTGACATAAAATCACATAAAATATTTACACGTATCAATATGCTCTCGGCTCTATCCTACCCGAACAATGCATATGGCCCTATACGAGTATGCATGCTAAATTTCATATAATAGCAGTGGCTTTTAATGCAAAAGCGTTCATGTGGGGCTTTTCCTGGATGAAATTTAAATTCAGGGTAATTATAGGTTTGCTGTTTGATACGATCACAAATATTTATTTGAACTCAGGCATTGTGGTTGAATATAGTATTGCAATTCATTTTATATCATCGTACGTTGTATCTAGCAACGCATTTTCTATGGAAAATATACTATGCATTATTCGTGTGTATATGTAAACGATGGAACTCAATATGTTTATTATGAAGACATAAAGAATAAAATTATAAATACTGGGAGGCATACAGAAATTTCAATCATGTATATTTTTCCTTCTCTTGTTATCAATTGAGACGTAGTCAAAGATGGCCAAATAAATTCAAATCCGTATTTTGGAGAGTCAAGAATTAAAGCACTGCATTGCCTCAGACACTGGAAATATGGTGACAAAACTGGAAGGATCACGCAAATAAGGAGCCGGGTAGGTGAGGTGACCATAATAAATAAGACCTTAGTTAAATTAAGGATATGACTAATCATATAGCTCCAAATATTACATAGTCAAATTCTCTGTAGCTCCATTCAGTTGGGCACAAAAATTTTCGCAGAGCCTTCACCGAACCGCAAACATAAACTGAGGGAGCAAAAGGATGTGCTCAAAACGTAACTGAAAGCTGCGTGACCTCATAAAGCACTCCCTTGCAAAGCAGATTTTCTCATTTTCCATTCGATCGTCGAATTGTTTATTTTTCAGCCAGAGCGACGAAGTTTTTTGTTAGCACGAAAGCCGATTACGCGGCATCTAATGCACTAACGCACCCATTTTGTAACGCGACGCGTTGCTTTGACGCTGAAATGAGTTCTGCTGTATCAGACGCCTTGGAGTTGAAGCTAACGCTGCTAGTCTAGGAGACTGAAGTACACATGCATGTAATTTGTCAGAGTTACATCTCTCTCTTACCAAGTTATTGTATTCTTCCTTTTCTCAGTCTCTTTCCTTTATAATAATCAATTCTGGAGCAGATGTTTGCCACAAGATATTATCAGGGTAAAAAAGGAAAACGTGTGTTATTGTCAGATATCATAAAAAATACAATGGATACGATACGATGAAAAGATCTACTGCAATCAATGTTACTTCTACAAGTTATGCTGTTGTTCTCTCTTTAATTGATCTTGGCCCCCAGACGATATTTGAATAAAAAATTTCAATCCTGGAATAAAACTAGGCAACGAGCAACAGTCTTGCATTGAAAAGATGCAATAATTTTTTTTTATAAAATATTATCATAGTAACGCTGGCACTACCCTGAACCTTTTTTAACTGTTTGGTTGGGGGTGGGCTAGCAGCCAGGTCGTCACGAATTCGATAAATTACTGCCGCCGACCGATGCGACTACCGTCCATCTAATCGAAACTCGATTCAAACTTTTAATTTGCGAATACAGTTCCCGTTGGAATGGGATTAATTCCCCTTTTTTCCCGAACACATGCTGGGGTGTGACAATGAGGTTCATACAGAACTAGCGCGAATATTATGGAAATGGCTTGTGGCCCTTCATTTTGGTAGTCACGTTAAAAGCAGTCCACGAAGTACCATTAAAGCATTAGTTTTGTTTTTGGTTTGCTAATTGGAACTCACGAATCAACTATATAGAAATAGTGATGAATGTATACTATGATTATATCGCTATAAGCAAGATACATTTTGGATGAGTATTAATAAGTGTTGTTATTTCAAAATCAAATCAAATGACTCTACTATTCATATGTATGCCTCATACAAAGGGTAACTGCTCTGTTTTTATTTAATAGTTATTTTATTTAACTTTCATGTGAAAGGAACGAGGGAATGCCTAATATAATCAATATGCACTAAAAATGAATATAAAAGATGTATGTGTAGTAATGACAGAAAACACCATATACAAAGTACCATAAACTGGCAAAATCCAAATACCTGGGTACATACATAATAGATAATCGCAATCACAGTTGCAGTTGTGAAATTAAGAGCGACTTTGTGGAGCATCATTGGAATGAGGTATTATTCAACTCGATAAGATTGCATCAATGATAGGTTAAATTGGTTATCTGCATCAAACGTCTAATAAAAATGTAGTTAGTCCTTCTGCTAATATTGGAAGTACTTCCATTTGAAATATCTACCACCATAGAAAACTCACTTGATACTCTTGTATTTCTGCTGATGAGATCAAACGATAGAAAAGGTTATGAATTCCGTATATAAATATTATTTAATCAAAAGTTGAATTTAACATGAACATGAACATTATAAGTACACATCTCTTGAGGGCCATTTTCCTTTAGAATAAGCTTTTTCTAATGGTCCATTATAATTAGATATATACATTATTCTGACGAGCGAAAATAAGAAAAAGCTTTTGTGATAAAAATTAAGAATATTCCGATTTGGGTGAATTTAGTTATTATTCTCATACCCTTCAACACACAAACAGCTGCGCTATACCCTCTGAAAAAAAACCACAGATACAATTTATTCCTAATAAGCCGTATAGATTACAGCCTTTGATCTTTTAAGTATAATAACTTCATGAACTTCTAGTGTAGAAAGTTACAAGTGCAATCACGTATTATAAAGTTTTGTGGAACCGAGGTTCGTTTGTTCTAAGAACGGTATAGGTACTAGTCTGTTTCTGGGTGCAGCATCGTGTATTGCCAAGTTTATTACCATATTATCGATTACGAAACTAATTTAAATGCAAAGTACAAAGATAGTCTCACCAAATTGATAGCCTTCACATAACTGAACGTAGGTACGTGATTGATTATATTATGTTAACAATTTACTAGTTCATCAGGAAGCTAATATCAATCCAAATTTAAATTTCCATCTCATGAGCCAACAATAAAGCTAAACATCTTCGACCAAAACCAATGATGCATCCTATTTGAGGTACAAATACAAAATATCTGAAAATATCACATGAATACAGTAATTAATTAATTAATTCCTCAACTTTTTCATAGATAATCTCTCCATAACGCTTTCTCCAAAGAATTTACTTTAGAAAAAGGCTCGTCCGAGGTATTGGAGGCTCGACCGGGTTCTCGCTCTCGGTGTCATAATCTGAGATATAGCTCGATCGACCAGTTATCATGGTAGGATCTATGAAATAAGGACAAAATATCCACTTTTCTGCAATACTCTAGACTATGGAGCACCTTTGTAATGCAGTGTCAGAGACCACCTTTAGATGTATTGCTTTATTCTAAATCGAGTTCGGACTATTCAGATTGTGCTTCGAAGCGCATCCCCACATATGCGATTACTACTCCAATGATGGTACAAAATGGGGCATATGGGGTAACAATGGGTAAATACAATTTTCTGCAGCGGAAGAAAATACTCAGCTTTTCGGATGCCGATGCTGACAACATGCGCTTGTATGTTACGGGATGGTTGTGGTTCACCTGGTTTTATGCAGAAGAAGGAGCTGTCATCTGCGAAAATATAGATTTTATTGAATGCCATTTCTAACAATATGCTGATACACAATAATAAGAACCTTGGAGAAAAGCAGACCATTAATTGATGGTAAATATGTCAGAACTACATCTATTCACCACCACCAATAAACATCGATCTCTCTGAAATCTAACCACCTATCGAAAGCAGCAGTTTGAGCTTGAGCAGAACTTCGTCATACCGCATATTGGAATTTTTTGAGGTACCAAGTACGACACCCGAGGCTCCCTATGAAGTTCAATTATTCTCCACCACATTTGGGTGACGTAGGTACTCCAGAAGCCGCAGGTTAATGACATTATCCACAATCTTGGACATGATGTATTTGCTGTGTACATACTTCATTGACCTTCTCAGGGAAAACTTACACACGACCGATCTGTCATCCAGTAGAAAACATGCCTCGCCGGTACGAGATCTAAAGAGTTTGCAGAGGACTCGGGTTAGCAGGATCAACGAATGAGAAAAGTAGCTGGTATTTGGTCTGAACCAGTAGCTTTTCTGAATATTCATCTTTATTTTAGCCGATGATTGTTTATTTGTTCAATTGCAATAAGTAATTCCATAATTATTGATAGATGGCGCATAGATGCGAAAATCCCACCATATTAGTCTGCATCGCACTTCTTTCAAGGTATACTGCAATATCATTTGAAATAAATTGGCCTATGTATGTATTACTGGTTTGCGGATCCAAATTTGAGACGGATCGGAAGTCCTTAAAGAAAAGAACAAAAGTCAGTCAACCTAGTAAATTAATGTTAATATACCTCTTTTCGCAACGTATTTCTAGATGGATGAAAAAATTCCTGTATAGTTTTTACTGTTTTATTGTCGTTTTTTCTGACGTTTTTGAGTCTTTCCTGTGTTTCTTCATCGCAAAGTTACTTACAAAAACTGTGGATAGAAGCACGTATCATTTTAAAATTCTCCATGCAAGCAAATAACACCTGGAAAATACAAAGGAAAGACTGATGACGCATTTCACTATAAACCCTATCAAAAATATCATCGGGCAGCAGTAAAAATATCTTCCATAAACTCGCGTCCTGTAACCCAATCCAACCTCTCCCCCTCATTCCCATTTTTCAAACGACAAATACTGAATAGTGTGACAGCGCGAATAGTAGCCATTATTTTTTCCAGCGAATATTCCATTTTTCGAACTCTATCCACCGTGTGTCGCATGGACCAAATTGATATGCCAGAGGCATGCACGAAATGTTATTTCTCTTATCACTATACATGAATGTAATATAGCCGAGCGATGTTAACCAACTATATCTCATAGTGATGAATTGCTATTATTTCAAGAGGTTATACAGAAAAATTGAATCAGCCAGAATAAAAACAGTAATAGTCCAAAGACCTGGTTTTGAGTGAAGAAATAACTATTTCGCTCGAAAAGTAATCAAAACACAGTTTTGACATCTTCATCCCAATTATAGGCCTTATTGTTACCAATCATTTGACCTCAGAAATCTGCCACATCAGCCGCCAATAGGCGGACGAAGAATATATAATTGCTAAACGTTTTGAAATCGAAATGTTAGGATCCTTTTATGTTCCATGTCACTTATATCCGTAGGTCTGTCTGTTTGTCCGGCAGTCATTGACCACATCAAAACTCGGAAAGTACTTACCGCATTTTAATGAAACTTCAACTAGGTTACCACATGTTTTTCTAAATTGATTCAGTGGCTGTGTTACTGTCAAAAAACGAAGAAAATAAAAAATGTCCAGACTTAATTATTTTGGATGTTTCTGAGAACCCTGAACAGTTTTTGGAAGTTTTTGTAGGGGTTTCACAATATAAGAATGCTTAAACTTCGTTTTGAATGTTTCTGAGGCCCGTGAATGGTTTTCCGAAATTTTTGGTGGGTTGACAAGTTGTGACTTCCCAAGCATTAGCGATGAAAATGTGAAATCTATAGCTATTTAAACCTATTATATTAAAAATGTGGCGAAATGCGTCTAGAAATTGGTTTTCCTTGAATTGATTATGTATTTACCATTCGATTCTTGTTCGCTATCGAAATCTAGAATAAGTCGCTGTCCTGCTCACAAACCACGATTTGGTAAGCGAGTGCTGATCCCTACATCGAACGATTGAACAAATGAAAGATGTTGAAAGTACAACATTAGAAGCAATGGCAGACTATTGGATGCCTGCATGAAAACAACATAGGCTCTAAATATAAAAGTGTATATCAACTTACGCAGTCACAGCATGAGTTTTGAGGTTTTTCTTCAATTTAGCAAATAAATTACATTGCATTCGACATGGAAATCATTTCACTGGCAAGACGTCAAGGTATTATTAAAAGTGAATTAGGCAGCTATCTACTTGTCTGAAAACACTGGAGAAATGCATTTCTAATCTGGTTAAGGAAAATAGATTTTCTTTAACTATAAAAGAATGAATATTACGTGTCGTTCGACAGGAAAAATACTGCTCGACGTTAAACTGCCCATATAAATTGGTATTAATATGGTTTTTTCTATTTACCTCAACCCTTTACAGTTTTTTGTCTGTGGAAGCGTCTTAAGAAGATTTTTCTGTTAAGCTGCTATATAAAATTATTCTAAAATATCGTAAATCGTTTAATAAATAATCAGGATGTGAAGTTACAACTGGGTGAACCGCTGTCATCGCGATGAAAAAATTAAATTGTAATAAAAAATTAACCAGAAGCTTGACCTCTTTTTCCAAATTCTCTCTCCAAAGCATATCTTAATATTTCAAAGTCTGTCGGCACGATTGCGGGACTCATTGTATAATATATATGTAGCATACTCGCATGAAGCACTCAATTTTCCATCGGACACAGAAACTGACTCCAATCACAACAACTAGGAATTCATATTGGATGTTGAAATTTCAATCTGAGTTTAACGGTGGGCATGAAATGAACTCTCAATAGATATCAACTTTATGGCATTACAGGCAAGCTATATATTACGAATAGATGGAGAAGCAATCGCAATATCGCAGTTATTTTCCTGTTTCCAAGAACTACCCCTCCAGTATTGCTCGGCAAGCATTAGCATATTCATTTTTTGCTTTTCATAGCAGTATCTAGTAAGCTGTGGAGCAATTTAAATGCTAAATATGTTTTTAGAGGTGGCGGTAGGTAAGATACGACACTCCACAATTTCAAAGGCTCAGGTGCCTGGATTTAATTAATAGAAAATGACGAAGCATGGTTTTTATACCCTACAAGTGGCATCTATGTTTTGCATACTTTAGTCTACCATTTTGCTGACTGTAATGGATGCAGAAGCGCATATCGGAGTTATTCTAGAAGAATGGATAATAATGACAGTAATGCTCTGTAGACTCATAAAATAATTCCATTTAAACATAAAATTATAATTACACTATGCAAAAAAATATTATGCTTCCCATTAGGTGTTTTAAGAAAACCCATACATATCAGGTCTACTTGCTATGGTTATCAAATAACTCAAAAGTACATAAAGTGGTGGATACGTCCATAATTATTGAAAATAATAGTACTGATTACAAACCAAATAATTGACTTGTTTCTAGTTCTACCCAGATTCTCTCAAAAAATATTCGATTGAGAACTGAAGAGGATTCTGTTCATCAAATACTTGGAGTGTCAATTTTTTTAACCCTATTTTTCATCTACTGCACCAAATTTATTTTAATAGCTATGCAATTTATTTCTTATGTCAGTCACATAACATAATATGTAACCTATGTTTTATGAAGAAAACGTTGAAATGTAGTGCTTGGATTTTAAAGTCCAATACGGCATCCATGAGATATTCAGCCAATATTGGGGAATGTTCAACTCCCATAGGAGAGAAATAGTTGTAACTGAAAATGAAGGTAATAATATCTAAAAAAAATGTCAAAGTCAAGCTACAAAAATGGAAACTATGCAGCACTTTTATCACACTTTTATTGTCAGTTATGAGGTAATTAGGGGCGTCGAAACAAAACTAAACCTAGGTGTTCCAGAAAAGAACCAATGCTATCGAAAAGTGTTTTCATAGCATGAATTAAATATTGATGGTGATATTTTAAAATTATCCGAGTATGTATAATGTGTATTATAGTTTTCAACTCAATTGAGAAAATATTTTTAGTAATTTAATCCTACTTTGCAACCCATACTCACAATGCATTAATCTCACCGTGAAAGCTATTTTAGAATGTTAGTCGTTCTCTTCTGTTTCGCTGAGAAACCCTGTATATCGTAAGAGCGCTAGGCATACTAGAACCAAGAAACACCTAGATGAAAGCTGTTGAATAAATCTAGTGGCTCTATATGAGCTTAGATTGGGGGGTGAAATAGATAAAATGCATAGCGTAGAGTCGTTGGGGGATTGAACCCGTTTTTGCTCTCGAATTCGGTTTGGCGTGCACAGATTACTCCTTCGAAACTGGGTTAATTAGAGTGATAGGAAAGGGGCGTCTAAAACCGAAGCCAAACTGATGCTGCATCATTATTCAGGTTGGAAATTAAAAGGAGTAGCAGCGATTCGTGAACCTTGTCGATCTATTTATAGGGTGATCCGTTGATCAAGTCTCTGATAAGAGGAAATTAATTTTTTTCAAACGAATTTTCTTCGATGTTTAATGAATCCTCAATTATTTTCAGATGGACTCAAAAATGTTTTTGGAATATATCCATTTTTCAAATGCTCTCTCTCCATCTAATTACATCCATGCTTCTTCTATTCTTCCTTGAATTTTTTGTACTTCATTCCATTTCATATATTTGTATAGCCTATCGGAACTACATATATCAGCTTTATTCACCAAATAAAAACTAAACAGCAGTATAATAGCTGTTGATTGGACTCAAAAGGTGACCCCCATGCATGTTTTGTTGTGCTTTTTATTTTAGAATAGTTTTAGTTTACTTTTTTACGGTACAAATGACAACACATACAAGGGTTGAGTGGAAGAACACTTTGCGTGAACTCCCCCTTGGGTTTTTCTCTTTGCTACTATTTATTTTGACTGAATGTGAGGATTCTATTATTTTTCTTTTTCACCAGCAGTGTACTGACAAAGGGAAAATAAAGAAAGTATTATTATTATCATTATTATTATATGGAAGTATAACCAGCTGGTCGTAACCCAAGTAACAGGCAGCTGACCCCAAGACAAAGACATCTTACTCGTTGCCTTCGGCTGGGGCGGGTCTAATGAGAACAGCCTTAAACAAGCAAGTTGTGACATGGGGTAATGAGTAAGTTTCCCTTAACTTTACTGCCACTTAGCTGACAACGTAATTTGTCATATATTTTGTTTGTAATTGTAGATGTCCATTGGAAAGCTTTGAACAGTTGTAGCTGTTTGTTGTTGTTGGTAATATAATGTGGTTCGAATACTGCAACTCTCCAGCAACTCTCAACCAACTTAAAGTAGGTGTGATTGCTTTACAAATGAAGCCTTCCTGAAATGACATATGACTACCAAAAAACTTGATTAGCGTTTCGAATACACTGGCAGCCTTTATCAGAGTATAATATGAAATGAAATCAAACTTAGTTCTCCAGAATTTTTACAAGCTTTTATTTAACTTGCAATGTATACCCGTATATGTATGTAACTCTGTTTCTGTTTGGAATTTTGCAACTCAATTTTGAAGCAGATATCTTCAACCGATTGAGCTAAATTTTGTACACACGTTTAGTTTAGATGACAATGTATGGTTAGCTGTGTGACGTCAGTCTATATCCAACATAGCGGAACACCCAAGATGGCGGACGAGTCTGTAATCAAGCATCTCATGATACTCCATAGTAAGTTCAACTTTGCAGACAAAGCTTTTATCCTGTAATACTCCAATACATAATTATATGTATGTACAGGCTTTCAACTGTATACTAGCGCGAAGTATATATAGCTAAATGAGGAGACAATTATTCGAAGTCCCGGAGGAATTCCAGGCACCATGTGCCATTTCTCATTCGTAGTTGCACCGTGTTTACATAAGTTGATTAGATTCATTGAGGAGGAAGGAAATGGAATATTCATGCTGTTCGTTATCATTGTTGACGGGTTATCTGTATGAAGGGACATCAAATTTGAGACAAAGAATAACCTTAAATCCATATAAAATTGTTTAATAATAAGACAAGTTTCACAAATAAATCTACGTTTTGTGACACGTTCAATTTAACATTCAAATCAGAGTGTGATACTCTCAGAAAACTCGACAAAACCCCTCTTTTGCCCATGATGTGTCCCACCACCGCAAGTTTCTGATCATCATAGGGCACATCGAAAATCAGGGTCATCACTAGAGGGTCTTCCTGACTGCAGCCACATACGTGTGGTCAAAAATGAGGGAGCGGTCCAAAAAGACAGTGAACAAAAGTCGTTAAAAAGGCAGCCAAAATAGCGCTACCAAGACTTAGTAAAATTGCAGTTTACGACGGATTGATGTCATGAAACCATCTACAAATGTCCTATAGGCAGTGAGTCAACCAACTTGAACAACATTTTTTCAAAGGATTTCTAAAAAGTGGCCGTTTTTTTTCATTTATATACCGGTCAACATATTTTCAGTGCAGAACGCATCTGTGATAATCCTCTTTAATTATTTTTTAAAAAGCTGAATAACTCAAAACGACAAAACCTGTCCATTAAAGCCCCTACTTAATGCATTTTTCATAAATAATTGGATAAATCAAAACTCGTTTAGTATATGATTCTTCCATTATTTCTAGTCGTATTAAATTAAATTCATGACATGACATGAACAGTGACATTTTGGTGAGCAACCACACTTCAGCAATGTTGTGTTTGGTTGGTGAATCCTATCTTCCATATTCAAGTCAGTTCTGAAAAACTTACATTTACTGTCGATCCAAAATGCATAATATATATGGCAACATTCAACAGCGCCTTCTCAAGATAACGACAGGAAATTAACCCGCAAATGGGATTCGAAAACAATCCATAAAAAAATGAGGAGGAGAACGTATGGACCATTTTTCGTATGGACCATCTACAGGTTTGGAAGAATCTAATCCGTGGAAACGTTGTACTACGCGGTCTAAATCTGAATAAACGATAAATAACTATCCAAAATAAAACTTTTTTTCACATCGTTATTCATTTACTAGCGTTCAAACTACAGTAAATAAAATACTGACAAGGTAGTCCATTTAACTATTATAATTATTCAAATAATTGCTCTAGCATTCTGACTCTAAATTGAAAACACTTTCTATGGGACATATTTCCAGATAATCTATGAATATTCGTTTCTAAAATTCACAACATCCAGGAATGTAGGAAGAATTATGCGAATAAACTGCAAAAATAAACAAAAAAATGAATATAAAAATTGATATTTTGAATACTGCGCCTGCCATTATTGGAAAAACGTTTTAAAATATGTATATACTCCCCTATACCGCCAAAATAGCGGATTCTACTACTTTTGTTGAAAATTTATCCTCCTGACTAAATGTAACTCAAATCACCTGATAACGTGATTCATGATCATGAAATGCATCAAAGGTTGTGTTACAGACTGCCATTGCGTATATAATTTTGAGTGTCGCGACATTCAGCTGAATACGATTGAAGATAGTAAATCATTTGGAACGCCGTGTCATTCAAAGATATATAGACAATGGAATTCCGAAACACAACCTTTGAAGCATCTATGCTGTCTACGAATGTCAAACAGCAATAAAATGCATTTGGAATGCATTAAAGCAGTTAATTATTCAGCATCTGCACTGCATAGCGCATCAGACAGTTCAAACAAAGTGTAATTGTGTGTACAATGAAAATTAGGTGGAACCTACACAAACATTGTGTGAATCACGAAATAAGGTAGTCAGTCAAAAACACTACTATCAGTGTAAGTTGCCTCAGATTTGAATCGGATTAAACATTACAATACAATAATGGCATCAATTAGGTCGGTTCTACACTTTTTGTGCAATGGTAAGGGTTAAAAAATGATTTTTTTACATTTTTGTCCTTCCGAAGTAGGTTTTGAAAGGTTTCCTATTCCATTTATTTTTCAAACGATACCACAATGCGAGAGGTACGGATTTAGCCTACTTGTCACCAAAACAGGAATCGCTTGAGTTACCTTATTAGTTCATTCAATGAACAAAAATCTAGCTAAGGTTTACAATTCGTCTCGTTTCTTGTCAGTTATGAATAATAGGTTGTGCAATCGTCGCCATATTGGAAAGAAACGGTGAGCATTCTTTCTTCATTTACGGCGAATCTTCTCGATATTCAAAGGCTACATCTACTTATTTATGGTCATTTCAAGCATATGGATCATTCTTACAGACATTACTTTGAATAAGCTTGTTGGACAAAAAACCGCAAATTATTTACTAACATAACTAAAATACTAATTTGCTGATTATTGCCGTTGCTTGTTCATATTGCTCACTTTTGTTATTATGACCACAAAATAAAACTGCTTACCGAAAACGCAATATCTGTTTTCGCTACAGTTGAATGTGTTCTATTTAAAATACTTACTAGCAGGTGCCCTTTTCCTGAAAATTGGACACGTCAGTGCCCCGATATTGTTCGCCTACAATATTGGACGTATGTCCACATTATTCATGACTTTTCATTCAGTTGGCAAAATTTTATATGTTTTTCAAGGCTCAGGTTAAATTTATTAAGCAATTTTAGTTCTATGGATAAGTTTTATCCATATATATTCAAATTCATTAAACTCAACCCTTCTCAATCAATTTGAGACTGTTATGGCCGGACGAAACTTCAGGTAGCAGATATAGATAATCGCTGTCGTTCAAAATACATGATCATGCTGAAAGACCGTTTTGAGTCTGCGGTAGAAAAACACTTACCTCTATAAGAAAATCCAATCTATAAACAGTTTATAGAAATCACACACTCTCACTTAACACATACTGATGAATGGTTCACGTTCATTTGTAATTATTGTGGCATTACTAAAAGAGTAGGTACAATGTTTCAAATGCACTATTCTCACATTCAGGTTTTTATGATTATATGTTTTGATTGCACACAAATATGTTTTATATATATAGCTGGTGTACTAGATCTATAAAATGAATGATTCCTGTAGTTGGAGACATTGGACCTACAAACCAAAGCATGTCTACAGATAACAGGCCAAACATCAAACAGGAAAAAATAAACCTTTTAAAAGTCTAAGGTATATAGAAATTTCTGAAATCGTTTTTCAATGTTTCTATAGTATTTAGTTATTTTTGGGGCATAATACGAAAAATTAGACAATCCACTAAACTCTTTAATTCAGTTAAACTCTATAAGGGATTTTTGCATCTTATGTCAATTATGTACGATTCATTTTTCGAGGCACAGATACTTAGCTAACTAATATTTTGTTACAAGTATCAGTAATGTGAACCTTGAGGAAGCCTATAGACATGGTAAAGTAAACACATTTGCCCATTTCACAAAAATTGCATGTTAGTATTATTCCCGAATAGGGCGTAGATATACTTCTTGTGAGATAACATACATTTTAATCTCGTAGAGTAAAAAATATTGAATGATGAACCAGGACCGCAGTATTCCATATATTCAACATTATTACAGACTGTTCTTACTTGTTCCCCAATTCTTGATCGCTTTGAATCTGGTTTTAAAAACAGTTCGTCTTTTTGACATAAAACATATCGGAAAACTAATGACAGTTCTGAAATTGTTAATTATGGGAACCATCTGTGAAAAGTAAATTATTTCGCAACTAGTTACATGAAGATTCATTCCACAATAACGTAACGAAAAATTGGAACAAGTATGAAACAACGTATATTAACACTAATAAACTTACACAGAATGCTTTTACGGAGAATTTTTAAAAAATAAGTGAAATATGTGAAACTTAATTGTCCACAAATATTCATGACACATTGAGCATTTTGTTGGATTAGTGTGACAGTGTCAAGCTGCTAACAATTGCAGAAAATTGAAGTATATAAAACGTAAATTATTTTTTGATTTAAATGTGGAACTGGTCAAAATTAGAAAACATATTATATAAAGCACAATATGAAATCATTTTTCAACTCTTGTTTCATTGCAGGACTCGCTAGCGAACTCGGATGAAACTGGTCAATTCACAAGGTTACGTGGAACTTGATAAATAATAATGAATATTGAATGAATAATTACAGCTTGTCTATTATCAAAATGAGGCTATATATGACGATATCAAATGTAAACAATCGCACCACATATCATCCAAAATGTTCGAACTGCACGTAAAAAACTAAGGTCGCGAAGTGCGTTGAGTCGCGCGACGCGTGGGGATACGCGACGTCGAACGCGGCGAGAGCGTCGCTAGATGCACGCAAACTGGGCACATCCTGCCGCGGAGGCGTCAAACGGCGCCGGCTGGGACTCCCGGCTTCTGCGTCGCGACGCTGCGGTGGTAGCGCGAAAGCGGATGAAGATTCGCTAGTAGCATGTTATCAACAGTGTAAAATCATCTTCTTCTTGTTGCTTTTCTTCTTCCTATACTGTCATATCCTCAGTGGATGTTAACAATCATCCTGGTCAATATGATTTTGTTCATTCCTCCCTTCTTCTTCCTTCTTCTTCTTCTTGCTTCTTTTAGTATGGGCGAATCGCCTGTTTTTTTCCGTCGTCATTCTGCCCATTACATCGATGAACTGTCACTCCATCGTTTCCGAGGGCGCCCTGGACTCCTGCGACCTAACGGTGATTTGTCGCATGCGATTCTGACTACTACTCTGCCGTCCATTCTATTGTTGTGTTCACTCCATTCCTTCTTTTTACCTAGTATCCACTCATTAACATTTTCTATCTTGCATGTTCTTCTTATACTCTCGCTTCTCTCTCTGCTCAATAACGTTTTTCCAGTTATTCTGCGAAGTACTCTCATTTCGGTTGTCTCTAGTAGTTGTTTAGTTTTCGCTGTGTCAGGTCGAGTTTCTGCAGAATATGTCATAGTTGGTCTGACCACTGCTTTGTAGATTTATGACTTGGTTTCTACTTTAATATTCTTATTACTCCATATTGTGTCATTTAAACATCCTGCTATTCTTGTTGCTTTCGTTGTATGTTCTCTTACCTACGCCTCAACATCACCTGAGATTTCTATGCCTAAGTACTTATATTTCATTTCCTGCTGGATAACTTTGCCTTCAACTTCCAGTTTGCATCTTAGTGATGTTTTTGATGTTGATGCATTTAGTTTTCTGGGCCGATATCGTCATATTAAATGATTTGGCAATGCAGCTAAACCGATGTAAAGTCGTTGTAGATCTTCATTTTTTGCCACGAGTAAGTACATCATCATCGGCGCAGCAAGGAATAGTTATTTCTTGGTTGCCCATTCGGTATCCTTTCAGGGAGCGCACATTATTTCACCCATAATGTGTTGAACAGAAGAGAGCTCAGGGAATCCCCTCGTCGAATACCACGGCCCGCAGCTATAGGTTCAGTCAAGATCCCGTTTACTTGAATCTGATTTGCATCGTACAGATTTTCTATGGTTTTAATGAAATTATTTGGGATTTGCCTATTATAAAGATGATGTATAACGTCCTTTAACTGCACACGATCGAACGCTTTTTCCAAATCAATGAAACACATGTATGCTGATCTGTTGTATAAAATTGATTGTTCCATTATCTGTCTTATAACAAAAACCGCGTCTGTACATGATCTGCGTGATCAAAAACCCTGTTGTTCATCTGCTATTGATATTAAGTTATTAATTTTGTTTATTATGACTTTTGTTGTAATTAAAAAACTACCTCTGTAGTTTGAGGGCAACTCATCTCTCTCTCTCTCTTTCTCTCTCTGTTCATTCCTATCTAAATTATTCTGTTGAAGTAAGACCTGTTCACTGTCTTAGGCTCTTGAGAAATGAGGTATGTCTTCGGTCTGGAGGTTTGCCTGCAATCTGGCCTTGCATTATCAATCATAAGTGAAATTTTTGCTTCTAAGGATATGTCTAAAATAATGTTTCTTTTTTTAGTCGTGTCGCAAGCCCTCCTTCTTTTTAGTCATCCGTTTCATTACTACATCATTTGTAACGTGATACGTGTACAATATTCATAGCTTCGTCTCTTCGGTAACGCCCGTGCTTCGACACCATAAATTATAGAGGAAACATAACACCGTAACACAGGCGATTAAGGTTGTAAGTTGAGAGATCGATCAAAAAAGAACTTTTTTCATTCGGCAGAACAAACTTTGTGCTTTCTCAATTCGTACTGTAACTTATTTAGCGTGATCCCAATTCCCATACAGGAGGCAGCCAAGGTAATCAAAACTTTCTGCTCGTTGAAATAGAGCATCTAGTACGTAGAATTGAGTTCTTTTTATATTTATCTTGCTCATTATCATTGTTTTGGTATTTTATCATTCAAATTAAACCCATAATCTTTGCCAGTGTTGACAACTTCTATAGTGGAGATAAAATACGTCCTCAATCCAAATAATAAACCAAGATTCTACCTAATTCATTTCATCTTGTACTGACTCGTAAGTTCGATGTATACTTCGAATCCACTCCAACATTGAATACGTATTCGAAGATAGCTGATACTAGCCTGCCAAATATTCATTATCATTACATACTATCATCAATTCGTCCATTCGAAGCACGTGGTTGTCTACACGAGCTTCCTGTTGCCAATAACTGAAACCACATACAATTCTACTACCGTTGATGCGGGATATAACCGCGAGATGGCATCACATTATATCCTACATGTGTCCTAGCATCTCACAGAGGAGCAAATAGCTCATTATAGCTTCATGCTCTGATTAACAGGCAAATAATATAGATTTATCCTTTCTAATAACCTGGTCAAAAATATCACCACATGCCTGAAATGTTTCAACGTCTGTCAATATTATATTTATAAAGGGTTATCCAAACAGATATTTCCAAATTTGCTCATAAGGTTATAATATGGTGAAAATATGACTTTGTTTCACGCTGTATAAATAAAATGCTAACATAATTGAATTTTGTTTCAAACATTTTAGGTAGCTAATGTTCGTTTGCATGTGATAAACCGGAACCTGAGTGGAACATTATTTTCGCTGACAAAAATTACAAGAATAATTATTAAAACAATACTTTTAACAATATAAGTGGATGTGCAATTGTGCATAGTATAACGTATAAGGCTCATTCACCATTCTTTGAATCTCCTCCAATTTGTTTATATAGTTCCATTTCAACACATCATTTACTGTGCGGATACAGAAACGGTTGTGATATGTGCTCTTTGAGCAGTTACGATGAACGAACCTGACGTTGAACATGTCAAGGAATTGACTGTATTATCGTAGAAGATCAAACATAACATAAAAGTATAGTTACTAGCTAGAAAGACGTACATTTCATATTCGGCGCCAAAGTTTATGACGGTACGGAACAGGCGTCATAAAAGTTTTATAGCTGTACTTAAGGAATGTGAGAATATGAGAATTCTTCATCAAATATAATCTTAAGGAGACCCTAGGGCAAACTTTACAGTACACTTTTTCATTTCAAGTTGTCTGATCACGTGTCGTGAAGAATCAGAGTTAAAACAATAAGAGAAGGAGAGAGTAAAAAAGCGAAATAACAATACTTACTTTTTGATGTTGGCAGGAAATAACACAGATACACGTATACAGTATGTTAGGACTCACCTGCAAGGAAAGAGAATAGATATTAGGTATCAGACTATTTAACACATGTCACTGAAGAAGAAGAAGAAGATGAATAAATTTGTTGCAAACTCCTACATACTTAACATCCAGCTATGCTGCTAGAATTGCGAACGTAAGAAATTTATAACCTTCCAACTTGTACAGTACGATCCAGGCTAGACCTCCAGTGCAATCGAACATTGCCGTTATGCAACCATTGGTAATCCAAATGCGGAAAACTACCATCAGAAAAGATAATGACCAATTTATATTGAGTTCCACTGAAATACGTAATCGACAGTGACCTAATAACTAACTAAGTCAAATAGAAAAAATCTGTGCAGATAGAAGGATGAATTAAGCGTTTGAGTTACCTTGTATAGCGTATTTGCCATTCTGCTTGGCAGTCTCGCTATAGGACAGTGATAAAGCATTTGCCTTGAATATAGGAGGTTGTGGGTTCGATCTGCACATGCGACAACTTTGTCCTAATAATTTTTCTAATTACTAGTCAAAATATTGTTGGCGTGATGTAAGTGATCACGAGAGAAATTTACTAAATGAGATCCTCTATACTTTCCATTTGCATCGTTATATCTGCAGTTACGTAAACGATATATAGGTATTTTCTATTCGCATTCAGGAAAAAACAATTACCTGCCAACTGCTCCACCGAGCAGGTTTTATCCTAAACAGTGTCGCGAATTGCCTAAATAAACCACCCACAGAAAATGAGACTTTAAAATGTTTTGTCGCCTAGTACGTAGTTAGAATCCAACAACTAAAAAAAGAAAAACATCGCTTTCCACAGCCTCCCATGTTTTCCGTGAATACTTTTTCTATTGGTGATTACACAGCGAACTTATCGCCATCGCGCTCAATTGTTCCGAAAACTAGTATCTCGATCAGAGGCGCACTTGAAGGCAGAAACCATAAGGAGCTTACTGATTCTGACGCGGTTTGATTTATTCCAAAAAACTTATTAGTAATTGAATAATAAAATAGGTATTATCAAATTAATTTTGAAACTTTTCTCGTCGGAGTGTAATGAAACTTGGGACCGGGCATTTCTTTGTGAGTAATGATACTGAAGATCATATTATATACTTAATTATAATAATTTAAACTTGCATGCTGTACAAAAAATTCAATAGAAACATCAGATTGATTCTAAATTACAATATGAGATTACTTGTGTACCATAAAACGAACAAATCAAACTGTGTATCTTGTAATTTTAAGCTAGGATTCTAATTCACCGTTCATCTTCCCTCAATCCCGTTGCCTCAGGTTTACTTTGCTCATCATTGCATGCTTTTCCACAACAATGTACGAGGGTCACGCTCAAAGTTTTTAGATACAGATAAACTACAAGGTCTTTTTTTAATTTTTTGTTTTTTCCACATATTTCCCTCCTACCTCAATACATTTACGCATTCGGTGCAACCACTAGTCAAATTCTTGTGACCAACATTCTTTTGGAAGGTTGCTAATTTCCTCCTCAAATGCAGCGATTGCCTCTTCATCGGTGGAAGAATGGCGACCTCGTTACTTCTCTTTAATCTTACGAAATAAGAGGAAGTCGAACGGAGCTAGGTCCAGAGAATAAGGTGGGTGAGGCAATAGTTTTACACCCTGTTTGGCAAAAAAAATCGAGTGCATTGACTACCCCACACACCAGTCTTTCGACGGCTCTTGCATAGTTCATGAAAAACTACAGGAACACATTTGGTTATAAACCATTCAGAAGTAACTGTCCTCTGATTTTCCAAGGCTACCGTTGTGATGTATCCACATTTAGAAAACAAATACGCGACCATTTTTATTCCAACACCCTTAGAACGACCAATTTTCATTGGAGGCTGCTCACTTTCAAAGCACCAAACTAACGACTGCTGTTTAGTTTCGGGATCATAATGATATAACCATGTTTCGTCTCCGGTTACAATAATAAAAGTGTTTTTACTGTACCCATTATGAAATTTTTCAAGCATATATTTAGCCCAGTCAACTCTTGTTGCTCTTTGCTGGTCAACAAATGTGGCACCCATCTGGAACACCGCTTCCTTAGGCGAAGGTGATCATGAATGATTGTTCGGACCGCTGCCGATCCAATCCCCAGAGAAGCCTCAATCTCGGTGTTGATTATATGTCGTTCTTTTTTTTACCATATTTTGCACACCTTCTACAGTTTCCGGAGTAACAGCAGTTGGCGGTCGCGCTGTGCGAGGTCCCTCATCGAGTGAGACCCGACCCCTTTTAACTCAGCAAACCAATTAAAAACTGTAGCCCCAGAAGGGACAGAGTCCCCAAAGCAACTCACTAAACTTTCGTGACATTCTGCTTGTTTTAGTTCCCTTTTAGTCATACAAAATCATGGCTCAAAAATCGCGACTACCCGGTTCCACGCTGCCTTTGCGTGTAAGCACTTACAACTTTAGACAAAATAGCTGCGTGCTCAAACATGTTTAAACTTGTATAGATTAGGAATATCTAAACACTTTTAGCGTGACCCTCGTAGATATATAGGCGTCATCTGAAGTCAATAGGATTTGACCTCTTACAGACATGTAATACTGAGATAATTTGAGCGATGCAGAGAGTCTAATAATAATATTATTCACATAGAATAATTGTATTATCAGTACACGAATTTACACGTATTCAAAATTGAGTCTGAAACGCGTCACAGATCGGAAACTTTTAATCTTTAATCTTGGTGCACCAATTACACAACTTCATCCGAAAGATGGAAGAGATTCATAAAGCGAACTATAATTTACAGAAGTACTGTTTTATAAACGATCCGGAAATGATAATTGAGACATTAGGAATGTAAGACAATAAGGTCTATCATAAGTTAGGTTAATTTCATAATTGAGTGGCTCTGAAAAATGCAATAATTTATTGTTCATTGTATGATATAATAAGACTAGAAAGCCTGATTCAACATAGCAGTGTTCAGTTTTGAATGACAGTGTTTTAAGTAGAAATGAATTTTATCACAACTACCTAGAACAGACACAGTTCTGGAAGGTTCTGTGGTTATCCATTCAAATATATATCCGTTCGAAAGAGCTTTCTCCAAACCAAATCTTCTAATCGTAATTGATGAGAAACAACCAAGAGCACACCATTTATACCAAATATAAACCAACTAGTAGAATGAACAGAAGAAAATAGTTAATGAGCAAATGGACCATTTTGCAACTTTTCTCTGAGTCAAAGTAACGCCAACCATTGCTGGCTGTATTGATCACAGTAGGCGATCTCGATTTCCTCTGAACAATAAATTTCCCATACTCTATGTTCTAAGATTACCTGCGCTTGTAGAGTTAGGGTTATAGACTAGAGGAACTCTGGTGAGACTTTATTTTTGATATCTGTTGATAAAAATAGAGTAACCTGAGTGAAAATAAGTTTTTTTTGCTTCTGGTTGCCGGCTGGGAGAATAAAAATTAACATATGTTCGCATCCTCACATTGAAAAACATATTCTATGAAACTACAATAATTTTTTGCTGATGTGAGAGAAAGTGAGACAGGAGAAGTTTCAGTTGACATGATGACATGTAGCTCCTCACCGCAAAATAAAATCGTGTGCCGATGCATATAAAATGTTTCCGGTAACATCAACGACTGCATGAACCCAGCGTTGTTACCTAGTTTCCTCGGAGGAATAGTTATACGGTTTACATGAAATTAAAATTTAAAATGTATATGCACATTTCCCGGAATTAAAAATTTGTCCCGAAGAGCCGGTAATTCGCCTCTGTAATAGTTGAATTTTTCATATATGCATCCAACATTAATGAGTAGGATGTGCTCCTATTTTCAAGAAAGTAGGGCTTCATAACATATAAATGATAACAAATATTTGTAACTCTCGTCGGACGTGTATTCCGGTCAACAGAGTTTGAATGGTTTGTCTTGTATGGTATTTCTGAGCGTCTTTCTCGACAACAGACGCGAAGAAAGCTTTGAAAAAGCGTCACGTCATGTCTGGTTTTAGCTCTCATTTAAAATAGATTTATGCTAGACAATCTTGACGCCATGATGTAAGGAACTCAACAATATTTTCTTCTCATTATTGAGGTATCTCAAAAAGGTCGAAGTTTTGCCGGTGTCAAATTCCTATAAATGATGGAGAACGTCTTCTACGAACACCTAATATTCTTCTGATACCCACCACACCAATCCTTTCTATAAATTTATCCTCCTCAAATTAGAATGTATCAGGAGCTCAGAAACTTCCACTGAAGTTATTTCAAGTATATTATGTATTTACAGTTTTTTTATAGCAGCCATTACAAGATGAATCAGAGATACAGCTACAATACATAGGATTGAATTCTAAATCTTAATTTTGTATGTTTCTCTAGTTTATGGCCAGACAAAGGCGAGACAAACATTTTTCTTTTGGAGCTCAAGAACTATAGAATTACCCAAACTTCATTCTTGCGTATGTAGTCCTTGCTTTTATTGTCTGTAAACTATTATATAACAATATATAACAAATTCGTCTGTAATGTTGACTCACATAAAGTCTTTGATTAACAGCACAAGGTTTCACTATCTTTGCAGAATCATATATATATTAGATATTAAAAACATACAAGGCGGTAATATGCCAAAAATATAATTTTATGGATTAATTATTATATTGCACGAAACACATTACATATTATTATACTCATTACAAGAAAGTACCTTCTTGATGTACTAGCTCCATTCTTAAGAGAAAAAATATATGTTCATTTCACACATGAGTGTTTTTCTCATAGCAGCTTAAGTAGCGAGAAAGATATTTTATCCAGCAGAAAATGGCACTGTTTCTCCCTGCCCCTACGAAACCACCCCATTTTTTTTAATTATCAGTAGTCTCGTCCAGAAGCGATTTATGGACGTATTTATTTCCTTTTTAGCCGTTTTGCTGATAACTCCGCCGTCTCGGTATTCATTTTCAAAAGCTATATTTCATTGCCATATCAGTTACGTTATTTCGATATTTTAACAAAATTCTAATCGTACTTTGTAGACTATTTAGTGGCCAACGACAACCTGACAGACAGACTGCATGTATCTTGAAGTACCAAGAGATCATAGCATCTCTAGTTGGCCCTTTTTCGCGATTAGAAAGCTTCAAAGAAGTAAACATGAAAAAGCAATGAATGAGTGAAAGGGGCAGACGAACACAAAAACCTATACCAATGAATAAGATTTTTCTCGGATATGGCCGAAGAATCCATAATCCCGTTATTTTTTGCGACAATCCTATTTGAATCTCCATTACACTTCCACAATATTATGGCAATAGATGCTGAATTGGGAGTGAATCGATAGAACCACTCAGACGAACTTCCCTCATATTCGCGGAAAATACAAAATCGATATTGTATTAAAGCTATATTTCATGTCGCTAAGGATTCTGGTTTGCGAATATAGAGATGATGCTAGGATGAATATTACTACAATGCATGCTGGTAATCCAACACATTTGGGCAAAAAAGTCGTGTTAAATAGTTTGACGCTATATTTCCTACGCAATGGTATCAATTCAGAAATTAATATATTGATCGGTACGAACAGACATGTATACAGATAGATAAACCGACGGTAATCATTCACATGGTTCTTCGTCAGGTATACATCATGAAACATTTCAATTACCATGTTTTTATAGATAACCTCACGCAAAGGCAAAGTGTCTGTTCACATTGACCTTAAAACGCTGTAGATTGTAACCATCGGGGAGCAAAGTCCCCGGTAGCTCATTTCACAACGTCGAGATTCTCCAAAAGTACGACTTCCGGAGCAGGCAGCTATTTTGTCTAAAGGCAGCATTTGAATCGTTCAGTAGATGCATTGCCACGATCTCGAATGCATCGAAGTGTTGGCCGAATTTTTACGTGAAAATGGAACCGGGTAGTCGCGATTTTCGAGCCATGACTTTGTATGCCTATAAAAAGGGACTAAAACAAGCGGAATGTCACGAAAATTTAGTGAGTTGCTTTGGGGACTCTGTCCCTTCTGGAGCTATAGTTTTTAATTGGTTTGATGAGTTAAAAGGGGTCGGTTCTCACTCGATGATGGACCTCACACAGGTCGACCGCCCACTGCTGTTACTCCGCAAACTGTAGAAGCTGTGCAAAATATGCTGAAAAAAGATCGACATATAACCTACTCCGAGATTGAGGCTTCCCTGGGGATTCGACTGGCAGCGGTCCGAACAATCATTCATCATCACCTTCGCCTAAAGAAGTGGTGTTCCAGATGGGTGTCACATTTACTGGAATTGAGCAGTGAGCAAAAAGCAACAAGAGTTGATTGGGCTTTTATGCTTGAAAAAATTGATAATGGGAACAGTAAAAACACTTTTAATATCGTAATCGGAGGCGAAACATGGTTATATCATTATGATCCTGAAACTAAACAGCAGTCATTAGTTTGGTGCTTTGAAAGTGAGCAGCCTCCTACGAAAATTCGTCGTTCCAAGAGTGTTGGAAAGAACATAGTCACATCTTTTTTTCTAAAAGTGCATACATCATCGGTAGCCTTGGAAACAAAAAGGACAGTTACTTCTGAATGGTATATAACCAAATGTGTTCAAGTAGTCTTTCAAGAACTATGCAAGAGCCGTCCAAAGACTGGTCTGCGGGGTATTCAATGGCACCATGAGAACGCACCCGCCCACAGCGCCGCTAGAATATTAGATTTTTTGCTGAATAGGGTGTCAAACTGTTGCCTCACCCACCTTATTCTCCGGACCTAGCTCCATGCGACTTCTTCTTATTCCCTAAGATCAAAGAAAAATTACGAGGTCGCCATTTTTTCATCGACGAAGAGGCAATCGCTGCATTTGAGGAGGAAATTATCAACCATTCAAAAGAACGTTGGTCACAAGAATTTGACCAGTGGTTTTACCGAATGCTCAAATGTATTGAATTATGGGAGAATACGTTAAAAAAACAGTTTAATGTTTTTTAAAAAAACCTTGTAGTTTTTCTGTATCTAAAAACTTTCAGAGTGACCCTCGTATTGCCCGCTTCTGGATTGTGTCCAGAATCTTCAGGGAGTGCTTTGGGCTCATCATCACACATGCGAGCAGTACTCCAGCGATGGTCATATCTGGGCCTTCTGATTATAATAATTTCACCGAATATTGGCGTGTATAGGAAAAGTATCAGTGGTAGAAATCTTCGAGGTGCCCAAGCTTTTGGGGGGGAGGGGGGGATTATTCCTGTTAGACGCCTCTGGCGGGGGGATAAAGGAAGCTTAACCAGTCAGAATAGATAACATCGTGAACTACTAAACAAATTTAAACCTCAAGTTGTTCAGCATTATGGGGAGTAGTTAACCTTTCTCCACAAGGGGCAAGCTGACTTACTACGCTACTTATTAGCAACAACTACTACTATAAATTACTGCATATACTGTATAAGGGTCATAAATAAGACAATGCTCTTTAGACTCTGACGTATGTTGAGTTTCAATTCATCGATGATGTTGATTCGATATTTTATTGTTAATTCCCACGGAAGATTTGAATAGGCAGGAATTCCAGTAATATTTAGAATTACAAACAAATTATTATTACAAAATTTGGATATTTTTTAAATATCTCTAAGCATAGCTGGCTCGGTAGACTAACTACCAAAACCTACTCATTTTTTTCTAAAAAAATGATATGCGAATGATTTAATATACAAATTGAAATTGTTTTTTTTGTATTTAGAAAATCGAACCAACTTTCAAGTCAAGAAGTAAACTATCTTTCTATACCTGGTAAATAATGCACCAGAACTATTTATACGGGAAGAGAACTGTATGTCTCATTTCGCATATGTACCCCAACAATTTTGGTGCTAACTTTTTGTCCATGAGTATCGCACAAAGCGTTTGCTAATGAGACGTTAATATATGCCGTAATAGGATACTCGTAATAGTACTCACTTCAAAAGTTTTTTTTCTTATCTAAATTATATGTAAGAATCAAGGTCGTAAGTATTCTGTTAATCATTTTATGCTCTTAGGCAAGTGTGACTTGTAGTTATCTAAAATTTTAGATATCGGATGAGACACTGACCCAACAAGCATGATTGCGTAATCTGGAATAATCTTATCACGGAAACCCAAAGTACAACAACCTACGTGGGGCCCAAACTTATTTTATCAATTTTATAATATTACTATCAAATCTGAGTTCTGGATGATTTTCATTAACGCAGTAAACCGAATTCGAATAAACGCCTTGAATTACATAGTTATTTGCTCAGTTGTGCGAAGTAAATTACAAGAACTTTCATTAATTGCTCCTTTACACTGAAGTACGCTGGATGTCCAAAGGCTTATGTTTGACCAGAATTTATGCACTTCTCGCACTGTTTCAGATTACCGGAATGCTAAAGATCCAATTTTGAAATAAAATTTAAATTAAAATCGGATCTTGCCTATTTGACAGATTTGGATAGTAAAGTTATGTTTAATTGCAGTTACAAGGTGAAATTCTAAATTAGATAAAAAAATAATTCCATAAAATCAAAATTTCTTGCGTTAATAGAACTAATCAAACGAAAAAATGCAATAGGATGAATTTTCCCAATTTCACAATTCATCACAAACAAACTATCAGGAAGATGGCGTTGTAACATGCCTCAAATTTGTTTGCCATCGATTAAGAGTTTGAGGATATTTTACATATGGTAATTCTGCAATGGTAAATGGTGAAATTGAAAAACGGAGGTCTAACGACAAGAGGAACTGATCGTAATAAGCAGTTAAGATATACGTTAGAAACGTATATCTGCTATTCTGGCATCAAAACGATATACCTCTTACTTTTTGCATATTTCTGAATATCATGAAATTGTCTTAAATTACTTTTCCGCTATCATACCTGAAAAAGGAGTTTCAGCACGGTTGCTAATATTTTAACAAGAACAGAATCAAACTTGTTCATCACTAATCAAGGAGATTTAAGATTAAACTTCATTGAATTGGTAGTATCTTTTGAAAGTCTTCTATTTATCAAATCAAAGTCACCAAGTGAGAATTTTTGATTTTGATTTATTATATTATATTAACAGATTTACAGTTTGCTTTACAATAAATAAGGACACCTAAGACATGCTTGTGATGTGCCCCAGACTTAAAAAAATAAAATATCATATTTTTTTTTTAATGTATAAAAAATTATGTACATGTTTATTGATTATTAATTTTATGTAATACATACTTAATGTTATTTTGTCTCGTTTTAATTTGAATTCCACTAATAAATGTATGAAACTTAATGTGTGCCCTTTTCCTGTTTTTCCGCTATACACACTACACCTTTCTACAGCTATAAATCAGTCAAAGATGCATTTGGTGATGAAATTGCAAAAATGCAATATCAACTAAGCAGAAGGTGTTCTCAAATTCGAAAAACATAGCAAGTGATCAAAGACGAAGAAGTTTATTATGCTTAGCTCTATATATCACTGTACTTCTCTGCGATTTTCTATACTTCTATAGGTCTTTCTGACCTTTGATCTCCATGAACACTATATACTCGTATTTCGATCTGGAAAAGAGTTCACATTGAAATGAAATTGATATGATAAGTTTGAAAGAAGTTATGGGTTAGTCTTCTACTGGCGACAGATTTTTCGTTTCCAGCTGATAAGAGCTTATAAAATATAAAAAGGATTAACGAGTTGGCAGTTGGCTTTTCGGACCGATATAGAGACACGCGTACATAGCTCAATTGATAGAGCGTCCATCCAGCAAGATGTGTGTCCGAGTCCAGCCGTTATTATTTATAAATGTTAACTTGCGTTATGTCTCCATCCCTCCATCCATAGGTAAGTAAGAAACTTTCACGTATGTTGCCAAGATTAAGGATAGTAAGATTTTTCGATGCATGTCAGTGACAGAACTTTACTGTACCGAAAAATTAAGGCTGTTTTTTGATACAATCAATTTGTAATTTGGAGGAAGGCAAGTGTAGGGGAAGTCTAACCAATATCCCAAATCGAACCCATTGGAATTCATGCCCTCAACATATAAAGTTCTGTATGCCAGAATTTATTGGAGTAATAGTTTAGGAACATCGTTTAATGCTATATTTGAAATAAAAAACCGAATAGATCCATTGATTAAGTTAAATGATTGAATATCATGTAGATTGTAGATCCTGTTACTTGATGAAACTTTAATGTATGTCCACTATACAAGAAGTTTCTATTACGTGTACCTTTAAGCACTTCCAGGAACTGAAACACCATTAAAAATAATTGATTGATGACGTCATTTTTGTTGGAAAGATTACCATGTATTTCTTTCGTCAAGTAGGTACTTCTGGTACTTCCTTGTATTGACATTTGAAGTACCTATAGAGTATTGTACTATCATAAGGTACTCAAGGCACTTCAACTCTAATCGCGTTAACAAGCAAGGAATAGCCTATTTCAGTATATAAATAGGCTTTTGGAAAATTACAGGTACCTTTATAGTTTTGATGCTCCATCTTATATAGTAGCAATGAGGATATTATTCATAGCTGCTGCTCTTCTTGTAGTGCAGGCAAGGCACATACCAGACCAAGAAAAGTGGGAACAATTCAAAGTAAGTAGGCTATTCGGCAACTAGTTTGTTTAATGGATTTAAAGACATGCTGAGTACCACTGCCTTTTAAATTTTAGTTTATCGTAGGTATTTTTCATACATGTCGTGTTAAAAGCTATAACTTCACTGATATTGAAATTCGTGTAACACTTTTTGCTTCACCCGCTGTTGGAATAAACATGAAAAGTTGTCCAAGTGAACCTGTATCTATTTCTAGTTACTTAGATATGTCACAACATTTTCGATTGAAAAATAATAATTTATGGTAGATAATTGAGATTGATCTAATTTCTCATGTCCAGTACTGAAGTAAATGTGACTTGTCATCACAATAAAGTTGCTTAGAATTATATGAGGTGCCCTGGTAGCAATTTCCTTTGTTTATGTGAAGAAACGGGAGAAAAATTGGAAGTTTTGCATCCATAAGGATTCGTGTCAATGGGATTTAAATGTTCCAATTTTTATCACCAAAGATTGACGTGATATGTAATGTTAGATACATGATTATGTTTTGCATCGCATTATGCGATACATTTCAAAATATTTCAGCATAAATTTCACAAAATATTCAAAAACTTGGAAAATACAAAAATTTATATTTTAAACTAACGTTTAAAATTATTTTGGCTACGCAAAACTCAAAAAACGTTCCAAAAAAACGAGTTTCAAAACACTTTTCTATTTCTCTGCTTTTAGCTTATTACATCTCCTCGAATGCATCGATTTTCAAATACATTCCAGCATTACATTTTGTTATTTAATTTCTTCAAAATCAGTGCAGAATAGAAAATCGCCAATGAATTTACATTTAGATGAATAGATCGATATATGATCCGCAGTTGTCAGTTACACACACCCTCGATAACATAAAATACATAATTCAACAATTATTGCGACCACAATGGTTCACCATCAGATAACTATGCAACTAACTCATAGCACTGACATTAGCCAGAGCTATATGACCAAGTGTACGAGTTAAAATTCAGAGTCTAACCCAAACCCTTTTTCCCTGATTTTAATGATGTCAGTCTACTCCCCTATCGTCAGTACCATCACCCTGGTATATAGGTAGACATCGTGTTAACGGCTACTCAACTGTGAAGGTATGACTGGACACCTGCAAATTGAGCTCGAAATTCATATATATCTCTAACAGAACAACACTACACCAGAAGTCTCCTTAAAGGACAAGCTTTATCATTAACAAATGATCTAAGAAGAATAACCACTTTTTTAGCTATAGCCCATATTGAATTACCTTGAAACTTACAGATTGAACATGGGAAATCTTACAGAGGTCTTCTGGAAGAACGTGAACGATTCTCTATCTTTCAATCGAATCTTCGCCTTATCGAAGAGCACAATGAAAGGTACGACAGGGGAGAGGAAACATTCAGCATGAAAATCAACCATTTCGGTGACATGACCCAGCAAGAATTTAGAGATACGTTAGTACTTCAGATGCCCAAACGCGACAGAAACTACGTTACATTTGTAGATGGAGATGTTCCGGAGAGTTTTGACTGGAGGAAACTCGGCGCTGTCACCGAAGTAAAGATCCAGAAGAAATGTGGGGCTTGCTGGGCGTTCAGTTCTGTGAGTACTTTTTATGAACTATAACTTTTTCTTCGTTTTCACCTTCTACAAATTCATGGAATATGTGTGTGAGCGCGATTTTGTGATTAATGTATTTTGATGTCACGCAAACATTTTATCTTTTTCATGTCCAAAGGCAAGAAACGTAACAATGTATGCCACATGTGTAAATAGTATTACGTCTTATATCTGATCTCATCGGTTATAGCTTGATATATATATATATATATATATATATATATATATGCCTCTGACATGCCTTCTCAAATTAAAAGGGTCCCAATAGCATGGACGTTCAATAGATGGCGATGACGATATTGTTGAAATGAAACAAATTATTATATAGTTGTAGTTTGAATATGATGAATGCAACTCTCTGTTGCAACGAATCTCAATCATGTAGATTGTAGACGCTCTTACTTGGTGAAACTCTTCCATCACGTAGATAAAAAGTTGTGTAGTTTTCACACAGTTTCACGAATAACTCTTTCTTTTAGTGACGCGTTTCGATTTTTTTTTTGAAAGGCGTCACTATAAGAAAGAGTTTTATTCGTGAAACTGTGTGAAAACTACACAACTTTTCATCTACACGAATCTCAATATTATGTTTGGAGTATGCTATCTGACTCACAGTACTTTTACCCTAATTGGAAAGCTAAAATCCCTTTGTACCATTTGCAGGAAGTATGAGTTTTATCAGCTGATTTAATTTGACATATGAACATGTTTTGTATGCAATGTTTTACTACAGGCTGGAGCCATTGAAGGGCAAGTCTTCATTCACAAAAAAACTCTGGAGTCGTTGAGCCCCCAACAACTAGTGGACTGCTTTGCAAAAGGTAAAGGATGCCTTGGAGGATGGATGGATGAGGCCTTCGAGTATATCAAACATCATGGAATTTTGACAGAGAAGGAATACCCATACACCGCTACAAATGGCACCTGCCTCAAGGAGGGTGGTTTGAAAATATCTGGTTTTGTGGACATTCCGAAAAACGACGAGGTTGCTTTGACAAAAGCTGTAGGTGAGACACATTGAAATACCTAAAAATTTCGGATTTTTTTTATTTATATTTTGCTTGGACTGGCGTTTTGGACATGTGCCTTAAACATACAGTATATAAGCCACCCAATAGGACGTAGCAGATACATTCCAACTAACACTAGGAATTGGTAAAAGAGCCCTACTGCCTCCAATACCTTAAGGGGAGATGCGCAGGTTTTGTAAATGCCCAGTGGTCTTTCAGCTGACGCTCAATATTTTCTGTTCATCTAACTGCTACTTGTAACATTTCAGCATCAACAGCACCAATAGCAGTCGCCATATCATAAACTTTACAACTCATTAATTTAGGTATGCGGTGCATATCGAATAATTTTCTCCAAATCGGTAGGGCTCGATGTAAAGCGTTTATTGAAAAGTCGGAGTCAAAATTAAAACTAATATGATTCTTAAAAAAATTGTTGCTGTTACAAATATTAATTTCTCTCGCTCACTCGAGCGAATAAAATCTATAAGTACCGTAAGGTGTAGTAATAGCAAGTTAAAAAAAGTGAAACTTTTATGATATTATTAATTAGATACTACAAGTAACTAATAATTAGACCATACCTTTCATGGAAGAGGTCTCTTCCACTATTGTTATTTTTACGCGTCTACTTTCATGGATCAATGATGTTTGCAGCCATCATCAAAGATTCTATATTTGTCTAATAAAACATCATATTCTGATATCAGTTTCGCGATTTTGATAATAACTTTAGTTCTAAATTTTATTGTGTAGCTACTAAAGGACCAGTATCAGTAACTTTGGATGCTGAAAGTCTGCGGTTCTACGAAAAGGGCGTGGTGGATGGTAGCCGTTGCAACAGTACTGAAGCGTCGTTGAATCACGCTGTTCTTCTTGTTGGATACGAGAAAGACTATTATATAGTCAAAAACAGTTGGGGTGCTGGTTGGGGTGAAGAAGGCTACTTCAATATCCAGAGGAACAAAAATACATGCGGCATTGCTTTAGTCAACTCCTATCCAGTTTTGTAATAACATAATAAAGATTAATAAATAACTCAATCTGGTGGTTCCACTACATGTTTCGTTCGATTATAGTCTCAAAAGAGTCACACAAAATATGAAAGTAACTGAAGTGATAAATCACAGCTTAACACAAACAAAGAAGTTGAATAGTTATGGTAGTATACTTTAAGGTTATCCTTTACGTCATGATGACCCCATACTTCTTATTGAAACTTCTAAAACTTATCCTGTGACTGTAAGTTTTATTATCCTTCACGCGCATATAAACTTTCTTAATTCATTATATCTGCTTCCAATAAATTAATCGCCAGGACACGTAGAGGTGAATTCACTGCTTTGGAACTATTTAATAGTAAATTGATAAACACTTCTGATAAGCGCATATTCTCAGTCTTGCAACTAGAATAAGAAATGACAGATGCATTTTGAACACTAGTTGTAGTGACACACTAAGAGTTGCCAGTACAGCAAAAACTAGACGAGCTCAACAGCGAGCATCCACACCAGGTCGAGCTTACAATGCTTCGAATGAGCCTCTTGCAAAAGTGGTTATTTTGAAGAACTTCGGCGTTGTGGAATGAGCTACCGGAGACTTTCCTTCCTGATGGTTCAAATCTACAACGTTTCAAGGTCATTGTGAATAGGAATTTATTCTCTCGCAGGGCTTATGGTGCGCGATAGGCATTTTTCATATTTAAATTACTTGAGTATTCAAAGGATTCTTGATACAGACAGTTCAACATTGAGTGACAAGTATGAAGGGTAAGCATGTGGGTGGACAAATAATAAAGACTTTGGTGTTAATATTCTCAAGGCAAAGTTGAAAACTTTCCGAGATAATAAAATCTTTCAACAGAGAGAATTTTAATAAAATGTAATAAAAGGGTGTACGACGTACGAGACAGGGATGGAAATCGACGAATTTTTATGGAAAGCATTAGCTTAGACATAGGGAAAACAGTTTTTAAGTGACGCAAATTTGCTATAGAGGATGGACATAATTATCATTACAAGCAAATTTTTCAGTCAACGTTGATACTGTATAAATCCAAAAAATCAGGATGAATTGAAAAAACGAAGCCAGATTTGTAAAGGTCCTTACATGATATTTTGAATCAATGACAAACTGAAATGAAATGAAATGAACTCAAATTTCGAGCGGTAGTATTTAATACAGGGTAAAACACAAAGACATGCATTTTGCAAAAAAGTTCACTGGCTCACGAGTTGTAGGAAGGCCGCGTTGATATTTTTGGATATACCGACTTATAGATATTCACCATACCTCAGGACGTTGTTGGGATTTTTGGAATATCTACTATAGTTTCCGCAAAAAAAAACAAAAGATTTAATTTTCCATCCTACTGCAATTTTTCCTGTTTTACAAAGTGCATTAATAAATTTAGTCTTTGCTAACTTCTAGCCCCTTTCTTTAAAAATAAATAACTTTCCCTGAAGACATGTACCATGATTTGTTTAGGAACTTAACAAAAAAAATCAGTTCTTTGTTGACCATAATGATTCATGTCTGGGGCAGGTAAAAGAAAAATATTTATTGAATTACCATTGAATAACTTATTGGGCCGCTTATATTTCCAATGACGTCCCTAACACTCTCAGACATGGAATCCACAAGTCTGACATTCAAGGTTTGGAGAAGCAAAATTCCCATTCACGCACAATCGCGTATACCAATTCTGGCAAATTTTGATATCGATTACCTTACCGATTCAAACTTAGCTTAAGGTTGATCTATACATACTCTATTGAAATCACATCCGACAACCTTGCAGGCCAAATCATTGGATTGATACTGTTTTCCCTAAGCAAGTGGTTGACGATTCATGCTCGATGACGATGAGCATTGTCGTCGATTAAAACAAGTTCGGCCCCAAAATTCTCAGCAGAGTAAAACAATATCTCTCAAAAATCTCTCTCCCTCTCTCTCTCTCTCGAGGGAGAGAGAAAGAGAGAGGAGGAGCTTAGGAAGTCTAAATTTATTAATGCACCTTATAAAACAGAATATTTTTTCGAAAACAATTTTTTTCCGGAAACCACAGTAGATATTCTCAAAATCTTCCCGAGGTATGATCAATATTTCTGGAACGGTATGTCCAAAAAATATCATCGTGGTCTTCCTACAAAATGGGAAGCCAGTGATTTTTTCAAAATGCATGTCTGTGTTTTGACCTGTACTTAATCCCCCACTCGAAATTTGAGAAGTTGTTATCATTGATTCAAAGGACCTTATATATATATATATATATATATATATATATATATATATATATATAAATTGATAGCATCTTTTGAAAAATTACTATTTGTCAAAGCATCAGAGTGACTCCTCCCACTGAGAATCATTTACATGCTTTTTAATTATTAATTTTATGTAATACATACAAATTTCATCAATAAATGTATGAAACTTAATGTGTACTTTTTCCTGTTGTTCCGCTCTACACCCTACACCTTCCTACAGCTATAAATTAGTCAAAAATGTATTTGGTGATGAAATTGCGAAAATGCAATATCAACTAAGCTGAAGGTCTGCTCAAATTCGAAAAACATAGCAAGTGATCTGCAAGACGAGGAAGTTTATTATGCTTATCTTCTATATATCACTATTCGATTTTCTATCCTTCTAGAGGTCTGTCTGACCATTGATCTCCATGAACACTATATATTTCGATCTAAAAAAAGAGTTCACACTGAAATGGAATTGATATGATAAGTTTGAAAGAAGTTATGGGTTAGTCTACTAATGGCGACAAATTTTTCTTTTCGAGCTGTTAACAGCTTAGAAAATATAAAAAGGATTGCACAGAGAAGCTTTTACCCAGACACCCCAAGAACGAACCTTCCCAGAATTTCCAATAAGATGCGCACCTTGGTCTTATCCAGAGGCATCGAATAACTCCATTCGTACCGATATAGAGACATGCGTTTATAGCTCAATTGATAGAGCGTCCATCCGGCAAGATGTGTGTCCGAGTCCACCCATTATTATTTATAAATGATAACTAGCGTTTTGTCTCCATTCCTCCATCCATCGGCAAGAGAGAAACTTTCACGAATGTTGCCAGGATTATGGATATTATGATTGGTCGATAACTAAACCTGTAGTGATGGCGGGTGGATTGAGTATCTCGTTGTCACTACTGCCGGTCCCAAGCCCAGATAAAGGAGGAGAGTTGTAGCGGTAGGCCAGCTCCCTACCCTATGTAAAAATACTACTTGCTAAAAAGCCCAGTTAACGGCCTCGGAACCAGGACGGATATAACAGAAGACGACCACGGCAAAGAATTGGGACATTGAATTGTGCAACATGGAATATGCTAGGTTTGAGAGGAAAATCAGTGGATATAATAAAAGGACTAGAGCAACAAAAAGTATCAGTAGCAATTCTGACAGAAACATAAAAGAAAGGGTCTGGAATAGAAGATCTAGGAAATCACGTGTATATCTTTAGCGGCATACCCAATTCTAACAGAGCAGCAAAAGGAATATCAATTCTTATCAGTAAAAAGTAAGAGTACAGCAATCGTTTAACTGACTGGGAGGCCATAAATGAGAGAATAGTGACAACAAACCTGAAAGAATGATAAAGACGCTACGGTAGAAGAAAAGGACACATTTTACTCAAAGATGGAGGAAGTTTTTTCGGCAATAGATAAACAAAGAGAAATCATACAAATTGTGGATATGAACCCAGAACTGGGAAAAAGCACAAAGACCGAATAGTAGGAAATCACGGTGAAAATGTGCTCAACGATAATGGACAAAAACTATGTAGACAGTACAATCTTAAGATATTGAACGGATTCTACGCTCACAAGGATATCCACAAATTTACATGGCATCAAGACACGAGACAACTAAGATCAATAATAGATTATATTATAATAAGACAGGAAACACCTTGGAAAGTAAAAGATATTAGGGTGTATAGAGGGATAGAATGCGGGTTTGGACCATTACCTACTGATGGGACAGATGGAGATATCATTTAAACGACCACTACAACTAGAAAGTGATAATGACGAACCATAAAACACCGACAGATGAAACTAAATTTAACTTGCAGGGTCTCTATGAGGAAAGTACTAAAACACTTTATAAGTCAAGATTAGACCAAAAGTTAGATCTAAGATTTTTAGACCGAAGACCAGACACCTTGCATTCACATATCATACACTCACTGAAAGGTGCTGCGTTGGAAGCACTAGGGAAAGATGAATCAAAACACTACAAGAAAAAAGCAACTTTGACGTGGAGTAACAAACTGAAAGATCAGAAACAGAAAAAACAAAAAGCTTACTTCACCTGGATGAATACAAACCAAGAAGAAGATAAGGTACCTACTTTATCGACGTGAACAATCAAAATTAAGGAAGATGATAATAAGCAGTAAAAATGAAACAAAGGAACGTATTTGTAGTGAAATGGAAATAAACATGGGTGGAAGTAGATCTTCAGAGGCGTGGAAAGTCTAAGGAAAGAGCAGGTTACCAGATGCAATATACTGCACATAACATTGAGCTCAGAGAAAACAGAAAAGGGTTTTTAAGTCAGTCCCCAAACGATACAAAGTACAGAAGAAACAATTAGCGAAGAACAAATAACAAGTGCAATTAGATCAATGAAGAACAAATGAGCTGCTGGTCCTGAAGGAATTCTAGCAGAGCTAATAAAAAACGGAATGAAGAAATTACAACATATGCTTCGAGTGCTGACTTGATTGGTGAAGATGTACCAGTTACGTGGAAAGAAGCATGGATCACACCAATACATAAGAAGGGTAGTAAGACTGACTGCAAGAACTACCGTTATATATCAGTGACTAGTACCTTCAGTAGGTTATAAGGCAAGATCCTCAGAAATCTGATGGAAAAAGAATTTCAACCGCACGATTTACAACAACAGGCCGGGTTTAGAGCGAGGCGATCATGTATAGACCATATCTTTACGCTTAGCCAACTGACTGACAAAAAAATGGCAACAAACAGAGGCACACATTTACTGTTTGTCGACTTAACAAAAGCTTATGATTATTTGCATTTAAGTAAACTCTGGCAAGTGCTTGAAAATACTTCTATAAACGTAACATTGATACGAGCAGTACCAAAGCTCTACGGAAAGTCATCCTCAAAACTAAGAATGAACAACAAATTCTTCTCTAGCTTCAATATAACAAAAGGATTGGGACAAGAAGGCAGTCTATCGCTAATACTATTTAAAATATATTTAGATGAAGCTCTAAGAATTCGGAGAAGATCATGCGATGGAATAGGAATTAAATCAAATTATGATACAACTTTGTACACCCTACATTTCTCAGATCATCAGGATGTAATTTGATTGGATAAAGATGACTTAGATTTTATGACACGTCGTTTAATATCAGAATATGAAGAGTGGGGATTAATTGTTAACATGGAAAAACAAGGTATATTTGTGTAGGCTTGGAGGAAGAGAATTTACAATTGCAAGACGGAAGGAGAATAACAGCTACTAAAGAATATACATATTCAGGAACAAAAATTACGACAACCGGCCGAACAGAAATAGAAATAGAAGAACGAATCATAAAAGGAGAACAGATCATTGGAGCCTTGAACTCCGTATTATGGTCGGGTAAAATATCAAAAGAAAAGAAACAACAAATACCTATGTGAGGTTTGGCAACTCACGTCAAGGACAGAGAAAAAATTATTATCCCTAGAAATGGACCTTTGGCGACGAGCAGCCAGTCTGGCTAAAGGGTGTGCATAAAGCGATGTGGGAAAGGGACCTCAGACCAGAAGACTGGGAAGACCGACAAAAATGGAGATTGGGTACTGCCAGGCGTAAAACGCTATAGAACGAAGATTTAAAAAAAGATTGTTCGATGCAGAGACATGTCAGTGAAAGAGGGTTTACTGTTCCAAGAAATTGAGACAGCTTTTAGATACAATCAAAGCGCAATTTGTGATTCGGAGGAAGGCTAGTGTTGGAGAAGTCTTACCAATATCTCAACTCGAGCCGATTGGGATTCTGGCCTACGTAGTTCTACTAATAAACTTCCGTATGCCAGAGTTTATCCGAATAGTAGTTTAAGAACATCGTTTAATGCTATATTTTAATAAAAAGTTGAATAAATCCATTGATTAAATTAAATAATCAAGTATCATGTAGATTATAGATGCTGTTACTTGATGGAACTTTTCCATCACTAAAATAAAACTGTGGAAATTGCACAATTTTAACTTAATGAACTGATTATGATTTTTTGCATACTTATTGAACTAATTACATGTCTAAATATATCAACTACCCTTAATCATGAATCGAGGTAATAATTGTAGAAGAATGTATGTCCACTATACAAAAAGTTTCTTTACGTGTACCTTTGAGGACTTTCAGGAACTAAAACACCTTTGAAGATATGGCGACGTGATTTCTGGTGGACTGATTACTATGTATTTATTTAGTCAAGTGGGTAAATATACACAAGGAAGTCCTTGTATTCACATTTGAAGTAGCTATTGTACTTATATCATTAGGCACTCAAGGCACTTCAACTCTAGTCACGTGAACAAGCAAAGAGAATAGCTTGTTGTAGTATATAAATAGGGTTTCGGAAAATCGAAGGTACATTTATAGTCTTGATGCGCCATCTTAAGCCATATACGAGCAATGAGGTTATTATTCATAGCTGCTGCACTTCTTGCAGTACAGGCAAGGCACATATCTGACCAAGAAAAGTGGGAACAATTCAAAGTAAGTAGGCTACTCAGCAACTCGTTTGTTTAATGGATTCCAAAACATACTGCCTTTTAAGTTTTATATTATCGTAGGTATTTCTCCCACAAACAATGTAATGACAGGAATACAGAATTTCCAGTTCATAGTTGTAAAATTTTGATGATATTGTTTATAATAGTAAATGTAATAAGTTCTTCAAATAGCTTCGATTTGGATATTCAAGAAGGTGCACGGTTGAATTGTAGCTAGGTTTTTAGCAGTTCTTTTGTATAGGCCAATGACCTTTCCTCAATTTGATTCCTTTTCGTTGACATCAAATCACATGTTAAATAACTTGCACTCTCTATGTATCAGTGTTTAAGAAATTGTTGCAGTTTGTCTGCAGATAAACAAAATCGCAGTGTCTGGCAGTGTAGTCTGTAAAACTCGATAGATGCTGAGGACAGAAATGAACAGAACAGTTCGTATAAACATAATTATAACGTACGCTCATTTTAGATAATTATATAAGGTGATATTAGAAAAAATTAATCATTTATTTAAATATCTCAACAGCCTACATCCCTTAAATATGGCTTTAATTGCCTAAAAGTTTATTTATACCATCCTTCTTATCTGTGTTATTTCTTCTACTGGCACTAGATTTTTGATATCTGGGACAAGCAAACACGTAGGCAATTTTTTTACACGACACTGGTAAAAAAAGGCACAAATTCATACCTATTTAAAATGTAACAGTGCAGTTTTAAATCAAATCGAATCAACGAAAACCCTAATGTCGATATGCAGAGGTTAAAGACAATATTTAAAGTATTAATTTAAAATTCTGACTATCACAAATCCAGACCCAGTATAATGAACATCTACTCAGTAGAATATGGAACCCCACAGTGGAATTTTTCATACATGTCGTGTTAAAAGCTATAATCTTACTTGTTTGTCTGACATTCAAATTCATGTAACTCTTCAATCGCTGTTGGAATGAAAATGAAAAGTTTTCTAAGTGAAACTGTATGTATTTCTAGTTACTTCCATATGTCCCAATAATAATAAAAAATTATTTATGGTAGATATGTTGGAGGTACAATATTCCATTTAACAAATGTATGTCATTGATCATGTGACAAACAATCTCAAAATTGAGATTGATCTATTTTCTGATGTCCAGTACTGAAAAAAATGTCACTTATCGTTACAATAAGGTTGCTTAGAATTATTGTATGAGGTGCCCTGGAAGCAATTTCCTTTTTTTTTGATCGATATGGATTCGTGTCAATGAGATTGTAATGTTCCATTTTTATCACTAAATATTGATGTGATATGTAATTTAAGACACATGATGCATAGTTTTATGCGATAGATTTCAAAATATTTCAGCACCTTCAGAAACTGCATAAATTTCACAAAATATTCAAAAACTTGGAAAATACAAAAATTTATATTATAGAGTAATTTTCACGATGGAATTGTTTTAGCTATGCAAAACTCAAATAACTCAAAAAACTTTCAGAAAAAGAGTGAGTTTGAAGACACTTTTATATTTATCTGCTTTTAGCTTATTACATCTCCACAAATGCATCGATTTCAAATACATTTTAGCATTACATTGTATAACCTCACTCCACAAATTTCTTCAAAATCGATGCAGGATACAAAGTCGCCAATGAATTTACATTTAGATGGATAGATGATATATGATTCCACAGTTGTCAGAGACACACACCCCCGATAACAGAAAATGCATTATCTCGAATTCAACAATTATTGCGACCACAATACTTCACCATCAGAAAACGATGCAACTAACTCATAGCACTGACATTAGCCAGAGTGATATCGTTGGCCAAGTGTACGAGTTAAAATTCAGAATCTACCCAGAGACTTTTCCCTTATCCTATGAATGTTAATCTATTCCCCTATGGTCAGTACAATCAGCCTGGTATACCGGTAGACTTCGTCTTAACAGCTACTCAACTCTAAAGAAATGCTGCACACCTGCAAATTGAGCTTGAAATTCATATATATCTCTAACAGAACAACACTACACCAGAAGTCTCCTTAAATGATAAGCTTTATTTTTAACAACTGATCTAAGAATAATTACCACTTTTTTAGCTATAGTCCATATTGAATTACCGTTATACTTACAGATTGAACATGGGAAATCTTACAGAGGTCTTCTAGAAGAGCGTGAACGATTCTCTATCTTTCAATCGAACCTTCGCCTTATCGAAGAGCACAATGAAAGGTACGACAAGGGAGAGGAAACATTCAGCATGAAAATCAACCATTTCGGTGACATGACCCAGCAAGAATTTAGAGATACATTAGTACTTCAAATGCCCAAACGCGACAGAAACTACGTTACATTCGTAGATGGAGATGTTCCGGAGACTTTTGACTGGAGAGAACTCGGCGCTGTAACCGAAGTAAAGAACCAGAAGAAATGTGGATCTTGCTGGGCGTTCAGTTCCGTAAGTACATTTTATAATCCATAATTGTTTCTTCGTTTTCACCTTCTACACATTCGGGGAATATGTGTGTAACCGCAATTTTGTGATTATAGTTGTGGTTTGAATATGATAGCACTCTGTTGCAACAAATCTCAATATTATGTTCGGAGTATGCTATCTGACTCACAGTACTTTTACCCTAATTCGAAAGCTAAAAGACCTTTGTACCAACTGCAGTATGTATAAATTTTATCAGCTGATTCAATTCGACATATGACCATGTTTTGTATACAATGTTTTACTACAGGCTGGAGCCATTGAAGGGCAAGTCTTCATTCACAAAAAAATTCTGGAGTCGTTGAGCCCCCAACAACTAGTGGACTGCTCTGCAGAAGGTGAAGGATGTCTTGGAGGATGGGTGGATGAGGCCTTCGAGTATATCAAACATCATGGAATTTTGACAGAGGAGGAATACCCATACACCGCTACGAACGGCACCTGCCTCCAGGAGGGTGGTTTGAAAATATCTGGTTTTAAGGACATTCCGAAAAACGACGAGGTTGCTTTGACAAAAGCTATAGGTGAGACACATTGAAATACCTCAAAATTTCTGAATATTCTTGTTTATATCTTAACTGGACTGGCTTTTTGGACATGTGTCTTAAACATAGACTATATCAGCTACTCAATAGCACGTAGTAGATACATCCGAAATAACACTAGGAATTGGTAAGAAAGCCCTACTGCCTGCAATACCTCAAGGGGAGATGTGCAGGTCTTGTAAATGCCTAGTGGTCTTTCAGCTTCGCTCAATATTTTCTGTTCATCTAACTGCTACTTGTAACATTTCAGCATCAAGAGCAGTCGCCAAATCATAAACTTTACAACAAGTAATTAATTTAGGTATCTCGTGCATATACAATAATTTCCTCCAAATCGTTACGGTTCAACATAAAGCGCTAATTAAAATCACAGTCGGTGTCAATAATCAAACTACTATGATTCTTGAAAAAATGGTCTTCTTTCAAAAGTTTGATTTCAGACTTCCCTTGTCTACAAGATTTTGAGTATCACAACGTTTCGATTGATATGCTATATTCAATCGTCTTCAGGTGAACTGGCGAACGTGTTCCTTTCATGTCTATTTATTATTTATACTCCGTCCGGTGACGTGTCGTTGTGTGTGGTGTGTTGTGATTGGTTCCAGATGAGTGGTGTTCCGGTCTGCTGACGTGGCTGTTCGTCGGTCATTGTTTGTTGTCTGGTCCACTCGTAGTCTATTGATCTTTTTCATGAGTGGCCCTTGTCTACAAGTTTCAAGCAACAGTTAAAAATGGTCTTGTTACAAATATTAATTTTGCACGCTCACTGGAGCACACATAATTATAATCTATAAATACTGCAAGGTGTAGAAGTAATGATAAATTATAAGTAAAACTTGTATGGAAGACAATATTACATATACATAATTAGATATTACAAGTAACTAATGATTAGACCATATCTTTCATGGAAGAGCTCTCTTTTCCGCTTAATGAGCTTCCACTATTATTATTTTTACGCGTCTATTTTCATGGATCAGTGATGTTTGCAGCCATCATCAATGATTCTATATTTGTCTAATAAAACATCATTTTCTGATATCAGTTTAGCGATTTTTATAATAACTTTAGTTCTAAATTGTATTGTGTAGCTACTAAAGGACCAGTATCAGCAACTTTGGATGCTAAAAGTCTGCGGTTCTATGACAAGGGCGTGGTGGATGGTACCCATTGCAACAATACTGAAGAGTCGCTGAGTCACGTGGTTCTTCTGGTTGGATATGAGAAAGACTATTATATAGCCAAAAACACTTGGGGTACTCGTTGGGGTGAAGAAGGCTACTTCAATATCCAGAGGAACGAAAATACATGCGGCATTGCTTTAGAAAACTCGTATCCAGTTTTGTAATAACATAATAATAAGAAATAAGATTAATAAATAACTCAATCTGGTGGTTCCACTACATGTTTCGTTCGATTAAAGTGTAAACAGGGTCACACAAAATAATAAAGTAACTAATAGAAATGCATTACAGCTGAAAAACAAACATAAAAGTAGAATAATAGTGGTAGGATACTTTAAGTATATCTTTTGCTTCATGATGACCCATACTACTAATATAACTTCCAAAGCTTGTCCTGTCATTGTATCGTTTATTATTCTTCACTTGCATAGAACATTTCTTTTATTGATTATATCTGCTTTCAATAAATTAATCGTCAGGACACGTAGAGGTAGATTTACTGCTTTGTATATAGTTATGGAAGTAGTAAATACCTACATCATTAAACTATTTAATTCTAAATTAATAATCACTTCAGATACGCGCATATTCTCAGTCTTGCAACTAGAATAAGAAATGACAGATGTATTCTGAATATTAGTTGTAGTGACAGTAACATTCGAATTTACAACGCTTCGAATGAGTATCTTGCAAAAGTGGTTATTTTGAAGAACTTCGGCGTTGTGGAATGAGCTACCGCAGACTTTCCTTCCTCATGGTTCAAATCTACAACGTTTCAAGGTCAATGTGAATAGAGATTCATTCTCTCGCAGCGCTTATGGCTATCTATAAAAAATTCCCCTCAATGAAACCCACTCCTCAAATTTAAATTACTTGAGTATTCAAAGTTCAACATTGTGTGATAATATGAAGGGTAAGCATGCAGGAGGGCAAATAATAAAGGCTTGCTTTTAATATTCTCAAAGAAAAGTTGAAAACTTTCCGAAATTAAATCTTACAACAGAGCGAATTTTAATAAAATGTAATAAAAGGGTGTACGACGTACGAGACAGGGATGGAAATGGACGAATTTTTTTGAAAGACATTAGCTTAGACATAGGGAAAACAGTTTGTAAGAGACGAAAAATTCCTGCAGAGGATGGAGAAACGATACGCAGGACGACAATGGTGCATCGAAAAATAATTTACAGAGGACAAGATAATTATGTAGACCAGGTACTCATACTGAGTGTATACTCTCGACAATATAAACTGCCGCACATAATTATCGTTTCCAACAAATTTTTTTCAGCCAACTTTGATACTTTATAAATCCAAACGAACTGAATAAATTCAAAAAACGAAGCCAATTTGGAAAGGTCTTCTCATGGTCTTTTGAATCAATGATAAAAACTTCTCAAATTTCGAGCGGGGGATTTAATACAGGGTAAAACACAAGGACATGCATTCAGCAAACCAATTCACTTCCTCACCACTTTGGAGGAAGGCCACGGTGATATTTTTTGGACATACCGTTTCATAGATATAAAACTTACCGCGGGAGGTTATGCGATTTTTTGAATATCTACTATAGTTTCCGAAAAAAAAAATCAATTCTCCATTTTACAGCAATTTTCTCTGTTTTATAAAGTGCATTAATAAATTTCCTAAAACTCCCAGGCATAGAATCCACAAGTCTGGCAATCAGGGTTTGGAGAACCAACATTCCCATTGACGCACAATCGCGTCTACCAATTCTGGCAAATTTTGATATCCATTACCTTCCCGATTCAAACTTAACTTAAGGTTGATCTATACATGCTCTATTGAAATTACATCCGGCGACCGTGCAGGCCAAATCATTGGATTGATCCTGTTTTCCCTAAGCCAGTGGATGATAATTCTTTCTCGATGACGATGAGCATTGTCGTCTCAGCAGAGTAAATCAATATCTCTCAAAAATCTCTCTCTCTCTTGAGAGAGAGAGAGGCGAAGCTAACAAAGGCTAAACTTATTAATGCACTTTATAAAACAATATTTTTTCGAAATTAATTTTTTTTTTGGAAAACAATAGTAGATATTCCTAGAATCTTCCCGAGGTATGGTCAATATCTATGAAACGGTATGTCCAAAAAATATCACCGTGGTCTTCCTACAAAATGTGAAGAATGTGATTTTTTTCAAAATGCATGTTTGTTTTCACCCTGTACTTAATCCCACGCTCGAAATTTGAGAAATTGTTATATTTGAATCAAAAGACCATAGAAGGACCTTTCGAAATCTGGAATGTCTTTTGTTAAATCTGTTCAGTATTTCAGAAATTACAAAGTATCAAGGTCGGCAAAAAAATGTTCTTGTAACTGTGATTATGTGGAGCAATTTATATATATATATATATATATATATATATATATATATATATATATATATATATATATATATATATATATATATATAAATTGTTATCTTTGAATCAAAAGACCATAGAAGGACCTTTCGAAATCTGGAATGTCTTTTGTTAAATCTGTTCAGTATTTCAGAAATTACAAAGTATCAAGGTCGGCAAAAAAATGTTCTTGTAACTGTGATTATGTGGAGCAATTTATATATATATATATATATATATATATATATATATATATATATATATATATATATATATATATATCCTAGTTGCTCCATACTGCCAGGTCGCCAAGTTATACTGACGGGTAAACCGAGACATACATATACTCGTATAGATGGGACTACATGATTACTGAAAAGAATACACATATTATGGAGAATGCTCAAAACATTTGTAAGATGAAGTTATGCATTTTCGGATGTTTTCAAAGTTTGACACTTCAGAGCATATATAAGAACTATTGATCTAATCTTTTTCTTAGATAAATGCAGAACTTTCGCAATCAAAAGGTGGCATTGTACTGGCAAGTTTCATTACTTTTTGGACATAAAACTTTTTAGGTATTATGTTGTGACTTGTACGAGAATAATTTGCATATACTCTAAAATTTAAAATATAGCGGCGAAACGTTACAAGCACTTTTTTAGCTTAATCAGCTTCTCCTCAGGGGATCGAGGCAAACGCAGCACCGTCGTGCTAACGACGCATTATGATCTCCGGCACTATTACAGACTGGATAAAATGAGTCTGCTATTTAGTATCAACTTTCAGTCAATTCAACAATGTAATGAAAAATTGTATGCAAACATATTTCCATTTGCTGCTTTAAGTATTAAGAAATAAAAAGTGCATACGCTGATTTATATTAAGAAATATTTATGATTGTTAATAATGAATACTTTTGATATATTTCTACTAATCAATTTCAATAAAGTGATAAAATGTATAGGCTTGACTAACCTTATTTCATGTTTTAAGCTTATGCAGCTCTGAAATAGTAAAGAACATCTTGCTGTACAATTATGAAGTAGTCTAGAAAGTATTCGACATTGCGGCTACGCAAACCTTCACCCAACGTATTTGAAATATAATATTAAGCATCAAAACATCCTATAAAAAGTCTGGAAAGATATAACAATATGTAAGACTTTTGATTACTTCAGAAAAATGGCTCAAAACAAAGCATGTTCCCCCAGTTTCCATATGTCTAAAGTATAATCAAACATGTCGAACACAAGAATTTGTCGGAAATCAGGTGAAGTTATTAAGAATTTTATTGAATTACACCAACAGAATCCTTGCTTAGCGAAGATTAAGTCAAGAGAATATCCCACTAAAAATACAAAGGATGGGGCCACTTTTGATTTCAAAATTAAAGCCACTATTGTTATTCTGCCCATTCATAGTCACACTCAAGACTGAGATGTTCATTAAAACCTGCGTCTATAGTTGGTAGCATAATTGCTGTTAAAATTTGCTGGCCGAATTGTCTAAACATATGCATTTGCATCTATTTGTGTAGGCCGCATAACAGTTGACCTGTTCCAGTATAATGAGTCATAAAAACAACCAACAGGATCAGTTTCTAGAAATGCATTGACATATTTTATATATATTCCATCCCAGATATTTGTTCCATCAGTTCCCCCAAAGAAGAAGTTTATTCCAGGTGAATAGGATGTTTATTTTTCCTGCAGGGAAAACATGTCTGAACGCCTGTGGCGATGACTCCTACCAGAGGGATAGACCTCTAGGGAAAAATGGGATTTTTACTCACCTGGAACAAAAAGGGAAGATTGGAATTAATAACACGGAAAAAAAGGTTCAAAAGTTAGTGCTATACATCCCTGTGAACAATTTAATGAAAGTCTTTACAAAGAGTAATTGTATAAACAGCAATAGTTATTTATACAGTCCAAAATAATTCGGCGAAGGCTTCAATAATGCAGTTGTATTTTAAAAGCCAACATTAAGTATACGTTTTCCTCAGGTTCAAATAAATATAAGAGCCTATTGAATCCCTGATCTCGAATAATTTGTATTTCGTTGTACTTTAGGGAAGTTGGTATATAATTTCCAATGAAAATGGAAAGTACTGAAATCGCAAAAGGATTTGAAATTTTGAAATCCATACATGATGTTGTCATTTATTCGATTTTCGTCAATGTGTCTGTCGTCCGTCTGTATAGCAAGAAATTCCGCTATTTCTACTTATTCACTTACTTACTTACTCTAAACGTACTCAAAGGACTTTGTTCTGAAAATTTTTGGGGCTAACTTTCTGTCAATCCATGTAGCGATATTTCTCTCTGTGTCAGTAGCCGCTGCATGGGTTTCGATAAAAATTCAAGAGGGATATCATACTTACCTGTAGGTTCAAAATACAAAACGTGGTTAATATGTTACAGTTCTGAGCTCCTGAGAATATCTATTGACCACGCCAATCCAAGAATTTGATTTTACTGTATATACCGTTAGGACCGGTTTCACAGCTAATTTTATTATTGAACCATACTCCTTTAAGACGATACAGAATAGGAAATCCGTAATTGCAACTGTTACCGGTTACAGATACCTGCAGATATTACGAGATTATGCAATTCCAAAAAGATCAACCCATTCTTTCAATCATTGTGTTCCTAGTGGTAACGCCTTTTGTCTATGCTTAAGATATTTTTAACCTCTTGCACCCCCAATAATTGAGTCGTTAGACTCCTATCTGTAATTATCCCCTGTCTTTATTTGATCAACAACCTGTACCTTTTCTAGACTAAAACTCGAATAAACTACCTAACTCTGTGCCGGATGCCGTACCGTGTTCATGGTAGCATCATTGTATCCTGCAACAATGGAATAAACGACAGTAATCAAGTTCAACGGGAGAACGACATTCGTCTCTCCTCCAGTGCGACGTTTTATTTCATTTGTTAATTAGTGAATCTAATGAATAGATAAATAGCAGACATTTGCATCTAGATCCTGCGAAATTAATTCATTTGTATTGTCGTCCGCAGCTCAGGAACATCCAGCGTCCTGTCGCCGTACCTTTGAATGCGCCTTGCAGTTTGTTAATTTTCCACTTGGTGTTGAACTACCCTTGAGAAGGAACTGTGTTTGATTGACTGGGGGGTGCAGCTAGTGCATGCATTTTCCGGTAAATAGTTTGTGTTCAGAAATAGAAAGTCTTAACCTATCTCGTTTTAGTTAAGTGGTAAAATTTCACGAGGAAACTCAAACGTTTTATGTGGTATAGTAAGATGTTTGGTTTGACAGAGCAGCTATTCAGACATAAGATAATAAAAATAAGTTTTATCTTGGCTACGTGGCTGAATTCTAGCCTTTCCTAATCAGATCATTTTTTCAGTAATTTGAACTCATTGAAGCCTGTATGTATGACTTCGACTGTGCTTACAACAGAACTTACAAAACATATAATGTTACTCCCAAACTCATGCAAATAAAGACTTACCGTAGACAGAAATCAAGGAGGCAGAGGAATCACAGATATACAAATACTTCACGCAAAACAAATACAAACACTCAGATATTTCCTTCAAAGCAAGCAAACCAACTTACATAGAGCGATAGTGAAAGCAGACAAGAACTACACACCTCTTGCCCTCTCACATCCAAACTACTCAGCAAACACACAGAATCATCCACAATCACACCAAGAAAAGTTGAACACCTGGTCACAGAAATCACTCCAAGGAAAACATCGATATCAGGTGACCCAAGACAACATTAATAGAAAACAGTCAGTGAGAGAAGACTGTAGATAATAATAATAATTATGATTATATTAATACAACCGATGTATATTCTTGAAAGCTACAGCGTTGTAGTTTGAACAAAGACACTAATTTTTTATAAGCATCTTATCTCAAGCCATTAAGTCATAAGGGTCGTAGTTTTGCATTCCTCAAGCAAAATATCAATTCAAACTTACTAACTCGAATTTAGTCGCTGTAAAGTATAAGTGAGCAGAACCCTGTAAATATACTGATAAAAATATTTTGCGTTCTTTAGCCTGCACTACGATTGGGAGAATTCAATACCTTATACCGATGAGGGAATCTTCATCATGAACCATATTGTAAAATCATATATGTACTTAAGATAGACTTTTACGTTGTGTAGTACTGGGAGAGAACAACACAACGTATACTTTGTTTGCTTGTATTCTCCAATCATTGCTTCATCGTTTTGACAGTTCAAAGCCTACAAAGTTCAATTGACTTATTTTAATATAGCTTATAGAGCGCCAGAAGCCCTGCGAGAGATAAATTCACATTGACCTTAAAACTCTAACCGTCGCGTCGGGTTAAAAAAACTAGTGTTTATTGTACTGATGACTCATTTGGTATGTTAGAATCAGTAGTAGTGTTCCGGTGAATACAATTTTCTGGAGCAGAAAAACCTTCAGCTACTGAATTAAATAATACCATTGGATAATAGATTACTTCAATGTTTTACTGTAATTATTTCGTAGCTGGTTGATACATACATTTGATTAATTATTCTGTTAGCATGTACATTAGTGGAGTGAGTTAGTTGAAGTTAAGTGATTTGTAATAAGATAGAGTAACGGTGTGAAAAATCCGAAATGTTCAATTCTTTAGATTTAACTATGATTTTCTGAAATGGTTTTGTTTTATTATACGCAATTAAATCGTAGTGATACGATCCACCTGAAAAAATGTATGATAAGTTCCATCTTGTGACATACCCCGTACTACATTTTAGCAAGGCAATTTGAAAACTTTCTGCATCATGGTGCAACCTCGGTGCCGAGCAGTGACAACCATTATTTACTTTGTGATTCGCATTGTGGATGCAACGGGCCCTTTGTCCTTTCCGCTAACAGCTTTCTGTTTGTTATTTATCTCTGGCGGCGTGTCCGTCTCGACTTTAAAGGATATCCCTAACCTAATTGAGCCGAAATGGATGCTGCGGCTTCTCGATGGAAGCCAGACACTCTCGAAGAGGGTCCAGAGATAGAAGCAAGGATGAACATATCTTGATGCATTCTCGTAAATATCGTGATGCAAAAAACATAAGAAGTTGTTACTTAATGGCGATGTGAAACAATAAAGCCACCCTTTGACATTTACCATATAACTCCGCAAACTAAGAATCTCATGACTCATGATTGCGATACCTGAGAGATGGTACTTGAAAAAAAATAAGAATAATATTAATCATTAGATATATTTTTTTCCAAAAAGAAACTGAATGAGGCATAAAAACAGTACAAAATTCAACACAACGAATTGAATGAAATAAGCAAGCATTAAATAATACAGAATACTGAGGAATTTATCCATAACATGGATACAGCGTTTCAACAAAAACATTTCACAACACAAGCGGCTATGACTGGTCTCGAGTCATCTGGAAATATTTTCCAAAGTATCAGTTCTATATAGTCCGACGCACCGGTGCTCTATAACCGAAGTGGTTCTCACGACATCGAAGATCCAGGGTTCTTTATGGTAAACTGAGATACATCTCTATTTTATTATTCAGATAATGCTCGAGGTATAGCGAAGATATTCAAGTCAATCGTATGTGATTACAATTAGCGATAAGTAGAAAATCAGAGCAACAACCACAGAATAAATTTCAGAAGTTATACGCGCTCTACCGGAAATGTAGCTCAACTTTAGATAGGAAACATTATGACATTATTATAACCTATGATGCTTTTTAAAATAACTTTATTGCATACATTATAGGTCTAGACTGCGTCTTTTTTCTTTCGTTTTATTCAATTTTTGACATATGCGGTCATCCACAAAAAAGTTCGAAATCCAAGGTAGTCAATCCAAAACAACACAGTTTTTGTTAGAATGACGCCTATAGCTTCCTCAGTTCTTGGAAGCTTTCAACGAAGTTCATTAAGTGTGCTTAGAAATTGATGCGGCATTTCGTATCTTAAAAATGCAGTTGCTCAATTTTTTCAAATTTCAAACCTTTTTTTGCTCCAAACAAGAGGTTACTACATTAATAAGTAAAAGTTGATATTATCAGATTACACAAAAAAATAATACAAGTATAAATAAGTATAATAATAACACAGGTTTCTGATTTCTTGGATACTGTTCGTCATTTATAATACCACATTTTGTATGTGCCACTTATTCCCCTTGTTCTCTTTAACATTAATAATTTCCACGTTGAACCGTCTGCTTGTTTCATTATAAATGAAAACAAACTGCGAAAAAGCTCCCAAAACACACCTTTGATCTTTCGTGGAATGTACGTCTGAGGGTCAGACTGCGTCGAAAGCACAAAGCTATTCCGTAGTTGCCCCTGTAAGCAGAGGTAGAATATGTCATCTGTATGATTTCATAATGCGACAGCTCTTCGTCCCTTCTGTTGGTGACAGCCAGATTGGAATGGCTTGTTGGATTAGACTGAGAGTGGTAATTAATAATTTCCATCATTATATCACGGACATGGTGGGGCAAAAAATAATAATAGTTCAGAAAATCAATGTTATTTGAAAGAATTTTCAAAAATGCGTCTTCCATCAGAAGAAGTGTCTCCTCGAGTACTTTTTTCTGCGATTGGCATATCTACGAAGTCAAGGTAGCGAGTATCCACTAGACGTATTGCCCTTCTCTGGATCATTCTCAGGAAAGAACCACCAATTTGTAGGGCGCCGAACTGGCAAGATCGGGAACATGATCGTGCCAAGACATATTATCCTCGCAGACTGGTATATGATTTGTTTATCAGGGAATTTGTCTGAATCTTCTGTTTGTTGAACCAAAATCCATTTGTCCATCTCCATTCGGCCATTATTTCGGTATCTTCGTTCATCTTGATAACATATTGGTCCCGCCAATGAAGGTATGGTATATTGCAGTTCGTTGATGTTTGTGAGTGTTGGAGAAAGGACATATCCCTTAGAAATGACGGTGGTAGCCTTCTACGCCACACAAATCTCAGCAAGTAGAGCACCATTGGAACTTTTGCCAACCCCGATAACAAATACTGAATCTAACGCATTGATGCCGAATCTACCAAACCATTCCACTGGGTATGCCCCTTCTCTATCGAACTCTGCTGTGCCAAACATCTCGGCTCTAAGGCTACAATATACATCTGCCTAGGCAGTGGAATGAAGTTTATTCCTCTTCCCAGCACTTCGGACAGACGGGATCTTTTAACACGATGATGTGAAGTATAATTAGCGTTAAAACAGAGACCTGTGAAAAACCCACAATGATGTGAGAAGAATAGGAATTTTCATCTACAACAACGGATATTGTACTACCGGAAATGAAGAACTCCATGCATTTGCCAAGCATTTCGAGGATGCAGTAGGTCGGGAGCTTCTACCAAAGAGCTTCATGCTACAGTTGTTCGAACGTTTTGTACTCGCTTTTCTAATTAAAATACTGTTGTTTCACTATACTATTACAAAGGATACGTCACTATCATAGAATGTTTTGTTGTTAAATTCACAAAATCATGTACCTATGTTAAAAATAGCACACGGTTAACTAGGAATATGAAGCTGAACCATCATTGCCTTCCAAATTCCTCAGTACACACACTGACTGGGTATACTTCAAAGAAATATCTAAACAGCTACAGATTCTCACCAGATTTACTTCTAGCTTGTTCCAGAATCACACGGCATTTCATCCTTTTAGTTTTGAACTACAATATGATAATATGTCATTGTTTTTCCATGAGACATAAAACAATATGTGTCTAATATGACAATGTATTGCTTTTTTATTTTGGATTTCACATTGCAAATACATGATTCTGTATTTCAAATAATCGATCGGTATTTTGGTCTATTCGCGCAAATTCTGGTGTACCCGTATATTTCTCTCTGTCTCTCCACTTGCCATGTATCCTGATTAACAGTCATTGTAGTCCTTTCGTCTATGCTCCATCTAGTAGCCGGGCTTTTCAGTGGGTAATGATTTCCTTCCTACCCTTCTTAATGTAGGCGGAGTGCCGCAGACGAGGATGGCTCTGTTCATTCGTCTGTGGAAACTGACAACAATTATCATACTTGTAATTAGAATCATTCTTTCCCATTTCCTTCGCGATGGATATTATTGTTGCGGTAGATCCTCAGCGACATTTAACTGCTATACAGCTCCCTAATCAAGCGTGAATACTGATATGCATGAAGATTTGCATTATCATGTAGATTTCATTTCATTTTATATAAACTGGAGGAGTGAGATTAATGTCAGACATTCTTCGAATTAGAAAAATCCAGAATTTTTTTTAGTCCGGACGGGATTCGAACCCATGAGTTCAGCGTTTTGTGCTGAAACTGTAGCCGATGACTACTACCACATCAGCCATCTAAGCGCCGATACGCGATACGCAATGCGATCTGAAGATTATATATATATATATATATATATATATATATATATATATATATATATATATATATATATATATATATATATATATATATATATATATATATATATATATATATATATATATATATATATATATATATATATATATATATATATATATATATATATATATATATATATATATATATATATATATATATATATATATATATATATATATATATATGTGTATATATATATATATATATATATATATATATATATATATTAAATGTTACAAATCTGAAAGGGTTATAATAACCAAGCATCGACCTACCCAATTAAGCAACCTGTATTAAATTCTCTACAACTTTTATATTCAACATTTTTTCATACCTCGAACTTTTTCGAGATAGAGGGTGGAGAGCGCGCGGTCAGAGAATCAGATGAGGTCAACTGGTAGGCCGGTCAAAAACTCGTTTTAAACTATTGCTAAATATATAATTATCAATTTTTATCAACTTTTTCATCAAATTCAATCTTTCTAATAATTCTGAAATTTATCAATTCACTAACAGTCATAATCTCTTACTGTAATTGCCTAGGCAACAAAAGTCCAACCTCTCAACCCAGGAATGCTAGCAGAATAAATTCGCTAGTTCGAGTTTTTTGCCTACCAAGTTGCAAACTACCATTTTCATTGAATTCTGTTATCTACTCTGCGCGCATACTTCATTATAACTCAGATGCTTCCAGTTTTCCATGGAGCTGGAGTTGAAGTTTTCCTTGGTATATAGCACCTGTACTTTCACTTTTTAAGACATTTAAGCATTTTAAAATTCGAGATAATATATTTTTCCGACGGTTCATGGTATACACGTCACGAAAATACATTTCCGTCGGTTCGTCTGGCTATTTGTTGCAGTTTCTGTCCTCGCGTAGTCTCAGTAACAGTTGCACTGATTAGGAAAATACTTGGGAAGTGCTGTGGATCCATCAAATAAAAAATCAAAGTTTTCTTTTAAGTGCCAAGTATTCTTCATTTACTATGTATTTTTACAGAAAGATTGCAAAAAATTGAAGACAAAACATTCCCGCAGAATAAATGTTCTGCTTATTGCTTGTTACCAAATGTCTATATACGCGTCGAGCACTGCCTTGTTAGGCACCCTTCTTTGAACAGCTGACATGGAGGTAAGACAATCAATATCAATACATGCACCGCCATCTATTATCAAAGTCCATAAAACATATTTGCTGTTTGGTCGATTCCTTTGGATAAAAAAATTCACTATTTATCCTTTTAAAAATGTATTGTGTGGAACTTCTGATAGGATATTTTGTTTAAATCCTGCAGTATTACAGAAGGCTGTCATACACTAAACTTACGCAGGGTAGAAAAAAATTCTTCAGAATGTTTACCAGCGTTAGGGAGACTGAAGTCACATAAATCAAACAAATTAATTGATTCATGTAATATTTATTATAAATACAAGTTTAACAAAAAACATTACCAGCTATAAAAGCATATAATATAAATTTGAATATCCAATTCATTAGCTGGCATTGTAGGTGACAGAAAAGTGATTTCTATATTACAAATTACAATATACTGTTGTGAGAATGCAGTTAAATTAGTAATACATTGCTATAGTTCAAGGATAAGACTATTTTGCGTGTTCTTTCATGACTAAACAGATTTCCTCATATTATCAAGTCACTATTCAGTATTCTATGGGATAATAAAACGTCGCCTGATCTGCTGGATATGGGATTATGACACTAATTTCCATGTTGGGCTGGTAATACAATCTCGTATCAGCATTATTCAAAATGCATAGAAAATGTACTCATTTTGAACTCGCCATTTTTCAGGCATAAATTTTACATAGAAAGTAAATGTATTCAAATTCGCCTGAATCAGCAGTCACAGAATTTGCAAATCTCATCATTAGAAGTTATTATCTCAGAAATCAAACTGTCACTGTGATTATCACTGTAGCATAGGAGCAACAATGTAACACGTTATATTTTTCAAATGTATAGTAATTATGACATGTTCATAAATGAAATTTCATTCAATGTGAAATCTACATTCCCATATTCACTATATTGAGAGTCAACTGTACAACCTTGTTTATATCCTAGCTGATGAGCTGAATTTATTGTATTATAGAAATTTTTGGACATTACTAAATTAAAGAAAACACCAAACATCACACTTCTTCACATTAAACCTTATTATGACAGGCTAGTCAGTGGAGGAAAAGGGTTCTGCTTACTAACCACTACTTTTCTGTGCTGATGGGAAATATAACCTTTAATCTTCCCCTCATATATCAAATTAGCCACAATACACTGTGTTTCATCCATGTCTACATCTTGGCCCAAAAACTGTAAAGCATTCATTAATGACTCTACAGGGATTTGATGAGTGCCAAGAATCAAATACACTTTCCTGAACAAATTACGATAAGCAATTATTTTTAGCTTATCTACAATGAGGTAAATACCACACTTGATAAAGAATGATTCGTGCTTAACCATCAACATGTCATAAAGTTTTAGATCTCCCTGACAGACAGCTTGTACCAGCTCCCAAAATTGCAACACGTCATACTTTTCGAGAACTTTCTTGCTGGGAACATATCCTAGCAGCATTTTCACAGGAACCAGGTAAATAAGAATCAGTCTTTTGTTCTTTCTACTAGCCCGATGACAGTTTTCGAATGCATAAGTCAGGTATTCATCAGCAGCTTTGTAATCACTATCATACATTGATTTCCTACCAACAAAGTATCTGTAATAAAAAAGAATTGTTATAAGCGTAGAGACAAGTAAAATGACTTGTGTATAAAATATCTAGAGACGAATCCGGATCGGATCAATGAAAGAACATGTAGACTTTCCATTAACAATATTTGCTGCTATAAATTAAGTCATAGCTAATTGTCTTCTGAAATGAGTTTTTTGCTTTATATAAATATCATATGTAAATTGCATACAATTTGCTTTCAGATAAATATAGCATTTTCAAGTTATAAAGCAATAACTCAAATATAAAACTGTAATTTTTCAGTATACTAGCGATTTGACCTTTCATCTCATGGAAAAGTTTAAGAGAATGGTTGTTATGCTACTATTTTTTGTTGCACAATAAATTACAAACCCATCATATCCACTTGAACAAATATGATTTAGTATGAAACAAAATTATTTTACCTATAAGTAACTTGTTGACCCAATGGAAAGCTTTCTTTAAAAGGTGACGATTCAATTGCTCTTATTAGTGGCTTACATAAATGCAGTTTGTTTATCCTAAAATAAACCTTGAATAACTGATTTACTAATGCCAACATTCCAAGTCTTTTTGTATCTTCCTCAGCTGATCGATTATCTGCAGCACAAACCCTGAAATACATTTAGTTAAAACACATGCTCATCAAGAATTTCATTCAAATTATCTGTTTCATCAAATCTATTTCAGACTGAAGCACAGTTTGCGACTTCCAAAATTAAAAATTATATTGTGCTCACAATTTTATCTTTCAATCACTAATTCTTAACAGTTTGCTTGATTCTTTGTTAAAAGCTTGTTTCAGCAATATATGGTGTCATAATACAATACACAAATAATATATATAATCACCTGAAACAGCCCATGAGGCACTCAGCTGCCTTCTCCAAAATCTCACCAGGTTTTTCATTACCACCATATCTTTCTTTTTCTGCCTTCTGGGCAACCAATCTCAAATCTGTGCATACTGTGTACATGATGGGTAAAGACCAGTTTTCTTCTTTTTGAGTTGAGAAAATTTTGGTGAAAACCTGCACCATGTTGCTCTGATGTTGGTATGCTTCCATGTAATCACCTTCAAGGGAAAATCATAAGGCTATACACAAACCACTAAGTGTTAACTAAAATACTCTGTTAAAATTGAATATTTTATTAATTTCTGAAATATATTAATTGCATGAATATCAATTCATTTGAGGTGAGAGAGTATCACAACAGTAATACATAATTATAGTTTTTTGGTTTAAACACACTAGAAACACAATGCTATCTGTGTTATGAGAGAAAACACAAAATATAAAACTGTGTAGTCTAATGGTAATAATAAAAAGTCCCTTTTATTTGGAACTAAAAAACAAATCACAGAAAAACCTATAGGAAAAACAACCTGTAGGCCTAGAGAACATTGATTGGACATGTTTCAAAGAAAATTTATTTTGAATTTTCTAATGTGTTCAACAATATCACAATTGGCAGCTCAATAGAATAATGACTTCTAGTAGTTGTGTCTTTTGCAGAAATATTCCATAAATAAGAAGAAATCAATCAAAAAAACAATAACATTGTCACAATGTATGGTGGACACATTTGTACCAGTTCTACAATTAACCATGCTGACACATTTTTGAATTATATTCTATATTTGTAATAACTATTTTTGTTTTTTACTCAATAAGATACTCAAATAGTACATGTATTATCAATATGATCATAAAATGACAGGTTTATTTAAATTCTGAGAATAGATTTTGATGTAATCATTAGCTTACCTTTTCCTAGAAAATATAAAACTTTGAGATGAAGAGTAACAAGCTCATCAATTCCAGGAATGAGAAACTTTTCCACTAGATTTTCTGGGTGTTCAACTTGATAATTTGGGTACCTAGCATGCTCATGGCGCAAAGACAAAAACTGTGCAAGTTTATGGCCATCCTGTGCTCTCCAGCTCCTATCTGTGATTTGCAAGTATTGTGCAAGGTTCATGAAAGTCATTTTGAGGCTGGAAAAAACACTATTTTATAAGAATGATTTTGAGAATAAAATATTTATACTGCTCACTGAATACATATTGATAAAAGTAACAAAAAATATCAAGAAGTACAGATCTTGTGTAGAATTCCAGCTACATCAATCGCAAAATTATTTGTGTTCAATAGAACTATTGTTTATAATAGAAATTATTCATCACATACTTGGAGCTTTCCTAAGTGATATCATTCACACAAAAACAATTAGTAAAAACATATCTTCCTATACATTTCACACGTATAGAACTATAACTGTAGAAAACGAGTCCGGTTTTAATAAAAGCGTAAACTGCTGTTAATATCTTCATATATGAATTTTATATTCTATCTTGCATGTAATCAGTGTAATCTGTAAAAAAATTATAACCTCAATCCAAAATATCTGAGATTACACAAGTACAGAACATATATACCTAACTGTCACACACTGGACATATATAATGTTACTTTCACATATTAGGCTTTCACACTCTTCTGACTGTCACCTATCACACAGACAGTTAACATGGAAACAAGCATGGGATCATGGGAACAAGATGCATACACACATCACAGAAATCCAGTTCTGTGACTTGAAGACGTTGGAGACGAAAAGTAGCAGTGGTGCTTAATAACGAAGAATCAATATTAAGTATGTAGTGTCACCACCTAGACATCTCGACAAATGTCGGTAACTGTGGTAGACGAACTATAAATTTCCTGCTTCGCCAAATAGCCAGCGGATAGTAGTAGAGGTGAGCACCGCGAGATGGCAATGGTGTCTACATTGCAAGATACGAGGGGAGCTTTATAAGTTTAAGGGACAATGTTATAGACCAGTAAACAACTCACTACGATAAGTTTCCATTTATTTATATTCTAGGTTAACTTACTCCGGAAATATCTCAAGTTATAGAATTTATTGAGAAGAATGAAATAGCTTAAGGAATAAAATATTTTAAAACGTGAAATATTTTAAGAAATAAAATAATCTATCACATGAAATATCTCAAGACATATTGGCGGCGATGGTTAAAGTTTTGTAGAGGTTTCCCTTAACAATAGTGTAAATGCAATCGCCAAAAAAATATTTCCACTGAGACAGACACAAGAAAAGGAAAAAATAATTTAATAGACAAGTAGCTAGACAGGATAGATGGTATGCTAGATTTGAGAGCTCTAATTTTGTATCCATGATACATGACTAGTTAGTTAGTTGGTAATACGCTGAATGATTTTCCAAGAATCGACTGATTATATTTAGTACGGTTTTTTCCTAGCATTTCCCAAATAATTTTCAAACAAGAAACCAATAACTAAAAATATTAATAATCTAATAGTCGCGCTAAAATTATGTCTGTCAAATCGATCACAATCAAGGAACTGGACGCCCTATGAGCTATTTGTATAATTTCCAATGAATTTTACCAATAACATATCTCTAAAGCTTGCTGAGCTTGAGCGCTTGAGTTAATTTCAAATTAGTTCATCGAGGCATAAGGTCAGAAAACATCTAGTTGTCTCTAATTAGTCCAGCTAGAGTATTGCTCACACTATTATTTGGATAGATTTTACTAATGAAACAAAACAAATAAATACAAATGACTCAGGAATTAGGAAGAAAAAAAAACTAATTCGCCATTTATTGGCGCTAGTTCAGTTTCAATAAAAGAGAAAAGCCTTGTAAAATAAACAATTTCGGTACCAGTTTGAGTATTTGAAAATATCAACTTTCATTTGTTTGCACGTAATTGTACAAGTTTATTGGACATTTATAACTTCATTGCGATACTCTACGATAACTACTAGACTACTAAAATCGTTTTTAAAGAAAAAACTCATCAAAAATTCTAATATGAAGAATTACTATATAACTATATAATTACTGAAAAACACGTGTGTGATGGTTTCAAAAAAGTAACCAACAAATATAAGAGCGCTTATTTGTCTTTTTCATTTTTTTCTATGGTTTGTGCCTATAACAACAATCAAAATATGATTTAATACCTACACTTCTCTCGTCCAAATTTATTTGCGTTAAACCATGTATTTTGCTTTTACATGTTTTTAGATTAATTCGAATGTATGAAAAATAACACTATTTTCTTCGTGTCCTTCTCCATGACCACATTTTTTATTCTGATTACAATTTTTTATAAACATATGCAATGATTGAACTAAATTATTTTCTCGGATGTTCATTTTTAGGTCATCATCGGGTCAATCGACTAGACTTAATTTGTCTACTCACACCAATGAGCGGGTAATGGCGCAAAATTTCGCTTCCAAGATGTGTTCTACTAGTGTTTCATTACACATGTTTTATAATACATCACGAAGAAATATCACTCATTTCTGTAGGTCTATCGATCCAATAAACCTTGGCTTCTTCTTAAATACTTTTAGGATTTTCGACTTTGATATTAGATTTCTACTGTGTCAAGGACGAAACATCTTGTCGAAAATCGGATCAATGGTGTTGGACTTATCGCCGAAAACTTTGTTCACGAACGTTTCAGAGGTTATGATTGTTTTCCAAATATTTTGGGGGTATCGATAAATATGTTATGATCGGATTTTAGAGCTGCTGATCCATTTAAAGTAGGCTTAAGACATACTGAAAGTTACGTACATTTTTGTAATTTGAGAGTACAAAAAGTTTCGTTTGTCAATATTTTGTAAATTCAGCCTGTCCACAGTTCCAAAATTTTATCCAAATCCGTATTTCTAAACTGATGAAATTGCGTGGGAAGCACCTTTCTTGACGAGATTGCTTTGGGTTCTCGGTCTGCCTCAGTTTTCCGTCCTGCCATCATCTTTCCTCGTCAATGAGTTACTATGTATCACGACAATCTCGTTTGCGTACAAAACGCCGGGTAAAGTGTTGAGAGCAGAAAATTATGCAGAGATGTGCAGTCACCCTATTTGGGATCCAATTAGAGTTTCCGTTTTACCCAAGCTCTAGGGTATTATCCTCTATCCACAATATCGTTTTTTTGCACTTACAATCTCCGGTCTTGAGAGACTTCGTGAACTGCTAGAAATAGCGCTGAATAAGCATAGCAGACTTCCCTATCCTCCTTCTACCACTTAGTTATTCTAGGTTTTTATAGTAATTCAGAATTGAAATGGGGCTACCCTTTGACCCATTTTGGATATTTTAATTGCAAGTACACTTTTCAATTTTTTCTGTTTAAAACAGTTTATGATGGAATATATGAAACAATAACATCCAGATGTCATTGGTTTAGGATTTATAGGAGTTTCCCTTAACCCTAATCCAAATGCTACACAAAATGGTATTTGTCCTCATGGTAAAACATTTCCGGTGACAAAAAAAAAGTGTATTTCTCCCAGGACGCATCAAAGCAAAGAATTATAAAAGCATCAGCTAGACAGGATAAATGTGAGATCTCTAGTTTCATATTTATGTTTGGACATATTCAGCTAGTTGACAAGTAACCTGGCTAGACTTCGCTTCACGCTTCACAAATTACACATTAGATAATTCTATATTAGAAAGAATTGATGATACTAAATATTTAGGTGTTCAAATTGATCTTAGATGGGATTGTTTAATAAGTAGAATAACGAAAAAACTACAATATACGATCTTTGTAGTCGCAAAATTCTACCAACAATAAATCTATTATCGGTAATGTATGGTAGTTACTATTTACTATAGTTATGCTACATATAGAATAATTCTGTAGGGTTCAGCGGCAAAAATATATATTATGATAATAATTATCGTATGTACTAGAAATATTAGGACCTCATAATAAAGTGAAGTTTCCATTGAATATCCGGCAGATATGAGTTAAAAATTCTGATAATGTCAGAAGTACTAGATACAATAGTTTATTTCTGCCTAAAGCATATAAATAAATAGGACTTAGATCTCACCTATACACTTTCAGATACTACTACAATGAGTTGCAAAATGAGCTCAATTTTGTATACATGTTTAGTTTGAATTAAATGCATGCTGAGTGACGTCATTCTAAATCCAACATGGCGGAATATCCAAGATGGCGGACTTGTTATTTTCAAAGCACTCCTACAATATGGGTATCAAATGAAAGCGCTTACTGAGAATAACGTGGAAGATACAGTGACGTCACTCTAAATCCAATATGGCGGAACACCCAGAATGGCGAACTAGTTATTTTTAAAGAACTCCTACAATATGGGTATCAAATGAATGGCCTTGTCGAGAATAACTAGAAAAATAAAGTGACGTCGCTCTAAATCCAATATGGCAGACTTCTAAATGTGGCGGACTAAGTTTTTCATGTGTTCCTACAAAAAATGAAAGGACTTGTTGAGAATACGAATGAGAGTAAAAAAATGGTGATCATAAACTCCGTTGCTCCAATCCGCCTGAAATTTTGGTGTACTGGGGTTTTAGACCTGTTCAGTGATAACTTTGAAAATTTATTTTTAAAACAAGCTTTTATTTAAATGCGTTTAAAACAATAAAATAAATGATTCCTTTAAAACATTTATTATCAATTTATATGTTATAAAAGCTTGTAATGATATTTACCAGTGTAGATAAAAAATAAATTAAATAACTTGATCTTATTCAATTTGAAAGTAGGTATTAAAATCACGCGACAAGCTTTATACAATATAAATTGTGTAATGACGTTGATAGTAAGCGTTTGATTATTTTTAGCGCATTTGAATGAAAGCTTGTTTTTAAGAAAGTTTATTTACTTGAATTTATGGAGCGATACCTTCTCCCGCAAAAAAAGCTAATTTTTGACGATGCCCGAAAATTATCGGCTATTCGATAAAAATATAGAAATCCATTTTGTTTTCTAAATTATAGCGACATTACCAACAATTCCCTACAAGTATATCGACGGATAGCGCGACAGCCGGATGGAATTGATAGACACAAACTTTTCATGATTTAGACATTAGGTATGTAACATTCAAAAAACATACTGAATTCGAACATTTTCCAAGCTTGAGGCTTGCTTACATGTGGGTAATAAGAGTAAAATGAAATCCAGTAGTTTTCCCTAGTGCTTCCCACGCTGTAATTTACATGGAAATCATTCTACAACAAAATATATAACATATTTTTCGTACTCGTCTAAACTCGATAGACGCTGCTAGGCTTCCGCCACGGCACAACGTACGTAAGTCGACTGCAAACAGAGCCTCTTTATTTTATATAAGCAATGTACGCGTTACGGGTTAACTAGGGTGGCGATATGTGAACCTTTTCGATTGGAACATCTCTACAAATAATTTTCTAGTAGGATAGTTTTAACTGTACCTACCATGCAATTTGAGTCTTACATATTTTTTACTATAGTGGCTGATTAATAGGAAGCAGAATCTTTTAATTAAAGAGTAACACTGGAAATGAGCTAGCGAACTTCGTGTGCTGTTATACAATTTCATGAAACTTGGAAATTGGTCTAAGCCATCCACGCTTTGATGAATAGCTAATATCAAAAATAATTTCACTTTAATTACTTCTAGAAATGATGATATTGAAGTCATTCCTATGAGTGGTATCAACATGTCTACTGACATCGTTGGAAGGTCTTTTAAGCTCCAAATTATAATTCTGAAAATGTTGGGTCTCTATCCATTCGATAGCTGTCCAAGTTTATATTCATTTTATTCAAATACGATTTACGTACTCCTTACTCTTCTCACTCCAGTTTCAGTTATTCTCGATTTGGTATTGAATGAAACCACTTCTGTCGCTGACCTCATCCAGACTCTAAATATGGCCATGCAACTAATAATTCTCATAGTTAAAGTTCTGCCGCTGAAGAACAATCCTAGAAAGGTGAAGAATTGCCTGGATCTCTTACAAAGACTCGTTTCACGAACTTGTCGACCTCAGCAGAAAAGTATCATCGAAGATTGCGCAAATACGACAAATAAGATGGCGTACCTTTTAACTTTTGTGAACACAACGTCATTTTTTCTGTGGTTGCTACAGACTATCTTATCAAAACAAAGACGCACTGTAGTGATGATGTGGTTGCCGTTTGATTTTGATATATCAAACAATATGCACTACACTTTTGTTAACGCAATATCACACTTGGGTGAGTACTGTTAACACTGAATAAAAATACAAGTAACACTAGGTATGCTGACGTTTGTAAGTATCCACACAATGGTATCAATTCAGAAATAAAGATTTGGATATGATTCAAGAACCGTTAATCTTTTGTAATAAAATTTGGGAAATACTAAAAGTATTGATAAATCATGAATCTCTCAAAACTTAGCCGACTTCCAGAATTTTCACTCACTTATAAAGAATATTGGAATACGATTTAAATATATCTGCAATAAAATTATTGATAATAGGTATATCTGAGTAAAATTGATTTGAGGCAAATTTTTCATTTTTAAATAGGTGCTCAATTTTTCTTTACATTTCACATTTTGCCCAAATACAAAACGTTACTGTTATGCGATTTTCTTATGAAAAAGTTTAGTGATATTTACAACAAAAGCCTGACATCAACGAACAGGGAATATGCTACGTGCTCTGTATTATGCACATTCACCATTTTTTAAATAAAATATTCACTGTGAAGATACAGTAAAGCATAACTTTGAGAACCACAGATCAAACCAAACTGAGCTTCACTAAAAATATCAACTTACCAGCAAAAAATTTGTAAAATATATGATATTCATAAAAGTTTTAGCTAAAGCCAATACAGACATACTTACCTGAGGGAAAAAGCCTTCTGTTCGCCTGTTACAAAGGACAAACTAGCATGTTTCTCATTACTTTAACTCATTACTATAAGCCAACTTATAAGCTTGCACTAGAAGAACTCTTTTGCCTCAAAACTATTGCATCAAACTTCCATTGTTTCTGTATAATCAAGCACAGCAAAACCGAGTAATTAAAATAACTATACAGAACTTACACTTCCCTATGTGTCGTGGACTTCGATGAATTTGATGCTTGTATTCCTACGATTATAGCGGAATGAATATTTGTTAATTTTTTTAAATCTTGTGGAAGAGCATAACAAACAATAAGATTTTGTCCATAACGTCAAAATACATACGTTTTGGATGAGGGCACATTTTGCGTGTGCTTTCAAATTGTTCAGCTGGGTGGATATGTAATAATTTTCAATAAAATTGTATTTAAGCCATTTTGAATGGGGCATTGTTAAATGCCGCGATGCACACCATGCTAGCTGGCTTGCTATGCCACGCCGCGGGACAGCTGAAGGTCTTGAAGTATAGGTTAATGAATCTGGACAACAATGCGATTTCCTATTTGATTAATAAAGATCTAGAAATGCATAACAGAGACACCGATGATGACGAAAATGATAGTGGTGAAGATGTGTATATGAGAATAAGTGGATGCGTTCAGCATTACGACCGCATTTTTGAGTATGTATATCATTTGATATCTGAGAATTGTTGTTCTGTGTTATGTTTAGCTAATACAATCAACAGGGCGGTAGAAACGGTTCACTTGACCATTTTTGGTAAGTTCCATAATTTGTCTCATTCACTGTCACGTATGGGTCGAACCTATCAAACTGGATTCGTTGGATACAGAAGTTTGTGTGATCGTCACGATCTTTAAAAGAAGGGGTGAAGGGGCTTTTCTTTACTCACGTAGAAACTGGTCGATATTCCAAATTAACTCATCAACACAAAAAACCATGAATACAAAAGGCAACTAGTACTACTATAGTATCGGAAAGTACCTTAATTATCTAAAATATTCACAGAAAAACAGTTTCGAAAATTGAGCTGCCACCTAAAGCATAAAAAAATTGAAAAAAATATTGTCAAGGTCGTGGCTGACTATACTGTGTTTTGTACAGCAAATAAGGTTTTTGAAATTTATTCATGATTAAAGTAAGCTTTTATTGGACTAACACTAACATTGTGAGAAACAACAACAACTTAAGAACGTTTGTGTCAATTCATTAATAGTCCGATATAATACACCTTCTATGCTTTCTAATTCTTGAAATTTTTACGTAGACATTGTAGAAATGTGTCAGCAGCATTGAATCATTAGGTAACATGCATACTGCAAGTCGGAGTGTCTCGCCTGAAATATTGCGGTGTACTTGCCGACTCATATTAAAGATTTAGCAGTAATGTCGGGTTTTGTTACCGCGCAAAGCGGGTACTTAGAGGTACCATTAATACTGGCGGAATTGCCTTTTCGTGGTGTAAAATAGCCTGCTTCATGACCTGATAAGTAATGTTTCATCTCAGAAAATAATAATTCTCAAGACTTAAGAAGCACGGTGTAATGTAAGATCAGTACATTCTCATGCCTGAATTTTGTAGTATACTCAAACGAGTAATGTAGTTAAGAAGACATCCATTCATGGCCGCTCTTCAAGAAAATATATTTATATTTATATATATATATATATATATATATATATATATATATATATATATATATATATATATATATATATATAAACATTTTTCGTTTTCTTTATTGAATTATTGTAATAATCCTTTAACTTATAGATTTGTGAAACACATAGAGGACACCTACTCATTGGTCGTGTTTAGCCAGTTCTTGGCAAGCGCCATTGTGATATGCATATCCTGTCTGCAAATGTCGAAGGTAAATTAGCTATTTTAAGGTTTTCACTTTATATTCATCATGTGAATGCTAATATCTTGTTGTAGCTACAGTAATGAATGTATATATTACAGCCTTTTCAAATTTTCCACTCACACCACAAGATAATGCAATTACATGTTTTATAGACGGTTTATTTTAAATTAAGAATTTTGAATAGTTACATAGTGCTATTTTGCATATAAAAATTGCGACACGTACATAAACTGTATTTCACGTCAGTTAATTGAAGATTTCGATCTTATTTTAAAACTGTTATTGCACTTGGAATAAGTTCCAAAATCAGAAAACAAATTCTGACTTATGATCTAGACGCTGTTTCTGTAAGTACGCTATAGTAATAACTAAAATGATGTTCCTTTCTTTAGGGCCAGAATGGAATTCATAACATGTGAGTGTTCAAGATAATTCTTGAATGTCATTAAATTCACAAAATACTCCAAGGGTCGCGCCAAGTGGCTGGCTTTCTCCATTACTGTCTTGGTTGGCTCTTCACTTCGACTTGGTCTCATTAGACAATTTCTGGATCAATCAGGCCTCATTAACCAGACATTGGTCTATTTCGTGAGGTTATTCTGCAGGAGTAGCACCTCAAGACAGGCCACTCTCTTTTCTTTCATTATTTTGCGGCACTTTTCTTGTCTTTTTTCCTCTACTAAATAATGTTCTGCTACCAAGTTTCCATTCGACTTGGTCTCATTAACCAAAGGTTGATCAGTTTTGTTAGGTTTTTCTTATAAAAGAAGCACCTACTGCCTTGCTGTATCCGAATTTCCCAATTTCTTATAAGGTTTTATTTCCTACTATGATATTTCCATTCAATTTGACAACCAAAGAATATTTCAGTAATTCTCAATCTCTTCATATTCCTACTGATCGTTATTAATAATTATGTCATAGTTATTATAACTTTACTAACGTTTTGGATGTCTCCCTAGATGTACGAACAATAAAAAAAAAATTTTTGAAATTATAATGACTTTGGTATTGAAGTGTCGGTACCAATGTCTTGTATAATATTGAGTTAGTATAAAGTGTGAATAGTGATTCTGAGGTATACTCATAGTTGTAAAAATTTTCTGTTCTTTGATTCCTACACTCGGTGAATCAGGAAAATTCCCCAAAATTATATCCGCCGCAAAAGTGAGTTTTATGAAAACGTTAGTAAAGTTACTTCGTCAATCACATGTGGTTATAATTAGCGAGATACTGGTATGAACTAGATTATGGATCAGAGAGACAAAACAAACTTCATTCCGAACATAACAGAAAATAAAGTGTATATTTATACTAATTTAATAAATCTATACATATGATTATATCGGTACTGCACAATGTATTGAACTTAAAAATATGCAAAATGTATAAAGGAGTGAGGAGCGTGTTGCTAATTATGATTGGCAGTTGAGGCCATAAACATGGAATGTATAACGGGATGAGTGATATTTTTTTATATGACATCAATAATTTTACCATCGTCGATTATTCGTATGAAATCTAAAAATGTTATTTTTATTTTCAGGAACACATGATGTCAGTAGCTTTCTTTAACAGTACAGTATTCGCGATTGCAATGTTAAATGAGATATTTGTTTTTTGCTACTATGGTACTGTTGTCTACGAAGAAGTGAGTATTGTCATGCGGATTGAAATTATGTGTATAGTCGTGCGAAATTGGCTGGTCAACTTTTTTATCGTCGTTCAAGTCATATCTCTCCTTTAAAATTAAACCGGTCAACAGTTTTGTTAAAATTCATGGATGCCGAAAAATGATTGCCTAAACTTTGCTTATTTCTTCTGTTTTTTTAGTAAGGGGACCGTACACCTATATATTATTCATGAACTCTTCTAAAAATGTTGCACCAAAATGGTCTGCATCTGGATCTCTGATAAATTTTGACGTTTACGAAGGTTAATCCTCGAGTCTTTAATTTATATGGCCATAAAAGTTGAATATTGATTTTCACAGGTACAGGTAGCATGCGAAAGGCCAAAGGGTCACATGCCTTTGAATCTCATAATTTAGTAGTGATATGACGTTATAATTTACATGTAAACACAAGGTGATATTTTTATTTCCCATGCATTTGCGAGAGAAGGATTATGATCACAAAAGTTTTTGAGTAGGAGAAAATAGATTTATTTAATGTGACATGACGTCCATATCACCAAAATGTTTGTCAATGGTTAATTGGTTGGTATTCTTTCACAATTCTTCAATATACGACTTATCCGCACCACCCCAGGCAGTTATAGCGTAGGTCAGGTGGGTTTGTAAGGATTCAGAGTATATTACATTTATTTGGGGTATACCTACTTAGAATCTTTGTCAAGTACCTATATATGCAATTCGAAAGATCGTAAACGAGATGGAATGCTAAGGTTACTTTTAATAGTATTAACAGTTGAAGATTTACTTTGGAAGTAATTTATGATTTTGTGTATTACCTTTCCTCCCTTTCAAAAATTTGCTGTATACTGTCTTTTTATATTGTGCGTAGTTTCCCAATTGAAGGTGCCTCCTTGGAATGCCAAATTTTTTAAGCATATTAGCAGCTTTAAATGATCAACAATTAGCAGTATCAAAGGACTTTTTTCGAAATTTACAAATATAATCATATGTCACGGAACATCAAGAACACTTAATATTCCGAACTTGTGATTTGCAAAAAAATACTTCCCACGTTAGAGTTATGATAGCTGTAATGTGACAAATCGCTGACCTTATTTGAGGAAACAAATTATCAATTCTCGTCATCATTGTAAGTTCATCCTAATGAAATATCGATGGAAAATTTTTGACCCACTTTCAATGAGAAAGTATACCCCTTTTCTCCAACACAGCCTCCATAAATTTCAGATTACAGTAAATCCCCTTCTAGGGCTTAGCTTACACTTTCAATATTTTTCATGCTCAAATATCGTTCTCTGGATCCAGCTGACATAAAAAACATCGCAGCTGTTTGTATGGGTATCCCTCTACAACACTTGATTTCTACTGCTCCAAATTTTGTTTGTTTCATATTTATTACAGAATTTTATTGGATTACACTGCAATCCGTAAGCGGAAAACTAATTTTTCTAAATATCATTAGTTGTCCACTTACGGATTGCAGTGTAATCCGATAAAATTCTGTAATAGTATTTTCTGAAGGCGGCAGATTTCCGCACTTGGCTCAACTTGATGGACTATGCTAGTTATCGACCGAAGATAGTATCGGCCTCTGGCACTAGATGTCTGATCAAAGATCGAGCTGTACAGGTTAGAAAATTAGGAAGAAGAGTTGTACAGGGGGGATGTACCTTCCATAGCGCATTTGCCGTTCTACCTGACCAGTTCGTCGTGGTCTAACGGTAAAGGCGCCTGCCTAGAATGCAGGAGGTTGTAGGTTCGATCCCCACTGGCGACAAATTTTTCTTTCTAATTTTTCTAAATATCATTTGTTTCATATTTATTGATACGAATTTGAAATGATGCATATTTACTTTTAAGCTTAAAGAATTTTTTCCTGGGTACTCTTTCAGCTGAGGATGATGTGTATTTAGGTATAATATGAAAATTCTCATAAATAATAAGTTAGTTCCGAGCTTCACTGAATCTGCACAGGGTTATTCAAAGTTAGAAACTATTGTTTTTGCAGCTCCAGGATTTCGTCAGGATTCTCGATTCTAAACTACAATAGTATAACAAGGCACCTAACTTATTTTTTTATGGAAACCCTGAAGGTCCATATACATAGATGGTAGAACATAACACTGATCATTCGATTTTATCAAGGCGAAATTGATATTGTTGAAATAAAAGAGAGATAAATATACCTCTGATACAAACATGATATGACAGAATTAAGTGAAATAGGCTTTTACAATTTATTTATTACCTTAGTCTATAATTTTGTAAGTTAGAAATGTTAGAATAAATAAAATTCTCCATCTCTATCGGACACTAGACGTTGTATGGATTCAAGGCAATTCTGAAAGTTACAAAAAAGTCTGTTGGAACAAACCAACAATGTCAGTGATTAGGGGATGTATCCTGTGAATCTCTCACTGATCCCTCTCATACTGTGACTGGACACTAACTGATAAATGCTTCCGAGGCGGCAGCTGAAACGTTATTATAGTTATTTTACTTCATTCATGTGGCTTCAGTCCAAAAGTATGCTGATATGGTATTCCCACATCTGCCAAACCGAGCAGTAGAAGTTGAAAGTAGTATTCTTACGTACTTTTCACGAGCAACATCACAATTTTTACTTACTTTTAAAAAAAGTACATTTTGTGTATAGTAAATCATCCAATTCTCATTGCTAGTTCTGTAGGTTACTCCATCACTTGGTGCCGAAGTTTGATAGGAGTGATATCTCAGCAATTGTCATAAAGTAGCGGAAAAGTAATTTTATTCTATTGAAAAATAAATTGAATAGCAAATAGATCTCCTGTACATTTTCACAGTTTTTTTTGTCATTACCTGCCTCAGTAACATAATGAAATTCACTTTAATTTGTAGATGCCTGGTTTCTAAGCAAATATATTATATGCACTATATTTCTTGTGGTGCTGTGGTCAACAGATGCTTGCAACCTTTAAACGGAAATAGTCTCCAACACGGATATTTTTAGATAAGCGATTTTTTCTCCCCCACATTTATATGACCCACTTATATGGAGCACAATATGTGATAGAAATAGGTTCAGTGTTCCTTTATATCTAAGTAAAAATAGTTATAATGGATAATGTAATTCTTATTTTCCATTTCCGTCCATTTCCAATTTTCCTGAAAGTAAGGTGCACATAATAGAAACCTAGCAAACAGATTTGGAAAAATAACGATAATTAAATTAACTATTTAAGGAGTATTCAGTCAATGGTTCTTGTTAGTTCTATAGGTTTTGAATCCATTTCTACACACGGTGTAAAAAATTCCAACAGTTCGCTAAAATACTTATTTTATAAGTATGTATGTGCTTCTAACTTCAAGATACCAATCAACAGGATACGATAGGCTGACATTTTGTAACTCCTTAGCTATAAAAAATTAACACAATTGGCTGGTTCTAGCCACATGACCCCAAGATAAAGTACTTCCACCATTTCTTAGACAGCCTCTTTTTGGTATTCTTGAAGATGTTATATCATTTCATTATTTCATAACTTCACTCTAACTAGACGACAGCCATTATATTATAATTTATAACTTGAAACTAGACTATGTGAGCAAATCATTTTTTTAATCATCTCATTTTCGTAATTTATAGGGTAATAAAGAATTCGAGCGACGCGGATATAATCAACAATATTTATAGTATTCTGAAGCTCTTCCATATTTTGTAGATTTTTACAGAAGATAACCTCATATAATAACAGGTTTGTTGTCAAGGAGTTAATTAATTTTATTTAATGCTGATGTGGCATTTGAATTGTAAGGCATTCAGCTCAAATCGCTGCCAACCTCAATTTGCTTACCGCTAAAAATAAAGTTTTTCAATATAACTTCTTGTTCCCTGGTGATTGGGATTATAGGATCACTTTTCTGGTCTACTCGATATGAGTTGAGATATTATTTTATCATAGTTGTGGAAAGTTTTATTTCTGAAACTGTGTGTTAAATGCACAATTGTTTTATCTGCATAGTTGTGGAGTTTACTTTGATATGAACTAAACAAATAGATTTTATAGTACAATCGCCAATACAGCGTCACCTGATAATACGGTCACCTTTACTTTATGTTTAAAAGCCAAATATGTTGTACGATATCTTACAATTTCCGTATTCCTGAGTAAATATCCAAAAAATAACTTGAACAACTTCCAGCTGATCCGGATGTATATATTTGTTTATAACCTAGTCTACATCTGTCCGCAGAGATAATTTACAAAATGTGCTTTAACCGAAAGTAGATGGAATGTAGAAATATTCGTTCATCTTGTTCTCGCAGCCCACAAAAGCCACATAAAAAATTCCTTCCGTTAAGCAACCCCTCTACAGAAACCATTTCCCATCCTATTGAATATTCTCCAAAATATCCACGAACCTTGAGGAGAAAAAAATCCCCTTTAGTGAAACCATTATGAAAAAAAAAATTGCAGAGCAAAAAACGTCCCTACTGATAATATTTCCTGCCCTTTCATTCCATGATTTTACGCCCAATACAGACTGCGCCGGAGGCGAGAGCCCTACTTTTTATTGGAGATGTAGATGGAGAGTCGTTGAGCAAAAATAGTAAATCCAAGCTGATGGTTTCTTTTGCAAGCATCCAATGAATCCTAACTGTCAGGTACTACGTATAAAACACTTGGTTATAGAATAAAGTACTGATACAATACATGTAACTATAATATTCATGTGGTTTTGATCACTATTTTTCTTTAGAGCAATACGGTTATTCATTCCATCTACATGAGTAAATGGTATACCTACGACCAGAAATCCAAGAAAGCGTTACTTATACTTATGGAAAGAACAAAGAGACCCATTTTTATGAAGGCTGGTAAAATGCTCCCCTTGTCTTTGGAAACATTCAGTATGGTATGACTTATAATTCATGATCTTCAGTTATGGTTATGTGAATATTTTCCATACGAGCGGAAGTGAGCAGTTAAGATATTTTTAGAATACTCGAAAATCACCTGGCAAAAGCTTCCTTGATGCAACTCTTCTATTTGCATCTAGTTATGTATCGATGTCATTGTGAATATTTACGTAATATTTCAACAACTAACATTTTCTTAAATGGCTGAGATAAGATTCTGATATGGAGCTTAACTTCTCTTCACCTTTGGCAAACAACATCAACCCACATCGTCAATTAGATCAATAATAATTTGATAGGAATAATTTCAAAATTCATAAATTATGATGGATACCACCTTTTTGAGATCGATTACTAAGTGTATGCATAGCTACTCTCGAAATTTAGGTATTACTGAATCACTGTTATTTTAAACTCAACCTTGCTCCTAACGAATTCTCTTTTCCAGATTCTCAGAAACTCATATTCTTTACTGGCAGTCTTGAAGAGCACCTACTAAATTCCACGTCAGAATTCACTGAGGTTGCATCGTAAAGCTATCAATCACCAAAAACTTGTATATTAATGCACAGTTCTAATAAACTGGTTGTTTTCGCACTTGTGTTTCTAATGTTCCCCATGATAACCACTGTATACTCATATTTACACTAATTTATTGATTGATTGATTTATTGATATCGAGCGGGCCACTGCTAATAAGTACTATGACTACGTTAATGTATTGCATCACATTAATTCAACCAATCAACCAAGCCCTTCGAAATCAGGCAAAAGGCGAAGGCCTAAAGAGCAAAAAGAAATAAAAGTTAGGTGAAATTCGAGGAAAACAGTGTGGAACGTAATTGATTAATTTGACGGTATCTTTCATTTCTGGGTCCTTGCAAAAGCGGGGTACCCTTTCAGCTACCGAGCCGCTATTCTTAATTCCAGCCTCGGGAGTTTCCTCTCTTTAAGTGTATGCTCTCCAATATGCATCAGACCTGCTATAGACATGCATGTTAAGCCTTTAGCCTAGACTCGTCAGTATAACCTAACTATGGTCTAACTGTAGAAAGCAATCGGATGGTATATACGTAACCCAGTCAAGGGTGTGATATCAACATCAACGTAAGTTGCCAATGGACAGCACCACAGTGCGCGACGCTTGGTGAGGAGTGTTGAATTATTTTCTTGCTAATCCGCAAGATGAAAGCCGGTATACGTATTAAAAAATAAAACCCCACGTAAATCCCAAACCGCGGTTACTGACAGCAGATTCTTGCATTGAACAATTATAGTGGCACTATGTAGAAGACAACCATGACAATGGCTGTTGGGGGAGTGCATCTCGACGTTCAGGATCAGCTAAGCAGACTGTATACTTAGCTTAGCAGATCGTCTGACCGGCAATGACAGGGTGTGAGGTTCGAATCCTGCAGCAAGTTTGAAATACGATTCAGGACAGTGGGTAAAATGCAATGAGCTACAAAAAGGCTTTGCAAATTATACTAGCCATTAGTTATGCATGTACTTATTGTTTATTCGCTAAGATGCACAAGAAAAGTTTGCAAGGACTGCATGCGCAGAAATGCAGAACTTAGACGCTATACTGTGCCACGTCGCCACATCATATGTTACTTTTTCTTGGGGTTAAGAGTTGCGTAAGACCAAAGCTCGATTAGTTAATTACCACTCCTCCATTTAGCCGTTGCGTTGTTTCATTCTCGTTAGTACTCATAACTACGATGCAGCTTTTTTATGTAGATTTGAGTAACCACGCATATTTACCGACCAGTTAAGGATTGATCACTGCTGTTTGATGACATTTTGTGACTTAATGGGCTCCCAGATTGAATGATCCTAGCCTGTTGGTTTATTTGAAGAAATTGTGTTCAGAACAGGACCAACGATGCTGACAGTATCAAAATATTTTGTTACGGAGAAAACTGCAATTTGGAGGAATTGTTGGTGGTTCTATAAGAATTAAATGGATAACATATTGGGAATTTGCGTTGACCACTGTTGGACATAAGGAATCCTATTATTGAAGAGATCGAATTTCTACTACATTCAGTTATTAATTCGTTGAAAATACGTTATAACCTGATTTATAACCCTAATTTCAAAACAGCTTTGCTATTAGAGATACCTTAAATTATATGATGAAACTGTCGGAGCAATATATCAATAAATTCTACAAGCACACATGAAATTATGTGGCGTCCACAGTAAAGTCACAATGAAAAACCGTATGGCCTCAGTATTCTCTTACAGTGCAGATTAAATCTTTTTTGTTAGTACACTTTATAGATTCAATCTTGGTCTCGGAAAGTTATCAAAAATTAAGATATGTAAGATTGTATAGCATAAAACGATGAAAAATTGACACCAGATCTGCATCAACAGAATTTTTAGTTTGATTATGGCTAAATTATTCGCATTTATATACTTAATCCAGAACTTTGTTTGTAAATTACTGTATTGTAATATTATAAATTATAAGTTAATGAAATTTCATTCGCTTTATACAAAATTCCGAAAATAATTGCCTTATAGCGATTTTATCATTCTGCATTCCACAAATGAAAAAACACTGCTTGGCAATCAATGAACCTTTAGCGTAACAGTTATATAACGAGATCCTATTAGAGTGATTTGGCAGTATCGAGTCGGGGTTTTTTCCAACTAATTTGAATTTTGCACATAACAAGAAATGTCCAGAAGTGACCCAAGGCTTCAAATACATAAACATCCAAATTCAAACATGACAATATTTTTTGAAAGATGAGTCAGATCCGTAACTGTATAAACAGAAAAGAGAGTTAAAATACAAAAAATAAGGGTGCTTCTCCAATCTCCTTTCCTGGCCATGTTTTTGTTTTATATAATGATTCATTGTCGAAGTATAACGATGAAAAACTGAGAACTTTGGAAGGCCTAATTAGGACATCAAATTTCATGGAATAAAATATAAGTTGGTTGCGTGTTTCACTATATTAAATAGCATCGTTCATAGTACTGCATATGCACCCTGTTGTTCCTAACGATACACGTCATAGAGATTTCTGCGCAAAAACATGCATTTGAAGATTCTTGTGAAGGGATTAGCTCATACATAAATTTTTATCAGCTTAACGTCCAGATATTTCTTTATTTGCAAAAAGATTTGAAAGAATTGCATATTAGACAATTATATACAACTTAGTTTCTTGGCTTTTATCAAAAATCGTGTGCATATATACCTATCTATGAAACTGAATTATGGGGGACGAAATTCTTTTTTGAACATTTTTTTTTAGTTCGGTAACATACCTGATAGATATCAAGATTCGAAAACCCATAAATATATGCTGCATAAAAATTATATAACGTAGATGCCGATAAAGAGATATTAGCAGAATATTAATGCACCTATTTTTCAGTTAACCATATGGTAGAGTTCTGAAGCAACATTCTCTAAAATGAAATATTTTCGTGACGATATCTAGATATTCATCGATTTTGATGTCACACATGTAACATAAATTTTTTTTAGACTTTTGGATTTGGCTAGTCTGTGATATCATCTTTGAGACTGCATATGATGTAAGATGTAATTATATAACATTGCAGGAAACAGGATTACTTATCTGTCATAATAACTGATATATATTTTTGAGATTACTTAGTGGATAAACCTTTCAATGTCGTAAATGCATGCATTTATCATATAATAACGGAACTATTATTTGAAATTTATAGACTATGTAGATATTGCAATAAATGTGGCTTGAATGCAATATATTCAGCTTCCATACTAGATCAAGGTATTAGATTCTTCAATGGATAAAATGCAAGCATCAAAGATCAGTACTATTATAACCAATCTCCAAAACGTTACCTATGCTTTATACGAGATGAGCCTCTGATTTGAGTAATTTTCACTTAGCTATGAAGCAAGACACTCTTCATTCCTAATTCATTCCTCGTAATAGTTTTTATTTCTGTTCTTACTTATTTTCCTCAAAACCTTTGACTAATAAAGCAATTAGAGAGCTATATTACATACATTTTGTTCAGAGCATTGATGCAAACTTCTGATTCATTGAAATGAACGTAAAGTATAGAGATTAGTAAAGTTGTTGCGGAAATCGATGCATCGAAATAACAAAAATATTGTGACCAGAATCTCATAACTTTTTTTCTGTTTCCCGATATGTTCGGAGATAATAAAAAGAAAATTTGTTCCAAATTGTTTCAAAGTGAGTAAGCCTATTTTCACGTATTTCACAAGCTACTGATCACTTTAGGGTACATTTACTGTTACTGTCATTGCGTAATCTCAGTCACCGCTTTACATATTATGATGAAATTTGAGATATGATATGCTGGGCGCCAAGAACATTACATTTATAACGTGGTAAACAATCTACAGACCAACTTATATTGAATATTGAAACCCTTCCGCTCGTGGCCATTCACGACAAACAGCCTAAGCATATCCAATATCATACTCGGGCATGATACATAAATGGACATAATACGAGGATGGGACGTCATGAAATTCACGGTATGTCTCTTCATCACATCAATAATGGTAGCATACCAAGCAGAATACTACCTGCTATAATAATTCAATTTTGATATTCATTTTTGTTTACTACAACGCCTATAGGCTAACTAGACACCTAACCGTGTCATTCTTAATAGTTTTGACATGATCAGCCTGCCTTTTTCAGAGCAGACTCACTCTGTATACTCCGGTTCGCGCGAACAGCAAAATATAAAAAGCTACAGACCTTAATTCACGCTATGCCGCTAAAAATGTCGAAATGAATAAGATGAGCTTGGATTCAGGCGCCTGATTCGATACTAGTAACTCCAGTTTTCGACCTTCACAAAAATCCGTTACATATATAAACGAATTTTTTAATATTGCTCTAGTCAGTAACGTTTAGGCACTACATGCAAAACATGAAAGCCGTATTGGTAAGCATATTTTAATTATGGTTGAAGAGAGGAACCATTTCTATTTTTTTGTTAAATGCATATTACTATAAGAGGATATTCACCCATCAGAAAAAAAGGCCATGTATATAAGTGTAAAGTACTGTGATCCTAAAAATTCGAGATAATTAGTTTTCCAATTTCACTCATTTCCGTCACTATCTGTCGAAGGTGTCCTGGCATTTCTGTCATCACGTAAGTTCAGTAATCGCTGTATCGTTTTCGATGAAATTTAGGAGTATGATGTCGTTACGCAAAAGGTCAACTTTTTGAATTCGGTGCAAAATAATAGCCAAAAAAATAGAGTTTCCAGTTTCGGTCGAAGTAAAATTTTTTTTGGCGTTCGAACATTTTTAGGAGTGTTCATATCTCGTTTTCACATGTTTTCTAATTTTAGGACGTAGTTTAGAAAATTATTCAAAACCACCGAACTTCATTATTAATTTATTTTTAGCCTGTCAGTTGTGTTCGTCACCGCGTAATCAGAGTTATTGCTTTCTCGAAATATTGTGGTGTATATACTGAAGGTCAAGAACAAAATCCTACAAACAACAAAAACGTGTTTTACTTTTTGTTCTTCAGCGGCCATTGATTAATCTCATCTTCAATCAAATTTTACTAAAAAGGAACCATTATTGAGGCAAATGCTAATTAGAAGATACTGATAACGTAGTAAATATAAATCACACTAATTACAACTGTATTCAGTAAAACGTTTTGTTGAGATACATGGAGCCAATATAAACTAGGTGTATTATAACAATGGTATATATTAAATCGTCATATACATATTGCCCCAATCTGATTGAGCTAATTTCTGGCCGCTAGATCATTCCAATTTTATATATCTGAAGCAATGTTTAGAAGAGGTTTTAATAGGATTGGTCAATTATTTATTTTACCTTGCACTTTTATCTTCTGTTATAGTTTGGTAAACATTTTGGATTGCCGTGATATACATTTACTATATTTGTTCTGCCTAAACACACCACTACTTACTTACAAATAAACTTGATGTAGGCTTGCATATAAGGACCTGGCACAGATATATTTTTATTTCTATAGGATTATAATAAATTCATTATAATTTCTATAAATAGTGGCATTCCTCTGAAAACGATACCTAGTACGTGCGCTAATCAAGTGAGCAGCTATACATAATAATTTGTGGACGTTTCTTCTGGACAATGGTTCATCTAGATAAGTAACCCAGAACAGCAAAATAACAACAAAGTGCAACATATTGTACGTAATGTCTGTAATTTTCTTACATCTTGCCTGACTAGTACCGCGTAAGCCTTTCGAATAAATTATACTATAATAAAAATATCAAAATAGGGGACACTACAAAAAGGATCTGACTTTGAACTTTATTTTATATCATAATTTTTTTTACATCTCGTCGCAAGTTTGTTTAATTGAGAACCTCTAAATGGATACTTTAAACAAAATAGCCGTAATTTATTATAGCCATTTTGCATATCCAATCAACCAAAATAACACTGAGAAGAAGCACTTCGAAAGGCAACAGATGTTACGTGATCGTTCATTTCCTCTTACCAATTCATAAAAGTCTTCTAACTTTTATCTTCGTTTTAATAAAGTTGAGTTCAAATGCCGTAATTCATATATATTACTACTGAAAGTGGGTACGACATTAGCATGGGTGGCCATTAATTATATCTAGTAGCTCAGAAACTTCGAGACAGTTACTGAATAGCAGTTCGCCCGCCCTGTTTATCTTACATTTAGCGATTTTACTTTCCATGTATAAGCGAACAGGTGAGTGTTGTTATAACAAACAGTCGAATTCAAGATAAAATACAGTATGGAAGACCTTTCTTTTCCAATTCAAATAATGATAGAGATGAAAGGGAAATTCCTTTGGGTCCGGATTTTCCCTCCATGGCCTTACACTTTCCTCATTTAGTCAGAAAGATTAGGAAATACCCTGTATATCAAATATTCCGTAATATGTTTCCAGAGGATTGGGGTTTTAGCTTTCTTGGCCCTATCGGCAGCACATGGAGATAGTACAACAGATAAGAAGTCGACGAAGCGTAGTGTCATAGACTCCTCCCTGGGGTATGGACACGGATATGGATATGGCGGTAGCATTTCATCAGAAGACTATGGACTTTCCGGAGTTGCTGGATTTTCTGGGATAGCCAGAAATTTCGACTATGGATTGGGCAATAGCGCTATTAGCAGCGGAATAGCTCACTGTAAGCATATCCATCATATTGAAAAACGTTTTTTGATTCGTACCTGCCGTTCATTTGGAAAAATATGGGACGACATGCATCACAGAATCTCTAATCTTAGTTCTTAATGTTTCTTGGCTCCAATAGTTTTGGTTTATCCGCAAGAGACTTTTTTTTAGTTTATTATTATAATTTTTTATTTTTAATGCGATCGAAATATTATGGAATAAAATTTTTCAGATGTTTTTAGCATTTTTAGCACTGCGTATAGTCATTGAATTGTTCATGAAGCGATATATCGTGAATGTCTATTGTATAATGCGTTTTATGCACAAATTTTGTTTAAACATTTGTTACAATAACGGCGCAGTAGCTTGCAAAAGACGAAGACATATGGAGAATCGTACTTTTACTTCAAATATGTTGCTCTTGATAAACACGAAGAAATCAATAAAATTCTTCCTAATTACAACGGTATATTCGATAGTTTCTTCGGTAAATCAATTTTAATTTTACGTCACCTAATGGGATGGAAAAACATGAAATTCTATGATAATTGATAAAATAGAAAATGAAAATAATCATTTTCACATTTCGCACATTCAAACAATATCCAAACAATGCAAAACACAGTATTTGTTGAGATATATTTTGTCTATTTTCGAAATTTATAATTAAGGAAATCACTTTCTTAGGAGATTGATTCAGTACTCAATCAACTCACCTTCCTAAGGGTTACAACATCGTAGTTTGGACAAAATTCATAAAAATTATTCATCCGCCTTCATTTTCCATCTTTCATCCTCAAATAAACTTTCACTATTTCGACCTGTAAATCAAAGTATACCCTGGAAAATACTGAGGATTCTATTCAGCAAAATCCAAGTCACAAGGGAACTAGCCATGTACTAATCCATGCATCATGTCTCTCCAGCCCTTAAACAAAATTACAACGGCCTAGTTTGACGAAATCTAAAATTCTGTAGTCACACCATCTATTTAATAATCAACTGTCAATAATTCATATCAAATTTTTTCGCTGCTTTGAATTTTTTCGGAGACGTTTTGACTACCCTACTAAACTTAGATCTATATTTCTAGCTGGTTCGCTGTATACTGGTGCCATTCCTCACACCCACCAGTATCGGTACCGCACCCAGGAGAACCACGTGCCACTGCCCCATCCCGTTCCAGTGACAGTTACCAGAACGGTCAACGTGCCCCAGCCTGTGCCAGTGGACGTCCCGCAACCGGTGCATGTCCCTGTACACGTACCTGTGCCCGTAGATGTTCCCAGACCGTACCATGTTTCCGTGCCCCAGCCTGTGCCTGTTCCAGTACACACACCCGTTCCTGTGGATGTACCAAGACCTTATCCTGTCGAAGTTACCAGGACTGTCCCTGTGGAAGTCAACAGGCCCGTTTACATTCGGGTAAGCCGGTATTTTTTAAGTACAGTATTGCAAAGACGCAGATTTATAAACTTACAATGACACTAACATTAACAGACAAGTCGTGATCACAATGTTTTGTTCCTAAGTTATAACTGATTCATGTTCACATTGTGATATGCTTTAGTACACACTGAGTTCTAGTTTGAAATAAAACTGATGACAGTGAATCAATTAATGTTTTGTGATTCTAAAATTTTAGTTTTTTATTAGATATGGTTTCTTTCCTTTTCGGATTTCTGAATGCCAATTATGTATCAGACTCCACCTTGCGGAGGAAGCAAGTAATTATTGATCAATGTTTTTTTAGTTAGGACAACCAAAACAGCCGAAATGTAAATAAAGTCCATCCGAAGCATCGATCGCATCTCTGATGATCATTTTAATCTATGTCTGTTATTTTATTGTTTTTGATAAGAGATTATATTCATTTGTAGGAAAGGCATCCAGTCCCAGTGCCAGTACCTCAACCTGTTCCAGTAGAAGTTTTAACTCCAGTGGCCGTCAGAGTGCCACAGCCAATCACTGTACATGTTCCTCAGGTTTATAAGACTGTGTCCGTGTCTGGAGATGCTCACGCCTTAGGTCATGCCTTTGGAAGGTTGGGAAACCATTATTACGCTGGCGCAGGAGCATATGGTGGTGGCTTGGCAGCTGGATATAGTGGAGCTGAAGCTTTTAGTACAGGCAAGTAAACAGAAACTGACCCTTGTCTTCTGTACCGTTACCATTGCCCATGGTACCGAGGTCGTCCACAGTGAACATGGCTTTTTTGCTGAATTAAACTTGATCCAACATGCATTGGGTTTTGTTAATTATACACAAATCAAGCAAAATTTTAGAATTAATTGATAAAAACGCATTTTCACAGCTTTGACACCTACTTGTTCTTGTACGTTTATTTGCAGCTCAGCTTATTATATTCATATTTTGCTGTATCATTTAGTTAAGTTTGTTCAATTTCTTAAAGGTATATCGTACAATGGTCACTGATTTTTCAACAATAGTATTTACGTCAATAACAGGTCGACAGCTCAGCCTGCTTTGGAAGGCACATAAAGCAGCTTTTTGGCAGTCTACGTTATCGTCTATTAAAGCATCAGGCTCTTTGGTCGTCAATAGTCTTTTCAGTTTCCACTTTTATAAACTGACTATTGATCAAAGGATTTGATATAAATACTGCCATACAACTAAATAAGAATATATATTGCCTTGTTTTCAAAAAGATGATTAAATAGTCTATATCTTCAGACAAATTCACATTTAAAATTTAAATACCTGATCACTATATTATCGATCAAATGAAAAACCAGCCGCGAAAAAGGTTTACAGATGGAAATTAATGAATCCAATTTTCCTACTGTTAGTAAACATTATATAACATCTAAGATTCTCTCAAATTAGGATGACGGGAAAGTATCAAAATCTAATATTGCACTTCACGATGTTTCAGTTCATATAGTATCGTCAATCATCTTCATGTGATTAAGTCGTACAGATTCACACAAACAATGGAAACTCAAAGTAACAATAATTTATGTTGTAATCTGAAAACAACAATTAATGATTAACCAATTCGTCCTCCGTAGGGCGACTGTACAACACCGGAGGCATCAGCTCTTACTCTCATGGCCCGTGGGCAGCTGACACTTCTTCTAGCTACGCTGGTAGCTACGGATACGATGGAACTGGCACAAGCGGAGGTTTGCTGAGATCTTACATCCCCAGCAGCATCGGAGGCTACAACTCGAACTCGTACCATAGCAAAACATATTACTGATCGACAAAGAATCACACCGTGAATGTTGGAGTCATAACCTGCGCATATACATTTAGCAAAATTGTGTATTTATTTCATTCGTAGCATGTCACACGTACACTGGGTCACTCGCTGTACCAATTTTTCATTAAAAATACAATAAAATTATTTGTAAGTATTTGAATTCTCATTTGTTTGGCTATTTAAGGTTACACAGGGGAATGTGTGTTACAATTCACTACGGGGAGTGGTGAATTTTGTTATTCCGGTGAGCAGCAACCCAAAAAGAAACTTTATGATCATACTTGAATTGTGCTTTTTTGAGTAAAGAGTAACCTAAGTTTGTAACTATAGCTTTGCTAGCAACTTATATTGGCTCAGTAATTATAATTGATTAAGTTGAATCAATCATTTTGAAGCAGATATCGCTGAAGTTAGATATTTTGCAAAAACTTCAAATTAACTTTTTTCATACACCCTGAAATCATAAATGATGTCTCAGACTTTTTGGTACCCATGGTAATCAGTTTTTGGTTACGTCAAAGAGTTAAAAAGTACTTGAAAAACATGAACCAATGATATACGAAGATGTGAAGCGTTGGTTACTGAGGTCAAGAATCAAAAAACTTTTAATAAACTAATTTCCTCAATCATGTAGATTGTAGATGCTCGTACTGGGTGAAACTCTTCCATCATGCAGATAATAAGATTTTGTAATTAACACATAGTTCCACAAATAAAACTATTTTTCTTTCAGTGACGCGTTTCGATTTATATTTAAATCATCGCGTCACTGTCTGATTTGACTGCTAAAAAGGTTACCTAGATTACATGCCAACCGACTAGTCCTATCATGGATACAAAACTAGAGCTCTAGAATCTAGCATACTATTTATCCTGTCTAGCCTTTTCGAGAAAGAAATAAATTGATATATATTAATTTAAATACTTAAATGATCACATACTTGTATGTTTTTTTCACAAATTTAATCAGTAACTGAATTTGGAGCAAATTTTCTATTAAATAAACTATTCCATATGAATAAACAGGAATGGCTCGTTAGTTGAGGCGCTCGAACTATTGGAGTTTTCAGGTCTTCATTTCAGTTGCTGTTCAGTTGCTATAGATTTAATAGTGTTCCTATTATCACTGAAGTCAAAGAGTGAAGTTACATTCAAGTCAGAATGCCTTCATATTATTATTATTGCTGATGGATAACCAAGTTACACCGAGAGCCTATAGCCCCAGAAGGTAGTAAGATTTTTTAAAGATAACCTCCCACAAAGTTAAGAGCCCTAAAGCGGTCCAGAGGTGCTCTGGAATGATGACCCTATATTAACATCGACGTTGATATGCTGTAAGTATCGAAGAATAAACTTCGCGACAGCTCCTTTCACAACACTAAGGTTCACCAAATTATAATTTATTCTGGAAGAGGTATCGGAATTACAACCGGTTGAGCTTTTCTTGTGTTCGTTGACATGTCTACTCTTGGTATTATTTGAGACAGGTCGAGTCGAACATTTCGAATGGCAAAACAACAGTTACTTTTCTTCAATGTTCCTGACTGTCTATGGAGGACCTTTATAATGTAAGAATCGTCCACTAACATATTGCTTTGAAGATTGAGTTCATAAGCTTCAGAAAGTGCCCTAAAGCACATTCTCACACATGCAAGCAGTATTCCAATGATGTTCTGACCTGAGCAGTTGCTGTTCCGGTCATATTGGGCGTTCCTCCATCTGTGTGATTTCATTGTCATTCTATTTATCTCAATCTGATTGAAAATTACAGAAGAAATTCTTTTCTACGAACCCGTCTTGTCAATTGTAATATCTAAAAAAGCTAGGATATCCATTCAGAATAAGAAAGCAGTTCTAAAGATCTAAACTCCAAAACCATGTCTAAAATGCTGATATCACTTCTGGGGGAGTGCGACCTCTGCTATTCTATTCATACTTGATGCAGTTAAGAGGATACCGATTAGACTTATCGGTAATTCTTCCCTTATCCACCACCTCTAACCCCTTCTTCCTCGACAAGCATTTGGTGTTATGGCCGGTCTGTCAACGGAATTTGCTTCCTGATTCCGCCACTCCCTGACCTTAACTAGATCGAATTGTGATCATATTCCATTTCAGTCGTTCCCTCTGCACCAGGAATTAGTCATTTCCACCACTATTTTCTCCCCAAGGATTATGAACAATCTACGTGAAAATTCTTTTCCCAAATATGTGTACGTTGATCAGTTACAAACCTTATAACAAACTCAAACCTCTCTAAAGCAATAATGCCTAGCTGAAATTTATACAAATGTTCACACGAATATGGATGCAAGATCTACCCCCTTCACGATTTCATGGGTAGAAGTAGGGAAGCTGTAAGATTTTCAGTTAGTAGGTCAAGAAATATCTTATGCCAACCCTGGAGCTAATAATACTCCTATGAGAAGCCATTGTTGTGGATTGCGCTGGTTTCTAGCGCTCTCATGATTTGATAGAATTCAATCCAATTAGTTAATTCTGTAATTCATAAAATCACCAGAAGTGCTATCAGAGAGATGATATTTATTTTATTCAGAGCACCCATTGCTGTGTTTTGTTTACATCACTGATAATGCGCGGCGATGATCATCGAATTTTTGATTATGGATTCAAAAACCTCGTTTTCAAAATCCATGCCTATCTTTGATGTTGAAACAAGAGAATGTCAGAGAAAAAATAATTTTTCATTTTGAATTTACTTATGATTTAGTTTTTATATATTACAATATATCTTTAACACCTTGGTATATCGTGATAGGGTTTTAGTTTGTTAAGAAATCGTATATGTAAGTTTCAGACTAAACGAATGAAATATATTGTTTCTTCTTTGTTACAGTGATGTACGTAAGTGCATAAAGTTTTATTAAGGCTATAGAACCCTGATAGTAAACATCAAAATTTTAACACAGTGGATAAAGCCAGTTGTTATTGGTATTTTTATCACTTATACCATTCATGATAAAAGCTAGTAAATAAAATTTTTGTTAATGCTTATATCCATGCAACCATAACCTCCAATGAAAAACCTATACTTTTAAAATGAATTAAATATGCATACTTCCCATTTCTGAGAATTATTCAGTTGAGATATGAATCGAACGTATTATATTATATGGGTTTTTTATTTAAATGAGATATATAGGACTAGCGTCGTGAATTTAGAAGCAATCCAATTAATGACACAAAACCGTTGCGGTCTGCAAAAAATGTTATGTAATAAAAAAAAGATGTAGACCAGTTTGCCAATTAAGTGGATTCTCAACAGCCCACATGAATGCATAGTGGATCTGAATACCCGGTGGATATCTCAACTAATTATACATAGAAACAATATCCTTTGAAGTCATAGAATATTTTATTTTTTAGTTTAAAGTCATTCAATATGCAACTATTTGACAGCAAAGGGCTTCAAATGTAGCGTTGAGTGGTCCTGATCGTTCACGTCTCCAGATGTCGATTATGGTCCTTATGGCAATTACTAAGGTACTGAACGCCCAGTTTGCAACAAAAAAACACCTTAGATTACCAAGTATATCTATATTCTATCTATATTCCCTATACCTGTGGACTGCTCTAATATAGATGTTTGTTTCGGCTTCCGCCTAGATTTGTCAGTATAGTACCTCCTGATAGTAGAGATCATTAGTTATATGCCCAGATAAGGATGTGATAGTAACATTTCCTCCAAAGTGTCATGACAAGCCTAATACCAGCAATCGATTAGACGACATGTATCAACAAGGTTGAACTGTTTTACAGAGAGGTACCTTGTCCTTCGTAACCACTTTTACGATGCGTAATGCACGTCAGACTCTCTACTATACATGTGTTCTGGTATGTATCATCTTTCGTCCTTTGCCTAGACTCGTCAGTATAGCCTGGCGGCCAGGTCTATATACTAGATAGCTAGTTTACAAAATATGCAAAATTCGTCGTCATAATACAAAACACAAAAAGGTTACTCAAATTAACCAGGGTTAACAAACTATCCACGGTATTTGGATGAAGCACACCCTTAATATTCTTAATAATACATACTCTTTGGTTAGTTAAACTAACCAATTTACTTTGTTTTATTTAGTTAAAGCAATTTTTGGTCGAAAATACAATACAACATTGCTATTGCTACTTAAAAATAAATAAAAAGCAATAGTGACATAAAGATATCAAACGTCAAAAAATGAGCGTATAAGATGAATTTCATGAATGAATTATTGTTTATGCGCTTACGATATTCTTAAATGTTTGGAACGGAACGAATTTGAAATATGCAAGCAACAATTTATACAGTTCAAAAATGTCGGGATGGCCGCCGAAATTATATTATCAGCGCTGCAGGAAACTTATGTATTACTGAATATTCAGTTCATGCTTTATCAAAATACCGTGGATGGTTTGCAAACTATACGGTTAACTTGTGTAATTTTTTGTGGTATGAAGTTTGGTGACAAATCTTGTATACTTTATAAACTAGCTGTATACAAACCAATCAATATTCCTAGCTATTCTAGGTGTAAGATAATATTCTATAAATTAGCTGATGAAACTGTAACGTCCTTCTCTCGTAATGGTGTAACAAAAATGTAGCACTTTCAGAGAGAATGACGGAATGGGTCATTTTATCAAATTTATAAAAGAAATTCACCCCTTCCTCTAGATTGGTCGCACTTATATTGGAAAGAGTATGGATGTCACAAGGTTTTGCTGGTACTGAAGAATGGAATAGTTTAAAGACTGAATAATGCAATGAACCTCACAATCCATTTTCCTAAATTTTGTCTTTTTGTTTAGGTATGGTCAGTTTTAGTTTAAAACTAACTAAGTTTTTGTGTTCGGCAGTCGTCTCATACGTTCGTCATCTTTGTAAGGGAGAAAGAAATAATTCAGTAAAGAATAAAAAATAAAATAGTAATCTGAAATAAATCGAAACAATGTCACCAATATAGTATTATCAGTTTTCTCTCTTCACTAGCTAAGACTTAATAGTAGTAGTAGTAGCTAAAAAGCAGAGACCAGAAGGAAATTAGGACAACCACAGGTTTTTAGGAACCAAATATAGCTGTCAGGGATTCTAGACTCTAAACAGACTTGGATTTACTCTAAGGTGAGATAGATAAACAGAAGAGGAGGTGTGACACTTAATATTATCTCTTAATTGAGTTAGGGATGATGAGACACGTTTTTAAATTTCATTATTTCGTCAAACATTATGATATTTTAATTCGATGCAGTTTGTCTAACGTGTTTGCCATTTTTCAAACGGTCAAAAATATGCTACTATCAAAATGATAACCTCCTCGTATAAAGTATATTTCCCTCCAAGGATCGTCTGTATGTTAGGGCACAGAAAAAACATATGAGGGTGCCAGGTTGGGCAAGGACGGTGGGTGCGGCAGCCATTTCTAGCGCGGTTCATGCAATTTTGCCATGAAAATTTTAGTGTCCTGGCCCGTGATCGTTCTTGCTTTCTTCAATTCACCAAAGGTTCTATGAGGATTATTTCCCGTTGAATTTAAAAAAATCGCGGACATGGCATTTCTAGGACCGCCTCTGCCTTTTCTGGGGCAAAATTTATAGAAAAATCTCAGGAAAATTAACCAGTTAATTTTAGTACTATTGCAGTCGCATGCAGTGAATGACATATATGTCAAAAGACATTCTCAGCTCAAGAATTTCGATTCTTGTAAAGATATACGCACGACAAGAACATCTGATCTTACTCCAACACAATTTACTTAATAATAAGGAAATTATTATTAATTTGAACCAAGAAAAATATATTTTAGAATTCAGTACTCACTCTAAATAAATATATAATTTTCTTCACAGCTAAGATTTCAATGTTTTTCTAACAAGTATTCCATACTTTTTTTGTAAGGTTATCATATTTTCCGACAAAGCTCCGTTTACTTCAATTAAGAATACGAACATCATGCGATTCCCTCAAGTAATTCATTTACCTGTTTGGCATCGCCATATTCGTCTACTGAAATTTTGCAGCTTTATGTATTGAAACCGTCCTTTTCCCTTTTGAGTACCAGCACTGACCGACAGGCGTAATTCTATAAATATGCGGCATTTTAATAAACCGATTCGCTATAAATTCATACCAGAGGTACCTGATGAAAAGCTTGAATAAATAGAGATGTCATGATTGTGTTCATCCAAGAATAGTCTTCCATCTAAAAACAAGTTCCCCAATATAAAATTCCACAAAGATCTTGCAAATTAACCACCATAGAATAAATTATATTTCTGTATATAGTTGCTAAACTCTAGTGGATCCGATCGCATTCAGAACTGGTTGATATCTCGTCCTTCACAAAATTTTATAAGTGTATAAAAGGCAGAATTCTAAATATTAGATCATTCGTAGTCGGGTGCTATACTGGCCAAACACTTGAAATGAAGATTGTTTTGGTGAGTAGAAAGAATTATTTTAATTAACGTGAAACACGGAAGTAATGCAATGTATAATCCCATTCATTCTTTCAACTTAGTGCTGCTGCACATTACAAAAACTGAAATAACGTAAAAGGTGTTTGTTACAATGGAAATTGGAAGAAAATGGTACAAATCGTTTATATGAGTGTATTTCGAAGCAAATTATTCACCATCCACCATCCAAACAGATCTCAAAGCTTTTCCTTCGCATAAAAAATTATATCCATATCGCCGACCATTTCAGGGTACAATAAAAAATTATGCAAATATAGATCTTTCTCTCCCTTGTAATATAAACCAATATCTATCTATAACAATGTTTGATATATTGAATGATGTCTGCTTCCAGTAGACGATCATCTTCCAGTTTTCCGTATGGTTTGTTTTTTGAGAGGGAATGAAGGGTGATTTCTCTATTTATCTTGAAACTGCGTTGTATTACTGTATGATTTATTGTTCCTAATAAGAGAAACGACGTTTATGAAATAGTGGTTTTTTACGACTGATTTCTCAAAATCACCAGGACATAGAGTTTTATTAAGGAGGATTGATAAAAATGTGCCCGTTATAAAAGTTGGGTCTTGGATTAATAAAATATATTAATTCAAAAGAAATCACACACATCACAATTTGGTATTATAAATAGTTTTTTTTATTTCATGATTATTTGAGGGTGCAATAAAATATATAGCAGTTTCTCTTGTAGCTCTCATCAACTAGTATAAACTAGTATCGATTCTATAGAACTACATTGATATACATATAGTTGCATCATGGTTGCTCTCATTAAACTATCATCTAGTGTAGTTAGATGGTTCGAAGGTTTTTCCAGTTTTCCCTATTTTGTTCTTGGAGACCGAATGGGGGACGTTTTAAGTATTAATCTTGAAATAACATTGTACTATCTTGTTTCTGTTTTCATCTCTTATAAGATACATGACATTTACTGAATGTAGGTAGATTCAAACTTGTTCTACTTAAACGTAAAGAATTTTTGTACGGAAAATGAATTTTAAAACCAATTCTCGAAGTGGGCTCTGGGTATAAAACAATATATCTTCGCTCCCTACCCCTTCGGAGACTTCGTTAATGAGAGTAAATTCCGAAATCAACTAATTATCTCAATTATACTGATATATTTTAGTATATAATTTATGATAAATCGTAGTCAACAAATTCTACTATTTGATGGTTTTGAAATATGTATCACAAAAAACCATTTCTGCTAGTTTCGTAGCTGTAGGCCATATTTAAAAATCAGTGCATTGGCGGCGAAATTTTAAGCAAGAAACAAATAAATATAAGAAGATCCTCAAGTTTCATTTCACAATGGTTTTCGAGTACTGTAGCATTTATGGTCAAGGAAATTATTTGATATCTAAAATATTTTAAAATTTCCAATTTTTGACCATGTACGTTTCTCTAGTTCCTGACAATTTTATGTACTAACAAAATTGGTCAAAACTCAATTTTTACTCACTTAGTACAGCCTTTTCTTGTATAATCAACAGGCGTCAATATGTACCTTCCACTGTTTTGTTGAAGTTATATTACATCCCTAATTAATATAACATGAACTAGTCTAAAAGCAATTTTCTCACTCCTTCTCTCATGTGGAAAAGAGAAATAGATTCTACAAGGGTACCTCATAAAATTCCTATCAATTTGATTACAGCAATGTGTGCGTAGTCGATCTACTTGACTTGACTTGACATTTTTTTAGTGCACAGCGCTCCTTGCAGCAGTTGCTGTCATTACCTCAGCCGCCACTGCTCAAAAAGATACCAAAAAAGAGGACAAACCAAAGCGTAGTTTGGGCTATAACGACCTAGCCTACAGCGGACTGTATGGCAGCGGCAATTTGGGATTGAGTGGCCTCCATGGTAGCTCACTAGGCTATGGTAATACATATGGTAGCTCTCTAGGGTACGGTGGCAGCCATGGTAGCTCACTAGGCTACAGTGGTCTCCATGGAAGCTCACTAGGCTACAGTGGCCTCCATGGTAGTTCGCTGGGCTACAGTGGCCTCCATGGTAGTTCGCTAGGCTACAGTGGTCTCCATGGTAGCTCACTAGGCTACGGTAGTCCATACGGAAACTCACTGGGCTACAGTAGCGGGCTGCATGGTAGCTATGGAACGGCTGGACTAGGTCTGAGCGGTGTCTACGGCAATGGGGCTCTCGACGGCGGCATTTACAGAAGCACATCAATCGGTAGTTATGGTGGTGGTCTGGGATATGGATCTGGATATGGATCTGGATATGGATCTGGATATGGATCTGGATATGGATATGGAGGTGAGTATATTTCATAGTTGGTAAAAAAACGTCAAAGTAACTATGGCATCCATCGCAGCAAGAAATTGCTTCTTGCCATCCAACCTTTCATAGATAAATGTCTGTTATGAGACCCTCCACAGTGATTCTGTGATAAACAGTGGCACAAGTCTATTCACATATCTTGAACTGTCAATCTAAGTGAGCTTAGATATGCAGTGAATGGAAGATCAGAGAACATTCCCAGGCTGTCCTTCAGTAGATCTGTCCTCTCCATACTGAAATTCTTTTGCCAATATACTTGATGATTAAATATCAGTTTAAATCAATTCAATTATAATGGACCACGTTCTATCTATATTATATATTTATTATGAAGTTACTTCCAGTTCCATTTATATCGAGACCAAATAGCGAAAATTCCCAATTGATCAATAGAGTATCATTATTACATATCTTGTACGAGTTAAGGTTGGGTTAACTTAACACATTCACCAATATTAGAAAAAGCGATGACATTTGTCTTTCTTTTCTTTGGAACACGATATCATAGTAAATCACAAATTCCATCTTGATAGAATCAATGCTCATTTTATAACGAATGTCTAGGATTAAGGTATAATTGTGCAATTTACATATGAGATTCCACGAATCAAAATCGCTTTCTGTAGGGCGATTCGCCTCAATTTTTAAAGCATGGTTAGATTGTCTACACAATTCTATTTTAAGGTCGCTTATGAATGTTACTTGAAACTTGTAGACAAGGTGGATTTTTCAATAGTTTGATTTCGGACTTCCATTGTCTATAAAATTTTTGAGTATCACAACGTTTCGATTGATATACTATCTTCAATCGTCTTCAGGTGAACTCAGCTCATGGCATAAGATGTTGCCAACAATTAATCTTGATAAAAAGTTTGCAGATGTCTGTACCAGCTATCTGTCTAACATCCGATAGGCAGTACTACAACCGTAATATAATTTTTGCAGGTTCAGTCGGCCAGGCCCGTGTCATCGGTAGGCATTCACAAGAAGTAGCGCGTCACACCATCCACGACTTTGTCAATAAAGTTGAGGTTGGAGTACCTCATCCTGTACCAGTACCAGTAGAAAGGACCGTTCAGGTAAGGCTAACTTTATCACTACACACAGTGTGTGTTAGAGGATCATTTGCTGGTTTTCATACCTTCTACTCAGGAATACGAAACACTTTCTTCAACAAAATATTGAACATGGCCAAAAAGAAGTGGGGATATCTATTTAATCAAGAAGGAGAATATTTCTCAGTAAATAACTTTATTTAACGTCATTAGTACTAACGAAGGTTACATAAAGTAGGTAATGCATAAATCTCATAATGCAATTTCAACAAATTAGGCTACCAACAGGATGTGAAAGAAATTCGATTGCTTGTTTAGCGAGATTTTTTATGTGTTTGATATATCGCGGATTTTGCTGATATAGGAACAATCTCTAACCGGGAATTTGTTTCCAAATGCAGTCGTTTAACTCCTCCAGCATCTTTGGTCGTCTTTTGAGTACCAAATTTCGCAAATAATCCCACTGCCTATAATTCTCAGAGATAAAATCAGGCGATCTTGGAGGCGATTAATTTACATGGTGTCCCTCACGTCTATTATCGTGGGAAGTGAATGTATGGTGCAATGATAAAATAGTACACACAGTAAAATTTAAATATTGAATTTATTCACTTTATGTGATTTCCTTGATTGCTTAAAATAATAAAATAGTTCTAAGTATACCCCTTACGTCATGATGAGTCCATACTGGGATACACCAACTTAATCTACTACATCATATCTTTCATCTGTGTCCAAACAGGTACCACAGCCATATCCCGTGCCAGTGAACAGGCCAGTTCCGGTCCAGGTTCGCGTGAATGTGCCAACCCCTGTGGAACGACCAGTGGCAATCCATGTCCCTCACCCAGTGCCCCAACCGTACCAAGTAAAGGTACCAACTCCAGTGGATAGGCCTGTTCCAGTACACATCACGAGGACAGTAACGGTGCCAGTTGAAAAGCCAGTGTACGTGCGAGTACCAGAAGCGGTCCAGGTGCCAGTCTCTCAGCCCTACCCCGTTCCTGTATCAAGACCAGTACCTGTAGGAGTTCCAGAGCCTGTCGTAGTTAGGGTGAGTAATTTGGTTGGTTACTATGGATTTTTATTGAGCCAAAAGGGTTCATTTATAATATCTAAGTCAGTTTAAATTAAATGTTGCATATGAGGTACAATATTAAGGAGAAACTGTTCCTAAGAGGATTCAAAGCAGGTTGTATATGAGATTAATTTTTTAACAGGTCCCAGAAGTAGTAAACCTACACCACCAAATCTCCGCAGGACCTGTGGTCACATCAGGAGCATCGTTTTCAACCCACCCAAGCTCCTCGTTCGGAGTAACATCAACCCATGGCGAGGTGGTCTCTGCTCCAGCCTTTTCTGGCGGTATTGCAGACTCTGGCGTGATTAGCAATGGACTGGCCCATGAAGGTCACATATCTTCCGGATACGGATTCGGATCTGGTTTTGCAGGGTCTGCCGGCGGAGAAACTTTCAGCACTGGAACCCTACATAGTGATCTTGGAAGCACTGGTTCATTTAACACTGGAATCCATTCAGGTAAATGTTCACGAAACACTTATTCCTTAGGTGCCCCTCAGAGGATTAATTTTCCTGAACCAGGTAGTTTTCAGTATAAATTAACATTAAGTGGAAGTTTTATCATACCTACTTAACAAAAAGATGAAATTTCAGTAGTTTCAAATGGTCTATCAATCTGTTAAACTGTTTTATCTTGGAGTTTTTCACACCAAACAATATTTGCAACGCTGAACTTTTTCGAACTTCGTTGTTGTATCATTCACATTCAGATTTACTTTATTATTGGGTTTCAAACGTTTTTCAAGTCCGATCATTTTACAACGCAGTACAAAAAAATTTTTGGCAGAACTCAATAGTGTGGAAAAATGTGAATGATGTTTTGATATATTTCTCATATTATCAGTCATTAAAACAATTTCCAATATTTTTTAGCTGACATCCTTTATTATTTAAGGAACCTATGGTTACTTTGGACTTGGAGTAAAAAAAGAGCAATGCAGATTGACTCAGTACTTTTCACGCTCTAAATGTAGTTTTTCACTAGAAAATATAACTAATTGACGTGATTAAATTAGTATACTATATAGTATGTAGTTTATGAAAAAGTCAAAAGATGGATACATTCCAGGTTTTTATATTTTTTAGTACAAGGCTAGTCTGAGACGGCACATATGTAACTATGAAGCTTTCCGCTCTATGCGAATTCAAATTAATTATCCTTTCAGGTTCTCTCCTCAAGTCTGACTTCGGTACTTCAGGACTAACTGGGGGAGAATGGGGAATATCATCAGGTGGCAACAGCGGAGTCTATGGCCTCAAATCTGGCTTCGGCAGTTCAGGATTGACTGGGGGAGAATGGGGAATATCATCAGGTGGCAACAGCGGAGTCTATGGCCTCAAATCTGGCTTCGGCAGTTCAGGATTGACTGGGGGAGAATGGGGAATATCATCAGGTGGCAACAGTGGAGTCTATGGCCTCAAATCTGGCTTCGGCAGTTCAGGATTGACTGGCGGAGAATGGGCGACATCATCAGGTTCAAACAGCGGAGTCTATAACCTTGGATCCAACTACGGATATGGTGGCTTGCACAACATCTTCGCCAGAGGTACCAAGAACGGCAAAACTGCCACCAAATCTCAAGCGAAAAACTAAGAAGAAGACTGTGATGATATCGTGTACATCATGACCCATTTAGAAAATGGTATTTTTGACATACCATCGTACAACTAACTGTGACTGCTCTGATATCTGATACCATTCAACTTCACGTGTATAAAGCATAATAAATTTAAGGTCTTAAGTAAGTAAGTAGTGTTACTCTAACAACTGCCCATTCCATTCCTCTTTTAAAAAATATCCCCTGCAAATGTACACCCAAAAAATCAAAGAACGTAATAAAATGTAACTAGCTATGGCGAATATGTTCTTAGATGTCAATTCTACACCTTAGCTACCTTACTTAGTTACTTGTATCGGAATATTCTTATGAACAGTCAGTTTCACAGTTTGACGCTGCTTATGGAATAAAGTGACCGTGCCACACATTTACGGCATTCTTTATGCGTGAAACATTATGTAGAGCGATATGTTGTATTTCGATCAGTTGCTAAACACAATTGCACTACGTTTCGTTTTGTTGAATTTAAACCACCTTCAGGTTGTTTTGCAATCTGCAGAAAACATATTACATATATTTGACACTGCATTTGAAGCAGATTTAAGCAGTTTCAAATTTGTATAATATGTTTTCCGCAGATTAAAAAACAACCTGAAAATGGATTAAATACAATAAATCGAAGCGTCGTGCTAAAAGATTATTTGTTTTTATCAACTGACAGAAATACTATTACATAACATAATACCTTTTATTTTATATCCCGCCCTGGAAATATGAGCATTAAAGTAGTGGCTTATGGTGATGACCCGGAATGTCGGATATGTAGCTTCGAGTTCCATCCCTAATGCATTTTTTCTCTGTTTTTTCTGATTAATATTCACTTATAATTTGCAATCGTTCCGAGTTTTCTTGTGCTGATTATACTGCCTCTAATAACTGAGAACTAACTAGTTTGAGCTGTCAGAAACATTATTTGTCAAAGCGCTTTATGCACAAATTGCTTAGAGTTTTCATCACATAAAAATAGCTAATTTGTGCATTGTATATAATAACTTGACTTTCAATTTTGAATATAAGTATTTATTGTGCAAAAAGCTTGACGCCGTCTTGAGAAATTCTAGAACTAATTCGACTGGTATATGTCTATCATATGTTATTTACTGAAAATACGTTATGATTCCATATTACTTGAACATGGAAAGTGGAATACAGGTGAGTAGGGTTATCATCATTCATCATTAATTTACCTTTGCACATCGCCATTATTCAATTTGGGATGATCTAATCTGACCTAGTATGCGTAGGGCATATCAGTAGGTGTTATTGAATAAAAAACGCCTGACGCATTTGGGTATCTACACGATTTCAGCAGTACATATTGATAGATAAAGTTGATCAGTTGGAAATGCTTGAAAAGTCAGAAGAGTAATTTTACCGACTGCCAGCTCAACTCCTGTTTTATTGAAGCTGAAAGCAAAACAGCTTACTGTAGCATGCTGCTATGAAGCGGATAGGATAGATTTTGTTTATTTACACCCCAATAAAGGGGTGCAATTTGGCGATAATGCTCACCTGATAACTCAAGGGAGTTGTTTACCCTTTAGTGCTTGGACAATTGAACATGCGATTGCTGAATGATCTCAGCAAATTGAGTGATTACTTATTCCAAAGTCTGCTCATGAAATGCGGTGCTAATTTTATGAAGCAAGGATCACTATAATGGTAATGTATGTATAAATGATAGGCACTACACCACCACGCTGAGTGTAATCATTGTTAATTGGAATAAAAATGTTTTTATAGTACAATAAATGCTCACATTGTGCCATATGGACAGAATGAGACTGACGCTGTGGTTCCTAGTCAATGTTATCAGCTTATCAGTAGTGATTCAGATCGGATTTTGAACCTATTGATCTTCAGCTCGTTCGCGTTTCAATAGAGAGCAACTAGGTTATTTATATACTTGTCCCGTTTGAGAGTGTGATAGTAACATTTTATCTACTAATGTCACGTTAAATGACACTTCCCATTGGCGTCTTTATGAGCCAAATGGTCCCAACAGCTCATACTGTCTATTAGCGGTGACAGATGTCTTCTACGACATCTATCAAGAAGGATGAACTGATTAACTATACTAAAAGTATACACTATACATAAGGCCTTGTCAGAATAGCCCGGTAAATAGCAATAAGGTGCCACATTCTCACCTAAAAGAGTCTATAGGACCTATCATAGGTAAGAAAACAAGAGATATCACTGTAATCAGTTAACTCTTATTGACTAATATATTGGAGGTCGTTCGTCACCACCATTAGGTAGATTTCAAGCTGCTAGGAGATTTTGATTGCGTAAAACTGCTTAATGATGAACTCCATTTCGTAGTCTTTCTTTTAGGTTCGGAATTGATATTACTGTGTATGGAACGGTTTGTTATCCCTAATGCGATATAAAGTAGTATGTAGCACTTTGCCTCGTAATAGCTACTGTATCTACCATTATTTCGCTTTTTAATTTATCTCTGGCTACTGTGCAATTACCAACTTTCAGAAGCTTACAAACTCGAACAGAATTCAGCTACATGAACAGCCCCAGATAGTCAGATATTCTCTGTTTTGAATCCTGAACGCTATTCAATAATTTTTACTTTTCAACTGATGGGTTTCATATTGAGATTACAGTTGTATGGAACGGCTTATCTCTATCCATCTGTACTGCATGCATACAATTTCGAAATTAAATTGGACGCGTATTGTTTACTGCCTCTCAAATAACAGAATAGATGTAGAGCTGTTAACATATAGACAGTCATACTGCAAACTGAATATTAGTAGGTATACAAAATATGTACTCGTATATGGCGTTTTAGATAAAATGTAACCACTGGTTTCTTGGATTTTGGAATACAAATGATATATTATGAAAAAGTCCTTCCAATATGTTTAAACTTATTCTGTAGTTATTTGTGCTGGCAGCTAATTGAAACTACATTCAAGAAATAACTTTATTAACGTTTCGCCTTTGATATGTATTTATATTTTTTTGCTTTTTGTGAGCCACCCCACACAGCAACATTACCTTCTGTTACCCCACAGCAGCTCTCCGAAATGCATTAAAATTGTTGCAACGGTCGGGTATCACTCGATGATGAACCTCGCACAGGTCGGCCGCCCACTGCTGTTACTCCGGAAACTGTAGAAGCTGTGCAAAATATGGTAAAAAAAGATCGACATATAACCAACACCGATATTGAGGCTTCTGTGGGGATTGGATCGGCAGCGGTCCGAACAATCATTCATGATTACCTCCGCCTAAGAAAGCATTGGTCACAAAAAAATTACAAATTTAATTTAATATTCTTTTTCATTATATCCATTTAGAGCATGCTAAAATCAAACTCTCGAAAAGTTCAATACTGTACTTCCGTTATGCTTATTCTGCTTCTATATCCTGCCTAAATTTTCGGACAGTTAAAACATTTGAAGGATTTTGCACCATTTTCTAAAAATGATGATTTTACTTACTTTAGTATCAGAGGATGCTACAAATTTATTTGTATTGTATGTATAATGTACTTCTACGCACTAAACCGGTGGGTGGAAAACCGAGACAGTCGTGTTCCGCGTTTGTTGATATGAAATAAACATTTCCAAACTTTTGTGGATGAGTGTAGTTACCAAGATGGTACGGCAGTAAATTAACATGATCTCTCACCATACCGTAAGCTTACAAGCAGGTAGAACAGAAACTATTTTATTGCTTTAACAGATCTTCTGGCTATAAACCGAGCCGCAAAAACTCGTTATCGACCAAAACGTCCCATAAATCTTTGAGAATCCACATCCTGAAAGTGAGGTAATATAACATTGTATTAATTATATCATATCCTGTTCTGGTATATTTCGCCGAAAGAAAAATAGCAAAAAACATACAGGCAACGGTCAGACCATTAGCCAGATAATTTACATGGTAAATTAGCAAATCGTAGTAGCGGAAAATAGATAAAGGGAAACTCAACGCTTCTTTTTCACACGCATAGAAGAGGGAAATATTGTGATCGCAAATATAATCGAAAGCAAGGTAATAAGGTGATTTAGACGTACTATAACGTCTGCATCCGGAAAAACTATGTTACTCGTTTCCGAGGAGTGGCCCACCGATCAAAGCAGATATACACTATTATTTAAGTACTTACCGAAGTACTCAAAACATTCGAAGTACCTTTTGAAGTATTCAAAATACTCCTCAAAGTACTCGAAGTATTATTAAAAAGTATTCTTGATTGTGTCTTCAAGTACGCTAATTCAAAGTTGGTCTAGAAATTTAGGTTAGTGACATACCTCTCCCCCAATGCCATCGGTGGCCTGCTTTTCTGCGTTCTTATCTGTCGATCTGTGAATCTGTCAATCTTTCAATATGTCGGTCTGTCAGTCCGTCGGCCTGTCGGTCGGTCAGCATGTCTGTCTGTAGGTCTGTCGGTATGTCGATCTGTCGGTCTGTCGGTCCGTCGGCCTGTCGGTCGGTCAGCATATCTGTCTGTAGGTCTGTCGGTCTGTTGGTCTGTTGGTCTGTCGGTATGTCGGTATGTCAGTATGTCGGTCTGTCGGTCTGTCGGTCTGTCGGTCTGTCGGTCTGTCGGTCTGTCGGTCTGTCGGTCTGTCGGTCTGTCGGTCTGTCGGTCTGTGGGTCTGTGGGTCTGTCGGTCTGTCGGCCTGTCGGCCTGTCGGCCTGTCGGCCTGTCGGCCTGTCGGCCTGTCGGCCTGTCGGCCTGTCGGCCTGTCGGTCTGTCGGTCTGTCGGTCTGTCGGCCTGTCGGCCTGTCGGCCTGTCGGTCTGTCGGTCTGTCGGTCTATCGGTCTATCGGTCTATCGGTCTATCGGTCTGTCGGTCTGTCGTTGTATCGCTCTATCGCTCGGTCTCGTTCTCCGATGTGGATTTCTGTCACCATACAATTGCACATAAGACAGCTTTTCCTGCATTGATCATAGTTGAAAATTGATTTTATCCTGCTAGTCTCATTTGTACCTGAGTTGAATCGCCTGTATCTAGGTCAATTCTAGATTCTTTGGTGTAATTAAATGACATCATTTTTCTTCCGGGAGATCGTACAGTTTATTTCTAGTGAGTTATATTATGTGCTAGGAAAGAATCATATTGAATTCATGGATTTCATTAAAGCATACACGACGTTGCGATCATATCTATTCCTATCCACAATTTTTCAGAAATCAGGACTACGAATATTGGTTAGAACATTACTTACAGGTTACGTAAATCTAAATTTGATACGTGCTATCCATATTTTAAAAAAAATTTGGGTAGGCGATTCATTAAATGACGAAAATTATTTTATTGGTCATTATTTGCAATCATTTTAACTAGGTGAAGCATTAAATAATAAAATTATAAATAATGTAGAGTAAGAGTGCATAGAAAACCACTGCTGTAATTCCTATTTTCGCTTTTTATATGTGTACAAAATAGTAGTGTTAAGTTATTAGTACTACACTATTACTTATTTAAAATATTCAAACACAATTTGATTTTTATATATTTTCTAAAATGCTTCTTGTGAAAACGTGTAATCATTCAAAACACACTACAGCCAGATTAATGCATCGGCGCTATTTTTACTGTTAATAATTTCTGTTTATCATCTGTTAACCCTCAAAACAAGTTTTCCAAAAAGAAATTGCTCAGAGAAATATTTACACTGTTTGGTTTCGATAATGAAATATATATGAAGCATATCAATAGATATTATTATAATAGCGTTGACCTAACATAGTAGATAATCTCAGAATAAACTACTGATTATTATTTTGGCAATTTTGGTCTACTCGCCTTGCGTGTTACTTCTAAAAAAGAATGCTATCAGAAATATAAAATTTTTATCGGCATAATGGAGAAATTGTTTACCATGTACCATTGACATCATTAGGTCTTTTAAGAACCTTACATTAGTTTTTATATGCGATTCTTCATTCTAGAACAACTAGAGCTGAAATTATAGCTTGTATGGAAAACTATTACCTCTTTTAGCTTCTTTCGATTGAAGAACAATTGAATTAATTTTTTTTGGTTTTTCAATAATTAATGAATTCTCAACTTACCCATTTCCAAAATCACCGCATATACGTTGATGCAATAATTTGCTAAAAATGGAGAAATTGTGGAATTCATGAGAAACAGTTGTTTTTCATTCTTTTAACAATTTCGTCTTAAAATCGCTGACACTAAATTATGAACAACGTTATGCATAATATATTGGAATCAAATTTTGGCCTTTCATCAGTCAAGCAATTGTATACAGCAACTATTTGGTTATTGTTAGAGTTGATCGGTGTGATATTGGACCTGAGAAATGTCACCTGCTTGTTAGATTTGGTATACCCAGTAACAGCACTACCAGCTCTAGTAAACACGTACATAACTATCCATTTTTATCAAATAAGAAACTGTTTTCGTTATTTTCTGATTATCATCAATACTGTGACAGTTTTGGATATGCAAAATACTCTGACATCTCGAATAAAACTCCTCAGCGTTCAATATGTTACTAGCTTTAGTCAAACAAACAACCATATTCCGAGGAATCGCTGTACGAAGGCACTTGCCGAATGAAACATAAATTGACCCTGCTATTATGGAAATGAATTAAGAAGTCTGATGCTGAAATTCTCATACGGCACCTGTTTCCGGTGGGACTAGACGCTGATTGATCTCACTTATAATATGTATAACACTGTCGCATGAGTTCAAAGCCGTTTTCAATTATGTAAGTTTCGCATCATCTTCGATAGCAGAAAATATTGCGAAACATCGATTCGAAAGAGGCACTTTTGATCTATAAAACACACTTCTGCTTTCATTTCTCCACATTATATTCTGACTATCGAAGATGAGAGCGTTCTTGGTAAGTTTATGTTATGAATATATATTCAACAAGTAAACTGTAAAGACCAAAGTAACATCATACTGCTTGCAATTAAGTTTAGTATATCGAAACTTTCAATGAGTGTATGCCTTCAAAGTGAAGGTCAAGAGTTTTCGTCGGTCTGTCTGTACGCCATCCTTGTTTTCCTATATGGCTCAAAGCTCAAGCAATGGCTTGAAGGATCCCTACTTTATGATTGCTATTTAGCATGAAATAACAGTTAAGTATGAGGGGGTTTCGCTTAATTAAAAAAAAGTTAAAAAAATTAATAGAGGAAATAGAAACAATGAGTGGAATGATAGACTTCATAATATTACTTCTATATACATGGTAGGACTTGTTTAGCTAGTTGATAGCTAGCCTGAGTAACCGTCACAAAAATCGAGTTTCATTTGTGAAACCTTATGACACAAATTTATCTTAACGCAAAAAATATATTTTGTAAAGGTTTGTATATGAGGCACATTGTATGGTTAGGCATAGTTGAGGATTTCATACATACAAAATTCTCATCACGATTCTTGTTCGGTAATCGTGCGGTACGTTTCCGCTGATTCATGTATTACTAACCACTCGACTGTCTGTTTATCAGCAAATTAGCCGAGCACTTCATACTCGGCTCTATACTCCTCGTCTGAATCCGTTCTGTTCTCAGCTATAGATGCACACTGTTTGTTCCAGCTCTCCGTGACGCTATATCACTAAGATCGTCTCAGTTATTCCGGTTAATCTGTCTGTTGTTCTTCTTGTCATAATCCCTTTTATCAGCAACCCCTGTGAAATTTTGATGAAATTCAGGACGCAGTACGATATAACCACGTAGCGGGTGTGGTGCTTTTTTGAAATTAGTGAATTGGTGGAGGGCTGGTGGGTTTGCTAACTCACACATGTTTCTCCTACATATAAGCAGTCTTTGAGATGCCACTCATGGGTTTGATGGAAAGTCATTTGTCTCGTAGTTTATTTGTATCAATGCAGAGCAAGGCAAACCTCTGTTTAATTTCCCTCTCTCCAACAGTTAGTTTTGAGGACATTATTCTCACATGCTACCTTGTGGTTTACCCTATTATGATATTAATTACATCTTATACGACAGAGTTACTGTTGACTTGATATTTTGGAATTAAATATTTTGATAATTCGCATTACTGCGAGCTTATTCTAGACTAATGTAACCTCTAACACTTATTCTGTAGTTTCACTGTGATTCAGTATAACAGGAACATAACCTTACCTAAGGTAACGCCAGGAAACCCTCCTTATTAGGGATCCAACAAAAATCCATGAGAGTAAAGCTTATCAATAGTGGACTGACATACATCAACAGTCCATCCATAAGATTCTCAAAGTTGAACTGAACTGTACCTGCAGATGCAGATTCATCAGTTTTTCGATGCCCTCGTTGCACTGGGTGGCATGTTGCTGCAGAGTGGAGACTCTAAACTGTTTATGAAACTTTTGATGATGATTCTACTGTAAAAGATGGAATCATTCATAGTATCGACAAAAGCTAATCGTTGTCTATTCGGATAACTTACGTCGAAATACGGGAAGCTATTAATTTCACCGATTATTCCAATTTATCATTATGACGAACCATTTATCAGTCCAATTTTACTATTTTCAACATCAGAATATGGAGTACTATGCAGCAGCCCTTTATCTATTTTATTTTTTTGCAGGTCCTAATTATACCGGTATTGATATCATACAGCAATGGACAGCTCTTCACGACCAAGAATCAGTTGGAGCACCTGAACAATTTTGCTCTTCTCACCAACGTAAGCCCACAGAACGACAAATCAATCAACATCAACAACCTCAGAAGTGACATATCAAATTACATCTCCAGGAACATATTTGACAATGCCATTGCTCTATCTTCGCAATCTTCACCTTTGAGGATTCATATTCCTTTGAATGGTAATGAAGTCGATCCCTTAGATCAACCAAATTCGAATACATTGGAACAAACGAGGAATAACCAGTTGAATCAACAGCAACATCTTCAGTTTTTGAGTCAGAATCCATCACCATATCTCAATCAACAGATCCAGAGTTCTCCATATACGAACCAACAAATCCAAAAATCATCGCCATATTTTAATAGTCAGGATCAATCTCAGTTTCTAAGTCAGCAGTCTTTGTCTCCATATTACAATAGCCAACAAGCTCAATCACAGATTTTAAGCCAACCTCTTCAATCAGGTTTACCATTCGAAAACGAGCAGTTTCAGACACAGCAGCTGAACAACCAAATATCACAAGATCAAGTCATAGTACCAAAACCTTATGCTGTCAGGATACCTCACCCAGTACCAGTTCCAGTGCACATTAGAATTCCTGTCCCTGTTGACAGGCCATATGCAGTACAAGTGACTAAAACGATAGCAGTGCCAGTGGAAAAGCCTGTCTACATCAAAGTACCGCAGCCAATAGAAGTGCCGGTAGCTCAGCCTTATCCTGTCTCAGTGCCTCAAACCGTGGAGGTAAAAGTTCCTTATCCTGTATATGTGCGGTCCTCTAACGGACTACCACCTCCAGAAATAATTTCTGGCAAACAGGGAATTGTTTCAATACAAACTGATTCGAATCCTGTTACTGCTAGTAGCAAAAAGGTGGAAGTTTCCACGACACCACCAGTAACAACTAATGTGAAAGTAAAATCACAAGAAGACGACAGTAAAGACAGAAATAAGAGAATACCAGAGGGTGTTGGTCTAGTTCCTCCATTTTATACCCCACAATTTTCTGATGATCTTCTTAGCTCATACGTTGGAAGCAGAAACGGAGGAGTATTTGGATTGAATAAGTACCAAACTGCTCAGTATCAGAAAACTTGGTGATGTTTCTGATCATGTGTCACAACAAGAAGTTGAGATTTATACAGTTGATCTGGAGATATTTTACGCCAGAAGATTTGGATTTTACACTTGGCATATTTACTCTTAACCCTATTTCCCAAAATGTCTGTGATACCGCCAACTTACTGAAATACATTATAAACATTTGTATTGTTGTTTCACTTGATGATAATGATTACACTACGTTTATTAGCATTCTCTACATTGAAATTTAGAGCTATTATTTAGGGAATTAAAAGAATAATAGGCTGACAGAGAGATAAATGTGTTATTACTGCATACTACAAGATTCAGTGAAAACCAACCATATTGTTATGCCAGAAGAACAAAATGCGCCAGACATAAAATAATTTCATACATTGAAAACGTTGATATACTTAATTTAATGTTGTTTTTTTAATGTGGCTAAGCCTCAAGCCCGAATATTTTCAGTTGTTAAGTTTCAATTATCTTAGGAGAGTATGAATTTTGCGTGTTACTTGTTTTTAATTACTCTACCTTTAGTTTCTGTTTGAGTCCTACGTTCATGGAATTTGAACTATTCATCCTCCAAATTCTTTCTTAGAACATAAGCTTTCTAATGAAAATCAAACCGTTCCAAAACTCACAGTATACCTAACAGAACTTCATTGATACTGTAAATTAGTTCAAAAATTACTAGAGAACAGAAGTGATGCTGGTAGCTGTTACTAATGTAACATTTTACCCCGATATTCAATAATGCGCTTAGGTGTAGGCGTGCATATTCATAGCACGTTAGTTGCCTGAAAAATTTAAACCTCTTCTCAAGTACTATTTCCAATATATTACGAATACCGAGCCGAAAGCAGTACTAACTATCTCGTTACCATGAGTCTGTCTATATGAAGTAACCACTTGAAAATATAATAAACTTACGATACGCGATGTAATTACCTTATTAAGATGATGGATCAAAGGCTTTTGGGTCACTCACCTGAAACAAAATAACACATAATGAGAAATGTAAGTTTGCTCTTGCTTATGCTTGTAGATGAGGATGTAGCGTAAAAATCAAATACTAAGTGAAAAAAAAATGTTAAAGTATATTTTTTAGCTACAGGCTACATTGGATAGGTAACAGAAAATAATAAATAAACTATGAACTTCTATCTTCTAAACAGATAATAAAAGTTCTGCGTACAGAGAGACATACAAAAAATGTGTGTTGCACACTCTAACCCGTATACCTAGAACCAACTATAAATTGACATAGTGAGCAAGAAAAAACCTTTTTTCAGCCCAGTCTAACGCAGGCCATCCGCTTTTTTTAGCCTAAGTCTAGAAAATAATATAGAATAGATACGCCAACAGGCATCCCGACGCAAATGAGTGACATATATTTTCGTAATCGTTAACTCATGCGTGGGAAATGATATTTCATCAAATAAACGGCATGAAATCACATCGTAAACTAAAATGGGTAGCGTTCTGGTCTAGCAAAACTTTTTGAGATACTGTAGTATATGGGCGATTTAAAATTATAATGTCTACATGAATAATTAAGTTTCAGGGCTATATAAATCGAGTTACCAAAAATAGTTCTTTTGGATTCCTTACTGATCAAGTTCCAGTAACTTGTCAGTACCTGCCTACACATCCACACGTTCAAGTTAAGTGTATTTAGTTGGAAAGAACATAGCGATTCAAGCAGACATCGCGAAGATCTCTTGCAAAAAATAAACTGGATTTGAATATTTCGGTTAACCTTCAGAACTAGTCGTATAAAAGCCTATTTTTTCTACAACATTAGCATTCATTGATTAGAAGCTTTGCTGAAGCCATGAAAACTCTGTTGGTATGTACAATCCTTTGTTTTGTTATTTAATAATATTAAATGATTCAAAATTGTGCACAAACTGTACTTGGATAAACTGATATTCGGTAAGAGACGACCAGCAATGTATACCAGCCATATAATTGTTCATCCTGTTAAACTTTCATTTGAAATACTTTTTTATAGAGGCGCACCTCTATGAAGTATTATTTTACAGTTCAGCGAATCATTGGCAATGTTGCACTGTACGTTTCACGTGCCCTGAATTATCTTTTCTCCTGCTACCTGTAGTTTCTCTATCTGACCGCCGAACTGTGGGTAGGTGCTTGATTTTTTTAATTTAGGAAAACTATATATTTGACATCATTTCCATATATTGATTGACGTGGTATTGTTTGTCCGGAGTAGCTCATTTTCCTAAGCTTCTTATTGCCTACATTTTTCATGGAACATTTTTTCTCGTAGAGTACACTAAGCGGTGTAAATAATTGTTGGCATGCACCACCTGATTCTTGTGTTACAGAAAAGCACACTGTTATGAAGAAAGTCATTTAGATCCTTTATTAACCTTAATAATAAAGAATTGAATCAAGTATAATGGCTCATTTTTATGGGGTATCATTGTGAGTCGATATAAATGAAAATACCAGAATTTTACGGCCTTTATTTATCTGTGAAGTGGTGCTCGATGAAGATACGTGTAACAGTTACTATCCTCTAATTCAAAGTAATTTTGAATAGAACATTATTTGCTCCATTCTATGCCTTAGAGTTTTATAAAAAAATATATAATAAAGTGTATTGGAGAGTGGTCAGCCGTCAGTGATGTTATGTAACGTAAACGCAACAGCGAAATTTAATTCATTCATACTAAAACTGGTTTAGACCCCCTTAATATATTCTATTCCGGCTACAAATGAACAGAAACTCGATTAACATTAAAAAAATTTATATCGACTACCTTCATATCTTTGATTCGCCCGAAAACAGTTTTCGACCAGTGTCAAAAATTATCGATAACTCGAAAAATATGGAAAAAATATAAAATTTTATTGAGTACTTCCGAATTGAGGCCCTGCTTGTTAAACATTAACAAATTTAATTTGAGAACTTGCAGCAGTTCCCCAAAAGGGTTTTCTGACAATGCACTACAATAATGATTAGATATACAAAAACATTTTTTTTTTAATTTCCATATAAAAAAACTTGTGACTATGCCCGAAGATAACAGTACAAAAATGAAGTTAGGGGACGTTTTATCATTTCTCCAAAAAAAATCGGTGTACTGGTCAATGCCATTACACGTTGAAAAAAACGTCAACGGACAACCAGAACGACCGACCAAAAAATCAACAGATATATCAGCAGACAAACCGATAGACAGACAGAGCGACATGCAGACCGACAAACACAACAACAGACAGAATTACGAACATGCCGACGAACAGAACATACCGACTCAAATTAGTCATATGTACAAATTCATTTCGTGATTTCAATTCCAAATTTTAAAGTGATCATAATACTTTCCTAGTTTATCCGTGGGAAGTGAAAATTCATTAAATCAACTGTAAAATAAAATGCTCCATTACGGGAAGCGTTATAATCTACGCACAATTTTTTTGCGCTACTGCAGCAATTGACGATTTAAAAATATTAATATCTACACGGATACGTCCAGTCTCACCCTATATACAATTGGTCAACCAAAAATCTTTTTATGGATTTTCCACGGGTAACATTTCTCTGTATCTCATAATCTATTAAATGAGAGTGAACTTTTTATCACATCAATTCACTCCACAACTTCCGTAAAAATTGGTATGGCGGTTAATAATGTCGCGAACTAAGAAAAACGTCAACGGACAGACAGAACGACAAACCATCGAACCGACGAAGATGAGCGACATAGAGTTTCTTGATATCGCATCTTCAAGAGTGTACTTTCTCAGCTCCCAAAAATGTTTGCGATCCCAATACCTTCTTGGTTCAGGCGTGAGAGGTAAAAGCTTGAGTTGTACCAACAATTCTCATGCCCCACTATATACACGTACCTGTCGGTATAATGGTTGTTTTATTGTCTTTAAATCAAAGATAATGATTCGACGCCATAGGTACCAACGAGCAGCCGTAAACGTTCAGCATTATAATTTAGTAAATTGTGTGAACTGAGTGCAGTTGTGTGTCGACAGATTAATTTATTTCAAAATCACTAACGGCGGAATGTCGAAAATGGCGAAACTAGTTAAACGTGACCACATAATTCACTTATGGTTTGGCTTATACATGAACCATTATATATGACAAATCGATTAACTTGGAATATGGAATTTTCCTGGCGTTAACTTACTTTTGAACGATTATCAATTTGTTCTGTATCGGTTTAGGAATGAATACTATATATTACTGCATTTTAAATGAATAACTGCTATTCGGCATCTCAAAAAAGCGTTAAGTAAGTTCAGCTAAAAAATGTGTAATTAACTAAGTTTTACAAATAAAACTCTTTTTCTTACAGTGACGCATTCCGATTTATATTTCAATCATCGTCGGACTACCAGATTTGACTGCTAACAAGGCTACCCAGATTACTTGCCAACTAACTAACTAGATCGTATCATGAATACAAAACTAGAGCTCTCAAATCTAGGACTTATCCTGTCTAGCTATTTTTTAGACAGAATAAATAGTATGTATGCTATACTCAGTTTTACAAATAAGACATTGCGCTAAATACACAATTATTTTATGATGAAAAAGAGCATCAACAACCTACACGGTTAAGTAAGTTGACTGCGTATTTTATGTGCAGTGGCAATACTTTATTTAGGGCGAATTTTTATAACTGTTAATCCGCTTGAAATACTGGAAATTATAGGAATTGAGTAAAACTAAAGTTTTGTATATTTTTCAAAACATTCTTGATATACATAAAACTAATTTCAACAAGTTTTTCAAAATATTTATTTATTAATAAATACAATTGCCTGGGTAGTCAAGCGTTACTACCGAGTACCGAGTAAATCTAATTAACCGCGTATTTAGATGAGTTGAGTTTTTTATTAGAAATACGTATTTGGTGCTGTGTTTTGTGCTAATGGTCATAAATCGTCAAATTGTTCGATGATTGCACTATTTTTCCATAAGGCAAAGTTGTTTCTCGATCATTAATATTCAAATAATTCGGTAAGAACGGGAAATGACCCATACCGGATGAATGATTTGGAGATCATCAAGGCTAATTAATAGATTCCAAAAACGTATTCGTTCATTTGCATTATAGCCTGCTGGGCAGCTATTAATAGCATCAGGAGACGATTTGTGCGAAAGTAAAAGTTCTGATAATATGCAAATCAGAACAACTAAAGTGACCTAAGATGCCATAATTTATGTTTTTATTGGAGAAGAGGTATATGGAAATTATTCTAACATAAAACGATTTCACTGGTAAAACCCTCTATATGGTCGGAATTTGGATGTAAATTATGGATTTCTAATGGCATGAATAGACGATGGTCACATATTTGATTCAAAATTCGTTCCTACAGGTGTTTTGCCTTCTCTATTTCAAGCTCATGTTTATTTATGGATGTCGGTTCGTTGGGACCGCTTATCTTCGTAAAGATGTCAAAGGGCAACGCCACTTTACAAATATATACTATATGGCTTAAAAATTTGAGAGAGCCGTTTTACAGTTTTTACTTATTTGTGATTATTATGAGTAGTAATGGTAACTCATCTCTTTTCAGGACTTGAGAATGCACAAATTGATATTTTTCTCAGAAGTACATTCTCGCACAACATTATGATGCATTAGAATCCATTACTTAAGGAAAAAACGCAGGCAGAAACTTTAATATTGAATATTTTTATTTCTAATTAATCACTTCTGCATCTTATGAACTCCAAGTAATTAAACTGCTGCAATCTCGTTTACTTATCGGTCCGTCGGTCTGTTTGTCCGCCACGAAATGAATTATAATGCAAGAAACGATGAAAATAAAGATATTGTGAATTAGTTCACTGATAACTTATGTAGTTAGTGCGAGCTATTAATAAAATCAATATTAGAAAATATCGTCATCGTTTAATTACATCTCACGAATGCGTTTCTTTACAGCGCCGGCGGGTGACGGTACTGCATTCTTATGAGGTCGCTTCGTAGCTATATTTACTTATTTTTCAGAAAGAACTAGTAAAAAATTCGATGCTTCTGTTGCATGTCGTTGACGTCTTGAATGGTTTCGTGCAATAAGGTTTTAATATTTAATATATGATTATTTGGAAACTACTCCACCCCTATGCATGATAAGACAGCGGGATTCACTTATTGCTGTATGTATACTAATTGAGCAGACATGAAGTTCCACGCTCGAAAAAATCGAGTTGTATAATTTCTGTGTCCCATATTTTTTTGACTACACCCTAAGATAATCAGGAGCCTGAAAGGCGTACAAATCTAAGTTTGCAATTTTCAAAGATGTTTGATTCAGCCTAAAAATATTTTTGTAATGTCTGAATTAATAGGAAACTGATGAATCATAATACATACGAAGTAAGGCAATGACTTGAATTTCGACAAATATGGATGCATAATCTAAGATGATGTCGCCCCTAATTCCGTGCAGCTGTTACGAGAAAAAATGTAGATTGTGGGTTCGATCCCCACTGGCGACAAATTTTTATTTAAATTTTTTCTAGTTATTATTAGTGAAAATGGCATCTTGAACGAAAATAAATAGATAAATTTAATTTGGGGATATTCTGATACTGTTTCCTCTTTTTTTAACTACCAGGTGGCTCAATCAATCTATCTCCAAAAAAAGCTCTTCATCCACTACAGGACTACAATAAATGACAAAAAAATGGAACTGTAGAAAACAAAGTTGGTAAAAGTTCTAATAATGTCTGGCATTTTATTTATTACTCCGCCAGTCATGCACCGATTTGAAAGAAGAAAGCAACATCCAAAAAACGAAGATCTCATATACGAAAATTAACGCTTATACAGGGCAACTTACAAATTATATATTTAATGCAATAAAGTCTTGTGATTATTGCAGAAGGTTTCACAAATAAATTGCCTTTTGCTTTGATGTCTAAATCATCGTCAAATCGACAGTTCCTTGATAGAGCTTCGCTAGTCAACAGTTATTTTAGGTCGCCATTGTGGATAGTCAATTTGAAAAATCAAAGTTTTTTTTGTTCCTTTTATTAGCAATCAGAAATTGATATTCTATAAGGTAATTTGTAAGGTAGTACAGTTTTTTTAATCTACTGTACAAAGAATGGCGTGGTGAGGTGCATGATCCAGCGACTTCGTCTTGGTTCCTTATAAAATATCCATTGGCCAGAGTCTTCGTAGTCATTTATTGTCTATTCCACATAGTTTTTTTTTGAGAAGAGAAATGATTTCACTCACGAAGGCGGGAAACCAACAGTGCAAGGATTCGCAGCGGAAGGCTGCAATACCTGCTAAAACTCTCCTCGTAGCTCCTGGTTTATATAACCCATCCTGGAACTGCGTTAGCATTACTTCAGGATGAACCCCAGTTTTAGGTACCGCACCCCGGTTACCTACGCCTAGAGCGAGCCCGGGCTCACATCTATTGGCCGGCATCTCACGACGGCGGGGGAGTCGTCTCCCTCTGTCCCTTACCCGTCATGGGCAAGCGCCAGCGATCCCCTTGCGGTTTAGATTTTCCTCTGGTCCGCCTCTCATGATTGCTCCAGACGCTTTGTCTTCAGCACCGAACGGACGAAATATGCAACCACCTCTCAGTGATCCTGACTCTCAAGGATCTACGTTGTCGGGTGTGATTGTCTGTCCCACGGTGCTTTCCATGATGGTTCTCTGCGCGATCCAGCGGCCGCAAACAAAGACGTATGTTCCGCGGAGTCCACCAGAAGTGGGCAGTATTGGCACAACGGCGATGCCTTCTTGCCCATCCGGTGGAAATACTCCACGTAGTAGGGGTCTAAGTAGTTGACAGGTGTGACTTTTTTATTTCGTATGGTGTCTATTGGCTCTTTCATGGATTACTGTTGATATATCTGGAGTCTTGAGGTCCCTGTGCAATGTATGGTCGAATACATACCATGGTGCATCCGCGATGGTTCGGAGGATTTTTGATCGGGATCTTTGTATGGTGACTTTGTTCGACTTACTAGCACAACTCCAGAGATCTATTCCATATGTCCATATTGGTTTTATAACGGTTTTGTGGATCAGCAGCTTATTTTTAATTGATAAGTGTGATTTTCAAACTATTAGCCAATTGATTTCTTTGATTCTCAGGTCAATTTGCTTTTTTTCTTCATTATATATATTTTCCAGTTCAGTTTCTCATCACAGTGAAGTCCCAGATGTTTGACTACTTCTTGTTGCGGTATATCAATTTGGTTAACGCTGACTTCTGGACAATTACCTTTCTTGAGTTTAAACGTTATATGCGAGGATTTCAATTCGTTAACATTAATTTTCCATTTATTTAGCCATGCACCTATGAGGTCTAGATGCCCTTGAAGTTTATCTGCAGCTGTTCTTGGATCCACATTGGTTGCGAATACTGCAGTGTCATCTGCGAATGTGCCTATCGTTGTGTCGTCGGAGGACCGAGGATACTCAGGATACGACAAGAGGTTGCGATGTTAGTTCTAGTTTCAAAGTCACGCTGGTTCAAGTATGATCTCAGCACATGATAATATTTGGTTGGAAAATTTTTCTTGATATTTTATAGGAGGCCTGGATGCCATAACTTGTCGAAAGCCTGAATGACGTCTAGAAATGCTGCTGTGCAGTACTCTTTATTTTCAACGGCATGACTGATTAGATTTGTCATACGATGACATTGTTGTATTATCTATTAGAGTGAGCTTGTCTGAATACGAATTGGTGATCGGGGATACAGATGTCCGGATTAAGATCCTGTGCGACTTCCTTGAGTATCAGCTTTTCAAGGAGTTTTAATATTATTGGCAGTAGGCTAATAGGCTGATACGATAAAACATCGAAATGATCATAGTGAAATGCGTCGCATACTTTACACTTTGATTCGTGACGCCTGCTGTAATAATCACAGAACTATGCCTGAGTAGTGGGAAAGTTCCTACAGGTAAGAGCATCTACAATCTACATAAAATATTTGAACTTCTTCTAGTGTGTGTGTCTTCTCGGCTTCATAGCCGTTGCCATCAGTGAACAGCCCAAAACCAATAAGCAGAACGGCAAAAAGAGAAGCATCGGCTTAACCTCCGATAACATCCTCAACTCAGGCCATACCTACGACTGGAATTCAGGTAATTCTTTTGGATCGTCAGGATTGATTAACAGCGGATTCAGCTCGAACTATGGAGTGCACGGGGCGGGATTCAGAAACCTAGGCTTGACCGGAAGTCTGGGTGTAAGCGAAATATCTCCTGCCACTTTGTACTCCTCCACCAATGGACTGGTGGGACATCATGGAAGTGGTTTGATTGCGAGTGGTGGTTATGGATCCGGATTTGAGTAAGTAATAATAATAAAATCGGCTTTATTAAAGAGGCAATTTGCACCAAAGTACAATGATACCTCACAGTGGGTGTTATGGAGGCAAATTTTAGCTAAAGTTACTCTTATACTTAACCTCCAATACACAGAATATGAATGGTGTAAGCGAGAATATATAACAATTTGGATAAATAAGAACAAATGTCTACATTCATGGAAAAACGCTCAATTTAAAAATACACAGGTACAAGAGATAAACAAGAACTATGAAAGGAAGCCTGATGCAATGTAGCAGATTTAACTTTTCTTTCAAAACTGGATAATGGCAAGGATTTCCTGGTATTATCAATATTATTATAAAATTTCACAGAGAAATAAAAAGTGTATAATGGAATCTAATAAGATTAGCCATTCTCACCCATTTAAGTGTGAGAAAGAGTTCCGAAACGTGGTCAAATTTCCTTAAACGAAAAATCAAACGCACACAACTGTTTTGGACAACTATCATTCTGTTTTTAGCTTGTATGTTAAGAAAATTGAAATAAACGATGCTGCAATAATTGAATATTGAGAGAACCAAGACCTCTAGCAGTTTTTTGCGCATTTTAAAATTTAAAATATGTCTGTGTGCATACAACGTCCCTAATTTTAAAAATGTCATTCGAATTAGATCCTTGATATGTATTGAGTCTTTAAACTGTAATTCCTGATTTCCAGTGTTAACTTTTAGATCTGATTGTATGGGATGCCTTTTATTTTCAAATCAGCAAAATATTACACTAGATTTTGCTGGGTTAACTGATAAATTATGACCTGTGAAAAATTCAATAAAGTTACTGATTTCACGTTCAAAAACTTCTCATTTTATGTTTTTGTGTTTTGGATAATTTTGACACGTCAAAAGATATGATGAACTTTATTGTTTCATGCATGATAATCATTGGCATATCATTATCTTGTTTCAGATCATATGCCACGTTGCCATATAGCTCAGTGGGTTCTTCATTAGGAACAAGCATTGGATCTGGCTCTCATTTGGGAGCAGCAACTCTTTCGGGTGGTTACGGATATGGATCTGATCTTGGTATAGGGAATAATCACTACTACCACAATTCTGGAACTCTAGGATTTGGACATGATGCTTCATATGGTAGCGACTTTGGAGGAATTGGGACAGGTTGGTAGATAATCTTGAAAAAATATGCTATATATATATAGAAACTCTCATTATCTTATTAATATTGTAGGGACCGTTAAAGACACACATCAATATAGACAAATAACTCAACATGTTCCTGTGTCTATACCTCATCCAGTTCCTGTGCAAGTTACCAGAACCGTGAATGTGCCACATCCAGTCAAAGTGGACGTGCCGCAACCTTACCCAGTACCTGTCAAAGTTCAAGTTCCAGTGGATGTACCAAAGCCGTACGCTGTCAGAGTGCCACAACCAGTGCCGGTCGTCCAACCTGTCAAGTAAGGTCGAAACCTCTATCATAGTGGGTGTTAGGGTTAATTTCCACGTGCTAGAGAGACCGCAATGACTGAAGTTACTCTCGCAAGGCATTTTCAGTATTGATTCCAGAAATTGCTGACGCGTGTTGTCTGTATTCTGTTTTCAAATCAATTCTAGTTTATCAAGTTCACTTACGTACACACATTTTAGGTTTATATATCAATTCATGTTTCTATGAAATTTTAATCATGTGTTTCATCGAATTCCTCACGTCCACCTTGTTGCCTAATTTATGATCAGCGTCAAGTAATTAGCGAAATTCAATCATTCTGGATCAGAATACACGGACAACTTTGCAAATACCTGAACTACATATGTATATCTCTGAGGTTTACTGTTTCGCAGTTTTTGCATATGACCTGATAATAGTTGCAAATATATATATTCAATAAAAAAGCTTTATATAACTACTCATATTATTTACATGAATCTCTTCATTATAATTTTTGATCTAATAAGTAATGATTTCAGGGTACCTGTTGACGTACCCAGACCCTACCCAGTATACCACACCAAACAAGTGAAGGTGGAAGTGGAAAAGCCAGTATTTGTGAAGGAAAGAGTGGAAGTCAAAGTACCAGTTCCCAAACCTTATCCTGTAGATATACCAACCCCTGTCCACGTTAGAGTGCCACATCCAGTCTACGTGAAAGAAGCGCGGTTCATTAACACTGCTGATAGTGGTTTGAATGCTGCTCACTTCGGAAACAATTTCAGGTTCGACACTGGAAATTATGGATTAAACACCGCAAACCTTGGGCTAGCTGGAAGTAACTATGGACTACATACAACATCTGCCGGTAAGTTACTAGATTACTGTATCATATCCATCATTTCTGATGCATTTCCTTCTTAACCTAGATTACCTTACCTGCCTATCTGCCCCACTATCCTGCTGTTGGATTATTACATTGTATGAGCTGAAGTGATATCCGAAATCATTTTCATATATTCAATACATCAAAGTCTGTAGAGCAAATTTTTTTATAAGAACGTTAATTGGTTTACGTACGGATCACGTATAAATATGTTTATACAAAAACCTCTCCTATCTATCCTTATAATCTTTGCCAATTCCATCGTTCCTCATCATAAGCCTTGCTCAGCATCATATGCTATATTTCATGTAGATTGTAGATGCTCTTACTTGGTGAAAGTCTTCCATCATTCAGCTAAAAGGTCGTGTATTTAATACAAAATTTCACAAATAATCTTATTCAGTGATGAAGCTTCAAATATAAATGGAAACGCGTCACTGAAAGACTATTTTATTTGTGAAACTTTGCGTTAAACATATGTTTTCATCTGAATTATTATTGAATATTAAATTTGTCTTCTTGTGCCTGCCTGGCCTAAATATCAGCAGTAAGTCTATTTCCGAGTGACAATTCTATTTTTTTGTATTCGTATATCCATCTTTTTCTTCTTTTTGTGCCATATCAGCTCCTCCTGATGTTGGCAATCACAATGGTGAGCTGTGCTCAGTCTTCGGCGTGTCTAAAGAGTTGTTTTGCGCTTCGAATTCCGGTCCACTGTCTAGGGTTCCTCAACCAAGAGACTTGTCTTCTATCGACTTCTCTACGGCCTTCTATCTTGCCCTTCATTAAAAGTTGAAGGATACGGTAACGATCACCCCTGAGTATGTGACCTAGATAGGACAGCTTCGGGTATTTAACTGTTATTAGTAGTTCGCGGACGACGCTAACAATAATACAATACGCCTACTACATATTTACGCAAGGGACTTTACACAGCGACAGGCTCATAAAAAGTTCAAAAAACAAGCAAGGTTTGTTTAAGAATCTACGAGGAGGCTTTAAGTACTCAGTGCATTATACCGAAAAATGATCTTTCCAAGAGAGTTACAGTATAGAAAGTAATTTATTTGACTTCATTTTCAAGGAATCGCATGCGACATCCCACTCACCGGTGGAGCTACATTCCATAGTTTCGGCGGAAACAATGGATTTGGAGCAGGAGGATTCGACAGCAACCTGGGCCATCTACACAGCCTAGGAGGGTCCACCAACTTTGGAACCAGTGGACTCATCGGTGATTCCTCTTACTTCAGCGGAATAAATTCTGGCTCTTTGGGAAACACTGGAAGCTTCTTTTCCGACCAGAGTGCATTTCCTTCCGGATTCGTTGGAAGTGGATTTAACTTTGCAGGAGCAGCGGCAGGTATGGTTAAATAAACTTTCATATTTAAAGCTTGGAACTATAAGTTAGATTGATCAGGCCGGTATTTCATCGTTATCAAATCAAGTCACAGATATGTGGATGATATGCTCCAAACATTAAATCCGTAAGAGAGAAACAAAGATGCAGTTTCGTAATTAGATAACTCGCATCAGCGGGTCTCGAACCACGTACCTTCGGTTTGCCGTCCAATGCGGACGCTCTACCTATCTAGCCACGATACTTCGTGGGCGAATTTCCGGCGGCGCCCACAGATTAAAAATAAGGATAAAAAACGGTCTCGCGAAGGCTTTCCTTAATTTAGAGTTTCTATAGATTTTTTTTATATATCATTTTTTTATATATAACCTCACGCAAAGGCAGATAGCCTATCGCGCTCTATAAGCACCACGCGAGGATAAATGTCTATTCACATTGACCTTAAAACGCTGTCGATTGTGACTATGGAGGAGCAAAGTCCCCGGTAGCCGATTCCACAGCGCCTAGGTTCTCCAAAAGAACGACTTTTGGAAGAGGCTCGTTCGAGGTGTTCGAAGTTCGACCTGGTGAGGATGCGCCCAAGAGTTCCTTTAGTATTCGCTGTACTGGCGACTTTTGGTGTTACTATGCGAGACAGCTGAGTCGAGCATCTGCCATGATAATATCTATAGAATAGGAACAGATCAGCCACCCTATATGTGAGACGTATGCCAGAAGATCTCCCGTGCGGAAACCAGATTGACGATCCTGGATGATACCATCCTTGTTCAGATACCTCAGAAGCTGCTTGTTAATAACAGTCTACATAACCTTGGATATGATGCAGAGCAGAGACTGGCTATATTCTTTCTGCCCTTCTTAGGTATAGCTTTTACTCGTTCGATCTTCCACCCACTAGGGAACTCTCTTTGCTGGTAGGAGACTTTAAATAATTTGCAAAGGACAGGTGTGAGCTCTTAGCTCCAATTAAATCAATATTCTTGGAGGGGCATTTATCAACGTGGGGTATGTAGGCTTTCATTATTTTTTGGCCATAAGCTGACGGATCGCTGGACGTGAAACAGACATCATTCCATGGAAAGGACTGGTGATGGTTTCTGAGATCATCCCACTTTGCTGATTTGTAGTGTCACACTCTGTGCGCTTTCGTATGCTGTTGAGCTAGTGATGTCATTCTACAGTGTTTTGAAATGGTATTGTGATCGGATATTCCTGGTGAAGCGGATATATTCGCTGTGTAGATGGCGAGAGATGTTGTGAGAATCAGGTCCAGCAGGCTAGCAAGGTCTTCATGTCGGTAGGGAATTCTTATTGGTTCGCTGATTTGTTCCAAGCCACAGCTGATGGCGAAGGCGTTCCCTCTCGTCTTTTTTGTTTGAACGTATTGTGAACGTCGAAATCACCCAAAAAGATTATTTTTGAGGAGATCTGTTTGTAAGGTATCACCCGCAAGGTACATGCTGAGATTAGTAGGTAACTTCCAATATTCTAAGATCATTTTTTAGAACTTCCATTGTCGATAGAATGTGTGTTTCAACGGGTTTATAACATCGTGCCTCCAAATTCCTGCCCACTATTGAATTTGTGTGTGATACTAATAACCCAGCGTACAATAATTTGTTTTAGAGGTAATGGTTAATTGCAGGTTCTGCTGGCAATCTGTAAATACAAAAAATAATAAATTGTCAGTAATGAGTTATTGATGGTGTATATAAAACGACGAAATAGAAATTATTCACATATGTACTTATGGCTTTCTAGATCAGTGGTCCTCAACGTGGGCGACAATGCCCTCTTGTGGGCGTTCGACACTTTCATAGGGGACGCAGAAAACTCTAGGAAAATTGGGGGTGCTGATACCCTATTAGGAGCAGAAAAGCCTGAAGTTGGAGGTTTTCTTTTGTTCATTTAAGCCTAAGATTATTTGGAGGAGGTGAATGTCCGAAAGAGTGGGAAACGTTTCGAGTCGTGGGGACAACTTATGTCTAGAGAGGGGAAGCAAATCACTGAGCTTGCCCTGGTTGCCTGGAAGCTCTAGCACCTATGGTTTAAATGATCATATTGCAGGCAGCCAATAAATAATATACCCTCATATTTTAGTATTATACTTTTAATTTTCTTGCACTTCATCATCACATATTTACTTGAAAAGTTGTGCTCAACAGCGCTTCTATTGACGTGGTATCTTCAATCGACTTCGGGTGAAGATACATTTTTCATCTGTGGAACGCAAATGCTCAAGACAATGGAAGTTCGATGCAGTGTTATTGAAACACCTACATTGTCTAGAAATTTCGAGCAACACTTAAGTTCGGCTATTGAGTTGTCAGCATAATATCACCAAATATGTAGTAACGGAACGTCTCTATTTTGTTAACAAATTAATAGGTAAAGTTAGTTGAATTCATAAAGGGGAATGATTAACAAATCGGTTTTCTTGACACTGGACTCTACACAATTTACTACACTCTAAAAATACCTAGTGATCATCAAAAATGCACGAATTGACAAGGCATAGATGTACATATGCAATTGTATCTATTCCATTTGCATTAAAGCTACTATGTAGCATTGGCAAGAATGTGCCTGTGGCACCCATGAGCTTCTTGATGATTAACCATTGAATTATGTGGAGTTTAATTCCAGCATCAAGAAGTTACATTGCTTTCAAAAGGTATAGATACCAGGCAAGCTTTTTGTTATTTTTTTAGCATACTGTGATACATTTTGTAATGTCCTCTTATAGATGGCGCGGTTCACCACGAAGGCGACACAGTTTCTGTAACATCGGCGACAGTCAAGGCATCAACCGCATCAGTCGACTCCGACGATAGTCCCTCAACACCTGTCTCAATCATCAGCGACTCTTCCAAAACTACTGAGGCAAGCCTATCATCAGACTCTAATGACAGCGGGAGCAACAATATCGAGGTGGTTAAAGTTAACGATGATTCAGAGAAATAGAGGCGATAACTGTGGTCATCTGTGATTACTTACGAATTTGTTTTGTAAATGTTTCTGTATTAGCGTGAATAATTGAATAAATGTTCTAGTTTTCCTAAAAAAATTTCTCAAGGTATTGGGTGACCTAACCAACAGCAATTTAGATTAATATGCTTTAAGTGAATCTAGATGAATATGCTTTAGGTAAAGATCCAGTCAATGTTCTCCAAATCTGTTAATCATAAGTTCTTACCAGGTTTACCTGTGGTTTACTTTTGAATCCTGTATAAGGTAATTTTGTGACGTTTCCTCAGAATGACAATGCTGTATGTTTCGTTCACATAGGATAAGCATTGTGATTCTGATGTAGTATTGAATTTCGTCTCATATTCCGAGGAAATTATCCAAAAAAATTCAAAGCTGTTTTGGATAGAATGATGTAATTTCTGAAACTTATCCTCTTGTCGCCACTCTCGTTCGTCTTATATTTTCTCCCAGCTGCTAATTCAAATTACATATGGTTGACTGAATACCTTTAGTTCGCCTTCTTTATGAAAGAACAATTTGAAAAGAATATCACTGAAAATTATAGTTATATATTGAGTTTTAACTCAGAAGACGATGGCATTGTGATTCTTATCTGACAATGCATTTTACCATTTGTTTTGGATGTATCAACAGTATGAATGCATCTGTATTCCAGCCATTCATAATGCTGCATATGAAAATCTATGTGTAAAACAGTTCTCCTTCAAGAAGTCATTATAATTAAAATCTAATTATTCTATATTTTGATGCAAAAAACACATTTCCAAATTTGAAACAACAGATTCATATAGAGAAATGCATATGGTCAAATAGTACGGATTTCCATCAACGGTAAAAAATAGAGTTGTCATAATAGAACACTGAAGATTGATCAATACACATAATTTTTCCAGCCAATAATTATATCATTTCAAAGAACCGATAATCCAGCATTTTCAGTAATTGAAAAAGATTGATTGTGTATAAGTTATTGATATGTTTCCACGCAGAACGACTCCTTCAATCATCGTTATTGGATACAATTACGCAAAATTACAGAAAATAATTGCACGAGATGGGTACCACTTTGCTGCCAATTCAAAGGGACCAAAAATAATTTAATTAGAGCTGAAATTAGCCCATCGGCCTCACGTCATCCTGAATTCAAACGTTCAAGGGCTCTTCCCATCCCATATAGACATATGCTTAATTAAGCACTGGACTTGCCTCACGTAAAATTAGAACTAATACGCATCTATTTAGTTGAGCAAGGCGAATGTCTAACTAATAGCTTTTCACTAATGTGTAGTATGTATACTAAAATCATAAATGTAATAAAGTGGTCTGTCAGTTTATCAGTTTTGACTGTTACCAATTTGTGTGTAATTTGAATACCTTATTTGTAAGTTGTGGGCAGTCACAACAAGCGTGTAATTTGTGTGCAATTTTGAAATTTGGAAAAATTTAAAAAAGGGCATTTTTTGGTTATTAAATGCAGTGCCAACTATTCTAAGTGGGTGAATGGTTGTAATAGAGTATACGTTCCTTTCAGCTCTTTAGGTGTTTTTCACTGAAGAGTGAGAATATCTTTACACACCATAGTGTTTTCTTTTCAGCTTATTACTGAAAAATATTCGTATACATCACGTTTCTGATAGCTGTGTGGTAGAAGCAAAGAAATTACGAGCGACTAAGATAATTTTTAATTTTATCCAACTTCATTTTTGGATATTTTAGATGTAATTCACACTTTCTTATTTTTACGAGGGTCACGCTAAAAGTTTTTAGATACAGAAAAACTACAGGATTTTTTTAATAAACTTTATTCTGTTTTTTCAACATATTCTCCCCCTATCTCAATACATTTACGCATTCGGTAAAACTACTTGTCAAATTCTTGTGACCAACGTTCTTTTGAGAGGTTGCTGATTTCCTCCTCAAATGCAGCGATTGCCTCTTCATCGGTGGAAAAATGGCGTAACTTCTCTTTGATCTTAGGGAATAAGAAGAAGGCGCACGGAGCTAGGTCCGGAGAATAAGGTGGGTGAAGAAACAGTTTGTCTCCCTATTCAGCAAAAAAAATCTAGTGTTCTAGCGGCGCTGTGGGCTGCAGACCAGTCTTTAGACGGCTTTTGCATAGTTCTTGGAAGACTACAGGAACACATTTGATTATCTACCGTTGTGACGTATCCACTTTTAGAAAAAAGACGCAACCATTTTCTTTCCAACACTCTTGGAACGACGAATTTTCGTTGGAGGCTGCTTACTTTCAAAGCACCAAACTATTGACTGCTGTTTAGTTTCGCGATTATAATTATATAACCATGTTTCGTCTCAGGTTACGATATTAAAAGTGGTTTTACTGTGACCATTATCAAATTTTTCAAGCGTAAACTTGACCCAATCAACTCTTGCTGCTTTTTGCTCACTGGTGGAAGATAATCATGAATGATTGTTCGGACCGCTGCCGATCCAATTCCTAGAGAAGCCTCAATCTCGGTGTAGGTTACATGTCTTTTTATACCATATTTTGCACAGCTTCTACAGTTTCCGGAGTAACAGCAGTGGGCGGTTGACCTGTGCGAGGTTCATCATCTAGTGAAATCCGGCTCCTTTTAAACTCAGCAAACCAATTATAAAACTGCAGCCCTAGAAAAGACAGAGTCCCCAAAGCAACTCACTGAATTTTCGCGACATTCCGTCTGATTTAGTCCTTATTTATAGTCATACAAAATCATGGTTCCATTTTCACGTTAAAATTCGGCCAACACTTAGATACATTCGAGACCGTGGCAAGGCAACTACTAAACGATACAAACGCTACCTTTGCGTGTAAGCACTTACAACTTTAGACAAAATAGCTGCGTGCTCAAACTTGTTTGAACCTGTATAGATTAGGAATGTCTAAAGACTTTCAGCGTGACCCTCGTATGTACGCGAAACCGAATAGTAAGTCTATTATGTATAAGGTCAGAGTACAGTCTACCCAAAATATAGGCGAACAAAGATTGTCACAAATATTTGTCATAAATGTAAGGACCGATAGCGTACAGTATCTCACGTGTAAAAAAAATGCTAGATTTTTACATCATCAACAGTTTTGTAAAATGTCATAACACACCGTTACATAACCAATGAGCTGAAGCGAAGTTCGAATAGCAGCTATAAGTCACTTGCTGCTACATTTTACGAGCATTAGAAACCAGGTAGACAGAATTTATGTGAATCATCCTACGAGATGGATATGTTTATGGGCCTCGTCCTCTTTACTCTCACCTTCTCTTTCATTTTTATAGGATCGCATTTCGAAGCGCGATGACCAGAACAGAGAGCACAGGTCGAAACACTTTCGCTTTCAAGATTGAATACGTTTATCTCTTATTAGAATTCGTGACGCAAAAAATAGCTATAGTTGTGGTTTGCCAGATTTGTAAACACGAATTTCGTTGCTGGTAAAATGCCACTGACAAAAAACACACTAATCAAGCAAAGTCTATATTCTGTAAACTAGTTACATGAGATGGTAATTATTATATGGATATGTCATGCAAACAATACTTTTTATTTGCTTCTGCGACACCTGATAAAGCAGCAAAAAAGAGGATTACTCACCAATAGCAACGTAAATTTGTTATTCCAAGATCGTGCTGTATTGTCTATTCTGATGAATTCCAATACTTATTCCTGTATACTATATATTTATTTATACACTTATGCGTAGGTATATACCGGTATAGTTATAGACTACCGCTGGCTGGGTTTATTTATCTTAGACTTCCGTTTCCGTTGTATTATTTCCATGCTGCACGTCCCAGCTTTCCCTATTCATTCATTCTATCAAATGGAGAGATTTAAATAGAAAACACACAGGCATAACAAAGGGAATCTACCGGCCTGCTTCGCAATATTAACCAAAAGTAGGGCAGGAGTTTCGCGTGCTCATTATCTTTCTCCTATTTAAATGCATTCATTTTTAGAACAGGGTTCGTAATTTTTTCTTGAGAGAGAGAGAGAGGAATAAGAGCAAACGGTGCACAGATATCCAAAGGCAATTAAGAGGAATTCCTCATCCAAATTACAAAGTTATTATATGGGTTTTGAAGTCAGACTTCAGCTCTAGTTCAGGAATGCAGTGCCGCCCTTTAACGCTTAGCCCAATCCAATAACGTGGCCCTTATGTGGGTCCCTGGTCACAGAGAATGGGAGTAAAAGTGGCACATGCATTGGTCCCAAACTCATGCTGGGTATCAGCAGAGACCAGGTCAGGAATGCCCTAGATCATTGGGCATGTAACGAACTGGCGAAAACGTGGTAGGAGAGAGATGATTGCAGGCAGACCAAGAGTTTCATAGCAGGTCCCAACAAACATAGGGAGCTGTAGCTATTGAATAGAAAGATGGATTCACTCCATATGTTGGTAGGGATCCCTACAGGCCACTCCAGATTGAACAGACACTGTTTACTTATAGGAGTGGTAAAATATCCAATCTGTCAGAAGTGCTGGAAGGAGGACGAGACCTCGCTCCTCCTCCTAGGAGAGTGTGTCTTGGAGTTGATATATTCGATACAACGCAGTTTAACAGGGAACAGATCGACTCAGCGGGGTTCTTGGGGTGGCTAATAGGGCCAAAAGTAGCCTAATTGCAAGACTTTGCAATTTGGTAATTTCACGTAAAATATGAAAAAATCCGTAAAATCAGGCTGCTATTTATATCAAAACCCTTCATCCCTTAATTCTAGATGGAAAATCCGCAAGAGCTTTATAGGTGGAAACTCTGTGTTAAGCACACTATAGAGTAAGCCGAACCTCCATAACGATACTTCCTTCTAGATGCCAGATCACACTCTGGTTTGAGGTGTTCGTAATCTTTGCGAATTAGCATAAAAATAATTTTTCGGAGGTTGAAGCTGTGAATAATTTTTTAACGTGTCTTGGATGCACAGGAGCTCATACATTTATGTATGCAGGGGACCGTATCCCGACTCTTGGGTAAATAAAGCAACTTCCCGACCTACCCACCCATAAAGATTGTGATATTGGGCCATTTGAATATTACATGACTGGCACTAATAGGTAGAATGTGGGTCATGTGGGTGGAAATGAAGATTGCCATTTATTAAAAAAAAACAGATTATTTGTAATACGACGTACAATAACGACGAACCTTAAACTCCCATGTATATAAAGAGATTGGAAGGAGTTTTTATGAGTTTTTAGCCGATTTAACTTTCTTGGTAAATTGTTCCAAATTCTAACCCTTCAGGTGAGAGGGGGCAGAACGACAGGTTCTTAATGTATTTTTTACATAGTTAACCTCTCAGAAAGACAGAAATTCTATAGCGCTCTAGTAATGCTAGAAATGGAGATTAATATCTCTCCGCATTGACCTTGAAATGTTGTAAACTGCAACGATCAAGAAATAAACTCCCCGCAGCTCATTCCACCCACGCTGAGGCAGAATAATGAATTGTGGGAGTGGCTTCTTCAAGATGTTAAAAAAAAGCCTTTTGGCCTCTTTTCGTTGTACTTTTGGTGTTAATGTACGAGACTTGTTATCATGAGATCGTTCGATCATGAACCATGGTAGAATAAGGAAAGGTACGGTCACTTTTGTTTGACGTTCTAGACTACGGAAGTCCCTTGTAATGTCATGTACGTCCACTAGAGGCGCCGTTATTTTCTTGAGGTGTTGGAATCTCGACTTGGTCGGGATGAGCCCGCTTGGGCACTACTAATCGCCCTATGAGTGGCTTTTTGGGTAAACCAAGGCGTTTCTGTTAAACATAATTATACCATGATAGAATCTATAGAATCACATCTACAGATCAGCCAATTATCTTCATGCTTCAGACTGTATAACTAATGTTAGGTGCTGCCACCTAAAGCTTCAGGGAGTGTTTGAAAGCAAATCCCCACACATTCGACCGAAGCTACAATTTTCTGAAGCGAGATCCCCAGATTCTGGGGCACCTACAGAGTAAGACAGACATGTGAATGTTGATCTTAAACCCAGAAGACTGGTGAAGTATGACTCGAGTATTGCACGTCTCTTGATCTTCACAGCTAACAGAAACAGTGTGTGATTTCCTTGTCAGAGTAGTTGTCTCAGTATTCTGTGCATTGAACTCGACTCCGTTTGTGGATCTCCATTAATCGATTTTTGATGTCTTCGCTGATTTGGCTATCATGATGCTGCCGCCGATGTAAAATATGTATAAAAAATAGGTTTGACTGAGATACTGAGGTCTGATGGCTCCCCCTAGCAGGCTGTGAGAACGGCGGAGTTATGGGTGGAGCTCAGAAGAACAAATTTCGTTGAAGTATCGGTAGAAAAAATCCAATTCACCAACCGATCTTTGGTTTTAATGTAGCTTAAGTGAATGCGTACAGCTCTGATCTTCAAAAAAAAAACCCAGAGAATTGCTTGCTGTCGCTATTGTATGCCAAAAGCAGCATCGGTCCGACTGCGTCTGTTCATTGCAGATCACAGCATTGTGAAGTGCCACCAACATATCACGTTGCTCAACTCTAAGCTGCATCAATTATGGACAATGTACCTAGAGCATCACTTCCACAGTCGTGCCCCGCGCTGCATATGAGAGCTTATTTTTATAAGTTTTAATAAGTATTCACATATTTAGCTTATCTTCAATATTTACTCTGGGCAGCTAAAAACGCAATCGTTCCAATTATGCACCTCGGTCAGTGATAAGAAAATCACAAGGTATACTTCTTGGTAATATTTCAGTAAAATTATGATGTTAATAAATAATTCCAATAATAGTATTAATAACAATTTTGTGGCAATAAATTATAAATGCCATTCTCTCTCAACTGTTATGTTGATAGATAGTGTCATATTCATCTCTGTACGATTAAACACACAAAATGTTTCCCTGAGAATAATCCGAAAATTTCCGTTCTGATACGAGGATGTATCAATGGTGTGTGTCGGAACATTAGATAAATTTATGCAAAATCGGAAGGAACCGATACTAAATCTCTACGCGGGTGCGTGAAAGTAAAATTCGTCTGCCCCGCTAGGTGTGGCGAACTATATAAATATAGGGGGGCTTCTTTTAGACAGTATCACTCGGCATTTTTTCACCTTTCCTCTCCACGCGCTGCCATGGGAGTGACTCTGGTAAGATGATAAAAACCTAGTGATAATGAGTTGAAGTGTTTTGTGACTACGGTTGGCATCCGCAGAATCAACGGTGATCGCGCCAATATAATTCGGATATAACATTTTTTCGCCGCGATCATACCGATGAACCAAGCTATTATATTTGAAATTACTATGGATAAGAATATCAAATTCAGATAATGACCTTTGGGCAGAAATACACCTCGGGAGAAGAGGAAAAATCGAAAAGGATACTTAAAAACGCAAATCTCATGGAAAAATTGTTCGACAAGTGAAAGAAATCTTTACCACTAATCACTACAATTATAATCAATATTTTAACTAAGCTTTGAGGCTGTACACTTGCAATAACAGTTTCATAAAATATTTTTTTTAGCTATTAAACTAGTCAGTATTTGGCAAAAATTGAATAGTTGACATCATTCAAAAAAAATCTAACGTATTAACCATACAATAGCTAATAAGGTTGAAGCTTTTCTAAAGTCAAACTTATTATAATGATTCGAAGTAACTGTTCATTCAAAATTACTGGACAATAAGAATTTTCAGTTTCAAATTCAAATCATTTTTGATCTTTCACTTAATATATGTCTCAAAACACTATAATTTATATTAAGCTACTATTATAGACATAGGAAGCTTTAATAGTTGATGAAAATTGAGCCTGAGGAGGCAAAGTAATAATATGTAAACAAATAATATGAGGAGTTTGAGAGTTATCTGAGTATTTTCTGACAATTTTTGATCAGTCAAATTTCAAGGGAAACACTGAGGATGGGAGGAGATTTTGCTCCAGAAGCCCTGAGAGGAGATAAGTGTCGAACACCTTGACGTCAAAACGTTGTAACTTGTAATTATCAGAAAATACCTCGCCCCCGTTCTCTTCTAAAAAAGAAATCATACATCATATAATAATTTACATCAACTCTGGGCTAGTTCATACAATCGATACATATACTAATCTTCGATAATTATGTAACGCATAAATTGGAAACGTAACAGTAATAACATATTCGATTTTTCCCCCTGTTGTGGGGACAGAAGATTCCAATGGTTTTGAAAATCAGGGTAATTATACAAGAAAATAAGAACAAAGTTATGTTTTTCAATTGAGGTTTCGCTATTTTTGAGATCTCTAAGATTGATGGATATAAGCTCAGGAGAAGAGTAAAAATGCATAGGATCCGAATGTATATGAAGTTATCGCAAAGAATTCCATAATTTTTATGGCAAGGTCACACGTTTTACGCACTAAGAAATATTAAGTGAAACTTTATTTCAGCATCTTTTTGTCAAGAACTGCAATGTTTGCAAACATAGCTTGAATATACGTATGCATTACAAAATTGATCTCTACTTGACTACATTTTCTCGCAATCTTTGCCTTTTTTAAATATCAGTTTTTTATAGAAAAATATGGATTTTGTGTCTACGCCCTTCCTGTCTAACTACTCGTATAAAGCAATCCAATTTCGACCCAATTCATATAATTAAGCGTTCAATTATTGCTGACCCTTTAGTGAACAGTCCGATACAAAATTAAGTTTTTTCTAAATGATCATTATATAACTCAGAACATATGGTTTTCTACCACACCAATAACTTTTTGCGCTTTGCCTTTGGTGATGAAACCGTTGATTGAAGGTATATTGTCAAATTGTAACTATAGGAATCCATACAATTGATGTGAACCTCATTAATTTTTTTAAATTGATATTTCAAAATCAACCTTTTTGTTTAAGGAATTCAAATCCTTCTTTCATCAAGGATTTTGTAAAAAGTCTTTTCTGTGTCGAAATTATTTAATTACTCTGGACTAAAATTGAACGATCTTCAGAGACCGGAAAAATTCAAAAGTTTAACGGTACATCAAAGGATGTACCTAATTTGGTCTCTAATTAATTCAAACAGCAAACAATTTCAGTGTCGAATACGATGATAACGATCCATGAAGCTTTCATTTGCACAATTTATCCTCATCAAACGTATTAAAATATTGTAATATGTCGAAACAGTTACGACTGTGAACTTTATTTGTGTTATCTTTACTGTCTATACTATCACTATATACTTGTAGGAAATACTGGCATATTCCGATACTACTATTAAACAAATAACACAACACAGCAACAGCAACACAATATAATGAAAGGAAACAGTCGATGTTTTCTTCTTTGCTATCTGTGCCCTGGGTAGCAAATGAAAACAATCAGTTTTACGATACTATTTGATATAGAAGTGTTTGAATGTCAATTTGATGATTCATTCATCCTCTTACAGTGATTCTAGAGTGCGATATGCTATCTGCCATCGTAACACATTACCTATTAGAAAGTCTAGTTGCATAGCTTGAAAACAACCAATGGAGGAGTGTCATGAAGTAAGAAAAACCACAATCCACGTGACCTTCTGATTTCAGATAATTGCGTGCTGGGCTTCGCTGGCTGCCCTGGTAGAGTGCGGTCATCTGGCCTCCCATGACGCCCACATCCACACTGACCTCACGCCACCCATTGCGTCTGGAGGGTACGGATACGGTTCCCCAGCCATCCATTTGGACGCGGGCCATGGCCATGGAATCGGAATTGGTAGCGGAATCGGAGCTGCACTTGGAGGAGGATTCGGTAGAGGATTTGGTGGAGGATTTGGTGCAGGTTCTGGATTTGGAGGAGCTCCAGGATTTGCTGGACCAGTTGGATTATCCGGTGGACCAGCTAGTTTCGCTATAGGTATTGGCATCGGTAAGAGTGATCCTTATAGTCCGGGTAGAAATATTTTACTTCCTAGGCCAAATGGCATGTCACTCAATTCCGTCGGTGTGTCTGTCTGTATTTAACAAGGACTGTATTGCTGGTATACAGAAACAAGGGCCAAAATGCTTTGTAGATTTCGATAATCGGTTCGTCAGTCGAGTTTCTGGTTTAGCGACTTCGACTACAGATTACTGCATTTTAACTTAATAGGGATCATAGGTAATGACAAGTATAATTTAGCCTCAGTTTAGTGCATATTTTGATCGAATTTTAGAGCTTCTGGTCCACTTGACGTGAGTTTTGAAATTGTTTTGGCTTTAGACAAAAATGATGGGATTTCTTTTAATTATGAACGATTGGAAGCTTTTAAATTAAATTTCAAATATCGACAGTTTCAAAATCCGATTCGAATGCTTCTTGGGAAAAAATATAAGAAATGTGTCTGTTTCACAAGTTATTTATAGCTATTTAAAAAAGCCGATACAGAAGTGGTAAAATATTAAAAACCAAGTTATAATTACCATTCAAACATACAATTTTTGATACTACTCAATATAAAAAATCCATATAAATACATGAATTTTTTTATTTTATAAAGAAACGCCTACTGCAGAAAAAGCAATATTTGAATTATCTTTCCGTTTTATTTTCCTTAGTAGGAAAAAAAATAATTATTTGATCTCTCTTGATAGAAATTTTATAATTTTTTTATTTCAGGAACAGGCAGTCTAGGTGGATCGAGGCCCTTAGGACCGGGTGGCTTTGGCAGCTTTGGAGGTCCTGGAGCATTTGGACAAGGTGGACCAGGAGCTTTCGGACCAGGAGGTCCAGGAGCTTTTGGACCAGGAGGACCAGGAGGTCCAGGAGCTTTTGGACTAGGAGGACCAGGAACTTTCGGACCTGGTGGACCAGGAGCTTTCGGACCTGGTGGACCAGGAGCTTTCGGACCAGGAGGACCAGGGATTGGTCTGGGAGCACCAGGCAGAGTTGAAAACGCTGGCACCACCTATTCACAACAGACACATACAGTCAACATCCCAGTGCCACAGCCTGTACCTGTCCCAGTTGACAGGCCCTTCCCAGTACGTGTCCCAGTGCCTAGACCATATGACGTGCCTCGCCCATTCCCTGTTGAAGTGCCACAGCCCTTCAGAGTAGAAGTGCCCAGGCCGTACCCTGTCGTCGTTCAACGCCCATACCCAGTACCGGTCACCATCAAACACTTTGTCAAAGTACCAGTCCCAGTTCACGTGACAATTCCTAAGCCATACCATGTGACTGTACCGAAACCCTATCCGGTTTCAGTGCCAACTAAAGTAGCCGTAGATGTTCCTGTACCTGTAAAAGTGCATACTGATTCTCACATCGGCCTCTCCGCCAGTGGTATCTCTGGCGGTTTTGGTGGATTTGGAGGAGGCATAGGGCTAGGAGGGTTCAGCAGCCATCATGATCATGATCACGATGACCACCATGACCATCATGATCACCATGACCATTATGACCATCATCATCATCACTGATTAGATGCATAAAATCACAAATTATGTTTTAGTACAATTCTAGTCCTTCCTATTAGCTTGTTTTGTTATTGATTTTTGTTATAAGGTTCCAAAGCATGGAACTAAAGAATTAGTCAATGTATTATAATGAAAATAAATATTTATATGTCCATCACAATTTTGCAGTTAATATATTCCATTATCTCACTAAAATACCTCAAATTTTAGTGAGTCATTGAAGTGTTACATCGATAGTGAAAGCAAAAGAACAAATTACTGAAATCATATGTATCACCAACCACGTAGCACGAAAGAAAACAAAGTTTCATTTGAATCTGTTTCCTTGCACAGAATTACAGATCATCCTGAATGAGTCAAAATGGCGAGGGCGGCAAGAGCCATTCCTCCACAACCAGAGACAGCTGTGACGAATACAATGATTCAATGAAATTTAACTGTATTATATATAAAATACCGGTCTATTACATCTCGTGTGCATTTCATACTATTGCCTAACATTTCAATTCAATTATTGGGCACTCAAAAATATATATAATTGGATGGGATGACTAGTCTCCAAGTCATCAAATATTAATAGAAATGTACCTCACTCAAACACATACTCTAGAACAAAGGGCAAAAAGCAGGTTTGATTTATCTAAGTATCTCCAAGAGAATCTCTATAAATTATAATTTCATTATACTGGAGAGTGATATTTCCAAAATAATTATTGCAGCGCGTGAAGTATCGTCGCATCATACTGAATTCCATTATCTAAGATCAACCAATAATTTTGACTTATTGCATTTTTGATCATTTTAATGCGTAGGTTTTAGATGGGCTATTTATGCGTTTCTTGTCCGATTATAGGCTTTAGAGAATAGTAATTATTTTCTAGTGCTAGATAAAATTGTAAGTAAAAAATAAAAAATAATTGATCTGTATAAAAATTTGTTGTTCTCATAGTTATTCTTGAATGTAGTCAAAAAACTAATATAAAGAGAGTTTTGATGCCCGTTGAAGTATTTTTATATTAATACGTAAGAAGTACCAAGACAACAAAACAAATTTTCGTTCCACTTCATATCAATAACCAATAACAATAGGAAATGTATTCCATGTATTGATCGAGATATCTGTACAATGTAAGTAAAAATACCTGAGATAATATCACTGAACGAGAAAAGAAGGATGGATCCATCTGAAAACGATCTGTGTCAAGGAAAAGTTATATCCAGAATATCTTGTCTTCCAAGGCTCGCAAGTGTTCGCAAGATAAAATATGAGTAGTGCTTGCATCGCATACGGTTGAGCGCATTACCCTATAATCTCTTTTCTAATCCGCTCAATAATATTCCAGCTGAGAAGAATATTCCAGTAATTTAAGTGCAAGTGGATCAGCTCAACTAAACATTTAAAGTAATCACACAACAGCTATAATTCATATGTGAAACTGTGTTATAATTACACAACTTTTTATCTACATGATGGAAGAGTTTCACCAAGTAAGAGCATCTTCAATCTACATGACATAAAAAAGTTTGAGAATGGTTTTCTTTTTACAAGCTGTCCCGCCGTCCATGCAGACATCACAGGAAGACCAAAAAATACGCCAAATTTTCCGACCACAATGCTTTCTCGCTTATTCATCTACTGAAAGTAGACGATTGTGCTTATGGCGCTTCAATACCACTACTCGTTAGAAATTAATAACATACTTTCACTGAAACCAAATCTTTAATCTGTAATAGATATAAATATGTATTTTATGTAAATGTATAGGACATTCCAGATGTTATAATTCGATGCAAAAAAAGTTTGAGTTAAATTTACCGGTAATATATTAATAAGTTTAAAGCAAAAATTCTACAATATTATTAGGGCATCACATATTGGGAAAATCGGTACATATTTTTCGTTTCATAAGGGACTAGAACAAGACATGTAGGAACTAACTCTTAAACCACTATGGCATATCTCACAGACATAGCATTCTTCCCTAGACTAATAAATATTCAGTAGGTCTTGGTCTTGTTTCAAGTACTATGTACTTATATTCTCTGTTACTCTTACCGGCTCAGGATTCAACTATTAATTATAATAGAGAAAAGCTGGAAAGAATCTTGAGAGAAACCTCAAAATATCACATAATTTTCTCACATATTGAATAGGGGATAAAAATCCTATAAATTTTAAGACATCTTGAATTGATAATAAAAATGTAGAGCATGTAAAGAAGTTATGGGAACTCAGACTTTTTTTCCTATTACTGCTGTCAATAAAACTATTCCAATAAGAGAATAAACATTAGCTGCTATTCGGCCATACCGTATCTTATAAATAATATATAAATAAGTAAATTAAAATACTCAATAAATAAATAAATGAACTATCCAACGGTTACTGAAGTTAAAAGGTGACAAAGACGTTAAGCGGCGTATGACAAACAGATCAGTCGACAGACAGGCTAACAGACAGACAAATCGATAGCGAAAACACATAATTATGTTCGAGATGCATCATTGTGCATTGAAAAAACCACAATGTCTCCAACTGACAATTCCTTGTGGGCTCAATACTTCTCTCGCTATATGTGTGCGTGAGGGAAAAAATAGGTAAAACATTGATAAATTGGAATTGAATAGATGAGTTATGAAATCTAAAACACAGAAAATAATCGATCTGTGCCACATCTATTTCATATCAATATACAAAAGGTAGCCCAAGCTATTATTAGTTCTCTTACAATATGATGCATACAATACCTGCGCTACATCCAGGATTATAGTAAGTCCTCCTTTTAAGTCAAATGACCTGAATATTCATCGCCCTCGAATTATTTGCACATTTATTCGTGTTCTTAATAACTATAGATATTTCAGAGTGGAAGTCTTGCCAAATCCGTTGTTAGCGAAACGTTGATGGAGCTACCTCTATATTGCTATAAATAAATCACACTGAGGCGTTTCGAATAAATTGTGAGATGTAAAGTAGTTCATGTAACTTTAGAAATATATTATGTGACTGATTCTTATGCCTGAAATAGTCCTTCACTTTACCTAACGTTCACGCCAACTCGAACGCCTTCATCAAAGTAAAAAAAAATAACTTTCAATTTTTACAATGTCTATTTCAATAAGGTCATTATAGTTCCCAGATTTATTTCTTCCATATTTGTACTTCGATAAAATTCAGTCGACGTTTTTTGAATTAGCAATCAGTTCAAGTATAAGATGAAATGTAGTGGATTCTATAGTGTACATTTAGAATTAGTGACCAATCAAACTTTACTAGAGCGAAATCATGATTTATAAAATACGTTTGATTACTTATTTCTCTAAAAAAACATTGTCAGAATACCATGGTAACCATCAACGTCAGCTACAGGCTACATACATTTCACGATCTCACAATTATTGTTACCAAAAGTTATAATAGTTAAAGAAAATTGTTATTGTAAAATCAATTTGTTCTTTATATGTAGAAAAAGAAGTTGAGGTAATTGACAAGTTTGACAGAGAGTGAGCGGAATAGTCGGGCCTCTGTTTGATGATCAGGTAGGTGCGACATTGAGAAACCAACATGTCAGTCTTCGTGTTGGCAAAAATCATACAGCACCACGTAGCCAACAATTGTGCTTATTTACGCAATAGATCAGTAGTAATTGCTTCTCTGATTTGTAAGATGAAAATATAAAAAAGTATATAATGAATCCGGGAGACAAACAGAGTATTATTCTTAGAAGTTATTATTTATAGTTTCTCTACTTGAACACATGTCACTTTTGGGAAAAAAGCCACGGTCAAAAACGGACAATAACAATTAACCCTAAACTCCTTAGAGTATACTACAGTCACCCCCTTTCCTGAAGAATTATCGAACTAAATTATAGAAATTCTCAAACATTAAGCGGGTAGGACCTCTTGGAGATCATTCCATGAAATCATCTTGCAAAAATACGCTCATCTTAATAAACCTTAATGTCGGCAATATAGCAGAGCGGACAGCAGTCAGCAATGAAGTGGAAGAAGCACTCTGGTAATCAATTATCTTTAATTACGGGTAGGAAGCAAACCATTCCGACCAAATATTTCCATAATCTACTTTGCAGAAAACGCACTTCATGATTAAGCTGCATTTAAATTGGAGCGAACCCATGCGGGTAAACGACTGATTTCGATCGGTTTTTTGCTGCAATTTAATGCACAAATATTCGCGTTTATCGATGCCACATGTGTTTGAAATTGATATTCGCTGTTCTCATCCCATGCTTATATTGGCCGATGATAAACTAAAAATCAAATAATATTATTAAAATAATAATTTATTATAATGATGTGCCTCTTCTCAAAAAGCCAGTCTTGTTTTTAAATAACTTTTACGCATCTTCACATAGAAACACAAATCATACAAAAACCTGGAAATAAAATGTATGATCTATCTGTTGGTTTGGAGAACATTAAATTCTTCCCTGAAACATACTCAACGAAACTGTCAAAATTGTCTGAGGAATTGGAAAGACGATCGTACTTCAACTTCTGACAAACATCGTTGTTTTTCAAATGCCTATGTCGTTTATTTCAGATTTTTCAACAATGGAAAAGCATCATCTATATTGTAGATTTTTGTATACAGGGATCCTATGCAAAATCCAACCCGTCTTTCCGGTAAATGTCCATGTCATGATTATATCAAAATGTATTTGTTTCGTCGTCTGTACTGTGATGAAGGCTGCCAAGGTAGCCAAACAAATGGTAATAATATTTATCCATTTACATATGATTTCATTAACGCAAGCACAACTATAAGATAAATTCCCTACATTGCATCATAGGCTTGGCGAAACTGCATTTCAGGAAGCCACATAAAGTGCCAGATTATCAAGCAAATGGTCCAGAAGCCAAGAATGCGAGCGAAATTAAGCGGTTGTCTGAAAACGCATCAGGTTCTCTGGAATGTCTACCGTTGGAATTCGTTTCGTATACGGAGCTTAAGAAAGATATCCTCTATTACAAAAGATGCTTTATAGATCACTGCGTACTTCATCAAAAATAATAGCACACAGCATGTGTAGTATTATTTTTTCTATTATTGAACTGTACTGCAAAATTACCATTAAAACAGTAATACTAGTAATTCTCAGTTAGCAAATCATATTTCACCAAATTATCAAAATACGGTGTATGTACTACAAGCAATTGAGGCCAGTTTTTATACTTCAAAGTTCAAACATCTCTTGAGCCAACTTCATCATCTTATTTTGCCGTAAGAATTAATTAGGTAAGCCGTAAAACACTGTTAGGTCATATACTACCTTTCAGCAACAAACTTGAGGACTAGACAGCTTACCAAATCCAATATGCGGATGTCCTGTTTTCACGTTGAGCAACATATGTCATGGCTCGCGAGCGAAACAGCAGCACAAAGCATTCAAGTTTATATCATCTGTAGATCACATTGAATCAATCTATTAATTAATATTAGGATTCATTTTTCTGTCAGCTAATACTTCGCTTATGCATGAAAGAAAAAAGTTTTATCATATAATAATAGTTTCTTATTTTTTCTAATTATTCCACAAATGATATCCACAAAATGGTGTGATTTTGAAACCGTTGATCTTACACTCAATACATAAAACGATAGAACTGAAGAAAATTGTTCAATATTTCACAATTTAATAAATTCAAAAAAATCAAAAATTCATCAGTTCATAATTCACCCCGCGCGTACGTGGGCGTAAGGATAATTTAGTATTATTTTGAATACAGTTTCTTTTCTAGTATCCTGAGAAACTACCAAACTAACACATAGTTATTTTCTCACTTTCAGACTATAACCCCCAAGCCGATGCTAGGTATGTGGCTGGGAATTATCAGACATGAGGTGACTGTACTGCCTTGGATAAATGGCGCTTGGGCAATGATATGAATCATTATGAACTTCATGGGTAGATCGTCTGGTGAGTTCAACAATAAGGAAGGATTTAATTTTGGTATCTGAGATCGACAAACACGGTCAAAGGTGGGCTAGTTGCCATGCACCACTACTGTTACTGCTACTTGTCACTTTGGACATGTGTTGAATATAATATGTATAATAACGTCATCTTATCCAAACGTTATGTCCCAGTTCCCACAAAATTGGCAGCAATATAATTTCCATACCGTTGCAAACACTACCAGCAATTTGAAAGATGCAAGTCGTAAAAATTCATGAAACGATTATCTTAACAACCCCTAAGGGTATAGAAAAGTTTTGTGGAGCTTTAGCAACCACGTAACGGCCATTAAATATTCAGGATTATCCTGGAAAAATACCAACCAAAACATGCAATTACACATTCAATTAACATAAAAAACGATAGTCGTGCAGAGGATGAAATGATGGCTGTAGATGTGCCACATTCAAAGCATCTTGAACCTTGGCATGAAAACAATGAGGCACGCAAAGGTTCATTTTAAAGAAGAAGACATGGATGTGAGAAGAGTTGTACTGCTTAATGTACAATTGTTAGACTTCTTTGGAGTCATCTACGATAATAGCCATAATAATACGATTCCCAAATATATTAGGAGCTGTTTTTTTGTTGGTAAGTTTCTGACAACTGATTTCTATCTATGATCGAAAGTCACCAGGTGATTTTGTGTTCCTTCTACATACTAAAACCTGAGACAATAGATTAACTATGTACTTACCTCAATCTTGTAGTACCGAATCATGTCGGACTATTTTTATAAGTTTGAAAATTTTAACTCAGCCTTGTTTGTATATCTTCGAGCTATGTGTTTACATATTTAAATATAAAAACAGGTTTCCAATTGTGGCCAATATTCATAATACAAACACAAGACAAAAAAATTTATTGCAAGTTCCTTTTGCTAGATGTAATGCAACTGCAGATTCGCTCATGGTAATGGGACCTAAACTATTCAATCGTCTACCGGACTATATAAAGGCAAATACTAGTTTTAATACATTCAAAAGAGACCTCAAAAGGTATCTCTTGGAAAACTGTTTTTATAGCTTGTCAGATTTTTTGTGACGTCCTTCATTCGGCAGAGTGTTTCTTTAACTTCTCTGTATTTTAAGTAGTTCTTAAGGTTTTACTGTGACTATTCCTATACAGATGTCTGTCTTTTGGAAAATAAAAAAAGAAAAAAATAAACTTCAGAGAATTAAAAGACGGACAGACAGACTGACAGAAATGAATCACATGTTTCTTTCGTTATGTATGAAACATCTAGAAAACACAATATCTCCCAATTAGAAATTCTCCGCGAATACAATCCAACAAAGCATGGGAAGTGAAGCTAATAAACAACACAGAAAAAGGAAGAGCACCTAAACGTTAGCCCTTAGAACTGTTCCAATATGGCCAGAAGACACCGCGTCAAAAACTTGGTAATAGTATTTGCGCATACAATTGATGATTTTTACTCTAACGTTATCGGACTAATAATACGCCAAATATAGTGAAATACGCGAAAGTTCTTAGCTTTTCACCAGTTACCTGAAAAATCGTCGTTTAATGGCGGTCAATGGTGCAAGAAGCTTGCTCCAAACATCCAACTTATTCATACGAATAAGACTCACTTCATTCTTTGTTCTCGTCCAACTTTCTGGAACAGTCTCCGACACCGAAGCTGCAAACTTTTCGGACAGTTTATCTGCACTGGAAGGATGTTTCAATTCCAGTCAGAGAACTAAGCTGAAAGTTAAGCTGACGCCGTCACCGTTAATCAAAATTTAGAGGCGTATAACTTTAATGAGGTGTCCTTATAGAACTTTAACATTTAAATCTATTAGGAAAAGTAATCATTACATTTTTAACAGTTATCCAGGAATAGGAAGCTAAATCCGATAACAAACTAGTTCATAAGCCTACAGGTATTCTCCTCAGTCATCCATGTTTCTTGGATTATCTATACTCTTATGCATTTCAGCACGATCATGTTGCCGACCTTGCTAGGTCGGCCTCCCAGAACCAGGGGTTTTCCCCGTTGGCATCCTCACCAGCTTTAGTTCGACCGAGGCTCTTCCAAAATTCTTTATTTTGGAGAATCTCAGCGATGTGAAATGGGCTGCCGGGAATTCTCGCAGCGCTCCTGTTGCATGATAGGCTTTATACCTTTAGGGGAGATTATCTATAAAAAACAGAATACGATGTGCTACTCAATATATTTTGTTGTTTCGATGATATATCTTTACTTCCAGGATTTTGGTTCTTCACAATGTTCATCAGCGAACTGATCAACTTGGTGCTGGTAGTCGACAATTTGCCAGACCTGGTCTCGGCGTCCTTCTTATTTCTCACCCATCTGGTGCACCTGATCAAGTACATTCACATCTACATGTACAAGCGCAGAATTCGCCAACTCATTATTGATATCGACAGAAAGGAGTTCAAACCAAGAAGCGAACAACAAGCAATCATACTACAAAAGTATGCAAAAAGTTCCAGATTTATAACTGTCAGTTTTCTGATGGCGTGCGTTGCCACGTGCGCCTTTTGGGGCATTTATCCTTTCGCTGATAGGTAACTCAATAATCCCCTTGAAAGGTAGTTGTCAAATGAGGTAGCTATAATTTTTGCATGTTAGTGATGATCAAAGTCCTGCTGTCCAGTTGGGGATTCGAATCAATTTTGAAATAGATCCCATAAGACCCTTCATGATTTTAATATAATATATACCCATTCAATATTTTATATCTATGTGTGGGAATCAAAATTCTGTACTATATTCTTTTCGAAGAGTAGATCGTTTACAAACTTAGCAAGATGTATCGGTTACTACTGGGAGTCTTTAAATGAAGCTACAGAATCTGGGGCATAGTTCATTTCATAAAGCATGACTGAATTAAAACGCCACACATATTCTTCAACCTCTTCAATACATAAACTTGCCTAACCACCCGACACCTGTTCCGCCAACTATATTAGCATCTTCAGGGAATATTTAAACATTTTTATCCTCCTCATGAATATGCGAACATAGATAAACAATTGTCAGGTTTTCCAAAGTAGTAGTTTGGGCGAGTGGTGAAACTGTGTCGCGTTTCTGAAACAGCTAATCTTCAAATACTCCGATATAAACTGCAGCTAGTTTGAAACTGTTCCGAATAAAAATCTTCCAGGAAATTATAGCTACCCCAATTGAAGTGAAGCTGAAGTAACTTAAATCGGTGTGTTATAGGGTGTTGACATTACCTTTGGCTGGCTGGTTCCCTTTTAATTCAGGTGATACGCCAATGTTCCAGATAGCCTTCACGTACCAGGTCATCGGAGCTACCATCAATGGTCTCACAAACATCAGCATTGATACTTTCATGTCAGGTAGGATATTGAATATATAACGTATGCCAGGGTTTACAAGCAACTGAAAAAAATCGAGCTTAATAAATGCCTGCAATAAAGCTTATGGTTTCAACTGTTATGTGTCTATCCGCGATTAAATCTAAAACTATTTCATGGAATCGGCAATGACTAATGATTAGAATAATTAGAGGGAATCAAACTCATGACGTCCTACATTGTAGGCTGAAGTTTCTTATCATTTATCAATGGCGGGACCACCAAACAGAACTGCAGATGGAATGTGGAACGTACCTTCCCCACGCATTCTTCCTTTTAACTTTCTAACTTTCTTTTCCTCATGATGTGATCAGTCACTTTTCTTCGATGTTCCAGACTGGTCGTCATTTGTAGTGTAAGGCTTATCCGCTAGACGTATTGCTAATTTGTGGAGTGAGTTCAGAATCTGCAAGCTGTATTTCGAAATCCATCCTTTCATATTTGAGCAATAGCCCAATGATGGTCTGAGTCTGGTAGGGATTTTCTGGTAAATACAGTTTTCTGCATAGTAAGAAAAATCACAGCTTTTGAGAAACCGAGCCAACCAACCAAGGCCAGCAACGTGGTCATCTTATTTTTGATGTTAACCCCCAGAAGCGTACTGGAAAGAAACTTATGTGTATTGGCATGTCTCTTCCACCACATTTGGTAGAACAGCGTGTGTTCGTAGATCCCCAACATTCCATTCCATTGATAAGTCCAACTATTTACCCTCTTCCATGTAAAGAGAAGAGGCGCTCCAAAGGTACCATATAAAATCTCAAATAACCTCATTACTACGGACAGTCGGTCCTCCTGATTATGAAGAAGTACTTAGTCGATCCACTAGACTATTTTCGGAAATTAGAATGTTAACATAGACCTTTGCCTTGAACCGCAGGCAAAAATTACAGCAATCATTAGGTAATTTATCCCTAATTTGAGATGATTTCCATATCCAATGACAACTTATCATCGTATCAATGATGATTTCAATTTGCTCGATTTCTATTTAATTTAGTATAAAAAAGCTCCATTGAGTAATATCACTTAATAATCTCCCATTTAGCTTATGTGAGAGCCATTTTAGATTAAATAATATCATTATCCAATTATCCAAGGTAAGTGCTCAAAAACTAAATGCTGAAATAGGATATAATTTATAAGTGGCTCAATCAACAATATACTGAAGTTCATTCCATTAAGAAGTGTTACAGTGTCAAGATGTCAAGTGAAACATCTCAAGCAATGACTATGGACAACTTTGTCCGTTTGCCGTACACTCTGTTGAGTTTTTCTGGCTGTGTTATAGCCAAAAATCAACACGGTTCCCTACAGAAAATTATATACGTCTGTCGTGTTATACTGTTCATTGGTATTCACAATCCCAAAGTACACATACTGTACACTGAGCTTTTTTCTGTAGTGCAGCTTAAGCTATAGCTCTCTAGGCAGGTCTAAAATATCATAATTGCTTGATCACTATAGCAGTACTATGAGCACAAACCAGGTAGAACTTTGACAATATGACGCACTCGATATTACTACATTAGTGTATCTCTTCGTCACGACTAGCTACTAAACTATATTACGTAGAATCGTGTGAATTTTCATTGCTTCAACGCTTTTGTACAGATTTCTTACTTTAGCGCTGGTGAAAAACACATCGTTATATAGCTTTTTTGTGCTCTTCATTTTATCTTCCTTGTTCTTAATAGTCAAATGAAAGAAGATGATTGACCTGTCAAAAATTCAGATGAAGATTGAATTTTGGAATTAGGTATTTAGAAGCATGTACTTCATTTCAATAAAAGGATGCATTCGCTACAGGAACCCTAAATTGTCGAATATAAATTTGAAATTATTGTTAAGTTCTTTTAAATACTAATTACATTTTTCTAATATTCGATTACCACATCGCATGCAACTATTTGTTAAAATGAGGTATAGACCTTTAACTACCCAATTTCTTTCATACCTGAACTTTTGGAAGGTTTTTATAAAACGTTTTGTTGTAATACTAAGCTATAAACAAAGTAAGTTTAAAATGGCATCACTAGAGTAAATGGAGCCTAGTCAAAATTGCTCAGTTATTCGGTTTTTCATACTCATTGATTCAAACTAAATTTTAAAACGTACCTGGAAGTTATAGGGCTAACGTCATAAAAGTGCATAGTAGTTCATAGTCCAGCATCAATAAGAATTGTAAAATAATTATTTCAAAGAATAGGTAAGTTAGTACTTTGATAATTGTAACAAGTCCATTTATATGTATGAAGTAATATCTCCGAAAATCATTGTCAGGAGGAAACAACTTTCAGGGCCTGGGGCTCGTGAATAACGCTTCTGATTCTCTCTCGATGGGAATCATTCGAAATTGTTGGTGGGACTGTCACTTAGACACAACACCTTCAGACGCAGAATAGACTTGATGAAGGTAGCAGATGATCCGACATGCGATCATTACTGTGGTCTAGCGTTCTAAGACCAGAAAGTGTAAGATTGGCACCTTCGTTAAGAAGACTGATTTTAGGAACTAAGTGAAGCGGAGGCGTAAATGGCCTTGGCATCAGGCTGTTCCTATTTCATTTAATGATTAATTCAACTCCAAGGATGCATAAGGATATTTTTCTATGATTTAAAAATAACTCAAAAGGGTAGGGGTGCCCTATCCCTGTTAAGATTTTAAAGTAAGAGTCACAGTATTTTTATTCTCACACGCATTTCACCGGATTCACCATTTTGAACAAAGCTCATAGCTGTCAACTGTCAATACACAACAGATTCTTACTTTGTTTCAAACTATACTTTTTATCTAATTTATGCGTTGCATAACATTTGGAAGATTTGTGTCAATTATTTTTAATAGTAAGTAATTCTGGATATAACCAATTACTTGATAAAGTTTTTAAGGAAAATCTGCCTAGATTCCAAAAAGTTCCACGCCCTGACAAGTAAAATGTGATATAATTGTATACTGTCGTTTGAAACTTGTAGACAAGGTGGATTTTTCAAAAGTTTGATTTCGGACTTCCATTGTCTATAAAATTTTGTTCAGTTAACCTGAAGACGATTGAAGATAGCCTATCAATCGAAACGTCGTGATTCTCCAAATTTTATAGACAATAGAAGTCCGAAATCAAACTTTTGATAATTGTATACTGTTCAGAGGAACAAACAAATATGAATCGATTTCTACATACTTGGTTCTCAACCCATCAGCAGTCATATAGAATTAGATCAAGACAAGAAACGAACGAAAATGCGTAATATGGTTTTCAATGTATATCTCAGGGAGCATGCAATCAACAATGACTTACAGGGTACTTAAATCGTCTATAACATAACGGTGCGGTGGTTTTGCTACGGCGTCAACACAAAATACTGGAGATGCGGGATCGATTCCCGTCCGAACCTAAAAAATTTCTCTCACTTGTTCTTACTATAAATCTGTCTCCAGTCACTCCACCTGTATAGAGAGCTCTAGCTAGTTGTTCTCTGATTAATAGTCTACAGTGTACGATGTATTTATATTACCGTTATGAAATGAATATTAACTTTTCAGGTGTCTTCTTATTCACAATGCTTGTAAGTGAGTTGATAAACGTTTTTCAAAAGAAAAAAATACAAGAAATATCCAATGGTCTGTTTCTAACCATGACTCACACGGTGCATTTCATGAAAGTCTGCATTTTGTTCACAAATCAGTTTCAGTTTCATGCAGTTTCGGAGAAAATTAAACGGCCTGAGTTTCGTCCAAAAACACCTCTTCAAAAGCAAGTCGTAGGCTTATACATCAAGGTGTGTACGAATACATTCAGGCTTTCAAATAAATAGGCCATCTTAGAGGAAATGGATAATGTAATTAATAGGAAATATTTTGCTGAGTGGATTGTGTGGAAAGATTTGATTTTATATGCTAATATAATAAGTGGTAATTAAAAATCAATAATTTTCAGTAATACAGCCGATTACAGCGAAAACCAAAAATTCTGTTCCACTTTAGAATTCTCAAATAAAGAATGCTTCACTGTTGAGGTTTTTTCAATTCATTTTGCTGTAGTTTATACATATTATTCAACTTGACATTCCCAAGAAGTATCTAGAATGATATTTCTTGTATCCAAAGTTTGATTTCGGACTTCCATTGTCTATAAAATTTTTGAGTATGGTAACGATTGATATACTATCTTCAATCGTCCTCAGGCGAACCTAGGTACCACCGATTTTCAACAAAAGATTCACAATCTAAGCCATATGTTTCTTCCACTTTCTCGCATTATTCAAAAATATTATATATATATATGAGGTGTGATCAAAAAATAAGGTGAATTTTCATTTTTCTCGAAAAATATTTATTTATTCATCAATTTCTACTTTATCTCCTTCAAAGTAATCCCTCTCGGATATAATGCACTTGTGCCAACGCTTTTTTCAATACTCAAAGCATTTCAAAAAAATATTTTTATGATCTTGTTCAGCTCCTCCTTCGATACCGTCTTTATCTCCTCAATCGTTGCAAAACGCCGTCCTTTCATGGGCCTCCTCAGTTTCGGGAACAAGGAGTCACAGGGGGCCAGGTCTGGGAAATATGGTGCTTGCGGCATCATTAGTATATTGGGTTAAGCCAAAAATTCGCGCACAGGCAACGATGTGTCAACAGGGTGCAAAAGTTAATTTTTGTTCTTCCACAAATTCGGACGTTTCTGGCGTATTGCTTCGCGCAAATTGCTCATAACTTGCAGGTAATATTCCTTATTCACTGTTCTACCCTGTGGCAAGAATGATGCATGATGCACCACGCATCTGCAATCGAAGAAAACTGTAAGTAAAACCTTCACATTTAATCGAACTTGGCGTGTTTTTGTTTTTTTTTGTCTTGGTGATCCAGAATGCCTCCACTGGGACGATTGAGTCTTAGTTTTGACGTCATAACCATATACCCATGTTTTTGGCTTGAAGTAGACTCACCGTATGCCATATAGATCATTCCATGTGTTTTGGAGCCCTTGATTCCATTTTTCACTCAAAATTTAATGCAAACTCTTTGATCCATGTTTTGCGACAGCAGAAAATCGTAGAGTATGCAAAACACTTCTGACCTTTATGCCTCTCACAAACAAACTAAACATGATGCATAGCTGAAATTTGGAACGTATGTTCGAAACGAAAAATCGAAGATCGAAAGCACGTAGCCCGCTGCATTTGAAAATTCACCTTATTTTTTTAACACACCGCGTATATATGCTGTACCATAAATCAAAACAAAAACCAAAATCACAAAGGGGATAACGTAATCCTTGAAATACCAAAGAAAATGATAAGCAGTTTCGAACTCAGCTCAGTAAAATGTGCGAGTGTTGGATATCAACGCTTTTGAAATATAAGCTGACTGGACATCATTGCTGATTAAACGGTTGAGTGCAACTCACATAGCCAATATCTATTGAGACAAAAGGTCAATGATGGTGAAAAAATGATGAGGGTTACACGTCACGTTACGTTGGATTTTGAGTTAGCTACCAACAAAAAATTTTAATGGTACTCTAGGATGACCTGCGTATTATGAATTTTATTATACTAATTTGGCAATTTTAAGAGGACAAAAGTCATATTTTACATGGCAAGCTTCGGTGTACTAAGTACTTGCATATGCTGGGCATTGTTTCCGCTGGCAGATAAATCCTATAAAATATTGCCATTACCTGGGTGGTACCCATTCGATACCTGCACTTCACCAAAGTATGAACTGACTTACGTCTACCAAATAGTATCTGCCACCTCTAATGGAATGCTCAATGCGGCTCATGATGTGTATATTACAGGTATGTATAGTTTTGGTTCCTGATGGACCTATTCGAGTGGGTCAACATCTATAAATGTGTGAACGAATTTTTTAAGGCGCAAATTGGAGTAAAATTCTGTTTGGTATAGACGAGGCTCGAACCTGTATTCACACCAACGCTCCGATCTGAAGAACACGCCGTTCAGACTAACAATCTTCTGGCTATTAGAGGGAGCATATGCAGATTCGCTGTACCTTGTCGCGTGTAGTTTCGGCACGAGGAAATAGTTTGAGCGATAGGTCGCAAGAGCCAGTATCCGAAACTGTGTACACATAGAGGCGATTAAGGACATGAATTGAGATGAAAGAAAAGTTTAGTATAGCTGAGACTCTAACGCGTATCTCCAGAATTCCATGCTGTAATCGTCATCCGAATATAAAATATTGGTCTTATTGACATTTTGGAATAACTACACTGGTGACTCATTGATTTCAATCAGTTTGACGGTATTTCGTCTTCGTCAACCCTTATCACTGGTTAGTGAATGTAATATGGTCAAATTTGGGTAGCTGTATGGTTTTGTGCTGTTGATAGATAATGAGGCTCGGCAAAACTTCTTGGATAGAGCCTTCACACGACTTCATACGGGATTATAGTTTCATCGACATGACTTCTGATGATGAATGTGTTTGTAACTTGTCCAACTAATTATTTCTTAGATGTAGATATATGTAAATATTATGGTAGTATAGTCTCTCAAGGTTCGCTAAGAAGTACACGTTATGTGCATTATTCAATTTGATTTATATTCTGATGCATTGTTCTTCAAGCATATTTCAACCAACATATATTATTAACTAACAGGGTCTTGATAGATGCCCAACAAAACTGGAATTAATGATGAAGAAAAACAGAAGATAAGATTCAAAAGACTACTACTTACTGATCAACCTCGATACCCGAAATGTTGAGTCCAGCTTGGTTTTGATAATAATTTTCGGAATATGATATGATCCCATTCCCATTTCAAGGTATTTTTATTTTTCAGGTCTGATAATGATAGTATGCTGTCAGCTAAATGTATTAAACAATTCGCTTATCAACATATATTCTGAAACAGAGGAGCAATTTGTTTCAAACCAGACAAACATGACCTTCGAAGATACTATGAACGCAAAGCTGGTGGAGTGTGTTAAACATCACAGGTGTATTTTGGAGTGAGTATCCCAAAATAGGAATCTCACGACGGCGCTGGCTTTCGCAAGTTGTGGAGTCAAGAGCGTCGAAACTTGACAAAGGGAAAACCGTAAAGCTCAGTGCATCAACACAGCGTATATAGAGTTATGATTATAGGCCTGGGCGAGCTTTGCATCAAGTCTAATATGACATAATAGTGTCAGAGGTGAAAAAATTATATGTATGGCAAAAGATGAACCATCAACGAAACCACATCGCTACTGCGTTGGTAGCCTTTTTTAAGTTGGCTAGTATCACCAAAATAATGTTAAGAAAAAAGACGTATACAGTATGTTAGTTAATGATATGCGGTAATTCCAAAGACGCATTCCTGAACGGAATTTAGTTTAAAAATTTCATATGGGCATGGCCCAAAAGCTTTGGTATTCAGATACACTTGGAGATGAGTGTTGATGTTGCTATCACACCCTTGACTGGGTTACGCATATATCACCCGATTTCTCTCTATAGTTAGACGGCCAGAAATATGCATGTCTATAGTGGGTCTGATGCATAGTGGTGAGCATCCACTTCTAAAATAATGTTTTTTTATTAATATTTCTAAGATCCTTGTGCTGATTTTGTTCAAATTTTGCTGTCCTGTTCATTGCAGTAAACTGTAGATTACCACTAACTAGAAGATAATCATGATATCCAGTGGCATCTCGAGAGAAATCTCACGATTAATTTTGAAAAAAAATACGTCCACTGATTGTTTCTTAATAATAATATTGATAATATTTTTCGTCCCTTGATATTTCTTCGCCGCGGCGACCAAGTATCTAAGCACCATACGTTTCCAGCTTAAGATTAACTCACCTTTGCATTGATAGAGGAAGCAAATAGATCAAAAATCTTTGAAATAGACCAGGCAATTTTTGAGCCAGTGACCGTAGTAAGTCAGTTTTCTGTTAGGGTGCTTCCGAATGTAATTTGAATTTATTCTGCTTATCTTGAAGCAACACTAAGTTAATAAATAAACTCTACTATCGTTCCAGTTTGACAATGTCACACTTGCATTACTGTCAAATTCTAAATACAGAACAGTGTATAAAGAGAATGGTAGAACGTCCTACGTGATAATAACGCGAACACACAGACTGTCAGACAGAACGATAGCAATAAGTAGCATGGAGTTTCATGATGTAGGCATCACAAAACGTTCAAATTTTCAAAGTTCCTCGATCACAATATAAATAGCTAAATAGACAGATTATGATTATGTAAATATGAAGTTCGATAGACTTTATTGTATATTTGCTTTGAGATATCTATTTCATACTCTGTTTTAGTTTTGCAAAGGAATTCTCGATTATGTTTACGACGAGTATTCTGGGACAATTCGTAGTGAGTGTAATTATCATATGTACAACACTGTTTGAAATGGCTTTGGTAAAAAGTGCAAAAACGCTAACTAAAGTAGAATTATCATTTATCCAGTTTTAGGTACCATTTATGAGCCTCAAATTTGTATCTCTAGTACTGTACCAGTACTGCATGCTGATGGAAATATTTATCCTTTGCTACTTTGGGAATGAAGTAATAATAGAGGTAAGTGTGTCAAGCACTTTCGAATAGATCATTTGTCAAAGCGAAAAAATTGTATCTAAATTTTTATAGTATCGGTAGGTAAAGGGCAATTCGTATGTACTACATGCAGACATGTTGGTAGGCCTCAGAGATGGTACTTTGAATTCATCACTATTATGGAATACATTTCTATCGAATAAGCATTGCACCAGCGATTGCCTGATCTGAGCCTTGTAGAGTATCAGTAGCTGCTCCGGTGAATACAATTTTTAAGTGCCGATCTAGCAAGGCTGACAACATTATCGTGCCATGACATGTTATTGTTGATGTTAATTCCCAGAAGCTTCATGGAGTATAGGATCTTCCTCCAACTCCATGGCTAGTGGACATGCGTGATTCTTATCGGGGTTGTTGTCTGAGTCAACTGTGCGTTAAGCTCAACTCTATTCGTAAATTCACATTCACCATCTGCTAAATTTTCCTTCAATTTTTGCTTGCCATCTTTTTCAAATGGAAAATGAATGAATTATAATGAGTATAAGAAACTATTTACCAAGTAGTAATCGAAAAACATTTATGATGAAACCTGATACATAAATTATTGCTCTTGCCTTTGCAGAGTCACAGGCTAACCAATTTCGCTTATCACAGTGACTGGCTAATCGGATCCAACAAATACAGGAAAAACTTAGTGTTCTTCATGATTCGCTCCCAGAGAACACTGAAATTGTATGCTGGTGGATTCTTTGCTCTTTCTTTGGACACATTTGTTAGAGTAAGTAGTATTCCGTATACTCAAGCGTTATCTACACATTTTCCTATCGCTCTGAAGCTGGCCAATAACTGAAAGCTCATATGAGTATGTTATAAACCTTACGATTGACTATCTTGCCGAATTATGGAAGAAAAAACAACAAAAAATTTCATGTAGATTGTAGATGCTCTTACTTGGTGAATTACACAAAAATTTGAAAAGGCTGCCAATCGGTCGAAGCTAAGGATTCATTCTATTCACATATGTGGTCTTAGTTTTCATTCAATTGAAGCGTAACGAATCGTTCATGCAACCACAGAACGCAAGAGCGCAAGAAGTAAAAATCGAGTACTTTATCCTCCACCTGATTTTTTGTTATGCCCTGAAGTAATTGCAGGCTTTATAAAGTTGCGAAATACGAACCTAAAATAGTTCATACAGGCGAAAATATGTTTCAAAGAAATTAAAACAGTTTCAATTCTGAAGATAGAGAGGGAGGTAGTCTCGGCAGACTAGTTGAAATAGAAGCTTCTGGGAATATTGGGGATGCTGCCACAAAGCTATATGAGATTGTTTAGGCCAACATATCAAAGTACACTCTTTTTTCAAAATTCAAGCTTTCGCCAATGTTTATTAGCTTCATCAGGAACACTACAAAAAAGTAATCAATGCTATTAATTTTAGAGGACACAGCACTATTATTGCCGTTTCTCCCATGTTAAAATTGATTTATCAAGATATTGCCAAATTATTTAAATATATATGTAAAAGTTATGAGCTGAGATTGGCATTATAGATTTACGCTCAGATGATCTTCATTCCTGAAGGAGGCCTGCTCCAATATTTCCCCAAAATCAGAGAACAGCTTCCCACAAACAGCAACAGAAGGGGTCTCAAAGAATATCGAAGGGCTCTCTAGAAACATGGAAGGGCTCTGCGTGGCATTTCTGACCTGCGTTTCGATTTAAATATAAATCGAAACGCGTCACTGATAGAAAAAAGTTTTATTTTGAAGCTGTATGTTAAGTACCTACACAATTTTTTTATCTGCATGGTGGAAGAGTTTCACCAAGAGCATCTACAATCTACATGATTAATAAATAAATTCATCAAGCTATATGTTATACTTACATTTTTATGGAATATCAAAATAAAATCCTAAAAAATGTACATTAAGAGTGAAATGTAACAGCGTGAGTCCAGACTAATGATTCTATACCTCCTACAGAACTCATTGAACTAAATCCACAGAGATCTTGTTGTTTCACTACTAATATAGAAATGTTAATAGACGTTATCATCATTTGAAAATAAACCTATATGTAATTTTATTCGACCCTTAACCAAACTTAAAACTCTTCCAGATACTGAAATCGTCGTGGTCCTACTTTGCCGTCCTACGACAAGTGAACAAAAACAACCCTGTACGCGGCAATATCTGAACATGTCTGAACCGGTATGATGAAAGCCAGCAAAACACCTCACGTAATCTGCACATCGCTCTCATCTCCAGCTATAAAAGGAGTACGAGGCTGCACAGCACGCATCTCAAGTTCTGTTTTCTTAGGATCATGTTCGGCTTTATCTGATTGCATGTAAGAAACAGAATAACAGCTTTATTGAAAACCTCAATCTTATATTTTCTCCTCTCGGCTAATTAACACCACATAAATTTGACTGGGTATCGTTACCAACCTTTCAGCTGCATGGGCAATCTTTATCAAAGTACAAAATAATAAATTTTTGATTATTTTATAATGACGGACATTTTTAGACTGCTTCCAAGATTGTTGATTGTTTTTGAACAAGATAGTAACCAATACGAAAAGCTAGGTTACAAACTATGCCTTTTCTTTATTGGTAAATCCAATAAAATAAAAAGGAAAAAGATGTAGTTCGGGCTCCCATACATCGGGCAGCTGTTTAAGCAGAAGGAGAAACCGAGGATAACTAATTTCTGCATCCTTGTGGCCAAGATGTGTGCCGATAGACGACATGCCGGTATAGATTTTCATGCAGAGAGCAACGTATTTCTCACTGGTCTGGCTGAAGCCTATTATTATTATTATTAATATTATTTTCGTTTAGTGGCATCAACTGCTATGGGTATTAGCCGTAGCTGCTTCGGTCATACTGTATAATTATGTGTTGTTGTTTCTGAGAGTTTGGTACGCTAAATACTGACGTATGTATTCGTGAGTATAAAAAATGTTGGGACCTTCTGCCATTCGTCTCTAAGTAGGAATAACATATGTAGTGCTTCACGAATATCCCTGTATAGTTGGTAGTCACTCAAAATATGTTCTACAGTCTGGCTCTCATCACATTTTATGCATCTGGGTCTTGGGCTACTGCCTAGGAGATACGAGTTGGTGAGATTACAATGGCCAATGCGAAGGTGGCATTCCCGCCATCTGTACCAGAAAACAATCACCATTCAACTTTATGTATGCAGACTCTTTGACCACCCTCTAAAATATCTTTAACATAATAAATATATATCAGATCATATTTGACATTACGCCTATTATTGAAATGATTAAAATAGAAGAGGTGAAATGACGAAGGAACAAACATCACACCTGCTATCGACATGCATGTTTCGTGTTAAGCCTAGACTCGTCAGTATAGCCCGGCCTAGGGAGACATTGAGTGGTATATACTTAAACCACTCAAGGGTATGATAGCAAAATAAATACTCATTTCCAAGCTCCGCGCATTATGGCACTGCCTATTGGCGACTTACGAAGTGTTAGGATCTTTGACGTAAGTTGCCAATGAGCAGCGCCATAGTGCGCGACGCTTTGAGATAACTATTAAACCAACAAACAGGTAAGGGCAGTATTTAAAAGAAATAGATAGGAACAATACTAAGCCCCAACTCATTTATATATCAACACCAAATGTTTTGTGGAATGTAATTATGGTCTTTGAAGCTTATTAAAAGTATTGAATTGATCCGAACTTTTGTGAATATCTGTGAAAAAAAATGTAACTTCAGTTAAATTACGCATTTAAGTATTTCAGAAAACCTTCATTCACGTTAAAGACGATTCACCGCACTAACATCACCGAACACCTTTATTTCCTTGCCTCCCTCGTTTTTCGCAATAAAAGGAGCTCCCAGCTTCGGTTTTACTTTCTTTGCATGCTGTTTACCTCTGCTTAATTGCATATTAAAGTTGAATTAGAAAGTTATTAAAAGTTTCAATTCTTTGGCGAGCCTTTTGTTCACGATAAGATTGAGCTTTGTGTTGTGGATGGTGGAGGAAGATTTCTTCCAAAGACGCCTGTGTAGATTAGGTTGTAATTGTGTTGTACCTTTGAGCCTAAAAGGAGCTTCTTCTATTATTACAGTTGTAGATACAATTGTTCAAACTAAAACACTTAGTTCCCACTTATAAATTCCCATGTACGACCATTCAACCACCTCCTTGCATTCGATCTGAGTTATTGACTCCCAAAGTTAACTAGGAGAAGCATTCTTGGTAACACTGAACTATAACGCATGTGCAAATCATCTAGCCGAGTAATACCCTCGCAAAAGTGAGATGTTTCTGAAAAAATTTCATGGGAAGTATGTGGATAGCTGGACCTCTTTGTAAGTTTTTTAACTTGGGTATAACGGCTTCGAGCTGAACGTTTGAGATACCAAAAAAGCATTTTCTAAGCATTTTATCTGCAGGCTTTAAAAGTGTCTTCACATTATAAAGACGCATATAAATATAATAATTTAATTTAGGTGAGCATTTCAATACTTTCTATAAAAAAAATACTGACTATAGTCCTAGTACAAATTTATTCTTTGCTATGGCAGTTTGGCTGGATATTTCTTTATTGTAAAAAGCATGTTAAAAATATATTTTTCAACATTAATTAATAATTTAATTATGAGAAAATTAATAGACACATACATCAGCCTGGTTTAATGCATTGGAAACATGAGTGGTTAGGTATTATACATACTTCTACCAGTATTTATAGGTAGTGTGGTGCACGTCAATCTAGTCCATCTATATGTTTCCCAATATTTAGTGCTGCCACATCTCTGGAAATCTATATTACATTAATTCCATGAATTACGATTGAAAACTTTATAATCTACAAATATAGGTCTGTCCATGCATGTGATATCACTCATATTTTAGAATAAATCTTAAATAGGTCTTTATCCGCATTTATTCAATAGAACCATTATGCTAATATCAGGATAATTATTGAAAATTATTGAAAATGCAGTATATATATATATAGTTTTATACCTTGCACGTCACTGAAACATTCACAACGTTGGAATGCCCAGCACTCTGCCGCTTCCAGCATGAAGGGACCCTATAACAATATCTCACTTTATCCAGACAAACGTACCGTCCGTTATTTTTAGCGTTATTGTGTCGGTTAATGCGGCTTTTCCAACCCTCAAAGCTAGCATTTGTGCCTTTATCCGCTTTCAATGGAATGAAACCTAAAAATCTAGTTCCATTCAAAAATGAGTACGCTTGGCATCGGAGATAATGCAACCACACAAATTCTGTTGACCCCTGGAAAGTTGAGCAGTTACATGCCTGGTCTTGGTGAATTCAATTTGGATATATGGCAATGCAAGACCAAATTTAGACGACATCGATTTGTGGGGAAAATGTGTATTCAAAGTTAATAATATCCTTTCCCATCAGCATCATTGTGAATAGAATTCAGAATACAAATGCTATTGGCTGGAGTTTTCGGTTCAAGGTGATTGCGAACACCGTTCACCTTGGTTTTGTCAGGGTGGACCCTTCTCCTAAGTCGCCGTTTGTTGAAGTTGCCAGATATGGTACATTCAACCGAAAAAGTGCATGAATACAATGAAAACAAATGTTGAGCTTATATGAATGTTGATGAAAATACTTCCATGAACAATATTATTACGAACAATTACGTTATCTAGGTATTACGAACGTACCTCGTTCGTTATGAAACAGGTTTCGTCCATATTATGATTTCCTTACATTCCAGTCTTCTGTGAGAAAAAATAAATGAAAAAGTTGTATCCAATATTTCCTACAATCAAAGTAAGTAAAAGAAAAACACAAAATCACGTTTTTGATCAAGCATATAAGTTTTACAGAACTAAACTTATAACCAAAAAATGATTGTTAGAAATGCTTAGGACTTACTATATCGTAAGTTTGGGCGTAAAAGCACGGAGAAAGTATCTCTAGGAGTTCCAATCCAGATTTTGAAGACAAGGTCAGAAGAAAACCAAATTAAGATAATTGGAAAAACGTTCTAATGGATTACAATAATTGAGGAATGCTGTAGTAATTCTCTATATTTTAAATTATCTACCACAGAACTCACGACACGAGGTTGTAGAAAATGATTCCTTTTGTAATTTGTAGCTATTGAATATTAGAATAGCTACCATATAAAATATATATATATATATATATATATATATAAAATATATATCCGTAGTTTGATGATTTTTTTGTAGTGTGGTTTTAATATTTTTCAACTTATTTCATATTAATGTTTGGCTTACAACTCAAAATTCTTGCTTTATGTATACCAATGATCAATGATCAATTCGCTATTGTTAATGTTAATAGAATAGCTTAGGATATTAATATGACACATTATATACTTTCGAGTCTCTGTTATAATTAATTAAACGTCAAAGTCTTTATCTATAAGTTCCAGAACCATCAGTTTTGGTATATACTCGAAATATTTGCATTGATTTCATTAATGTCGAGCAAACGTTTATCAATAACAATATTTCATAAATAAGGCTATTCGTAAGTTTCATAATCCAATTCAAAAATATCATTTTATGTAATCTGTAAAGCTTGTCCTGTGGTTGTATCTCTGATTCATTATATCTTCCGCTGGAATTGTAACCACAACGTATGAATGAATGTATTTACTGACTTGTCAGCTTCCTTGGCAGCTTTTATCAAAGTATAGGATAGAATGAAAAAAAATGTCTAATTAGATTTTCAAAATCAATTCATAAAACATTTTCATATAAAACGAACAAAATTGGTCATAAAATTTACACTAAATAAACTCTACCTGTACCATAAGAAATTTGGCGACATCGCCGTTTTGAGGATGTGGTCTGGAGCTCGGAATCCAGAGTGTTGTCAACTTAACGTTGAAGTTAATACGTATCGTTTATGATGTCTTCCATCGGAGCGCACTGAGATAATCTGGAAACATCTATAACAGGCGACAGCCACTATTTCCACCCCGTTGATTGCAATATCGATTTTTCTATATTCGAAGCCGGCTGCCAGATAGAAGCGAAAGCCGACTACTTAATTAAAGTTGCGGTAGTTATTTAATGAATTTTCTGCAGTAATCTAACCGCGAATAGCTAAAAAATATATGTTTGTTAAATAAAAAAATTTTTTCGGGAGCATTTTGAGAAAAATCCTGATAGATGTTTGTTGCCAACCGGGCTCGAACTTAACTCTGCAGCATTCCCTGTTGATGCCGTAGCCGATGGGTACGCGAGGCTATCGTATCGCCACTTACATTTCAACTGCTTATTCGAACCTCGTTAAAGCAATTTAAGGAATAATTTCACTTAATCTGTTACTTTTTCGTTGTTAGCTGAGAATGCATATTCCACAAAACTAGCAAAATCTGTCTGCCAATTTTTTTCACCGACGACGACGCGTCCGTTCTTCAGTATTCATCGTGAAAAACAATTATAGAGAAAGAGTTCTTTGATCCATAACTAGTGTTTAGGTTTTCAGTATCCAAAATATGTATAATCTCCAGAATAACAACGCTTTGATATACCCTTTTGATATAAGATGTATCTTCAAGCTGACTACCTTGCAGGTGCTATATTTTATGTATTACTAATGCTTATTACTGTATGTATCATTTTTATGTTGCTGTATTTAAAAAATATAATATCTTCTAGGGGTAAATATTCTTTTAGTCATTTTCAAAATTGCTTTATAATAACTGTTCGGGTTGGAGGAGGGATAGAAAAAAATGATCCTGGGCCTTCATAGAATTTGAAACAGTGGCTGATGATAATCAAGATGTGAATTGATTTTATATTTCATCATTTTTGGATGATCATTTGGTGACATCAGTTTTTTATTTGTTTATAGTCTTCTCAGTCTCTTGACTCATAAAAATTGTCAGACAATACACCAATTTCATCAGTTATACTATTTAAACAACTGAACAAAATAAATACCTTTTCGAGCGAACGCCTAAACTAAAAAAATAGATACACATACTCGAAGGAAAATCCAACCTACGACGGAATCGAACTACCTAACTTCTATTTGCTGGACAGGCACTCTACCAACTGAGCTGAGCAAGCATATCTCTCAGCAATAGAATCCCCACTAGTTTATATATGTGTCTCCATCTTACGACTTAGCAAGTAAATAACTTTGTAAACATCTCATAGTAGAATGAGTTATGATATGATTGTGGTAATGCCCATCAATGAGTTATTTGAAGCTATATATTACAGTTTTAAAATTTATTTGTTAATTTTATGGACTGAAGTTATAAATAAGATCGGTTTATCGTAAATAGATTGCTTTCTAACCACCTTCACGTTTTCGAGAAGGAAACGGGCTCGGAAAAATTGTGAAGCATACGCTTAGATCAGTAAATTCAAAGTAATGCTTGTGGTCCATATAGGTTGCTTACAAGTTCTGAACAACAATAGCGTTATTCTATTGAAAATAACTTACCTAGTAACGCCTGGAATAGTCGCGATTTGAAGATCCTGATGACGCGTTCTATGGCAAGTCGTAACTGTTTGTCCTGTGGTCGAATCAACTTAGAATGATAGTCCTCTAATAGCTCAAGCGCCCGGTGCGCCTCTGTAACAACAATATAAATGTTTAAATAGGAACTCGACTAATGTATAGTAAAAGACATGAAAGAAAATCTTTAGCTTGGTCAGATGACAGAATACGGTCATTGATGTAATAATAAATAAGTATGTAATACTACAAACGAGCAAGATCCTTTCGCTGGTATCATCTTGTTTAACGTAATAACTTAGAAAAACCTAAGCTTCCGTTTTCTACCGATGGTTTCTTTCTTCAGAATATAAGATTTTTCTTCAGAATCCTTATGTTCTGAGTAAGGATCCAATCCTATTTTAATGAAGCCTGGTATATTGAGGACCATTCTTTGCTCTTTAAATCTTAAAGTTTTTGCTAAGAGTCTGCATTTTTCGAACTCGAATTTTTGACGAGAGTCTGGTATCATAGTCAAATCTTATAAAAGTTGCCGTTTGAAATGTTTGAGTTACGCTGTTCGAGACAATGGTTTCCATACTTGTTTTGTGTTTTACTTATAGCCAGAGGCTTGTCTACGCATTCGGAACTTAAAAAATGATAGAAACCAGCAGTTTACAATATTCAACTAATAAAAAAGGCAATGAGTGACTTTTTTTATAAAAAATAGAATTTCAAATGGATTGTCTTGGTTCTTCTCACAAAACGATATAAAAAAGTTGAACTTCCATAGATCTTTACACTACGTTTTCTTATAAATAACATTTTACATATTCAGAAAGCTCATCGCACTTCATTAGCACTGTGAAAAGATAACTTTCAACCCATATTGTCCTTCAAATTGTGTAAACTATATCTGTCGCGAAATGAGCCTTCCTGTAGTTCAACCCACTACACGTAGATTCTCCAAATGAGCTATTGGCTCGTTGTTGCAATCTTTGCCTGCTGAGGATGAGCTCATTAGGGTTTTCCAGTGTTCATTGTTATAACTTCTGCTGATGTTTTCACCATTATAAAATCTATATTAGACCTTCTCAGTAGATCAGACTGGAAATTACTATGATCAATCGGAGACGTTTAACGGTAACATCAAGATTTGACGAGGATATGGACCATCGTTATTTGGAAATCATATGGTGTCGATGTTTGGCCAAAACTCGGAAAAAATTGGACGTTACGCTTAGATATGTTCTCATATATATAATTAAGTTGACTTTCGGGTGCATTGCAATAATGAACAACTGATACTTATTATCAAAGTTTCATGATCTAATCCTCAATCAACAAATTACAGTTATGGATAATAGAATCCTCAACCTTGATCTTCAAAGTAGTTCGACAAATAGCATTTTCCATATATTGTGGAGAGATTGCAATGTATGGAAAATGATACATTAAGTAATCATTATTTTTTAACAACAGCAATCCGCATTTAATTTGGTACTATCTGTATTCTGTATCAATTTACAAAGATGATAAGGTCACAAAGGCAATGCTTATCTTGCCAATATTGAAATGCCCATCACACAAAATTAATCAAATGAAGAGTAGACTTCCAATTCAGCTGAAACCAAGAAAATCCATTACGCCGAAGGTTGAGGACAGAATCATAATTCACCATAAATATTGATGACGGATAACAGCTCCGGTAGTTTTGAATGTATTTACGGGGAAAAATCGTTTAATAAAAAGAAGTGCAGCATCTGCATTGTTGAAAAATATGCTGGGAGCCTGAAGAAATGCGCTCATAAATCAAATCATCGATTCGTCGGGAAATCAGACTTCTAACGTCAACACCCAACAATAATAAGAACATTGAGGCATGCAAGGCAATTTGTTATCGAAGAAACTTTCGCTCACTTTTTAGTTTAGGGATTGTTTGTGCAGCCAGTTGTTCCACTTCCGAGAGGAAGAGAAATAATGAAACTAGTTGGCTTGACATACAATTAGTAAAGCCACGCTCACTTTTACCCTTCAGGCATTAGTTTTTTGTTGAAAAGCACTAACTGAGCACGTTATGCGACATTTCATGGAAAAGTTCGAAAGGATAGTTAAATTAAAATAGTTTCGATAACGTTTTTAATTAAAAGACAAAAAGCTAGAAATTCCCATACAAATATCTCGGCATATAAAGCTGCTGATAGGAAAATTTCATGGAAGTTGAATTTTTTGAACGTAGGGCAGTTAATTTGCGCTTTTTACAATAACTATGTGGTATGTGAAAATATTGAAGAACTTTGGATATTCCTCTTATATCCTCAACTCCAGAGTTTTTAAATCAGGCCAAATGTTTCAATAATCTGAGAATGCAAGTGTAGTAAAGAGTCAATTTACTAATATTTACTTGTAGTAGTACCTCCTTAAAACAGAAGTGGTACAAATGAGACCCCTCTAAGGCTAGCTATGCTCTACATACAAGTTGTATGTAGAGGAAAGCTAATGAATATTATATAATAAGATAAAATTCACTATTTGGGCACAAAGAGTGCATACTAACAAAATAGAATGGATCAAATCTCAAGTACTTAAGAATCTGTATGTTGTCTGTCAGCGGAAGAGATGGAGGGTCACCCAGTACTTAAGAGTCATCTTCCATCAAAATCCTGGAAATTAATAACAACAATAACATGTCAGGGCAAGATCAGTATTCTGCTAAATAAACCATCCACTATCGGTTATAATGCAGTTATAATTCTATGAGACATCTCGTAACGTCATCTACTGTGTATGAATGAAAGAGTGAATGAATAATTAAACAATTTTTTTTGTTATTAACCGTGACTGCTTATTAAAGCTTTGGCGGTAGAAGCTTACACTCAGGACAACAAGCTTCAAATCACAGTCTGAAACTAAACTAAGCGCATATATTTCAAAAAGCAGTCTAAACGAAGCAACCAAACTAATCTACAATTGTCAATTGTCAATTTCTTTCAAGTATCATAAGTCTCATTATTTGTAGTGCCGTTTATTTTAACTGATTTTTTTCGAACCAACTTTCTGCCTCACAGATCTGCCAAATAGCAATTCAAGTACTCCGATTTAATTTAACCCGAATTTACTTAATACGCCATGTACAGGAATTTGTTGTGGTCGGCCTTGAAAGTCTTTCAGCCAGAAGTAACCATCCAATGCGTATTCATACTATCCGACTCATTCCGATTTTAAATGTACCCACCTATGAAATGAGCTCTCCGTGCTCGGGCTATAAAGTGATTCGGTGGATCAGTATTCAACTCAATAAGGCCGTTTGAGTTTCTTGTGGAGCTGAATAAAACATGGATGTTTAGAGGCCGCAGGGGCAATAGGGGTGCATTGTTGCAGGTTCGCGTTGCGGATGTGTTTTCTTGATTCTTTTTGTCTACAGCCTCATTTGAGCCTACGTAATTCTCTTTGATGCAAATGGCCTAACGCCGCAAGTCAACCGCTGCAAGTATACCAGCCCTGACAAGATTGGGGGACCGGGTATACATTCAGATGGATATCAAAATGTTCATCTATTCACACTATTATGTAACAGATTTTTAAAGTCTTTAGTATGGCTTGCTTCTTTTGCTATTCAGGTGTTCAGGGGTTCCCGGATTCAAGATTTCCCCCTTGGCCCTTGTCTAAAAATAATCGAAATTGCTATAAGTGTTGCAATTATTAGGCAGCTAAGCTGAGTTTCTGTTATTTCCAAGAGTTGAATGTAATTTCTGGCCACGGTTGGTTACAAGAAAGCGTTGGAAGCAGGGTAGCTGCTTTCAGCTTATTTTCACCAAAAAAAAATGCTAAGCTTTTGGTTGAATGAATGCGTGTATAAACACACATTTGTATTGAAAAACACCTACACATTTTCATTTGGAGCATTTACAGCTTGAAGACAACTCAAATATTTCGCATATGTTTCGGACTTTACACACCTCATTGTCTAGACAATTTTTGAGTCTACAACCAATCGGTCTTCAATCGACACTCAAAAAATGTATCGAATAAATACCAATTGAATCACTTCCTCCAAATATTTTTGAGCCGAGACATTTAAAGCAAATACTATCAGATTTCAACGCGTCAGCCATTTCACGACCTCAGGTGACACCATCTGCACGTGAATCCGGTGACATCTCGACAAATAGCAAGCTTGACCTCGACCCCCTCATCCCACATCCTATCTTAAGCTTTCTATAAATCGAGTGCAAAAACTCTAAAGCCTCACCGTAAGACAAAATACCTCATGGACGTTTTGATGCTGACAATTCAGCTTTTATTTTGGGTACCCTGAAACAGCCATCAAAAATCTGTATTCATCTGATAACTTAGATCTACTTTAAAATAAAGTTTTGATAGATCTATACCGGTTTACGAATATCGAGAATCGAAATTGGCAATTTGGCGACGGCTGCCGAACTGACGGTGCTTTTGAATACAGTGGAACATGCGTTACAGTAGCTCGCATTTTATTCAGTTAAACTTCGTACAAAGTTACGTGTAACCCGCTTGAATAATGAAAGATCCCAAAGACGTATCCAAAGTTGGACAAGAAACGGTAGTTGTTCACCTAGAACTCCATATACAGCATGTGATCAATTGGAAACGTATATCAAATATAAAATAAACTCCAAAAAATATGTTTCAGAACGTTTCGGTGAATTTGGTATCTTCAATCGTGTCCCGATCCTCTTTATACTCTTCCTCGATTGATGCATATGTACCACTCCCTCTGTCGACCACTGTAATATAAGCTTGTTATCAAAACAACATATAATTAACGCACAGCTCATCTATAGAATATGCTAAAGTCACAGAGAAGTACATTGATATCGCCAAAATTTTGACAAGGCGGCATCCACGGCCGGCAACAGGAACGAATATAGCAGATCTAGCGATAAAGTATACTGCATTTAAGACTAATAGATTCAGGCGAGTATCCACATCAATCTAGAAGTATGAGTCATCAGTAGTGATCGCACCGGCGATAAAAAGCATCACTGGACGGAGCCACTGTGCTGACAGGACTAATTAGATACTTGACGGGTAAGGGTTGTGTTACGACCGGAAAGAGAGCATCGAAAACAACCTGTTAGCCTTATTAAAATCAAAATGGTCAATGAAAGTCCACAAATTTCAATAAACAGCTATGGATTCCAACATCAAAGATCGAATACAGATCTCCTAGCTTACATCACACATTTGTGGAATAAGTTTATTTAGTCTTCTGGTGAGTCTTACGTTGTTGCCCTTGATATAATATGTCCATTGGGGTAGACTAGTCTTTTTTCTATAATATCAATGCGGGTAATCCGTAATGTTTGACATTATGTAAATTATGCATTCAAGCATGACCATTAACCTATATCTATAATGAATGCCGCTCATCAATAATATAAGTGATTTTTAGAGATATTGACGTTTTCGATTCCTTTAACCCTGCGCATGACGACATGAAATGGCTTTATCCAGTTTAAGTCAAATCCTCGTTTGGTCTCAATACTTTTATCAATATATTTGACGGAAAAAAATATGTTTTTTGGAACTTTTACAAATTCTTTTCAGTTAATGCCAACAATAATCCAATCGCAACAGAATCCAGCTTGAAAATACTTCATATACCTTTACAATTTTTGTGTGGCAAAACAACCCTCAGCTTAGGAATACATTTTCGATGGGCAACATATACTTCACTTTTAATTTGATGTAATAAAATTTGTTAGATAATATCGCTTTAAATCTATTTACATTTTTTCCTGAATACTGAACATGCATTCGAATAACGATACAGCAGACAAATGGGCTCATCCTAATCAAGACGAACAACTCGAACAAGCCTCCTCCAAAGATATTATTTTGTAGAACAGCGTTGTAGTATGAGCTGATTCTCAGATGGTTATAGTCTACAGCGTTTTAAAATCAATCTGAATAGACGTTTATCTTCTTTTCTTCCGTGTGAGTGCGATAAAATAACTAATAAAATTCTATACTTCCCACGCATACAGGCTTTTATCGCGAGTGGCGGTACCGTATTTTGCTGTAAAGTATCATTTTTATCCGGTGTTGCTCAGAATTTCATGACGTGCCTCGTATATTATGTGTTCACTTTAGTTATATGAAATAGTGGATTAAAAATTATATATTATATTTTTGCGTCTGTTCTTCATACATTCATCTGGCCGTGGGTTTTTAATATTGAATATGATTCCTATCATACTAGTTATTTTACGTAATGCTAACATATTTATATGAGCTAGTTTTCTGGTGACACGAATGTTGTGTGGTTATTTCCTGTTACTTCCGTGTTCAAGTTCCTTCGGTGCAGCTGTAGTTTCTTCACTTTTCATATGAGTGGTTTCCATATTGATTTTATTTATACGTTAGATTTTCTCTACACCTGGTTATTATTGGCGGTAGATCGACAGATTAGGGATACTGTTAACTAAATGGTTCAGATATCATGACCATTATTAGAAGGTCTGGTTGATTCGGTATGAGGAAATTACCAAGTTAGTTAGAGTGTTTATTCCCGGAGTCAGCAAAAAGGGCCAATAGTAGCCTACTTGCCAGGCTTCACCTCCTCACCGCTTCTACTATTACTACTACCACTACCACATAATATCCCTCCACAAACATCGAAATCAATATAGCCGTTACTGAGATTACGCCTTGCCAAAAACACTAACACATAGACGACGGAAATGAATGCCACTGTTTTTCATGATGATATGATGAAAAATTCAAATTTAAAAAGAAATTCCCATACAATACCATCCTCCCAGACGTGAGTAAAGTATAGAAGTTTGAATTTTCTATGTATTTCCCTGAACCTTTGTGCCATAGTAAAAATATGTAGTCAACCGTAATAGATATGATATAGCACTATTGGTGATCAATGTGAATAGACATTTATTCCCCCGTAAAGCTTCCAGAATGCTTCGTGAGAAACTGTCTAATAAATAAATCTATATCCAACAGATACGATTCAAGGTCTTGTATGAGCGATTCATCAAGCAGCTTTCAAGAACCAACAGAATCAGGACAGTGTTGATAAACGAACGCCCTTAACAAAAATTCAAAGATTTATTGCCGCTAAAAGAAAATTCAGTTGTCCGGTTACACAAAGTTGCCAAAGTTTTGACGCATTGAAACTTCTAACGACTTTTCTGATCATTCATCATGTTCAGCTGTGTTTGAATGGATGCATATCGGTTTGCAGCTTGTTTTTTTCTCTATGAAACGAACGGCGCCTAATTTGTCTTATACAGAGTGATACACCACAAGGTTCGATTATTCTGGTGAAGGATTGCACAGAAAATCCATTTTCGGGTAGTACAATTTTTGAATCGTGACTTCACAAAGCCCAGCTCTTGATTTTAATTTTTTTCTTTTAATACCCCAACTGCTGCATTTTTTTGATTCATTTTTGCATTATATATTTCATCGATTTTGCAATATAACTCGAAAATAATGATCTACTAAAATTGAATTGTCGATTATAAAGACTAGGAAAAATTTACAGACTGAGCACAAACAAAACTTGAATGATAATCAAATATCTAGTTTGAGGGTGACTTGAAATTTGAGGATATGTATCTTCCCCAATAAATATTTTTGTGATTTACGAAGAAACGATTTATCTTACAAGCAATATGTAAAAAAATCTAAAAAATTGTCTTTCAAGTGACAGGAGTTGCGTAGCGAAAACTATAGGTGTTTGTGAAAAATCTGCAAGAAAACAATTACTATAACATGGGATTTTGAGAAGAGTGACCTCTCTCAGAAATGAACTCCAAAATGTATTGTTGCCTCTCAAATCTCACCGCAGGAACATACAAAAAGACATAACAAAAACTTGTTACAGAATTTCCAGTTTTGGTTTTAATTCAAATTCGACGATATCTTTCATTAAATCTAAGAATGTGATGTTTTGTGATATACAAATAATAAACAACTGCTCTTACAAACTACATGCACAGCATGAAAATCGTTATTTTTTATTATCATTTGAGTTATATAAGGCGCATGATAAAACTCTACTTTGCAAGAAAATGCAAAAAGAAGAATATGTTCTACGGAATTTAATCCTCTTTACTTTGTCGCTTTACATCATTAAAAATATTTTAAAATAGACTTCACCCTGCAAGCAAAATTCATATCTGATATTGCCGCTTTGTTCCTCATACTTCTAATTCGTTTTATTCGCCTGTTGACAGTCTAAGTAGGCCGGATATCTATTTTCGCCATGTTTTGCTATTGTTAATTGTTATTAACGAGGAGATTAATTGTAGTCGTGACATAGCTGAAAAGCTCGATTTATTTACCAACAGCAAGCGAGAATTTGCTATCAAGATAAGGTGTTTTTGTCAAACGTCTTCGCAGTCACAAAGAGAAAGATAAATTGATGTAGCTTGGGCATTCAGCATCAGCGGGTCTTACATAACCTCAGCATTTTGCATTACTAATGCACCACATCAACCGCAATGTAAACTGGGAGGCGTTCTGATGATCTATGGATTGTTTTTGCAGTTCGGAGTACTTCAAAGATGTCCTACAAATTAGTTCACCTCCAATGTGCTTAGCATTTACTCGCGCGAAAATAAGGGTTAATATTTAGGTATACCGAGTATCCCAATGAAGTGTGATAGTTGTTTTATGGAGAGCATCCCCTAAGATTGTTTCTATTCGTTAATTATAAAAAAGACATTTGAATGTTGAAAATAACATAAGTAACGTTTTTGTTATCATGAAATTATGTTTTTATATAGATAGTAAGTTTTATGTAAATATTTCGTACTATCACTGATGATTATACAGATCTGGGTTCATATGAGGCAAATTGGCTTCGTAAAATACAAAATACCCATATATGACTGACTCATTCATGACCTTCGGAACTGCTACAAGATTTCCTATAAATTGATGAATTTTGTAATTCTGAAATATGTTTTTGACGAGGACATTCTAAGATGTCAATTTATGATGCCTCAGAATAAATCTGCTGCTTTCAAAAAGTCGTCAAAAACTGAAAACTCTCACTTCTCAGTCATAGTTCATCTGAAGCATTTATTATTCCACAAACATTAATAATTCAGACATCTACATCAACAATATATGGTGAGGATGAACCCGTGGGGGTTTTGTAGCGTTCATTATAGTGATATCTCCTAGTGTTATCAATTGAGGAGGGTTCGGTAGAACATTTACCATGGTAGAGTCTATTAAAAAGGAAGAGATAAGCCACTTTTTTCGATGGTCCAGATTGTTTAGTAGGGAGTACGTCGGAGAATATGTAAGCAGTATTCCAATGATAGCCTGCTCTGCGTCTTTCAAAGTTGTAGTGTCAGGTGTTCTGTTGCAAAAAGAACAGATCAGTGGGAAATGCCAGATACTTCGGAATAATATCCATCCTTCACCAAGAATTCGAGTAATTCAATTTTCTTTGAACTATGATCCGACCTAGGATGTGTTAAATTTCAAATAAAATCTGATAATGTATAATCTTGGAAGTAGAACACGTCTGTTATCGTGAATGGGATTTCATCCATAAACGGTTTTCAAGAGGAAATAGGTAGTATATTGAAGTGATGTTTCAAATGAACTTTGGTGGAGTCTTAAGCTTTCAAAATCGTTAAAATACTACTTGGATGCTTCGCAATATTCCAGAATTGATACAATTGAGGAGAAAATATTTACAAAGTCAATCGAATATGACCATATACATCTCTCCTTGCCCGGATTAAACAGCTACAACTTACTGTCAGTTTAGTCTGAATCAGTATATATTTCACAAAATCAAAATGTATCAATCACGAAATATGCACACAAACTTATCCACAGAACAACTACCTCATCTGCTCTCGACAACCTCATTTCACTAATTTAGTTACACTTTAATCAAAGCAGTCAGTTACGCATGCAAGAGCTGCACAATATATTTAGAAGTTTGCCAATTACTACAACTCCCTGCTCAACATTCAGCTTCATCTACCGTCAACTGCAATGCAATCAACCCAAATGGTTGCCACTCAAACCTGCACGCATTCGTGTACCTTCAAAAATGGAGTCAAGTAGATTAACTTGTTACTTAATACTAATTGGTAGCCTCTTACGCATGGCGAAACCTATAGCACTCCTGAAACGCTGTGAGAGAATACATGTAATGTATATTCAAATTGACCTTGGTGTTTAAAGTTGGATTTGACTAGCTTAAGCCCATTGGGCTTCGGTAGTGTTCATTGAACTAATGACCTTCTGTGTTACTGTATGAAACGTCTTAGTAGACATTCAACGAAATAGTCCATTGAATGATGACAGATGATAATTTAATTTAAGGGTTGTCCGCTGACGAAAAACCGTGAAAGGATGAACAGCCTCTCCATTAAGGGTAAGGTCTCCAAATTGAAAGATATGCATCGACTGAGTTCGAATGATTATAATAGTGATAATAAATACAATCTGCAAAGGAAAATATAGGGCAACAATAAAAATGGAAAAATAGGATAAGTAGCCGTATCGATACTACGTTTCACTTAAGTGGCTTCATCAGACACAAATAGATGTGTATTTGGAGTTACGGCAGTGAGCAGTCAGACCAGACACTCAGATATACGTGTAATCTGAGATGAGAATGATATAAAAAACAAGCTAACAACAACCAATCAGCACATAGTTTCTGGCAGAAGCCCTTTGTTTGCGGGGAAACCCTTAACGTCCTCACGCATTCCAGCTATGTTGCCGTCATGAAAGGCACCCAATTAAATGAAGTTTTGACGCAATTTGCGACTTGGCAACATACTGTGATTTGACGCTTTCTAGCAATGGCAGCCTAACTTTCGTCATTGAATCATTCGATCATTGAATTTTGGAAATGAGGATTTCAGCTAAATGAATATTGATTAGAAATATACAGAAGACTTATCCGAACGCTTTTAATCTTAAAAAATGTGGAGCCCACCTTCTTCTCCCTATTTATAACCTACCTTCCACAGTAGCGCAGTGAATATCAATGCGAGTTCCATGCATGTCCACTACAAATTACACCAACCGCAATTTCGCTAACCAAGAAACGTAAGCAAACACGGAGCACCCCAATACAACTCCCATAAATTCGTATTAACAAATTGACGGGGCTGAAAGCGAGCTCTGTAAGGGGAAAGCAAAGCACACCACAACAAAGCAACCACTATTCAACTTTTCACTAGTCAGTAAAACCGCGGAATTTCTGCAGGCCGAGACCATATCGCGTTTATAATAAATTGCGTCCTTTATGTTCAGTGGAAAATAGATGCAGACAGAACGATGTGGGTGAATTTTCATACTACCGCCTTTGCGTGAAGTTTATGGTGCGACATGCAAAAAATCAGTTGGGGCGATCAAAAGCCATTGCAACGACGCGACGGCGCAACAAGGGTCTTATAGGCTAAGAGCTATATACCCATTCACATAACTATCCAGTAATATGTTTATTCATATCATATAACCAAAATACTAATATACATGAATGATATATGAGGATAATAATGTTCAACAACATTTTTTATGTTCGTATGTGCGTAAATACAGAATCAATGGGTGGGCTTGGAAGATGTTCTGTCTGCTATAAAATAAATGACGATTCTGTGACAGTTGAAAAAGTAGATTCTAGATGCTCTTACTTGGTGAAAGTCGTCCATCATGCAGATGAAAAGATTGTGTAATTAACACAGTTTCACAAATAAAACTTTTTCTTTCAGTGACGCGTTTCGATTTATACTTAAATCTGATAGCCCGAAGATACTTTAAATATAAATGGAAACGAGTCACTAAAATAAACAGTTTTATTTGTGAAGCTATGTGTTAATTACACAATCCTTTTATCTGCAAGTTCAAAAAGTATAACTTTTTATAACTAATTGTGCAAAAATGGCGCAACAAATTGTCATAATATTGATACCTCTCAGTATATATCAATATTTCGAAACAAAGATGTCCTATCAATAAAAGTTCAATAATTTTTAGAGATATTCACGATAGTCAAGACACAGTTGATGCAATACATTAGATTGTAGTGGCAGCTCATGAACATATAAAACTTGAAGTTACTTTTTAGCGTAAACTAATCGAAGCTAAAATCAGTCGAAAATTAAAAAATGTGTATGTAATGACTAATCTCATTCAACTTGTGTTGTATTGCAGAACTCGCTAGCGTTACACTTGTTGAATAAAATGGATCATTTCGTTGCTGTCTATATAAATATCTATTTCACACGGAAGCTGAAGATATGCCATGTTTAATATGAAATCAAGTGGTTTATCAATCAACTTTTCGTTGGTTCAATGAATATGAACTCATATTTAACAGAGAAAAATCAGTATTTATCAACTTAGACACGAACAAAATTGTTAGATAATAGGTGGCTTGCAATAATGACCTTGAACGATCAAATTGTAAGGGTGTATTTTTGGAGAGAAAATGAGTGATTGGGATATATTTACACTCATGATTACTGTGCCGCAAGCGTATCCATATTGAGTCAGTATATATCTAAATTCCTAGTTATATATACAATTAAAAACTATAACAAAGGATTATATCCAGTTTTTGAATTTAAATTAACCAGTAAAATGTATCTTTCAAGAAAAATTACAATGAAGATGGTCTAAAATTAACTCAACGTAACAACGAATGGCAACTGTAACGCAATAAACGAAATTAATATCTCAGAACACCCAGTTACTCATGCTATTCCATTATGTAATGGGCTGCATTGTTAATAAGTTCATTTTGCCCTCACTTGGCATTTTCCTCTTCTAATTTCATTTCTCGGTTATCGTTAAACGGAAAAAGATAACACTTAGGCGAGGGTTACAAAGGAAGTGTGCGGCAATTTTATCAATTCAATTTCGTAGAAGCACATCAATATCACAGGAAATTGAACTGGAATGGTTGCTTTTGATTTCTTCAAACCATTTTCTTAAGGCGCTATTCCCAAAGTGTATTAGAATGAAACGAACTTACGAATTCACTGTAAGACAACAAATTGACAAGTGGAACAATCGAGATCGTATAACATGATTATATACTTTCACGTAGTGGAAATATATAAACCAATTCGACTGTATATTTTAGGGGTTATACGAGTATATGATTTATGTCTCTTATATACATGTCCTAGGGTTAAGAAGTAAAAGAATACAAATTATTGAGGAAAAATGTTAATAATTTGTGCAAATAATTTATGTCTCCTTTTACTTCTTAAGCTTAGGAAAAATGAGTATTGTGAACGTTCCACTATAATCTATATCCTCAATATCCATGTCCCTCATTTTCGTGTCACTGTCGATCGTTTTGTCCGTCTATCTGTCTCTTTGTCATCACGTAATCTAATGCAACGATTTTGATGAAAAATGAAGGTATGCAGTGGGTTCGTAGTATATAATAATACTAGTGTTGAAAGTTTATGTATTGATGGTGGAGTAATAAGCGAAAGGCAGCAGAATATCAAGTTTCAAGTAGTAAACAAAATTAGAGGAAAAAGAAAATTTTTATTCGCCATATTTCATCTTTTGGACGTATTTTTTGTTGAAGATACCTTGTTACGTACGATATTTGGAAGTCATATTTCTTAATGTTGTGAATCTACTTTATTCTACTAGCTTACGTTTAGGTATCGATTTTTAAGTTGAAAAATCGCATTCACATTTTATTGGATATATGATCGAAACGTATTGGAAAACAAAAACAATTTACTTTTTTATCAGATGTAATTTATGTTTTGCGTTCCAAATAACTTCATGATATCAGATTCCAGAAATTACGATATTGGGTAAGGATTCATGAAGAAATCGATTATTAACAGTTCATTTTCAAGTATAGTGAATTTTTAGCTCAAACGCGGTCTGTTACAAAATCATTCAGTCTGACAAATACATTTTTACTGTCCTTTGAATGCCTGTTAGCCAGATTATTTTGGAATATACCAATCATCACCCTGCATTTCTCAGAGCGATATCCACAGGACGAATTAATCATTTCCACGTGGCCTCAATCGATTTGCTTCGCGGTTTTTGTTACGATGGTTGAAGGGAATTCTTCGAATATATCGAAAATGCTGGTGTCTAGAAAAAGGCTCTATTTCACAACAATATCATACAAGCAACCTAGACCTATCTGTACGATAATGTATTTAATACCGCACAATGACAGATAGTTGTTAGGTCATTCGAATAATGGAATAACAGTGACTATCTACTGAATACGATTTAAAGCTATGATCATAAAATGGCGCCCATCCAGAAGAAATGAACAATGTCGCCTTGATACATGCGCATGACCTAGAGATGATTGTTGACCTAGGAGGAAAATACTCTAGCATAGCCTTTGCTCATCTATTCACTCCGTTTGATCTTGTAGGTCTAAGAATATATAGCACTCGATTAAAATATTTGCCATACGGAGCTTCTTCAGTTTCTGATATGTTAACGAGATTTTGATGCCTTGTCAATCTGGTCGTCCTTAAAATGGAGTTTATCGTTGAAAAAATGATATATTATTAAAAAAAGACTACAAACGTAGCACAATACGCTCAGTGGGATTCGTTCCTACGAATGGATGAGAAAACTTAGCACATAAAATTAGTGTTGTGTTAATGCATTTCTTATAAAAATAATAACTCTAATATTGATTGAGAATTAAATCCACATACCAAGTTTTGTGCTGAAACTACGCTTGTGGTCATTATTTTATATTTAATATTGATTCTCTGGCATATACTGTATAGCAAGATGACGTTATTAGCGGGGTTTTCTCAAGTTTTTAGATTACTTATGGTGGGAAACCATATTAAATAAGGTAACTTCACATAGTTTTTGATATGGTTAACCAAATGTATCGTGATACCTTAAAGTTCAAACTGTTATTACAATTATGAATCCCATAGATTTACTCTAAAGTATGACCTTAGATATATGGTACCTGCCTACTTACCGCTACTTCAAATATCAATTTCAGATAAAATTTATCTGGCAAGCGATCTTAAAATTTGGTAACCCTCAACGATCTGTCGCAGGTCAAACAAACATCGAGAATTGTGTCATAAATGTGGGCGTTAACTAGAGAGTATTCTTTTTTATATCACAAATCTTTTTGTTGTACTTTTCGGTAACAATAAAGGATCCATTCAAAATTTGGTGGTAAAAACGAGTGTAGGAACAATTGAAGATAATATAACAAATATATTCTGTATTCCATTGTCCCATTTTACCAAAAAAAGACCAAGTTAGATCAAAAACATATATTGCATATTCCTCAAGGTTTTCGAAATCTAAGTGGTCAAATTTACATTTGAAAGGCCCTGTATATATTTTAACATGAAAGACTTTCTCTCTCTCCTCGTGCGATTTTAAATTTGAATGTCCAGACTATAACAGAAAACAGACATGCCATACATATCGAACTGTTTTCTGTGCACGAGATATTGTGTAAATTTTCCATCCTTCTGCCTTCATAAAATTGCAACCTTTGTTGGTAACACAATAGGCGTTATCTCGTCCTGTAAGTTGAACTTTATAAATGATAAAATTGTATCAGGCCACGCGAAATATCGATAACTGTTGTTCGTTTAAAGCATAAAGAAATCAGGTTATCACACTGTAAATGCACTTTATCTGGAAAATTTGCAGTGTATTATACCTTTAACGTTATGTACGTACGCCATTAAAAAATATAAGATTCGGTATTAAAATTATTTGTGAAAACGATTTTGTTGTTATAAAAATCGTTCACCAGATGGTATTAAAAAATGTTGATTTAATATATGTAAGATAAATGCTGATATAAAATACATTCATAGTTCAAATAACCAGTTTGATACATTCATTATTAGATCTTATCAAATCATGAGAAGTAAAGTAAACAGTTTTATGCGCTGTTGGGTATCATTGCCATTTCTTTACTGTATTCTGCGACGATTCACCATTTTTATAACAAAAATAAGAACTTTTCCAGCACATTCACCATTTCATGCATTTGCATCATGTAGGTTTAGATTAGATGCTCTTACTTGGTGAGACTCTTCCACCATGTAGATGAAAAGTTGTGTAATTATCACACAGTTTCACAAATAAAACTCTTTCTTTTAGTGACGCGTTTCGATTTTTATTGCCCGACGATGATTTAAAAAAAATGGAAACGCGTCACTAAAAGAAAGAGTTTTATTTGTGAAACTGTGTGATAATAACACAACTTTTCATTTACATGAACCATACTGGTCAATCAATATAGAAGCATCTAAAAAATATCTAAAGCAAATAAATATATTAAATATATCCGAATATGGGAAAGTCAATGAACCTGTTTTGACGTTAATAAACGTGCAATTAATTGGACTTTTGCTAATATAACATATTATTTCCTTCTCATTTATTAGTATTAATATTTCGAATAGTAGCTTGTTGCAAAAATCAGTGACAATTTTTCATTTCATTACACATCAAACAATTACGTTCCATGACGCAATTATTTTTGTGTTCAAACAATATTAGTTGAGATAGGGGGTATTCCTCCAACCTCTCTACCATTCATATTTCAATGTTTACCTTTCATCAATAAATGTTAGGTAGATATGATATTGGATTATATAATAATGGTACATATAGATATTTATATATTTAATACACCATACGAGGGTCACGCTGAAAGTCTTTAGATATTCCTAATCTATACAAGTTTAAACAAGTTTGAGCACGCAGTTATCTTCTCTAAAGTTGTATGTGCTTACACGCAAAGGCAGCGTTTGAATCGTTCAGTAGTTGCGTTGCCACGGTCTCGAATGCATCTAAGTGTTGGCCGAATTTTAACGTGAAAATGGAACCGGTTTTTTTTTTCGAGCCATGATTTTTGTATGACTGTAAAAAAGGACTAAAACAAGCGGAACTTCACTAAAGTTTAGTGAGTTACTTTGGGGACTCTGCCCCTTCTAGGGCTACAGTTTTTAATTGGTTTGCTGAGTTTAGAAGGGCTCGGGTCTCACTCGATGATGAACCTCGCACAGGACGACCGCCCACTGCGCTTACTCCAGAAACTGTTGAATCTGTGCAAAATATGGTAAAAAAATATCGACATATAACCTACACCGAGATTGAGGCTTCTCGGGGATTGGATCGGCGGCGGTCCGAACAATCATTCATGATCACCTTCGCCTAAGGAAGCGGTGTTCCATATGGGTGCCACATTAGTTGACCAGTGAGCAAAAAGCAACAAGAGTTGATTGGGCTAAGTTTATGCTTGAAAAATTTGATAATGGGCAAAGTGAAAACACTTTTAATATCGTAACCAGAGACGAAACATGGTTATATCATTATGATCCCGAAACCAAACAGCAGTCATTAGTTTGGTGCTTTGAAAGTGAGCAGCCTCCAACCAAAAATTTGTCGTTCCAAGGGTGTTGGAAAGAGAATGGTCGCATCTTTTTTATCTAAAAGTGGATACCTACATCACAACGGTAGCCTTAGAAAATCAGATGACAGTTACTTCTGAATAGTATATAACCAAATCTGTTCCTGTAGTCTTCCAAGAACTATACAAGAGCCGTCCAAAGACTGATCTGCGAGGTATTCAATGGCACCATGACAACGCACCCGCCCACAGCGCCGCTAGAACACTCATTCACTTCAGATTTTTTTTCTGAATAGAGTGTCAAACTGTTGCCTCACCCACCTTATTCTCCGGAACTAACTCCGTGCGACTTCTTCATATTTTCTAAGATCAAAGAAAAGTTACGAGGTCGCCATTTTTCTACCGATGAAGGGGCAATAGCTGCATTTTGGGAGTAAATTAGAAACCTTTCAAAAGAACTTTGGTCACAAGAATTTGACAAGTGGTTTTACCGAATGCGCAAATGTATTGAGGTAGGGGGAGAATATGTTGAAAAAACAGAATAAAGTTTTTAAAAAAACCTTGTATTTAAAAACTTTCAGCATGACCCTCGTATATGATTACGAAATTTCGAAATCTAGTGGATATTATGAACTAAAGGGCATTGATAAAGTGCGAAATATCATTAAAAAAAGTTAGCTTCATAGACAAAATCGCAAATATATCTTATCCAGCAAAAATCGTCATTCTGAGGTACCTTACCCTACTGTTAATATGAATGTGTTCTCTTCACTTGAAGACGTAAAAAGGGTAGCAGCTCAAGTGCGATAACTGGTATATTGACAAATTCCGTAGGTTAATGTATATCCAGTACTGTGCCTGCAAGTGGAACTCATCTATAGCGGAGTTTGTGTGAGAAAGCATATTTGCCAGAAAATGTTTCCGATGACAGAGACCAAATCTTTAATCTGATGAAACGGGAAAGAACGAGGCTGAATTAAGGTGTCCAAAAGCAACAGATGGTGTATAGAATGTATGCCGATATGCAATGATCAGTATTTCACGTAGATACACAAGTAATCTAGTCCATCCACTTCCATTTTGATAGGAGACACAGAATTGTGGAAGTGGATTTGCCTTGGAGATTATTAATAAATATTATGTAATATAAATTGTTAAGTGGTCAATGTTTTTTGATGCGACAAAACCTTATATTTATGGTTTTACATGTGTATTGATAATTTTAGGACAAATTTGAAATCTGTTTAGGGGGTCCAAACTATTGAAACCAACAGAGCTTAGTTATTGTTGTTTCCCATATAGCTGGTCGCTCGCGTGGTAGGAAACCTTAAAAATTGCCAAAAGTGGGAGTTTTAGAGGGATGACATTCTTTAAGAACCCAAAAATAACTTCAGTAACCACTTTAGCGTTTCTCAAAGGACCATTTTGTGATGTATTGAGAGGAACGAAGGACCATTTTTTGCACAGTGTTAAACTGTACTTTTCATGCTTCTCAATCATGTGATTATTATAATTTAGGTAAGATAGATGAGTTAGGTGCACTTTTCTGTGTATCATAATAACATATTTCATTATAGTATGTAAGCCAATGGTACTGGACCCTACGTCATCGCGAATTTGAGTAAGAATTACACACGCGTTTAGTATGCGTATAGACCCAAGTCTGCCTTGAAAATCATGTGCAAAAGTAGATGAATTAAATATCGAAAAATCAAAAAATCGTGAATTTTAACATGATATCGGATTGAATAAAAAATTCCATAAGCTTGTAGGGCGTAACGAACGCTTTGAAAAAAACTAGATGTGCTCAGACATATGCCTTGGACTTCCTTTCGGAGGGGGCCGCAGTTTCAAAAGTGATAATATTGATAATTGTTGATATTGCAATGTCAGCGGTAACAGCTAAGAAATGTTCACCCTGTATGTAAATCATCCAGATCATATGAGCAATTGACAGAAGAGCCATCTCGAATGTTAAGATTGTTCAAAATTATGGTATGGAACATTCGAGATGGGAATTTTTGGATATATTGTAGCATGGAGCTGTGACAGCAGTCTGTCAGTCTTCAAACGTCAAACAGTTAAGAACTAGAAATAGTTGATAAAAATCATTTTAAGACAAAAAATAATCAATAATCCTCATTTTTATGTTAAATTCAGTTTCGCTATTATATGTTTATTCTATTTTTAGTCGATAACTTTTATATGTTGAGTGGTAGAATTGCACAAGGAAACATTAGGTCTAGAATAACAAAAATGAAATAACACAGCTTTATCGAACAAAGCTGTTAGTCTCATACTCGAAATGGAATCCAGCGTTTTTCGCTCAACACCTTAAATTCATTCAATTTAAAGTTTTCAGTTTTGTTCAGACTGAAAGTTAAATGAATTATATTGAATTCTAAATGAAGTTTCTTTTGTTAGCGGGGATGTCTCTGCAATACATTCATTTGTTAGACGAGATAATTAAACAGCTCCAACTATTGGTAAAGCTGCAGATTAGATTTTTAATTTCCATTAAACTTTATTTATTTCACAGTACAATTAGGGAGCTAATCAGCGAATTTGATTCACTGTTGTTTGAAACTTGTAGACAAGGTGGATTTATCAAAAGTTTGATTTCGGACTTCCATTGTCTATAAAATTTTGAGTATCACCTCAAACCTATAAAAAAGGTTGTTGCTCTTTAAGATTCTGTATCAGATGTAATATAATTTTGAATTATAATCAATATAACTTTTCAAATTTATGACATAAGCCGACATATTCCACTACAACTCTCATTTCATATAAAACATAGTCTTGAAAATAAATTTTCATGGTGTATTAAAGTAGGGTCGATGTAGCTCACGCATTTTTCAGATATATTATGTACTCAAAGGCCATGCTATTCTATTCTATACCCCGCTGCAGTTTCCGCAAGTAGGTACTTCGCAATTGTTAAGCACATTAGTCCTTTGGAATGATTAAATAAATAACAAATTAGTTCATTAGTTTGTAGTAGCGGACACACAGTCGCTTTAGATTCAAACGAATGCAAACAAGCTGGACCCTACCATAGGCGTCCTTCATGGGTAGAGCAGTAGAATTATGAATATATGAAGACTCGAACATGAAAATCGATTTTTAGGCACTGTATGCATTATGCCTTCATACAAAATACTGTTTCTAGAGGATATTGAAACACTTTCAAATCCTCATTAGATCCGGAAAAGTGACACGGATGTGGAAACAGGTATGAAAAAGAAGGGAAAATAAAAATAATTCCATGAAAACCGACTGGGGACATATTGACTTAGACTAGAATTTTATGACAGTACTCTGGCAAGTAATGCGTCTTTCAAGCAACGAAAACCTCAATACATCAAAATTACTATGAAATTGAAATTATTTCTTTGATGTGGCACAAGAGAATGCTCAATTAACTCTACATTTCATTTCATTCACGGCATATTCTCAATATTTCTTGAGATTTGTGCTCGTTAGCTAGTATTCTACTTGAATTGTACCACAGCAGTGTCGAAAAAAAAGATTATTCATTCCGCTCTCAAAGTGGCTTTACATAACGATTACATGTTTTAGCAGTTAGCGACCTGAGATCACGCAAACTTCATAGTTGCTTTCCAGAATACATCTACAGGTGTGATGCTTATATATGGAATCTAAAAAAACTCGCTTGAGTACTTTGTTCATACATGCCTGATAAAGATTTACGCTTAAGGCTCAATACTATTGAATCTCTCTTTGAAGACCAAACTTGACAAGAAACAAAACTCTATCTTAGAATTCGCAGCCCAACTCAATATACTATATTATTATTATAAATATCTAACGTCTGTATGATGTCTATCTGTCCGATAAACCTTGGTCTCTTCACAGCTCGTTAAGTCCCATTCAATTTATGTAACCTCTGAAACGTATCCTATGATTATCAATGTCATTCTAATTTGAAAATGTCATATGTACTTCGCTAAATGCTGCCGAGATGGAGTAAACGTTGATAAAGCTGTTTCAGTCAACCGCATATAGATACAATTAGCGGCCAGCAGAAAATGTAATGTTGTTCTAACTGTGAAAGTCTCATTCAGGTTCTAATTAAATTTTTACACTAGATGACAATGGCAAACGAGAGAAAGCTTTGCAGTTTTTGCGGTGCTGCATCGGTATAATTATAATCAAAAACTAATAAAAGCTGAAACTTCGTATTTGGACACTCTCCATGTACACTATAATTTTCTAAGAATTGCATGTAGATTTCGAATATTTCAAAACGTCTTAAAGCGTAGTTCACAAATTCTAGGAACTTGTTCCGCTTTCCTTTTGGCAATCGCTACTCCAGATGGCTGAATTTCCAAATACATTGACTTTCTGTGCAGGGTATAAGAAGATTAAACATTTTTATAAGGTTTTAGAACTATCGATCCACTTGGAGTAAGTTTTGGAAACATTGAAAATTATAAAATTTTTGGAAAACTTAAAAACTTTGGGTACTTCTTAGAAAAAATGAAGGTTTTTAAAAATCACACTATTTTCTTAAATTCGATTACAAAGTATCAGCATTACTAAATGTGATTAAAATGGTATTTCTTAACTGAATGAGTTTGAGGGACCTCGTCCACGTTCTTGAAGCCAGTTTTGATAATGTGCTCGAGGTGGATTTGTGACTTTCATCTTCGTTGGATCAGTATTTCAAATCTATGCTTTTTCATATTCATATAAAAATAATTACATAATCGAGAAAAGTATAATATTGTCCCCACACATTAGTGTATGAAGCAAAACACTGACTTGATAGTAGTCAACCATAATTAATTAAACTCATCAGTCTGGAAAGTAAAGCAAAAAAACATCCAGAAGAGCTCTGCAAGCGGAAGAGTGCTCCAAACAGTAAAGCCGAATTAGATGGAATGCTCCAATTATGTTTGAATCTCCCTGCAAACACCAGTCACATAATTAGGATCTATTGGAAGGAGAAACTTGAGTAACACGGTTTTGTAGCAAACATCCTAACCAGAATCATAGAATCGAATTCAATTACACAGACCAACAATGGTCGATAGAGAGAAAATAAAATGTAATTTCAACGTATTCTTCACTGCTGAATCCGAATTTAGCCACAGAATTGCTCTTTCTAACTTTCCTTTCTCTAATTGTAGTACGTGTGAAGATACTACCCGAACATACAACATTTGCATAACAAAACTAGCTTATTTAAGGTTGAGTAGCTGGTTAGGTATGAGTAGCTTGAAGCTAGACTTCGCCATTTATAACTAATTGTAAAATAAAAAATTATTATTATTATTATTATTATTATTATTATTATTATTATTATTATTATTATTATTATTATTATTATTATTATTATTATTATTATTATTATTATTATTATTATTATTATTATTATTATTATTTAGTAGACATATTCAACCAACAAATCCGACATGTCAAACGATAATTGACTGGAAATAAAGTAAATATGGGGGATTATCTTATTAGTCCAAAATAACACTTTCAAATGCTAGATGTACCGCTGCAGTACTTTAAAGGCGACTATTCTGTATTCCCTTGGATACCCAACCCTTTTATTTTTGAAAGGATTCCCGATTCACTGACAAAGGCGAAAAAGGGTCTTTGATCGAGCTTTCGTGCATTGGTGGCTCAAAAGCACCTACTGGATTTCCTGCTATGCCTGAAGGCGAAAAAATATCGAAATAGACTTTATGTTAACTAAAATATCCGCATGAAACTGAAGACAATTCAATCTAACATATATCCATGTTGCCGCTACGTAGACCCATCATGTCCTGTGACTTAAGATGTTTGAAACCATTTTGTTATTCAATAAAACCTAAGTAAAGCCCCAGAACAATAGTTATTTTATTACTATAACAATCTACGCTTTTGATGCACATCGCACCATGCATGGTACGCATAGAAAATGAAAACATCACAATTTAGCAACTAAGATTTGCATAAAACCGGGTTTTTTATTATTTTAGATGTTAGATACCCAAAAACTCTGTAATTTTTAGCCATATAACCAGATATGAAAATTCCAAATATCAACTTATCTTTTCAAGGCTCAATTTGAAATATATGGATATGTATTACTTATTCTACTCCAAATAATCGACAATTCGAATTTATCAGTTTTGTAAGGGCCATTAACACCACGACCTCAAAGTATCAGTACAGTTGACATCGTAACACGTAGAACGTCCTCTCAGCGCTACCCTTATTATATGTTGCTATCACATTCTTGTCTGTAGCAAATGGCGTGTATAGCGAAAAGCGTGCAGTTCGCCTCAGTCATTAAATTTTAACGTGTAGGTCGCTAATGAGCATTGAAACCGACTATCAACTGAAGTCGTCAGTGTTTACGAAAAAGAAAAGGTGCGATGATAGCTGAGATTGATCTAAAAAAGTATTGAAAAGCTCTATATCTGTTATAAATATAAAATGTCAAAATTTTCATAAACTTCTAGTGAATGAACAGTCGGTTTAAAGCGGTAAAATAGCAGTTTCGTCGTTAATTATGTCAAAATACAGTAATCATGTCATTTTAAGTTGATCGAAATTAGTTATTGCTATTGAGAAGAGTCTGTAATTTGGTGATTTGACTACAAATGTGTGAACTATAGAGCGTTTTAACAAGTATAAAGTATTTCCAAGGTGAACATTTCATAAATGTCAAAATCAGATATTTGAGTATCACGATTTTATTCGTTTTCTGGAGAGTAGTCTGCCGTTCCTAAAACAATTTTCGAAAAATATAGTTATTTTGTGTTACAGCAGAAACCGAGTGTCAAAATTTCATCAAAATCTGATAAGTACTTTCCGAGTTGTAGAATGTCCAAAATTACCAGACAAACAGACAAACCGACCGACTTGAGTGACAAGGTTTTTCATGATATATGTTATAAAACATCAAGAAACCATAATGTTTGAAATACTGGTAGGTATGGGAAATAATGATATAAAAAGATAACTCAACACAGCGGTGGTTTGTAAAGACCTGATCCGCTCGTTTAGCTTACAGCTTTATAGAACCAAACATATCGGATAAAGATACATGACACACCCACAGCCTATCATATTATCGATTTTCAATTTATCCAAGAAAACTCCAAGATGATAACTCTCTTCTCAAACAATATAACAGTGTTAGTACAAATAAAATTCGAGCTTTCGTTATACGATTCGACCTGTTTCCGCACTCGATCAAAATAGGTCATCTTTTATATTTTGACTCGAGGTTGATCTGTCCGTACAATATCCGAGAATTCCGGCGCCTACCATCTAGTAGAATCCGAAAGGGAAATGTTGTTATAGACCCAGAAATGAATCAAGATGCGATTTGTCCGAAGGTAGGGATGGAAAATTAGGGATAAGATAGATTGTTTTTTATATGGCGTTGATAAGAGATGCATAACCTTGGTAAGTCTACGTACTTGTTAGACATAGATGATGATTCATACATTCACCTTAATTTTGCCTTCAATCAATGCGATAATCTACCGCAAAGCACATGAAAGGAAGTACTATTCAGCTATTTATAATATAGGCTGCCTCTATATTCAACGTGCACTCATTTCAGCTTATTGATTGATTATTTTAATCTGATTTCAGAACTACTCATCCGCTTGAAGTATTTTTGGAAAGATTCGAAAATATGAAAATTTTCGGAGTTTTTTGACAATTTAAATATATTCAATATTCTTTATATTCAGAGCTAAAAAAGCAACTCTGTATAGGGGTTGTGAGCAGAGACACCTTCTATGCAAATGATTGTCTGTCCTATCAATGCTAAAATTCATTCTGGGGGAGTCTTGGCCTTCTATATAATAATTATAAAATGAAACAAGTAAGCAACGAACACCCAAACTTCGTTTTTGGACATTTTCAATACCTCTGGTTATTTTCCAAAAAAAGTTAGGGAATCAAAATGTGAGGGTGTTTGAGAAGGATTTTTTTCACAAACAGACCCAGGTAAGTCTTCCTATAATGATAGATTCATACAACACAATAATCCTAACGTGTTTTCAATACTTCTGGACTTTACATATTTGATTTCAAAAGTTTCAGGATCCAATACAGATCTTCATTCCAGAACTGAAAGAGGTACAGCATCAATCTCATTGGCGTCATTTTTTATCGTTTACTATTTTCTTACATTTCTCAGCACTGCACCCTCCATCCGTCTCTCTAACCTCTGAAATATGGAGAAGGAACAATAAAAGGCCGCAATCTGGCTTGTAAGGCGGTGTTATCCACGAAAATTACCCAAAACATTCTTCGAGCGAGCTACTTATACTAATGGAAGTAAAATGTGTCAGAAGGGTGCCATTGTACGAGTATATAAGCAAAATGGCTTGGCTTCAAATCCAGATCGTTTATTTAATCGTATTACGTTACAGCAGGAGCTCCAATGTTCTATTTGTATGTTTTGATAATATTTTGCCACTGGAGGGAAGCACCATCCTTAAAAAATATACGAAAAGTAGTGTTTTCCAGTGAAAAGTGAATAACATCTCCAGTTCTCAATTAGATAAATACATTTGAGTCATGCAAAGCAAGTGCACACAACAATTAGGCAAAATAAATCGTCATACCATAACTAAAGATATGAATCTAAAATGTATGGCAACTATTACTCAGAAGACACGATAACAAAATTTGGCGTCAAGTACTGTGACTCTGTCCTTTCTACACAATAATGTCATCACTTTATAAATAAGAAATTTGGATCTGATCTGGCGTACAACAATAAAAATGCAAGTGGTTTGAATGGTTTGACAATCGTTAAACGTAAATGATTCATGACACGATGTTTCATTGACTATATTCCAACACTGTAGCAAACCAGTTTCATTGACTTCATTTTTAGAAAAAGCTTCTCATTCAATAATCTATCCAAATTACCATAACGTACTGATTGTTAATACAGTTATCATTGATTACGATAAAATTACCAAACCCATTATTCGAAAATCGGAGCAGAAAGTGAATTAGGGTGGTAAATGTTAAATTTCATTTGGTAAAATGTTCTATTTAGTTACTGCAACACACATCTATAGTGGCCGACTAATCAGTGAAATCAGTATGGCCATAAAAGCAGCAATCTCTGCCAAATGTGGGAGAATTTATTGCCTTTTGATTATCAACTTCCCACGCATAACCGAAGGAAGTATTATGGTATTAAAAACTTTTGAATATGGAGAATTCTGTCAGAATGTCTGTCTCGCAGTCTGTGACTTTTTAAAATATCCAGAACATTATGGTTTTGATCCCCAAAGTCCGACTCTTATTCAGGTTTATCTACATAACTCAGTGTGTATATAACAATAATTCCTTTTCAAAAAATGATGTTTTTTGGTGGTGGTGTGCCGGATTAGGGCCTAACCTGTTCATAATTTACATCAATGATCTTTGGACTAGTATTCCCAATACTAGAGTTCTATTGAACACCAACGACATAGATTTGGTTAGTAAAATAATGATCTGAGCGGCCTTAACCACGACATGAGGCGGGCACAATCCTCAGTCTCATTATGGTTTGGTCAATTCTAATGTACCTGTAACCCTGTAGAGTCGATTCCTGAAGTGCACTCCTTGAAGTGGATAATGGTACTGCTGTTGCTGATGTGGCGGTGGACTCATGGCAAAGCAGTGTGATGTGTCATATCGATGTTGATGACGATATCTGGGATCCATATTGGATTAATATATTGTTCAATTGCTGTTATGTTATTCACAACACTATATATGCACCACCAAATGTAAGCACTCAATTATCACTTGTTGAATATTATTCTAGTAGATTTATATGTTAAAACTTATAATCAAACAACATTTCTTGATCTATCGTCGAAAGAGGTGTAGTGTTCAATAATAATTAATAGGCTTACTAAGCGAAACAGGTCAGCAAGTATCAAGAAACATAAAAAATCATTATTTTTCGTATCTCAATAATGCCCATTCTAAATGCATCCGTAATATTAATCTATTAAGTCTACATTCTGAAATATCGAAATAACCTTGCCCAAAAGGTCCACGACTTATGTTTTCTTATTGATATACGCTGAAGAAGATTGCATTTACTATCCTTTTTGGGTATTTCATTGTTTTTTATCAGTTATTTTTTTCTTTTAAGAATAAGTCAGCAAAGTAATGAGTATATTAAATTTTATTAATGTAGATGATGGAAGATTTTCACCAAGTAACAGCGTCTACAATCTACAAAATTTTATTAATATTATCAAGTCATTTAAATGAGGATATTTATGTTACTGCTCCTCCAAGGGCAAATATATCGCTATAACGTTTTTGCCAACAACAGAGTTCAATTATAGAATATTTCAGGATAAAAATATAATCAAATAGTACTTCCTATGATTAACTTCACATTGAAAAACTATTCTATGGTTCAATTAAATGAAACTTCACGATGCCCTCTTTATAATCCTTAAACCAGGCACGTACGAGTATTTAGGAGGGGTCCAGGAGGTCCAAAACAATTAATAATTATATAATGCCGTTCATTTCAGAGTTGCTATTTTTTGCCAGACGCCGACCAGCTGATAGTTAATTTGCAAGACCGCTTCGAGGCTCTAACGACAGTATGGTCAGCATTTCAAGCCCTACTACTAGGGTTTGCATCACCGGATCAAGTTACTCACTACAAGCCTTATGTATATTTTTTGATGGGGAATATTTATTGTCTGCTCTCCAAGGTGAATACTATATCAAGTTTCTAAAGAAGCAAAACTCGCAGACCTGGATCTATGGGGGTCAAAGTGTGCACTGCACATAGCCCCGTGGTTAAGCCAGCCCCGCGCTAGGCGTGATTTTTTCACGATAAGGAAGTAATTAACTTACATACGCGTGCCGACACAGAAACTGAAATACGTTAAATCAAATTAACACTAATTTAAAATTACCTACGCCAGACTATATCGCAATAGAGACTAGCTGGGCTATCGTGAATTTCAATTGAAAAAAGTATTTGTAATGGGATAGATTTTTCACAATTTATAGACGATTTCGCTGCGAAAAAATGATTAACTTTCAATTATATTGAAATATGAAGGTTTGTTTTTTTGTTTCTCTTAACAATTTTGAATTTTCTATGATTTTATTTTCATAGATATTTTTTATTAAATAGTACATGTGTATTCTAATAATGAATAAATAAGAGTTATTTATCTAGGCCCCGCTTATTCTCTTATTTTTGCACACAGCAAAGACCCTAAGACCGGCTCTGAACCCTCGGAACCTCGGTCATCTTTAGCTGTACTTTCGATTAACTCGATATATATACTTAGTATCTAGACCCCCCCCCCCCCCCAAACTAAATCCTGGATACGTGCCTGCCTTAAACTGAAATTATTATTGGTTCCCACTTCATGAATTAGGATGTATCTACAAATTGTCTCAAACAACAACATCTCACTGTTAAATGTTATGAGAGATAAGCAGATAATATTACTCTCCTGCTTTTGGTGATTTTGCTGTCAAAAACACCTGCTACAAATTTGAGTATGTAGGACACCGTAACGAAAGACGGTCGGCAGATGAAAGCAAATAAGCTGTCATCCTTAATGGAACATGATAATGTTCATCGAAAAACTTTCGTGGCATTCCATTACAGAAGAATTTGTAGGTAAAGTCATTTTGTGAATGTTCTGGTAAGGAAAATATCCAGAATAGGTGAACATACGTAACGTTTATTTTAAGGTTCTTTTTTGGTACTAATATTCTTAATAGTAAGTTAGATAATAAGAATGCGACAGAGCTTCATATGACAGTAAACAATACAATAACTCGTAGAAATCAAAGATAAAGCAAATAACGAATTCCTCACACTCCAAATATTAGTATACACTCCATTGTGTGAGAGCATGAATTCACAATCAAGGCATTTGAATAGGAGCCGTACATTCAATTAAACAAATGATAAATCATTTCAGGATTACACCGAATACATAAAATATAAATCCATAACACGGTAGGAAAATTGAGAGTTAACTCACGGAATTCATTCCAAAGATATGTGGGTATTGGGGTTGTAACTGAACAAGAAACATCAAAAATTCTAGGTAAATGTGATAATATAACACAAGCATGGAGTGGAATATACATATATTGGATTCATTTAATTTGATGATTGAACCGTTACTTTTTCAAAAAATCAACAAACTTTCTCAAAACCATCAGCTTTTTCTGCTAGCTAGTTAAACATGTGTAAACACATACTTTACACTAACCTGTAAGCTTTGGTCGTGAAGTGCATAAATTTCACACTTTTTCCTAATTGATTCCAATTTTACGATATTTATTTTCTACAAGACGTACCTGCATTGCATTGCATTGCAGCCAGAGTCTGATGTACGACTATCGAGATGTGAATTGTGCCACTTATTCAGGTGATTTATATGGGAGTATTCAAAGGCAAAGTCAACGTTCAAAAGCCAGATGCACTTCAAGCCTACATACGGATTTGCCGTCCCTATTATAGATAAATCCCATTGAAATGTTCAAGCCTCGTGAAAGTCAATTCGTGGAACCTTTGAGCACTATTATTTTCCATTCAAAAATGGCACAGCCTATATAATGAGTTTACTATTTTGATCATTCTTATTATATCTATTTAGATTTATAAAGACAAGTATATTGAGAAGTTCAGAAGGAAAAAGCAGCTTATTTCAATATTTCAGTGCTTCTATCCATACATCCCTCACAGTGATTCAATAAAATCAGAAAGATACACCATTTTGCAATCAACTCCAATATTATCAGTAATTTTCATCCAAAAATGAAAATTGTTAAGCACGAGTCAACGTATATAATTAATTTGGTTAAAAAGACTGTACTAATCTGAATGTAGATATTTTACAGAGTATGACTACACCAAAACTATCACAATACTGAACCCACTGATAGCGGAGCATTTTTCCGTCTCGCCCATGTTCGCAGATAAACAGTGATCGCGACGCGATCGCAACTCCCGGCGCCGACGTGACGCGACCTTTCGCGATTCGCAACTTCCCACACCGGAGTTGTAAACTGTCAGACCTCGGATGCTGGAAGAGGAGGTCGTGCGAAATCGATGCGATGTAGGCCGATGCGGAGACACACGAGGCAGTGCGGGGGCGGTAACGGCACCACGTTGCTGGACGGACACGCAACAGGTTGTTGACGCCTTAATTTCAACTTCTACTAGCTTGTACCAAGCAAACCCGCAGTCAGATGCATTAACCTTTTCTGAACACAAAAGCTTCTCATGCACCGCATAGTATGAATGAATATTTCGTTTGCCTCGGCAGCCTTTAAATTTGTAGGCTAAATAATAGTGAGTACAGTTATTAATCGTACCCAATTCGTATTGTGAAATCCAGAAAAATCACTCAGTGCGTGATCGAACCACTCACCTTCCGATGTCCAGTCGGGCTCTCTGGCCAACTGAGCTATCTGGTCACCTGCCGACTCGTTGCACAGCGCTGATGATGTTGAGCGGAATCCCCCGACATTCTCCTGAATTTCAAACTGCTATCGTCATTCTCGATATATCTTGAGGTACCGCAGCGTCAGTGTTTGGGTTGATAACCATCTCTAACCGTGAAACTCTGCAAAAAGTGGGCAGGTGTCCAGTTAGCTCAGTTGATCAGAGCGTCCGGAAGGTGTATGGCTGGAATCCCGCACTGAGCCATTTTTTCCAGATTTCACAATGCGAATCTTGTATGAGATTCCACCTTACGGAAAAAGCAAGAAAGTAATTATCTCATATCTATCGTGTTAAATAGGGAGGCACCCCAGATATTTATATGGGGATGATATATAAAGGATAACCATAGAACAAAATCGTTGAAATAAAGCAAACTGGATTTTTGTTCGGAGTATATAGTATGTAACCGTGCGAAAAGATGTGGTTACATATTTTCGAATATTAATAACTTCCACAAATATAATACAAGAAAAGAAAAAAATGTAAGTATTTTATCATAATTGCGCCAAACATCATAAATTGACGATAGTCTAAGATAAATTTTCATGACATATTATGTTCAACATATTATATACCTATAACCCCGCTAAGTATTATGAACTAGCCTGATATTCAAATATTTCGTATCTGCAATATTTATTTTTCTACATGCACAATATTAAATCTGATGAAGTTCAAGATTTACCATAAGCATTCCATAGCCTTCTAGACATGTTATTACATGCACCACTGTTCCAGCTGTCAGCTAGGTTGCTGAAAAGCAGAAGCCGTACATATGATCCCCAACAACACGTCCACAAACTCCGCATAGGAGTTACGCTGTATGTGATGACTGCGTACAAATCTCTTAGCACAAATCTCTATACAATAGGCACCTGAACATGAAAGCAACCAACATGTCGGCTTGCCGTTATGCTATGAATGCTTGCCTTTCCTGATTGATGAATAACAGGTAATATGCTTTACATTCAGTCCTTAAGATAAATAGACAGATTCCTTTTCATAACGTGCCAGCTGAATTTCCATCCAGGTTAACATTTTCATAAAAAAAACACTATTACTTATAAGTTCAAAGAATTATTCGGTATTATAACAAAATGTGCGAACGTATATTTTGTGTTTTTTTGTAATTCATCGTGTTATTGAATTGCCCACAATTTTATAAACTAAATATGGTAATGCATCTAATTAGTAGTCCGTTATATGAGTTTTCTGCATATTAGTGTTTTTCCTATTTTTTATCATTATTTATACCGATTAGTGCAATATCTCTATGAGAATAAAGTCATCTTTTTAGCGCAAATTCATTTTCTCTTATTTTATTATGTATAACAGGCTTGAACGTAAGGCTTTCTGCCTTCACGAGAAGTTATCAATAGGAAGAACATCCACCATTTTTAACATATATCATAAGAGCTCAGCAAGGTTATATACCATATTTCGCATTTGGTCGTAGACATGGGACGAAAATAGTGGAGCTACATAAATTTTGGCATTGTGGTGTTGCACAATCATTCCTAAGCTTCAGGACTTCCTTCTTTCACAAATTAAGTCAATAGGGCACAGTCCTTTGTTGTAGTACCTTAGTTGTTTTGTCTATCTATAGTAAACATAATCATCATTGCCAATTGTCAACTTTGCAAGAGATCAATTTTCGGTTATTCTTTAGTTGACTTCGGAATCAGTTGAAGTATCACATAACGGACTGACAAAAGGTCTATTTTTTGGATAGTTAGATAACGGTCAGTGTATTTTTATCTAACCACACGTTTTGCTTTGTTCTTCCTCCATTTAAAATTTGATTGCAATTAAAGATGATCGCAATTAAAAACATCCATCGTTTGACGGCAGCAGAGTTCGACTTTAGCAAAATATTTAGTAAAATATCTGATTGGAAAACTAAGGTATTCATATATCAGGTTCTCAAAAAAATGTGAGCAATTGCTATTCTTATAAATAATAAGCACTTTTTACGAGTATTCAGAATGGATAACAAGCCTGTTGAAATTATAATGAGTCTAATATCATATGTCATACTGAGTGCACTAAATCAAGGAATATTTATGAAAACAAAACAAGAATTGTTAAGTAAGAATCCTAAGCTTTTAAACCTCAAACCTCAAATATCATTCACATAACCTAAAATATCGTAGGAGTGAGAGATAACCGATATATAAAAAGCACCTCGCTCAAATCAATACCAGCCTTATTTGTAACGGCGTTTCTCTTGACCAAATTTAACCTTACTCGCTCTGATATGTTTGGTAATTATCAGTTTAAACCGATTATCTCCAAAAGTCTTGTGTATTTAGAAAGAACTGCGTTGCTCATATTCTGTTTTGACTGGTAGCCCATATCCAAATAGCCATACAACAACTGTCAATAAACGAGGACTTTCTTTCACCTATGATAGAACTTTTGATGACGCCATATTTCTTCTCAACACATAGTTTTCAGGGATGTCAAATTGTTATGCTCATATGCACAAAATAGTTTCTATTATTAAGTTTATTAGAATATCTCATATTTTACTCGAAATGTATACATTCTGATTGGGGTTCCTGGAATATGGTACTGTCATTTCGACCTGAAACGACTTCTTCAATAGAGAAAAAGTACATATTGAGACATAAAATATCACATGCAATGCAAATTAGGAAAGATATGTGTAAGGCACCCTCCATTAAGGGGACCTTCATAAACTTATTCTCAAGTGGAAAAACGACTACGCTCATGGCCCTTAGTCTTGTTACTTGATGCGTGTATTCTGTGGCTGAATGACGTAGCATGTAAAAAGTTAGTTCTCGTATCAGGTTACTACTTTTTTATATTGTTCTTTTGCGTATTCAAAGTGCTTCTCAGTTTTCTTGATATACATTTCTATTTCAGTCAGCTTTCTCCGATCGAGGTGTGAGACTCTCCGAAAAACCAGCACATCTCGGTCGTCTTTTCTGTGTCTTACCATGATAGTGTATGATATATTACATTATGGTGGGTATCGCCGTGATATGCCATGCCTAAAAGTATTTGTCATTCGACTTACTCCGTGCATACATCCATATCAGCTCTCATAAGGTATATTTCCCCGCACATATCAGTTATTCGCGTTGTATTCCGGATGTCGAGATTCAAACCAGAATTTGTCACACTCGCTAGAGCGACTGTTGAATAATTATTATTGATGTCAACGAAAGCTCTTTCCATCTACGGTAGAACCGACACTGGTATAATGTATTCATCTCCATATGAATATGACGATGAATATACGCCGAATGAGAAACCTACTGAAAGATTTACTGTACATTTTCGATATCATAAACTATCACTGTAGATGGAAAATCGGACTGCAAAGCATTCGTTGCTGGATTTATGGATATGCGCGGTTAAAATCGAGGAAATAGGTGTCGAAAATTATGGATAAGGTTGCCACATGTGGCCGGCATCTATGCAATGACTGCAGGTATTCCATGCACATATGCGTTGGATTCGTAAATCGAGGTGTGATTTAATGGATTGGGGACAATTTTCTAATGATGCAGCCTGTTAAAATAGCAATATTATCAAGATTATTCTTTAAAGTACGTGCTTTTTGGTTAATGAAAAGACAGCGTAATTTACAAAAAAGCTAATTCCACTACGAATAGAATAATATAACTTTATAATTTCGATATCCCTTCAAGCTTTGTGTTGAGAAGAAATATGGTGTCATCAAATGTTTTATCATAAGCGAAATAATTTCCTCGTTTACTGACAGTTGCTGTATGGGTATTTGGATATTGTCTACCAGTGCATACAGAATATGAGCCACATAGTCGTTGTCAAATGGTTAAATTACTAGTTAGTTGGAGAGCTAGGCTGTTAACTAAATGAAGCCATTGAGTTGGATGCCCAGGCGGATCGTCTATCATTAAACCTCTAACGAAATGGCTGGCGGAAATCTAGCCAATTCGAAACGGTTGACCCAAATGCAGCCAGATCGCATAAAGTTTACTCCGCCGACAGTGCACGGCTTGTTGTCATCAAACCAAGATGGCGGTTTGTCGATTTCTATGAAATTGTAAACATGTACATGAAAGACATGGATTTACCATCGGACTCGGCGTTTAAAAACGTCTTGAGAAAAGACTATACGAATACGGTTTTTGTGCAAAAGTGACCAAAACATACAATATGAAACAAATTAAAGCTAAGAAAAACCGAAAAGAGTAGCTGAAAATTTGATTGACAATATGACAAAAAGCTGCCTCCTCTGGTGACAGCTGAAACGGTTTTTTACAAGCGTGCCTAAAGTGAATCGTGGACCGCTAGACACGAAGAATATCAAAGGAACAATTGTCGACTTAAAAAATGGAATGTGTCAAGTAGGAAATCCTGGAACCATAAAACTGGTTTACACGACAGGAATTACAAGCGACATGTGAAGATCATGATGAATATATTTCAGATGCACCCGTATCTTCAAAAGAAGCTCTATCTAACCAGTCCATATTCGGTGGCCAAGAATTCCAAAAGTGTACTGGTAAAACCAGCCCAAGAACAATGCTGTACAAACAGTTGTACGTATTTCAAAAAAAAATGTTTCGTGTGGATTGAAGTGGCACAGTAGTTTGAGTTGTGTAATCCAATAAATGTAATGTATAGTTTTGAATAAAAGTATGTTTTTCAATCATGATGTTATTGAATTTCAACTAACGAGTAAATGAAAAACAACGTTTCAAGACAAAAATCATGGTAACATTTTTGGTTTTATTCAACAATATGGCTGAACGACGCCGACATGACGTTTATCACTGTAGTTGAACGTTGCTTTCAGCGTTCGTCTAATGAATGACCTAGATGTCCAACTGATTGGTGCATATGAATGTGAATCTTATTGTTTGTAAACATTCGTACGCCAATGGAGTAGCAGTAGTAGGTATATATCCAATAATTTGTCGAATATTAACACCATTATGAAATATAGGATTTAGGAGTTGATTCAATATTTAATTGAAACGTTGAATTTTCATGTGTTGTTGGTGCGCATTTCACATCTATTACGAAAAGAACTTCAAAACTGCAAAACACAGCACTGATCACTAATATGTGACCTATTAGAGATGGAAATTAGTTTTGAGTAGTAATTGCGTATAATATGGCTTTCTTCTGACTATGTATTCAATTTGACGTTGCCGTGTAACACCAACTGATGTTTCAAATTCATATTAAATGCTAGAAGATGTTTTCAAACTCTCAGTTTTGAGTTATACAGTAACGTTATTCTTTAGTCGATTCCAAACACCTTTTATAAGAGATTAAAAGGCCAGCTAACTTAAAACTCCCGAATCGTTAAACGAACTGCATATTTTCAGCTCATCCTGTAGAAATACAGACTATAATTCCAGGTTTTGCCAAAGCTTTCTTCTAAAATAAGAGTTCAGACATCTAGTTTGCCTTGAAAGTGCTGATGCATGGTCATAAAAAGTTCTCTGGTTACGTTTTATTCAACGTTTATTCAGTACCAGGAGACAAATAAAGCGAGAAATGGAATCTGATATATACACGTACGGTGGGTAAAAGATCCTCTTTTCGCTAAGGTTACGACCATTGTGGAAGAGAGTTGAAGTCATATAAATAAATAGGTTTATGTTGTTTGAATGGAATTGTTTCCAGCAACGCTCTTTTCTGATGACAAGAGAACATCTAGTGAATGATTTTTCCTGGAGTATACCAGCGCAGAAGTATTTCGTAGTATTGAATTTAAACATCATAAGACAGTCATCCCAAAATTCTGTCATAATTTTGAATTTATCTCTCAATCTATTGATATCTTCTTTGGTTAGGTAAAACCTTGCATAGTTTTTTCTTTAACGAAATAATTGTTCAGATGAAAAGATAGTGTAATGATTGCAGAGTTTCACAAATAAAACTCCTAGATCCTATCATGGATACAAAACTAGAGCTTCCAAATCTAGTATACTATTTATCCTGTCTAGCTATTTTTCTATTGAATTATTTTTTCCTTTCTTGTGTCTGTCTCAGAGGTAATATTTTTTTACGACAGTCTTTATACTAGCTTCAAGGAATTCCCCTACAAAACCTTAACCATCGACTGCAGTTTTAAGATATTTTATTCCTTAAGCTATTTCATTTTTCTTAATACATTCTATGACTTGAAATATTTCAGGAGTAAGTTAACCTATATTACAAATATAGGTCAAACAGCTAGAGCATTAACAACAAGGTACAGAGACAATATAAGTGCCTTCAAAAACCATCCATAAAGATCGAATTTTGCCAAATACTTACTAGATACTAATCATGAAGTTGGCACGTAAATAGAATTAATGTACTTCATACTTGTTATAAAATACATGATTTAAACTTCATGGAAACATTAAAGATTCAAAAATATCTGCGAAACCCTGACTTCATTGTAGAAAATGAACAGGCTGATCTTTCAAACTCACTAAGGACATTTTGACGGTGATGGTCAAGGTTTTATAGGGGTTTCCCTTAACCCTAGTGTAAATGCAGTCTCCAAAAAAATATTTCCTCTAAGACAGACATAGGAAAGAAAAACAAAATTTAATAGAAAAATAGCTAGACAGGATAAATTAATAGTATGCTAGATTTAAGAGCTCTAGTTTTGTATCCATGATAGGATCTAAATTGTTAGTTGGCAAGTAATCTGGGTAGCCTTGTTAGGAGTCAATCATAGTCCGCCGATGATTTAAATATAAATCGAAACGCGTCACTGAAAAAAAAAGAGTTTTATTTGTGAAACTGTGGGTTTGATTACACAATCTTTTTAACTTCATGATGGAAAAGTTTCACCAAGAAAGAACATCTACAATCTACATAAATAATTGTTGGCTATACGTTCCTCACATCCACGAAGCTTCTCCTTACAAAAGGGATATTCAGAAAATTCAGCATGCTGACTTTTAATCTTTAGGCCCTCCACTGTGTATGCCGTTAAGTTCCTGTTTGATGCATTTTGCCATGAAGGATTACGTCGTAGATTGTGTAAAAACGTTTTTCACTTTCCGTTTCACATCGCTATATACCTCACGTTCACCTTAAATACTAGATTCTATATCTTGGATGAGATGTCTGAAACGGTCGAATTTCAATACGTCTGTCTTCTTCCATAGATGAAAATATACTTAGAAATATTTTATATGACGATACATATCGAATATGTCAGGTAGACATAAAATATATCCAATATATATATATATATATATATATATATATATATATATATATATATTGGATTTCATCGATCAATTAAGTGATTGGTTATAATTTTTCACATTGTTTTCAAGTTGTCAGCAGCATCTGATCAACTAGCCATCTAGTACAGTTGATTGATATGTAAAACTGAATGTTGATGTTCTTTGGAACATCAACCACAAACGCTACACAATTCTACCACTCTCCAAGCTCAGATTTGTTTACCCGGTTTTTGTTTCGCTAACTACGTTGGAGTTCTTAAAGAATTTTTGTTTTATTATTATATTCCTCAATTTAGCGATTAGTGAGCATAGTAAAACAATAGATTTTCCTTGTATGCGTATTTTAAGAATGTATCTATATTCATGGATGTAATGTATGTAGGTACGTGAATTCTTTCAAATCGTTTTTAGTGAATGTGGGTAAAACTTATTGAATCTGCGATCTGAATCACTGGCTGAAATTGCTAACTCAATTTCAAACATATGGACTGAACTTTTTAAGATAATCTCCGTACATACGTCGCAGTCTGCCCGGAGCAATTTCCTTTACGAATACGGTCTTAACACGTAACGGCACTCTGACAAATGATCCGGTCTCTCTTATCGCAAAGCGGCTCCATTTATTTTTGTTAGCACCCGTAGAGCTTTGTGGAGCCATGTATGTATCGTCTGTAACCGCGCTCTATCCAAAGGCTCCCAGAGAATTTCAATTTGGTTGGAAACTACCCTCCAAGGCGTGTCTTAGATGGCTGGATCTCTATGGGATGTTATCCATCTCAACAAATAAAAAATTACATAGCCACACAAAAAAACATCTACGTAAACATTCAAACTAATCTCTACAAAAAAAAATGTGTCAAATAATATAGGCGTGTGTTCTGTCTCCACTTTCATTTAATGCATTATCTGAGAACTTGTTTGTTGAAGCCCTTTGTGAGCTAAATGAAGGTTCACGGCTTAGCAACTTGCATTATGCAGACCACCAGGGGCCGCTCTCAGACACCAGGGTTACAAATGCCCATAGATGGCTTAGTCAGCACTAGCAAAGAGTATAGGATTAATTTGTATGCTAAAAAGACCAAAACGATGATAATCGCCAAGAGCGATATTATGAAAGGACAATTCTATGCAGAGGATGGCCTACTCCAACGAGTGGAAATTTTTAATTACATTGGCTGCTACCTGAATGAGAATTGAGATCACTGTAAAGATGTTCGAATAAAGGGGAAAGCACAGAGTTCGTTCTGCCGAATGAAAAAGTGCTATGTAATCTATCTCTTACTTAGAAGTGAGTGTATCACGGCGTTATATCCTCTGTACACTTTACTATGTTGCTGAAGCATGGACGTTAACAGACAATACCAGAAAGCGGCTACAAGCTTTTGAACTTTAGTGCTTCCAACACATGCTACGAATATCGTACACATATATGTTTAAAGATTATACCGTAATTCAAAGGATGGCTAAATATAAGTGGAAGTAGCTGACACACTAAGAAGAAGAAAAATATCTTACTTTGGACATATTTTTACAGGCAAAAAATACGATTTTATATACTCAATAAATGGTGAATGTGTTACCAATACTATGGTATGTGCATTCACCAATACTCAAAAATATTATATATATATATATATACTGTACTCATCAAATAAAATCAATAATCAAAAAATACAGGGACACATTAAATGCAGAGATTAACTTACTTTTGAGTATGATAAAATATTATGACCTTCAATTTCATTAAGACCGTTTAATCTATCGCCCCATTACAATCACGCAAATAATACATAAGAAAACAATCCTTCAAAATACGTTCATAAAATGTGTGAAATAAGATTTTAATGCAGCTTTCTAAAGTCAAAATCGCATTTGGAGGCTTTTCTGTTTTATCTTTGATAAATTAGACACAAAGTGTTACTTATTCCATAACATCTGCATCATCTAGTTCATGAAATTCTAAAGCCATGAAATAACTAATTCTGTTGTCCACTACTCACTGTCGCGGGGAATTTTTTACCAAGTTCAACATATGTGATTTACAAGACGTCTGGGTCTGCGTGTGAGTCTTTGGCCCCTAAACCCCATCCCCACCTCCACCCTTCGCTTCGTCACTGGTGGAAGTTGTATTTTTTATATTGACTGTGCTCTATAGGTCAATCAACAAAAGGTGCATAGGTATGACTAACCCCGTCCGAATCGATTTACATAAATACCTAAAATCTATCTTGAAAGCTTATAACTAATTGTATTAACAAGAACTTTTGGTAGGCTTCTTGGAGTGTTTTACTTTGATACAATACAATTCAGATGATTTCTTATTCAGATCAGAAAAGAGCGACCATTCCACGCAAGGTATATGTTTGAAGTGAGCTGGTCTTCAGTCAACCCTTTCCTAACACTGCGATATATTAATTGTGGTTATTTAAATGCCGAAAAATATGACAGAAAACGAATTGTGGTACAGTTTATGATAAGAAAAGTGTGACTGACGGACTAATTTGCTACCATTTAAACTTGTGTTGAGGACAAAAATAATCAATGTTTTCATTTCTTCACTATGGAGTTGAAAACTACTCACACTATCAAAATAGTGAATTTTGTCAAGTTGACTGGCTCCGTACTTTCCACGAATCTCTTGTAAAAATCATTCCTCAGTCTCGGACGTTGATTAATGTTCATGGCTATTCTGCTACGTAAACAACATCGCGAGTTATGATTATTCAATCTTTTAGCATAAATGCGACTGTGCCAAGCCCCTCAAAATGTTTGTATTTGTCTGAAAGATAGATAAAAAAATTGAAGTGAAGTACACTGATAGAACCCCAAGGTAATACTTAAATACTGATACTACTAATTTATATCACTAATTTGATTATGATTTTCAAAACAACTAATTATTTTTTTTAAAATGGATCCCCTAGGAATTTATTTTGGTTACCCCCTAAATTGATCAGAAAACTAGGATACATTTAAAAATAAGGTTCAATATTTTTCATAAATTTGATTATGATTTTCAAAACAACTAATTATTTTTTTTAAAATGGATCCCCTAGGAATTTATTTTGGTTACCCCCTAAATTGATCAGAAAACTAGGATACATTTAAAAATAAGGTTCAATATTTTTCATAAATGTCCCTTCAGTCTTTCACTACACCCGAAAATAATTAAAAACTTGAGAAAAGTGAAAAACAAAATTTGGAGTTCTTATGGTTTCCAGTTTGTTTGCTTATCACTCCGCCACATCACTTCAAAGGACCTCTCACAGTAAAATAGCGTTTTTGCTCGGATTTCCGAAATATCAGTATACGTATCGTTAAATTCCGAACCAAATGCCAAATCGCCTGTTAAGCTCCACTCAGTACCGGTCTTTGAGGGATTAGGAAAGGTTCATCAGTTTCGGGTCAACTCTCTTTGATAACCGCTATTTTTAGGTCAAACTTTCAGGACATTCGGTAGCTATTGATTTGTTGTCGCTATATGCCTTCTGCAGCTTTGGTATAGGATGTATGAAATTATTCCTTCGTTATTGTTTCTGTGACGTTTTAGCAAGTGCCGCTAACGTTGTAGATTTTATTCAAAGTCAAGAAGAGATTATACGTTTCACAATTAAATATATATGTGAAGATTGTAAGAAACTGTTTTTAAAATATTCAATATCTGATATATTCTCAAAGTAATATATGTAATATGCAATAGAATCTCTCTTTCTCCAACAAAGCTAGCAAATGTATATGTTAATACAATTGCGTTTTACAAATTACACAAGTAGTTGCGCCTACGTTTGGTATCTCAATGAGTTTTTTGTATATTTAAGTCAGGATATCAGTTTTATTAAAGTCACTACCAGGGTAGCTGAGTTCCGGAAATTTCACGACTAGTAATGCTATCTATTAACTTTTTTAGTAAGTCGAATATTGATAACAACTTGGATTGCCTACAAAATATTCCAAAAAGTGTGAACTGATTTACAGTCACCTGTCCTTTGTGAAAGAGCACAAAATTTACAAATGGCAAGGGACGTCACTGTAAATCAGTTCAAACCGCTATTCACCCTTGTTGATCGATGCTTTATAGGCATTTGCCTATGTAAGCACGTTAATGAACAACATCGCTTGTCGCAATCCTTGGATAATCGTACTATATGCTTTTATAGATAGGCATACATAACGTATTTGTTGTCTACTGATGGCCACCGAGCTATAATGGCAAATATCCAAATCATGTCTATAGCAGGCTACATCTATGGTAGAAAGCATTCAATTACTAACTACCCTAATTATATATTATAAATAATTTCTATATCAATGGATATTGTAAAACTAAAAAAAAATTAAACATGTGCATACCCGATGTTATGTAATATGTAAGAAGTGCTCTCGCCTTTTTCTCAATCAGGGAGGGCAAAGTTTGACTGCACCCCCTTACCGCACCTCCAGCAAAAATTATAAATGCAACCCTGTGACTTTTTTGTAAACCACAAATTCTCCATATTTGCTTGAAAACGCCTTCGTAAGATGCCAAAGGGCAGCGCCACCATGCGCGATGCTTGAAGATGAGAGTTGATGTTGCTATCACACCCTTGACTGGGTTACGCATATACCACGCAATAGCTCTCTACAGTTAGACCGTCAGGCTATACTGACGAGTCTAGGCTAAAGACGAAACAGGCATGTCTATAGCAGGTCTAATGTTTAATGGATATCAGGGGTTATATAATGATTACATTCGGAGTTCCAAAACTCAGCACATCACTACAAATCTCTGATGTCTATTTTAGCCACAGCTCTGCCTGTCATCTAGAAATGTTCCACGTTCTTGTTAATTCACAGGTATTGCCCCATTATAACTGACATACAGACATACTGACCCCGTATTATGTGCGTATCTTTCTGGTGTAGCAACATATCTCCGTTTCTGGTTGCTGGCCGCTATTGCTGCCATGAAGCGTTGCGGCTGAACGTCATGTCGCGCCACCCGCCTACTATCGTTGCTGCTGCAAACCACCTCATCATCAACTGCACCCCCTCATTTAATGCACGTACACCAGGATGTGTGCCAGTCAATAGGCCAGGAGGTCAAGTTGGAAGAAGAACAATTAGTTATAAACTGTGCGTACATGTGGTATGAAAATGCCTTACATAAATCAACACGGCAATGGCACAGTGGTACAGAATTATTAAGTGACTAAAAAATCTGATCACTTTGAACCTCAAATAATCCGCTTGATAGGTTACAGGAATGACCCAACAATGGTTGTGACAGGTAAAGTAGAAGAGACACACATGGCATTACAGAAATCACAGATGGAATAAAATGGCTTGACGATTACTGTGGAAGCAACCAAGGAAGTGATATTTCATAGAATACAGAGGTTAATCTCATGCTGATGGCTGAGAGATCTGAACTGTACAACCACAATTAAGAAGGAAGGAGAGATCAACAATATATGAGATGTAAAACATCAGTCCATGGGTGCATTGAGTACCACCTAGGTAGATATGGAATTGAGGGTAAGCAATTTTCGTATTGTTCTAATGAGCAGGACATTCGAAACCATCTATTTCAGTTGGGTAGAAGCATAGACCAGGAACAACTAGAATTGAGGCTTTGCGAAAAGTTATCTGCTGAGTATAGAAAAAGTGTATAAACGATGGAAAATCGATGAAGGAAGAAACAGACGAGAAAGCGTAACATAGGTACATGCTGAAATCGAGCTGATAACCAAGTCCAATTACAAGCGCCGGTTCAACAGATCTTGTGGCGCTGTCGACAAAAAGTCAAGGCAGGTTGGACTTCAAAATCCCACTATCAAGAACAGATAAGCCGATGTCGAATACAGCCAAAGCTGCCAAGTCAAATTATTTGCCGATATCTTTGCTGCCAATTGCGAAATGGATATCTCTAAAATGCTGGGGGCCATCAAAACTAAGCTTCCCCAGTACTATGAGTAAATTCACTGTTACAAAACTGCTGATGCCGCTTGTCACTATTAATCGTGAAATATTTCGAATACGATATACCATGACTTCTTGATGTTTCATGACATATACGTCACAAACACAACAAGTCAGTCTTTTGCGTCGCTCTCTGTCTGTCGGTCTGCCTGATTGTCTGTATGTTTCTCTATCTGTCTATCTGTATGTCTATCATCTGCCTATAGTCTATCTGTCGTCTGTCTGTCTGTGTGCCTCTTTGACCTGTAATTTTTATCCCCCTATGAGTCGAAAAGTATCATTCAATTTTGATGTAATTATGACACTGCGTTACTATTATGACAAGGACAAAAAGGCGTTTCAGTGGTGACAGCATTATCGGCAAAAACAAAAATACATTCCACCCGTGAGTTAAATTAATTATTTAGTACTTAGTGCCAATATCATAAATGTAACCCTATGACAGTTATGGCTACTCCCTGTCCTATAAGTCAACCGTGTACACTATCAACCGCGTTTCACTGACACAGTAGTGTTCTTGCACGGTAAACGGCCTTTATCTAGTTCTAGCGTATACGTCGCTTCTGCTGTGATACATCCTGCGGAACAACTCCCGCAGCCGGTAGCGGACGTCTTTTGTTTCAAGCAGGACGCGCGCTGCTTTTGTTCAATTGTTCAATGATGCTCGTTGTGGTCCAGGACTTTAAGATTTGAGGTAGATAATTACAACAACGACTTCTGTTGACATTACTTCAAGACATCATATGTAACGATACTGTCACAATACCAAACCGTAATATAAATGTATTTTAGAAATAAATTTTGTGAATCTAGCTTTGTAAGCCGTCAATAAACTTACAGAAATAGCTAAAACATTAGATAAGGACTTTTTTTTTTCAACATAAATACTTCTGTACTGATCCAAAGTAGTATGCTAAAGATACCCCAAAGTTGTATCTCAATCAGAATCACTGTCTTTGAGTGATTTGATAAAAAAATCATAATTATGCATGGAATATAATTTAATTCACAAGTCAATGTTATTGCTGTTTCTCATAGCTACGAATTGATTAAACGCATACTTAGAATGGAGAATGTTATTATTCTAGACAGTTACATCTTCCAAGAATCCTGAAGAACGGGTGACTACTTCTATTACTTCCAGCTCAGATGCGTTAAGGTGGGGGTAATAGGGATACTACCCCCTCCGAGGTATTCTGAAAATATCCACACCGGAAATACTGATTTTATGATGAATGCATCTACAAATCTCTTTTCTGCTACCCTCCTCTTTAGGACTGAGGTCTGGATACGCGATTGTCAACTACCCCTTCTACGTATCACGTCTAGTTGGTGTTAATTCGGAAAATGGATATGAAGCTAGGTAAACACTTTGGCTTGTCAGAGACGGTTTTTCATCCGGTTGCGTCAAATTTCAAATCATGACGTCCCCTTTTGAATTTGATGACAGATTCCGAAAAATTATGGCGCGTTATTTTTTTAATCGTACTATTTTTCTCTTTATCACAGCGGGTGCCAGGTAACGAGAAAGCAGACTGCCTGGCGAGGATAGGAGCAAGGGGCGCATTCATTGGCCCCGAACCCTTGCTGGGCATTAGCAGAAGCCAGGTCAGTAATGCCCTGGATGCCTGGGCATACAACGAACTTTCGAAAGCATGGCTGGAGAGAGACGACTGCAGGCAGTCAAAGAGGAGAGAATGTGCAGTATACAGCAGCCTTAGGACTGAGGTGTTTGGCACAGCAGAGTTTGATAGGGAAGAGTGCTATTTAGCGGAATGGTCGGACATCGTGACCTTTATTAAAAAGTCTGGAATGTTCGACATTAGGGAGTTACCAGGTCTGTCATACTGTTGTTTTTTTGTGTGATGGTCTTTGGGGTTTGGGGTCGGCAAAAAGGGCTAAAGGTGGCCTACTTGCCAGGCTTTGCCTCCCCCCTACGACTACTACTACTTCTCTTTATCAGCATATAAAAGAACTATCAGAAGCGCAACTCTTAAAAGTGAAAATCGATTTATAACCGCGAATCTTCCTTCCAATGTGATTCTAGAAAGTGATTCTAAAATGAAACTTTTTCATTATGATCAGTTATGCCAAGTGTTATACTGTATCTAAACCCTTTCAGCCAAAACAAACAAATAAGTTCACGTACAATATTCGGGAGTATGTATAGTTAACCATATCGCATTGATAATCGACATGTCTTCAAAATGTTCCTTAAATAGGTTCACTCAAAAATAAAAAAATATTTTCTTCAACAAGACCAGATATATCAATTATTAGATTGTAACTAATCTTTTATCTGTACTCCAGTAATTAGTTCATCAACACTATTATGAATCGAATTGTTTATCGAATCTCATCTCCACAAATGTTCCTTCAATGTATTGAATCGAATGTACAATTCAGAAAAACATGCACTTCTCAAAAAAATTTAACTACACATTTGAATGCCGTGCACCAGACGGTTTATATGTTTTTGACATGTTTGAACAATCATCTATGGCTAAGAAGTGCGGGTTATTATTAAGACAAACTGCATCTCATAGCAAGCGTCGACAGTCATTGAGTTACATTAATCAACGAAACTGAGATAAATATTATAATCACGGTTCAGACAAGCTGAATGAACGATCTTCAAAGCAAGACGGTTTCGTGAATATTTTGATAATGAGCAGAACGCTTTATAGAAATCGACAACTGCATATCCAGTGGTGAAACTGCTGCCACTGCCACAGAGCTGGCTGCAAGCCAGCAAACTGTAGTCAGTCGGTGGGGCACTAGGTCAGCATAGGCGGTATTCAGTTACCATTTTTATTTGTAATCATATTTTGAGGAAACGAGTTTCCAGTGAATGGACGCTTCTAATCATCTGCTTAATTGGGCTGCATTAAAATGGATACGATCTCTACCTATACTCTACCTATATAGGTACTAATGATTTTTCAGCATTACTTAGCCAAACTGCATAACATACCGGATGGTGTTCGTTAAATCGATTTCGGCCATAAAATTTATTTATAAATCACGTTTCGGTTTGTCATTTTCAATTTTCTATAATTTTCTAAAATTATAGTAATATGTTCGTTTTTTAGAAGAATGAATAATGAGTCTGAAAAATGTAATATTTACTATATCATCATTGAATTTCCGATATAATCAGCGTCACAGAACAGAGGCTCAAAGGAATGAATATAGAATGAGTTCCAATATGATACAATAATAACTTTTCGCTTATATGCAAATCCTGTAGGTATTTCAGTAAACTTTGTCCTGTACTGTTTCTTTATGACATCGAAAATGTTCCCACAGCAGACCGTGGCTAGACCAATCGTTCGATATTTTTAGCTTTTGGCAAACAGATTCTTCCTAAAAAAATATGATTTTATTTATAACAGGAGCTATAAAAAATGGGTTGGTTGAGTAACCCACTCGGAATTTTAAGAGTCTGTAACATGTACGATTATTAAACTGAACAAGCTCTACGTAGCTTTTTGCTTCCGGAACATAAATGAGGTATTCTTATTCCATTCTGTTATTAGCTCAATTGCAATGGCTTCAACCCAATGTATAATAAGTCCCATAAAATGTTTAAAGAATATAATCGTTAAGGAAATATACATCGATATGTTGATGTCAATACATGAACTTATCGAAAAATATTACTGATGTAAATCAGTACAAGTCGAAAAAATAATAAATTAAAATCGTGTGATGATGAACAAAACAGTGTTTTCGATCATACACATTTGAAAAATAATCCATATTGTAATTCCGTTGTGATCACGGATAAATTAGCATCCATAATTGTGTCAACACAAGAAAGGAAATTGAAAGACACAAGTTGGAGGCTGAAATCTTTGTCTCCAGTACACCAATAATCCGTGCTGAGGTCGTAGACGCTATACCACCACACCAGGGTGACCCGACGATCTAAGGTACTTCATACGGTATGTATGAATTGGACTCACTTCAACCGCGCACTGTTGTGGAAATTTCGAGAACACACTGCTCAGACCAAACAAATAATCTTCAAACCATTGAAGCGAGAGGAGGTGATATATACATGTACTGATCTGAGCGGCGTGTTCTCCAGATCATTGCGCAGGAGGAATGTGAGTGAGCTTAATCGTCTGCTCGATCTAACTAATTGATTTCTCTTTCTCGGGTTATAGAACTAATATATAAGCTTTATGATGGTTAATATTACTTGACTATCCTTTAGGCAGACACTCAAACCATATATTACAACGAAATTGTATCCTTCTTATGAAAATAAAGAACAAAGAAAATTTTTATGTTGGTTTCTCAATAATTATGAGGTCTTGGTTGAGAATGCTTTTTACATAATTAGTAGATCCCCTAAACGCCTACAATTATAATAGTCGCCTTTTTGATAGGATGTTGATATTCGCCGGAGATCGTAGATTTTCCAAAACTAGGTCGACCACCACATGGATTTTATTTTTAATGTTCAACGTTATCCCTAATTTTTCTGACTATACAAATACTACTAGGATTTTTTTATATTAATTTTATCTACAATACAGTACTATTATGTAATTAACTTGTCGAATAAAGAACCGACAGACATGCAGGGAATAAGAATCGGGACATATCTTACGCCCCCGGTATTCACCACCCCGCAAAGTGACGTTCGCTGCACTCCCACCAACCGTGTGGACCGAAATAACACGTGGGTCATTATTGACAAACGCGCCGTCAACGTCAACGAATGTAGGCTAATCTCATCGTAGCGCCTTAAGTATTCAACTCACCCTGCTTTCGCACCGGCATCTTCAGAATGACCTCCAGCTCGTTCCCCTCTAACCTGTCAAAAATCACCTGATCGCCTGCCACCCCGAACAGTTGACGGTCGCACATACACCACACTCCCGATCAAGGGTTGTCGGTACGCGGAAGGGCCTGTGGGAAGATTCGGTAACGGTACGTTGAAAACCCCGTCCGTGGACCCTACAATTTTTTTTTATCCCGGGTTTGTTGTATGTATACCTTAGTGCTGCTCTGTTGCCGTTTCAGCTGCAACTGGAGAGCGCCCAGCGTCGCGACGCCGCGGTGTTGCCGCGTCCGCCGAACGTCAGTGTTGCGGCAATAATAGGCCGGTAGAGAAAGGGTGATGCAATGAATACTGAAACATCCGGGGCATTTTTGAATTTTCAAAGTACACAAAACTATACAACTAACAACAATATAAGTTGGAACTTATCGGTTATTACGGGATGCTCAAATACAATCCCATAATTTTAAATTTAAATAATGATAACCATAATGTATCGCCACCTCGAAATAAATTGCAGTTAATTAGTATATTACACAAATAAAACAACAATGAGAAGCGAATAATTGAATAATTTGCCTATATAAAACTGAATCATGATTGTCCTTGTTCCTCAGTAGACAGTTATTATGTGTCATTGTACGGTTTCAAGGAAAAATAAAGGCATTATCAATGTTTTCCACACCTATTATATATGGACCATATGTCGACAAAAGTTTTAAAATGATTAGGATATACAGGGTGTGCCCAAAACGTTTTAATAGATATCTCTAAAACTACATGACATACAAAAACGATTAACCTATGATTTGAAAGCTTATTTTATGTGGTACTCAACTACCCTTGAGAGCACAGCGTTACACGTGCACCAACTGCGCTAGTCCAAGATATTATATTTAACACACTTGCTCTAAAGATATATTGTTGATAGATATATTTACATTTTGCAAACATTCAACAGTTCTAAAATCAAATTCGAACCCTTAGTTCTAAACTGATTCCATTGCATATAAACTACCCTGACAACGCCATTCTTATACGTGAATTGCTGGTCAATTTAGGGCTTAGTCGAAAAAATTTGTACGTACTTTTATTTGTTTTGAATCCCAATTTCATTGTTTTTTTAATTTTGGACAACTTTAAACGTTTATGAAGATTATGGTCCTTATCCAATTATTGAATGATATTTTTTTAAGCTTCTCAAATCCGCGCATAGTTGAGTGAAGTTACGAGGTTTGAGAAATTTTACGATTGCGAAATTTGAAACTAGATAATGCCTGGGAAGTATCGATTCAACTTGCGTGACAGACAACACTTTTCCAGAGTTCCTTTCAATAACTGATACACAATTATTTTAAAATAAATAAAATATGGCGCTGTCGCCACTTGATCAAATGCTTTGGTATACTTTCCAAAAGTTTGCTTACCTTATTGAGCCACAATTTTTTTCCATTGGGAGACCTATGAAGATGCTGCCTACTGGGCTCATCTTTTTTAAATCTACCACCACGAATTCAGGCGTAGGTCGTATTGTATAGAACGCGGTCATTGCTTGTGAGATGAAAAGTAAAAAATCCATCTTCATAGATATTTATTGTTAAAATATAAAATTACAAATAGTATAGAACAAAACTTAAATGAAACACAAGTGGTGTTTTGAACATTTACTTGTATTTCGGCGCAAGTGCCTCAAATATCAGTCACCCAAGAATTATATTCAAATGCTAATGACATTCACAAAAATGCCAAGCCCACATAATTCCGTGCTCGCTGTACAAGTTCTCAAGTCGCGATAATAAACGAACAGACGGTCATTAGTTTAGCATACATATTTTTATATACATGAGATCATGTGTTTTGAGTTATTAGAGTTGTAAATATCGAAAATGATAGGAATTGCAGATAAAAACTAGAGCATAAAGTGACATCTGGTTTCAAATGCAGTCATGTCCAGTTTCTTTCAAGTCAAATATGTAGAGTGTTGTCTTGATTTCACAAATAGCCCAGAATCAATTTCAGCAATCTCACAAACTCTAACAAGCCGTTGACTTTCGAATATAACATAGATGCAGTCGGGTGGTGGATATTTTCCTGTGTCATTTTGTAACCGATCAGAATGGGCTTGGAAGCTGTAAATGTTTGTAATCAATAGTTCTATTCTTCCATCTAATCCGTATTGAATATGCCTTATCGACTAATGAAATGCTAGAGTGACAGATATTTATTGTTCCAATACAAATTATCCTAAAAGTCTACTAAAAACTACTACACATTTTGCAAATATTTACTAAAATGTTCATATACGAAATCAATAAACTCTATTAAATATACATATGTTAATCCATCATTTATATAAAATCCTCGAATACTTCTCACATAGAAAAAAAGGGAATTTCAAAATACACTCGCATGATTTTCTTAAATATTGCTATCCTCCCTATTTTTAAATGATCATAGAAATTCCAAATAAAACGTGCACTCATTTAAAAATCCTGAGCCAATCGACCCAGTACGGGGATATCATTTTTCCAACGATTCTGAAATGTATTCTGTACTGGAGAAACTATAAGACAACATCAAAATACTTAGTTCCTCCTTGTATGTCATCCTTATAAGTTAATGTCACCTCTGAAATTTATTCCGTTGTTGGCTTTCTCGTTCATCTTATATTCTTTACTGACCAAAGTTTAGTACGAGTGGATGCTCTGCCACCCCAAACTAGTAAGAATTTGTTGATATGATCCAGCTGAAGATGAACATATTTAAAAGTCCAGTGAATGTAGTAAAATAAATGGTGGATCATTACAAAATATGGCAAATTGTAATTGACAGGCCTAAACAAGGGATACAGCAATTTTCAAGAAAATTGAGCAACCATGCCATTACTTCTACCTCATTTCTAATTAAGAGTGATTATCCTCATTGTCACTTTTGCTTGTTGTTTGGAACAATGCGAAGGCAGACTTGAATCGGTGATTTGGACGAACACCTCCATGAACTGGCTTATGCAAACTTGAGGCCTTCTCCGGATCCAATAAACTTCTATCTGGAGTGTGAAGTTCATGTTCCTAAAAGTCGAATTGGGTATCAATGACAATCAAATTATATGTAATCATACCTGTTTTATAAAATACCGCAAAAATATTGAAATACAGACAGTTCAGGATATTTCATAGATATCGGATTCGACTTGACTGTCAAGATCACTTCAAGGTCAAGTCAAATAAACGTTGCCGGATTATTTGACATCGTTCATTATTTTCGTTAGAAGGTCACTACATAATCGAATTCTGAACTTTGAAATTGAGTAAATACGCATGTCTCGTTATCATGGTTTCGAGATATCTCTGAGATAAGCAACAGAAAATAACTGATGCTGTGAGATGTAAATAGTAGATGTGTGAGTATGATATTGATCTAACAAGAATATACAAGTAGAATGTTATAGACATCGATGTTTTGTCTTTACCAAGCCTCGTCAGTATAGCCTTGCGGCCTGACAATAGCGAACAATTCGGATGTGGATTTATCCTAGAAGGTATGTGATAGTAACATTCTCCTCCAGGTATCGCTATAAGTGGCTTGGACTCAATAACTTTGGAGGTCTCTAATAAATTGCAAAACAAATGGGAGGGTTGACACTAATAAAACTTCTATATCCTATAAAAACATGAATATATGAACAAGGAAAAAAATCCTCAGCAGCCCCAGATGAAACAGGCAATCGTTTGACAAGGGACAAAGCTACCACTGCAAACCCGCCGTAATCATAGACCTTCTCAACAGAGGAGCATTTCGCAAATTTTTCGCATGAACAAATAAACCAAACTTTTAACTAACACCGAAAATTCCAGAAACCGTTAGCATCGATTCGGAAACAACTCAGAACCGATTTAATGTGACCCGCTAACACACACAACACGGTTATTAAAAATTCAGGATTTTCTATCTAGAACTAAGATTAATGAAATGCGCATCAGGAAATTCCTAAACTGGTTCAGAATCGATTCGCAACTGGACCTAAAAACGCAGTCCTTATTACAGAAACTATACCCTTATTCCTGTACTCACTTGGACTGCGCCATTGTCAATAAACTTACCTTAACCTTATGTTGGAACAAGGCACTGAGAGTAGAGAAAGTCATGGTACACATATTGCATTTCACTGAAGTTTTGTTATTGGGCAACGCAGTCTGGTGTTTTTTAACAGCGTTGTTGCTCTTGGTCGTTTTAGGAGTACGCACGAATGATTTCCGGACCTTGAATGAAAGTCGTTGCTTCGGCGATTGAGTTTTTTTCACGCAGCTTAATCGTACGTGCGAATCTAGAAGAAGCCTGTGAAAAACACACAACTCTGATTTTAGTTCAATCTAACATGTAAAGTCTTGGAGACAGACTTGTGTTTACTACCTCTTACGAGTTGTGTATAGATGCTATCCTAAAAATTATCGTATTGATATGTGCAACCATCAACCGCAAACTTTAATAAATCCTGTCTCTACATGAAACAATTTTAATTGCTGGACAAGGAATTGGGGTACATATTAATGCGATAAATTCAAGATAACTTCAATACATAATTCGATTGAGCTACTAAACATGCATTTGTTTCCCTTACTAGTATATTACATTGAAACTGAATAGAGTACAAGAGAACTTAATTTTTATACGTCTCAGATCAGTCAAATAAATTATTTATGCTTCAGTTGTACAAAATCTGATACCACATATTTTTATATGACTCCTTTCAGCTGTTAATGCTCAATTAATCAGAGAATTGGTTACAGAACCTTGAGTCGTATAGTTTGCTAAAAACAAATGTAAGCGGATTTAATTTTTGAATCCACAATATATAAAGTTCATTAAACGAATTCGGACATCATTTAGGCTAATACTTATATGGACAACATAACTAAAAACAGCAAAAAAAAAACCTTGCGAATGGAAAAAACAAGATTATCTCGTCTACCAAAAACAGAACGCGCACAAAAATAAATGATGGACAGCACTTTAACAAACAAAAACAGATAAAACTCATTTCTACAACTTTCACACAATTGTTAAATTATAACTGCTGTAATCAACTTTTCGTTAAAACGATGTGCTTGATATATGATTTTTTTTAAACTTTATCAAATATATAGTTTATTCATTATGGGCATCTTTCCAAGAAATATTCATTCAATTGTTTCCTTTGAATCCTTTTCAAAATAATTTTGATGATTCCTCAAAACGACTATAAAAATTGTTGGCAAGATGATTTTTCTTCGAAATCTTTTTTTTAAATGATCAATTAGATGGTAGTAATAAAATGTATTGTCCAATGTACTTGAAAAAGTGAGAGAACAAATTCGATATTCATATGTTACTCACCTGGAAGTAAATGTAGCTTTACAGCTGTTGCATGCAATTTTTTTGTGAGATTTTTCATGCAAGTTCAAAGATTCTTGTGTGAGGCAAACTTTGGGACAATCTATACATTGGAATGTCTCAGGTTTCTTGCTATTTTTAGACTTCACAGCGCCTCCTGGTGACACCGATGGTTTTATCACAGTGTTCACTGGTTTCGGAATAACCGATTTTCTCTCAGGAATCATAGTCGTTCTAGGAGCAACAAACGAAAATCGTGAGCTCGTCGATGATGAAGTTAAAGCTGAAGGACCTGGAAGGAATATGTTATGCAGATTGTAATTTCCGTATATAGTGGAACCTTCCATCACTGCTTGTGTCTTTTCAAATTAAGCTCAACAAACAGAAACACTTAAGGGTCGTGACATACGTTATGCTACGTTACATAATTCAATAATACAGTTTAAATTATTGATGTGATGTTATTCAATTAGTAGAATCAATCAAATGACCTAAAATGAATCTGGATCTACTTATCTATCGATTTTAAATCCTCCCTCCTAACATTTTGTTCACTGCTCAAATTTGAGTACTTTCTTGAAAATAGATCAAAGTTAAAAATACTAGTACCCTTGAACCACTAAAAGTGAATCTAGCGGCTCATTTGAATGGGTATAAGAAAGGTAGGAAGAGGAAAAGTTTTCTCCATACACTAACTTAGTAATAGTAATTACTTTCATCATTTTTGTCAGACTTGAACGAATGAATTTTTTAATATTTTTACAGAAAATCAGTCAATGACTGAAATAACTTGGGCATACTGCAACGTAAACGCTTTCAATGATACTCAACTCGCCAAAATATCGGAGTACGACGTAGGAAGTGAAAATGCTATATGGTATAATTATACTGCAGTTCTGTAGGCACCAGCAGTCTACATACAGAAAATAGTGTTATAATCTTTGCTAAATTTGGGCATCCTGACAAATGCAGAGCCACATCCCGAGGATCGGAACGTGGAAAGTTTCACTACGTCATACTAAGTGTCGCGAACTGTGGTCTATGGCCTGAAAACATAACCGATCGCCTATCACTATTATGACAGAGTTGTCGGCTGTCAACAGCCATTTTGGTCTGAATAAAATAACTAAAAAATAACCAAACTTTTTTTTTTTCGCCAATTCAACAAGTGTCACCATATCCCAATATACGATAAAACAAAGGTCCTTCAATTTTTTTAATGAACCAGCACAGCTCACACACTACATAAAGGTCGTTCGGGCTCCGCAATCTACATTAAAATGTATTTCTGCCGGTTATAGATATTTTTTTGTTTGTATTAGCAACTTGAGGAACTTACCTGGCACTAATGACTTCCTTATCCCGCTTATTGATGGCCTAGCTGTAGATTTTCGTGGGCTCACTGTTAGCGTACTAGTATTTTTCATCAAGTTTTGTTTAACGTGCGATTTCTTGTGGACACTCAAGGAGAAGGCACATTTGAATGCTTTCAGACAAACGTTGCATGTCAACTTATTTGTACAATCTCCTTTACAATCATGCCTATTCAAGAGCACTGCATTCTTGAAAGACTCTTGGCATTTGTCACATTTGTACTTGTATTCAGGTCGAGTGAACTTAAACTCTTTCTTTCTGAGTCGATTCTCTAAGTTGTGATGTTGGATATGTGTGCTGAGACTGTTTGGCGATGGGAAGGACTTGGAGCAATGAGGACAGTCGAACTCTTTCTTACCTAATGATTTAAATGAGAGAAACATCATAGGAACATGAAATATGGAATGCAAGTTCATATTTTTTTGCCGTGATGTCTGTGAATTCCTCGCACTTTGATGTGGCAAATAATTGAAACGACTTATACATACGTTACAGAAGCAACAATGATTCAAATCTAGTAGAGACAGTTCTCTTCTTTTTTTCTATTCATATCGAGAATTTGAATTTTGAGTCTTAACTGTTTATTCCATGCAAAAGGATTTCAAATGAGTGAGCAATTTTGGATAGCATTACTCAGTCCTAAAGAATCTACATGAATAATAACATAGTTGAGACATAGGTGTTATGTTGATGATGTTTTTGCTTGATGAAAACTATTTTCCAATTAGTCAATAACTTATAATTTTTACTTCGATAAATGATGCAAAGATATTCGAGGTGGAGACTTACAGGATTAATTTCGGAAAAATATTTTATGTGAATATTTCAAGAAATAAAATTTTTCTTGTGCTACAACCTTTTCTTTGATGGAAAATACATTTTTATATTTTTGTTGTATCAGTTCAGTTAAATCTCCCAAAATCAAAGCAGTTTTTCTATGTGGGAATTGAATGTCTTAGTTAACAAGATGTCTTCAATACATCCCCACATCGACTACTATTCCAAAAGAATCAAAGGCTACGGTAAAGTAGAACGAGACTCTCAGTAGAGTTTACCTATGAAAATGTTCATGATTTAAAATTATAATTCAAATGAAAAATATAAGAGTGATTTGTATAAAGTTTACACTATGTGAAGATCATCAACAATAGATAGAAAATAAAAATGCTTCTATGAGAAAAACAAAGAGTTATTTACAAACCAATGTTTGTAAGCTTGTATTCTTACCAGAATCACTCTCAGGTTCGGATTCTGTGCGACTTTTCTTTGATGGCGAGCTGTCATCGGAAGTGAAGGAAGAACTTTTTGAGGATCTACTTCTGGACTTTTTATCACCGTCTTTCTCATTTGATGCGGTATTATATTCATTTACAGCGGCATCTATACAGTCATTTTTATCTGCTTCATCGTCGGAGTTAATTTCTATTATGTTACCAGAGTCAGGTCCGTGGTTTACTTGAGCTCCACTTTTGTTTTGTTTGTATTTATTCTTATCTTTCACTCCAATATCATCATCAGAATCAGAAAGCTCAACAATTGAAGTAACCTAAAATTACAATATGTGTCTATCACATAATATATTAATAAGGATGCGATTTCAGGTCTCATAGTAGCAACTAAACATATATACGAGGTGTTATCAAAAAATAAGGTGAATTTTCAAATGTAGCAGGCTACATCCGTTCGATCTTTTCATTTGGTTATGTTGATACACTCGTCTCGAACATATGTTCCAAATTTTAGCTATGTAACGTGTTTAGTTTGTTTGTGAGAGGCATAAAGGTCAGAAGTGTTATGCGTGCTCAACGATTTTCTACTGTCGAAAAACATGGATCAAAGAGTTAGCATTAAATTTTGTGTGAAAAATGGAATCAAGTGCTCCAAAACACTTGAAATGTTGAAAGTGGCATATGGTGAGACTACTTTAAGCCAAAAAAATGTTTATAAGTGGTATAAACTATTCCAGGGAGGCCGAGAAAACACCAATGACGAACCACGCTCTGGACACCCCAGCACGTCAACAACTGATGAGAACGTTGAAGAATTAAAGAAAATAGTGTTGGGGAATCGTCGAATTACCATTAGATAAATTGCTGATGATAATTATGCGCAATTTGCGCGAAGCAATCCGCCAGAAACGTCCGAATTTGTGGAAGAACAAAAATTGGCTTTTGCACCATGATAACGCTCCCACACATGGTTGCTTGTGCGCGAATTTTTGGCTAAAACCAGCACACTAGTGATGCTGCAAGCACCAGAAAACCTCAGACCTGGCCCCCTGTGACTTCTTCTTGTTCCCGAAACTGAAGAGGCCCATGAAAGGACGGCATTTTCCAACGATTGAGGAGATAAAGACGGCATCGAAGGAGGAGCTAAACAAGATCACAAAAAATAATTTTTTGAAATGCTTCGAGGATTGGAAAAAGCGTTGGAGCAAGTGCATTATATCCGAGGGGGATTACTTGGAAGGGGACAAAATAGAAATTGATGAATAAATAAATATTCTTTGAGAAAAATGAAAATTCACCTTATTTTTTGATCACACCTCGTATATATATATACAACAATAACTGTTCGTTATGATTCTCATATCTATTTTTCACCGTTCCATAAGTTTTCTCGATCTTCCACTAAACTTGAAAATGTAAGACTATTAAGACTCAACAGTAATCATACTAACATCCAGCAGATGTGTTGGACTTGAAAACATTATTTCCAACACAAAGTGATACTCTAAAATATTTTCATTCACCTTATTGTAATTTTCTCACACTAGGGTTGGAGGCAAATGTCTGTCCTACTTGAATATTAATTATATTTGCTTGCACTGTACATCTAACCTGCGATGTAGACATACATGTTTTGTCATAGCTGCTAACAGTGATTTAATTATACTAGCAAATTGTTAGAATTTGAAGATTGGCGCTCACAGATTGAAAAAAAAGGTATTTCTCATGTTAAATGGTCACTCCATCTATGTTTAAATGGTACTATGATGATTATAGATAGATGGTCAACTAGTATTAAAATAAATCACTTGTGCAGAACTATTAAGAGAATAGCTAAATGATTAACAAAATTGTTAGACAATAATGTTTTTTTCTTATTCTGATTTAATGTTGCAATAGTTTATAAATCAGTATGTTTACTGATAAAGTAACAGCATACCCGAAACTGGTTTGTATTTCTTAGTCTTTCCTCAGTATTTTCGACGAAACCTCTAGATGATACCATTACTTCCTGCACTATAATTTCCTCATCCCTCCTATTTGCAACTGGCTTGATTTGCTGTTTCCTTGGTAACCTGAAAAATTAGGGACTTTTTTGTAGTACACTTTATAACAAGTATGTACTTATTCAATCAACCAATGAACCTAATTTCTTGAGAAGCTAAAAATGGCCAAGCATTGTATAAAACAGGATAAAAAATTACAAGAATTATAATTTTTATACTGGAATGTGAAAATTCAGAATAGAAGAGATTTTGATACTAAAGAAATGTTTAGGTGATTTTTCAAAAAGTAAATTCTATCTGTCAGTTATAATGCAGGCCTCCTTCCTATGAAACAAATAAAAGTGTTTTCTTTGAAGAGCTGCCCCAGAATATGATTGTATAGCTGTCTTTGACATAAACACACTTATCACTTATGAACTTAACAAATTCTAATATGTTTAAAAACCTTTAAACCTAGCTAATGAGCTAAAAGTTTATATTTATCTTACACAACTATGCTGTATCTTTCACAATAACAATTTTTTTACAAATTTTCCAAAAGCTTATGTCACACAAGTTTCTCATAATCAAAATTAATGTTTGAGAACTGTGTCTCATAATTATGTTTTTGCTGATAGATATTTCATTATAATTATACAAAAAATAATGACCCTTAGAACACAAATTTTATGAAAAGACGAGTATTTTTGATAATCTGCATACCTGTTATGTCGGATTGGAGCATGAGGAATGGTTGTCTTGTTAATAAAGTGATCAAACATCATAGCCTGCATAGCCTCCTTGTTCCTAGCAAACCGCTTATCTGCAAGATCTCCATTAGAAGGAAGGTCGACTCCAAACTTCGACTGCTTTTTCATATTCGGAACAATACCCAACCGGGTCTCCTGTTTCCGGGATTGTTCATTTTCTATCACCCTATAATTATTTATAATTTCATTAACTCATGACCGTTTATTCCATATTCAAATACAAAAAAATGCCTTGTGTGTTTGTTATATTTAAATCCTTGTAAACATTCTATTTCCATCCATATTTTGAGGTTTTTACGTCGCATATAATGGGCGAGACAGGTATTATAATCGCAAAAAATGTCTAATCGAAAATATATTTTTTTGGTGTTTTATAAAGCACAAATCACAAAAGATCATGTTCTATCAGTATGGCAGTCTCCTCAATAATCTTCGCCCCCCTTGTATAAACTAGAGTGGTCTGTACTAACCCTGACAAAATGTCCATGATGAAACACTAAAATGAGGTCAAACTCAAGTTAATGATATTCCACTTCATACTGGGGTGTCAATTGTTTCCAAGATATACTTAATCTCAGAAAAATAATATTATAAATCGAATGGTATTACAAATGAACATTATTGTCCAGAATAAATCAAACTTTTGTTATTACTTGGACTTCAAATTACTGTCTTGAAAAAATGGCATCCCAAATTCGAAATTTCGCACAACTTCACTACACGACTTACCTTAATTCAACATCACATTTGAGCAAACTTCGGGGATGAGTTGGTTTCACTCCCTGAGTTGACATTTGATTTGTAACATACACAGGAATCATGTTCAAGTTTTCTTTTTCACTTATACAATGATATATAGGTTTATTCTTTTTGAGTTGAAGCTTGTTATGATTGATGCAATCCTTCATGATGTTTGTGCTATCTATATTTTTAGACTCAGTGGAATCCTGCACTTCTATGTGAAAGTTGTCCAGTGATATTTCCTCATCGCCTGGGTGGTCATAATGATAAAAATAAAATCACTATATATTCAAAACAGCTTTGAAGGTAGTCATTTAATTTTTTTACAACTACTATCAGTAACACTGGTAATTTCATAAAACAGCTTAAAGTTCGATTGAACTTGCTTGGTCTGTGTAAACATTGTGTTGAGTGGATTGACTCACTATTCCTTATCCATAAGTGAAAAATAGATTTCAATAAATATAGTTACACTTTGCCAAAACTGCTCTCCTCAGGGATAAAAAAATCTGAGTTCTTAGTTACAATTTTATTCATTCCTGTTTCGAAGAAGTCGTCTCAGTATGTCCAAATATAAAATGTAAGATGTGTCACAAATACATAATTAAAATTAGACTCTTGACACAAGTGATCTAGTAATTAGAATCAAGATGCAGAAGGATGGCGTAAAATCCATTGAAAAATTTGATCCACCCAGATAAGGTACAACCGGCGGAGTAATTAAGGAGAAACAAAAAAATCCCTGGTTAGTTTTTGGGCTAGTCAAACATTTTTTTGAGAATTAAACATTTGTAAGTATCACAGAATATTGGTACACTTTGCTTTACCATCTTTCATCCACTGCTAACACCAAAATATTTTAAATGGATCAACATTAATACATACATCAACAAATACATACAAAGTAGTGACACACATGACTCAATTTGTTACCTGTCACGTGCATCCCTTCTACTGTCTCAAATGTCTCACTGTCTGTTTCTGGTCCATCTTCGTCAGTTTCACTAACATCTTGACCCTCATCTGGGCTTACATTGTCAACATTACTACTGTTCAAATTGTATAAGTTCAGCTCATTCCTATTTTCCACTCCATATGTAGAATCATCCTCGTGAGTAATTATTATGTTTTCAATTGTATGTTCACCTGAATCGGAATCCGGATTGTACCCGTCATATTCTAGTATGGTAATTTGATCATTGGCCACATTCAATGTAGAGAGTTCGATATTACCTGAGTAAGATAGATACAGCACCAGCTAAGAAATAATAATCAAACTTTGATAAAGGCTGCCGGGGCAGCCAGCCGAACGTCAGTGAACATTCAATCGTACGTATGTGGTTTCAATTAATGACCAGTGAAAAATATAATAAATCAGAGGAACAACCACATGATAAGTCTGAGAAGTTACATTAAGTAAACTGGTTCAGATACAAGATTTATGCTTCTGAAATTGTGTCTATAAACTGTTTTATCAGTACAATAATGAAATATAATAGACACAAATATTTTATCCAAACTGGTTTATCTGCATATATTTTATCTAAAATGCTGTCCAAGTGGATAGGGGTGTATTATTCCAACATTTTGCGGTGAAGTTGAAAAATAACTTTGAAAAAATTTCCCTCTAGAATCATAATGTTTTTATAAGAAAGAAAGGTGTTCTCTCTCGACCATTTCAGGATGTAGTCTTTGAATAAAATTTTAACTTTGATTTTGTCGGCATTAAGCAAATGCCCACGAGCTGGTGATTGAAATTATTACTTTTATGAAGGAGCTACTTGATATTGCAATCTATGTAAAAATTGTATCTAATCATCACTAAGTCTCTTACAATGTGTTAAGGTTGTTAAACTTATTTTTGGTATTAGAAGCATGACATCATAAAGTACAGATGAACAACTTTTTACCTGTATCTTGACAATTGAGCTGCACAACTTCTTCACCTTGAGCTTCATGTGGTAGTTCTTGCTTTATAGATAACCTTTGTAGATCTGTAAATACAATAATTACCATTTCTGAAGTGGTATGATATCTGTGCATTTTTTTTTTGTGAAACAATGTTTTTTATGCATTTAAGACTTGTGTAAAGTTCATTTTAACTGGTTGCATCAATAAACTATGAGTATGAGTATGAGATAATTTTTAATATCCAGATCAAATGGCTACATGGACAATTTTCTATATTTAGCAAATGAAAAAATAGATATAAGTTTTCCTGTAATGCGAGATATAATTCTGTAAGTATGAGTTACACAAAAGTTGAGCAGAAAGCAGCAAGTCAAAATGGTAAAATCTGCAAATTAGTGGGTTCTAAATATCAAATCCATAATGATTAATAGCAAAACACAGTCATCCAAAGAGATTATATGATAGCCATGTTTAGCCATAGTTGCGTATATGACAAATAAACCAAATTATATAACATTATATAACAGTTCTTCAGACTCACCTGGTTTAATATCAGCAAGTTCTTTCTCAATATCAAGTTCTTCTTCAGTTGGCTCTCCTTTTACAATAATCCTGCTAACATCTTGCAAATGCTCATCATCTAAAGCAGTACCACTACTTTCATGTAATCCAATATTCCCTTCTACCTTTAAAGAGTATGGTTTTTCAGTAGTAACTTGTTGGATATCATCACTGGGTAGTAAGGTTAAGGTTTCTGGCATAGCTTCCAACTGTCCATCATCTGTTGCCCTGATTTAAAAATTAAAAAGAAAGAGTCAAGTGGACAAATCAGTAGGTCCCAGAATTCACGGTTCTGTACAGCAAATACCGTACTGTAATTTTATGTGGGTGCTTCATAGCACCAATCCCTCAACATGAAATAGGTATTAATATCTAAATCAGCCGACTGTCAAAATATAAATATCAAGTCAAAACACATCTCAAAAACATAGTTTTATTTGTGGAACCTTGTGTTTGTATTACACAATTTTATCTCAATCATAGAATAGTTTTACCAAAAGCACCTACAATCTACAAAAATAAGGTTGTTTGGAGACTGTTCAGCCTATTAATAATGTAATGTGATTTCAAAATAAAGCAGTATTGTTGCTGCTGCTGAGACTAAACAATAACAAAAGGTTGGAAAAAACATTAGAATTATTATTTTTTAGCATGTATAGAGTCACCCACTACTTGCACAAAATTCAAAAATGATGTTAATAGACTAACAATTTTGTGCTACATAAAAAGAAATTTTAACTACAATATGTTTTAACTACAATTAAAAATGATTGGAAACCTCAAAAACATACAGAAAAACTAAATTTGTATCTGGATTTTTTTAATAAAAAAAAACAGTAGTTGAAGCTACTTTGTACCCATATCCTACCCCTCCCCTAGTCTTACCAGAATATTTGCATTGATGACAGGTTTAACGGGTTACAAAAAAGCTACTGACAGACCAGCTGATAGCAGCATTCAGCAAAATACATTGACCTAGTTTTTTATTTTTTTGGAATTGGGTCTTTGACTATGTTTGATTATTACAAGGTTATTTTCTAACACCAAGCATCATGCATATATATTTCACATAACACCTTTATTGTTAACTGCAAATTGATTTTGTGGGGCATAATGCATTTTGATAAATCACTATTCATATATTCAGAAGTGGTAGAAAATACATAAGCAATTAATTGCATTTAATTACTGATTGATAAAATGGAATAAAACATGACAACTGTATTCATCTTTATTATATGGAATAGCCTCATTATTAGTGCATTTGTATTGGTGGAAGATGTATAGGAGGCTGTTTTTTGAGCATAACTTTAGTTTGTATCTTGCTTTAAGCTATAATGATGGTATGATTTTGAAAACTGATATTATAATGCAATCATAATCTGGTTTTATTATTGTTATTGTAATGAAAGTATTCCACAAATAGCTATATTATACCAGGTGTTACTTTAAAAAACATATTTTTAAAATAGAAGTATGGACCAAGCTTCATAAAACTACAAAATATGGGTCATTTTCAAATTTCTTGTACATTTGCTGTCCTTCAGCTTTGACATATACAAAAAATTGCTTCAATGCCATTTGAAACTCCACTAAGAGAAATTAATTTGTTTAAGTGATTTTTGCAACAATAAATCATAATGTCTGCAAGATTTTACAGTACAGAAAAATGGTTGTCCCTCTTGTGATAATAATCATTAATTAATGCTACTTAAACATATTAGAGTAAAATGACATAATATTTTTTTTGATATACTTCAGAATATATCCCAAATATTACATAAAAAGCTCTCTTACAGTTATATGTAAATATATAAATGGTTGAAACAACCCCTAGTTTGTTCAGTTCCTATTTAGTTTGGGTTAGGTCTTTATAAACATATTTCAACATATCTATATTGTTCCTTAAAACCACTCCTGCTACAAAAAAAATTAAAAGGATTCTTACATAAATTAAAAATAATATTTTTGAATGAAGGAGATTTATATTTAAGGTTTTTTAATGTATTTGTGACCCAGGAGATAAATTTATATTAAAAAGTCCTTGTAGAAAAAAAAACAGTTTTTGAAGCATATGTCCATATATTTACATATACTTGAGATAATGAAAATCTACAAAATTTTAATGATTTTATTATTTTAGTAAGATTTGGAACAGTAAACTGAATGTAAAAATATTACCTATATTGAAACTGATATTTCTGCAAATTTCCCTCTTCATCTTGAGCTATTTGGATACCAAATAATTCATCAGATCCCTCAACACTGAATATTATGACTTGATCTCCTTCATTTTGCACCTCCTCAGTTCCATTTGTATCATTCTCTAATGTATCATCCTCGATATGCTGTTCATCCAAAGCAATACTTTGTGCTTCTTCAAAAGTAACATCATCTGCAGAAATCACAGATAAATACTGTGACTCGTCGCCTGCTTCTATGGCCGTCATATAGCATTCTTCATTGATAGTTGCATCTGATACATTTGAGAAGTTCAGTGATGGACCTATTACCTGTCTATCCCAAAAAGCTTCATCCTGGGCATTCGAAGATAATCTTTCAGACATAATTGAACATTAAGTCACATATTCAGGATCGATAAATAGGAAATAATGCTGAAAAATAACCACTTATATAAGACTTTAAAAGGCCTAAACTATGGATTGTTAGGTTACCTTGTTCAAAATTCCGGCACAATGAATAAAATATCAAAATGTAAACTTAATATTCTCAAGTTATGGAACACTGTTTTCTGAACAATTCTTTGTTTGCGAGATATTATTCCAACGCAAAAAAGAGATAGTATGGCCTACACGACCGTTGAAAATTCAGTTGTTGACTTTCAAGTTGATTTATCAAAATGAAGATTAATCAGCTAACAGCTTCTCTGCACGAAACATCACAATTCACAGAACACCAAAACTGCGAGCCGCTCATTTGTCCAATTCAAAATGAAAAGATAAGTAATGTAACTTCTGTCTGGCTGCTACTGGTACGCAAGTTACGAAATATGCCGTACATAATATCACAAAACAGATGTAGTAGTTTTTACTTGTATTGGAATTTGTCTAGTTTTTGTTCCGCAGCCTTTACTTAATCTTTTTGTTAACCTGTTCTGTGCTATGTTGACACTGCTGACAGATCAACGAATGAAGGGAAGAAAGGTGATACCAAAAACAAAAACTGCAAAAGAGAGAAGAAAGTAGAGAAGGCAGCACACCAGCTGATCTTATTTTCAATATTTGACTACCGTTCAGAAATACGAAAAGTGTTGAGCTGTGATAATGTGTATAGCTAAGCTGCAGACAATTGTTTTCATACCATGATACGGATTATCATGAGTTAATTTTTAACAGATGAATGCAACATAAAAAATCTGTTACATAAAGTTTGACGTTTCAACTTGATGAAATGCCTCAACAGTTTATTAAAGTGAAGGAAAGTACACCTACTGTTTCTAATACAGCATTTACAGGTACTAAAAAGTCTCAGGATTGGGATACTTCGTCGAATGCATCAAACTCGACTGGTGATATATGTAGAATATGTCATTGTGAAGCTGATGCTGAGAATCCACTGCTATCACCATGTTACTGCTCTGGAAGCTTAAAATATGTCCACCAAACTTGTCTGAGGCAATGGCTTGCTGCCTCTGATACACGATCTTGTGAGCTATGTAAATTCAATTTTATCTTGCACACAAAAATCAAACCATTCTCTGAAGTGAGTAGATTCTAAATATCCATCAATGCAATTTAATGATTAACAATAATCTCTTTTAGTGGCGCATCTTGGAGATGAGTAGTGTAGAAAGACGACGTCTTTTATGTGCCATATTATTTCATTTTGTCGCAGCAGTTTGTGTTATTTGGTCCTTATTTGTACTTATAGATAGAGCTGCAGAAGAGGTTAGGAAAGGCTTAATTGGTAAGAATCTGTCATACATAATCTTGGTAAAAACATATTTAATATTCAAATTAATTGGATTATCCAACATCAAAATGCAATATCATTGTTTTTATGGAATTGTAGAAAAACTTGAAAAGAAATGTCCATTTCATTGTTTGCCAATAGATGCTGCACTAGGTGCAATTGAAATACTTTGCTGCCCATTGGTCTTGGAAGAACAATTAACCATCAATTTACTTATATAAAAATGGCATATATTGTTGCTGTATGTCCCACACAATGGTATCTGTTTAGACAAAAGGGTTTGGAATGGATTTTGGAACTTTTTATATTTGGAACCCACTTTAAATAATACTAAGGCACCAAATCCTTTCTTCTAAAAATTTCATTTTTTTATAAAATTCCCATTATTTCTATAACAGACTTTAAGTACAACTGCACATGAAAAACAGTGCTAACCTACTTGACACCATTTTTAAATGGTGTGATTACTTCTTTTGTCATTATCCATGGTCCCTATGATGACAAATTAGCCTCCTTCAGACAAAAATCTAAATACGCCCTAAAATACTGTACAACATAAAAAAATCAAATGTTTTAAATTAGTCTGGAATATACAGAATGCATCAAAAATCTACTATCTTAACAAGTCCACAGCATTAAGTAGTTTGATGTATGGTATCAGTTTAAAAATAACAAATCTCAGATTTTGGAACTGTTAAAAGTCAAAAATTGCATTTTCAACAATTTCCATAATCTCCAATATTCACAAAACTTATTCTAAGTGGATCAGTTGTTATAAAATCTTATTAGAATCTTGATTGAACTGATACAACTATACTTTAAAGAGTGAAACTAATTTTTATAGGTGAAATAGCACCTTCGTCTATTGAGTTAAAATGCACTAAAACAAAAACGTAATTATCTTCATTATTGAACGCAAATTTGTATACTATGATATGTGTCTAAAAAGTGCTGATAATCACCGGGGTTATGATGTTATAGACGAAACATAACATTTTTTTGACATTTCATACAATCCAAACATCATCTATTAAATAAGTACCGCTCTTTTCAATGCACCGCATAAAATAACGTCTATTTACATACACAACGATAAAATCAACTATAATTTTAATAATGAAAATTGTAATTAAATCAATAATAATAATTAGTTCGACAAATGCAATTATTAACAAAATCGATCGTGTAAACACACTTTTAATTACATATATTAAGCACACTTGTAATTTCTGGCAAAACTTTTGAACCAATGACGGCATCATCTTTTCAGATATGATGCGGTAAATGACGTCATAGATATTTTTTTAAATGGAAATCCCTATTTTTGTTTCAAGAACATGAAACAAAATTATTTTTCTGCATACACAACGGTGAAGTGTATGATGATAAGGTGAATAGTAAATATAATACTGAAAAATAATAAGTCTAGCAAAGATAGGCTCACATAGTACATACTTTTGACTGTGCCTTTTTTGTCATAATGATACTGTTGTATATAGTGCAATAAAAGGTAGAGGTTGGTTGAAGTTGGAGATGTCTCATGAAATGCATCCCTACATATGTGAACAGTATTCCAGCAATAGTCTGATCAGTGCCTTATACAGTATCAGCAGTCACTCTGGTGAATACACCGTGAATACAATTTTCTGGAGCAGAAGATAACCCTTAACTTCTGGGACTCCAACTCTCCAACCTATCAAGGGTGGAACATGATCGTGCTGGGACATGTTATTGTTGCTGTTTATCCCCAGATGCTGATGGAAGACGACTCTAGTATTTGGTGTCCCAACATCTCCACGGCTGGTAGCCCAGCATGTTTAATTGTGCGACGTTTTTTTCTTTGAGAAATATTTTGTTCGATTTCAATTATTATTATATTCATTATTTAATTTATTGATAATGAACACTACCCTTTTGTGTTGGAAATATTCTTTTACAGATGATGGAAAAAATGTGGACGTCACCAGTGCAAAAGTTCTACCAAAAAAATTTTGCAATTAAAATTATTGTTTGTAAAAAAACTTTTTTGTCAACAAGCTTTTTTTAAATGCCCTAAAAAGAATAAAATAAACTTTCTCTTCAAAACTTTTACTATTAACTTATAACGTCATTACACAATTTATATGATATAAAATCTTGTGACAAGATTTACCTGTGTAGATAAACAAGTAATTCAAATAACTTGATCTGATTGCTTTTAATTTTTAAAATTTTCAAACTATGTAAATTCGAGAACTTGAATCTCGCGACAAACTTTATATCATATAAGATGTGTAATGACGTTATAAGTTGATAGTAAAAGTTATTAAGGAATAGTTGATTTTATTCTTTTTAGCGCATTTAAATAAAAGCTTGTTTTAAAAATGTTTTTTTCTTAATTTTAATTTATTTATCATCTAATTCGTTTAGGACTGATTCCGTAATATTGGTGGCTATAAGAACAGCAAATATAAACTGTAACTATCCATAGCGGGACACATTTGACTAATATTTTAGGGAATAATTATGAATGAATAAATATTATTATTATGATTTGGTAGCTGGCTACGGTAGCCTTTTATTATTCATTGCCTTCAGCAGGCTATGAACCAATAACCATGAATTTTTGTACTTGCGCCTGCTAAACGATATCTGAAATACAGTAATAAACTTCTGTATACTCATTTAGTATTGCATTATTATTATATATTTACATAAATAACAGTATTTCATACACAAATACATCAATGTTTATTCATATCATTATCACATTTCTCAAACATAATAACGCAATTTATTATTTATTGAAAAACAATTTCAACGAGCGACATTTCTGTACAAGATTGAGTTTGATTTGACTATTCAGTTGAACCTTTTATATCCGAGAATTGGTAACATTCTGTAGAGTGTGGTATATAAATAGCCCAATAAAAGTTCGTTCATTGATCAAGGTCAAGCATATTGTTATATTACAGCGATTTTACTTAGTACGTGATAGCGAGAAATACAAACATTCGTAATTAATCATATTTTGGGGCTGTTCACTCCAAATGAACTTGTAGTTGCTCCAATCAATTGTGCTTTCATTAATTTAACAACCTTTTCTACTGTTTCATCCACATGTATTATGCTTTATGAAAAACCAGATCTGTTATAACGAAAAAGACATGACAATATATGAGAAAAATAATAATCAGTCTCATATCGCTTTGCTCTCGCGCAGGGGTGTAGCTGCTTGAAATCAACTTTTGGGATTGGTAACAGGGATTTTTTGTTTAATTGCATATTACCCCGTTTTTTAAAAACTACATAGCCTTTCAGTCACTACCATACTATTAACCTAGGTCAACAATTTTTCAAAATTCGGACATGTTCTTCCGAGTTATAGTAAAAAGTGAAAAGGTATTTCATAATGTATACTTCATGATGTTTTTATTACAATACTTCCTCGCTTATCGTGAAAATAAAGAAACCTGGAACTAAGCTATTTTTGTATCATATCCATACAGGCGACTATAATAGGCAGTCTAATTAATAAGATACAGGTATGTAGTTCCTGAGGATACTCAGTATCCCCAGGTGTAGAGTGATTGATACATTTGTGCGAGTATTCACATATTATATACAAACGTTACTAGGACATAGAGCTAGTGCCTAGTTTAATTTTTCAGATTTCAGCAGTATCTGTTTGCACATATCACTCAATAATTTGAAGCATTTCACGCAAATAGATAGGTTGTTCTAATCAGTTATTCTCATACATATCTGTCTGTGGATGGTTAGATAAATGTTTCAGTGCTATACCTCTAGCAATGACTATCGATTGAGGGCCTTTTTCTGCCACTTTACTATGTGTAAGGTTAGTAGTTATCGTTCTTTTAGAGAGCACTGTTCAGGCTTCTTATAATCCGTGTCCTTTTCGGTAGTTAAGAATGATGCAATAAATTCAATAATCTTACTGCGTCTAATGTCTCCTCTATATCGTTTGTTCTCAATCCTTGACCATATTGAGCACGTTTCATTGGAATCATTTTGTATTTCCTGCCTATCAACCAGTTAACGGTTAATTAAAAATAATTTTTAATGCCAGTTACAGTTTGATGTTTCGTGTGTTGATATTTGTCTGGATACTGGAACTGATAAATTTAGTATGGGATTTTAGTTTCACAAATAGAATTGTAGAATGTTTATTTGGAAGATATGATTTGATTTGTGATTATACGTAAATAGATTCCAAAACGTAACATGGAACTGAAAAGTGAATATGCTTTAATAAACCTATACTTGATAAATAAAAAGTCGCAATAATTTTGTAATAATGAATGCTATAACAACTATCTCATCTTTTCCACTATAATTTAATAATCCACTGTATACTGTTCGAAAATTATATTTCATTTATGAAACTTATTAATTACAAACAAATTTTGTTACAGCTTGGCCTTTTTGGACGAAATTGGTGGTTGTGTCAGTGGGATCTACTGGAGGTGTCGTTTTTATGTACATACAGTGTAGGCAGTATTTACATCTCTTTTCTAGATGGAAAGCACATAACAGGTAGCTTGAGTTTTCATTGAAATAGTTATAAAAAGGTACTAATCGGATTGTTGACTAAATATTCACTTTCCTAGTTAAGAATGCAGAAAGTTTTCGTTTAAACGATAAAACAATTCTACTTTACTGGAAAATCTCACCCCCTTAAGCCATTACAATGAAGGTGTGGTAACGCCACTTTGAGGCTAGTTGATCTTGTGGGGATCGAATCCATATTAGCCAACTGGTATTTTTTTTATTACTATATATACTCATTTTCCGAGTGATATAATAAATGATCGATGATGGAAGTGCGTATATTTTACTTATCAAACCATAGCTTCATTAACCCTTAACCGGTAACGTGCAAGTTCGGACCATAGCTGGTAACGTGCAGTCTGTGAGACTGTTACCCCTTTGAAGCGTAAAAAATCAAACTGTCCTAATTATTTATTGGAAAAAATGCATAAATATTTGTTGGGTATATATCCTTTAATAATAATTTTATATAAAGTAACTAAACATGTGATGTAAAGAAAAAAAATTGAAATAATTATTAACTAGAACACAAATTAGTAATACAAATTTTAAGGGCCAAGATAATAAAAAAAAACTTTTGAACACACGATTTTTTATATATATTGTGATTAATGATAAGTAAAGCAATACAGCTGTAAAAATATCTTGTTTAAAATACTGGAATTTATGAGTCCCAGCAAGTCCCTAATCTAAGACTGATCTGCACAGATATTGCACTTGGGTTTTGAACACTGCAAGCAAACTGGCTTCTTGTGCTCCAAACACAGATACTTTATCATTCGGTGTGTGGTCTTATGACACAAATTTTCTCTTCTCGAGTGTCAAATTTTCTTGTTTTCCGGGTAAATTTTCTTATCTTCTGCCTCAGATACGTGATATCGTGAAGCGTAACTCGTGAGGCACACGGGGATTCTGTAGACGTCTTTCCATGTGTTCTTGGACAAGTTTTGTAGCCAGTTCTTTTGCAAATACAGATTTTTTCTTGATTACTTTATTGTCTTTGTAACACTGATGTAAAATATATGAATTCACTACTGATGCCATGATTACCAGTCGTGAGAAATTGTAACGTAAACGGTAACGCACCGTCTCGCAGACTGCACCGATCTAACAACTAAGCACATCTCGAATGTTGTTAACAGAAACTTACTAATAAATGGGTTATAAATGGGGTACCAATAGTAGGTAGATTAGATAAGGTCATTTACCGGAAATGCCATACGGTTTTGTTGAAGGATCGAATTTAAGATTGCTTGCAGTCTCACAGACGGCACGTTACCAGTTAAGGGTTAATATTTTGTAGGCTATGCAAAATATTATTTTTCTATACATTTTCGGTTCCGTATACACTTCTTCCTATTAAAATGTCATTCCACTTGTCAAATGTCAAGCATGAAGCATAACCTAAAAGTTTTTGGTGGTTTTTCTAATTGTTGGCAATTGCAACTCTTGTAATTAAACATGTCTGATTTGGTAGCAGCTGTTGCAAACAAATGTTTACCCAAAAATATACTCTCTACTTCATCAACACCAGATCAGGCTTTGAATTATATAAAAGGAATACTGCGTAAAGATTTGCCTGCAACAGACAGCAGAGATATAGAAGGAGCCCTGAAATGGACGTTTCTCTTGAAAAGATTCTCTAATAATCGAGCCAAACCGAAGTTGAAAAAGAAAACATTTCTCACTAGAAAGCAGAAATCAAAAATGAATCTGCTGAAATTGCCAAAAACAGGTTGGGATTATCAATCAATGGAACAGTTACATCGCTTATGGATGGAGTACATGATAGCTAATCTGGAAGATACTACAAGAGCACCAACTTGCACAGATACAAATTGGGCTAGTTTCAGTTCTATATTAGCTAAATCTGAATTAGTGGGAGCAGAGATCTGTGTCGTTCAATCAACAAATCCCAATCAAGTGGGAATAACTGGCATAGTGGTACTTGAAACAAAAATGACATTCCAAATAGTAACAAAAAAGTCACAATTGAAAACTATTGTGAAATCAACCTCTGTTTTTGAGATTCAATTAGGAAAAATGAAATTCACGATCTTTGGTAAACGTATGATGGTAAAGCCCAATGAAAGGAGCTCTAAAAAAATTAAGGGACAAATGAATCCTGAACTATGAATAATTGTGATATATTACTGTAGCATTATTTTGAGTATACTTTCAAACATCAGATATTTGGTTTCATTTATTGAATTAATTTGATTTTCTAAATTGTATAAACAGCTAACCAAATTTATGTGATTGAAAGTTTGTTGCCAAAAGTGTCAGGTCTCATCTAACTGTTTAGTGGTTATAGTATTGAATTAAATTTTATAGGTATGCAAAAGCAATAAGATCTTATAATATTATATATATATATATATATATATATATATATATATATATATATATATATATATATATATATATATATATATATTATTAATCTTTGTTCTTATGGGAGGTACAGAGAGAGCTGAAATATCTTGAATGCAATGTTGAATCAAATCATGATTTGTTCATAATGGCTTTCCAAAATGTAAACAATGCAGAGTTGTTATTTAAACCTATATATTGATAATGATCAGAACTTTGTGAAAATAATTAGAGACTTCACTAAACTCATGGTGTTCTATCTCTTTAGTATGCTCTATGAGTTTGAATTTATATTACAAACCATTCAAAAATTAGTTCAACTACTAAACTTATTCTGTGGTTACCTCTATTGATTTGGTTTACTTCTTCTTAGAGACCTTACTAAACACATAGTGCTTTTCTATCTCTTTTGTAAAACCTATGAGTTTGAATTTATACTGCAACCATTCAAAAATGAATTCAACTTCTGAACTCATTCTGTGGTTACCTCTATGGATTTATTTTAATTCTTACCATTATTTGAAGGCACATATAACTACTGAATGAAGTCGATTAATAATTTGACAGTTCAATTGAAAACACAAAAAGTAAAGAAGTAAGGGCCTATGGATTATTTTTGTATTAAGTAAGCAAAACACTATGATATATCTGTTTTCTTTAATTGTATTGACTTTTTTGTTCTCACTCAAAATCCCCTTTTTGCAGTTTCCCAATTGTGATTAAAAAAATATGATGTATCAAATCTGAAGAGCAATCCACTGTTCCAAGAGTTTTTTCCATATTATTAGTTTGCTAACTTCAACATAGTTTATTTTTTAAATAAATTTAATTGTGATTCCTTTTATCCTTGTTCATAAATGATATCAATTTTTATGTACTTTTACAGGGTTTACTTATACTATTATTATACTTTATACTTATTATGCCTTAAAAGGATTATCAAGTCATCCAGTGAAAACATTATATAGATATAGATATATTTCAGTATGGTTGAGGTTCAATGAAAGATGCTCTTTCAGAATAATTCTTGTCCAAAATGCCCCAGAGAAGCCAGCTTTACCGCCTTCGTCTCCATACTTTCATCGTGATAGTAAGGCGCAAGTACTTACCCAGGTTGTCACTGTTGCCGAATATAACCAGCCCTCTTCAATTACCAACACCAACTCTCAAAATGACATGCAGCTTTGTTATGTATTCCAGAATGAGAACAAGGTAATTCAGTTTTATTGTAGATAATAATAAATACCTTATTTGACAACATAGAAAATGCTTCACCAAAAATATTGAACATATTAAATGAAGAACACTAAGTAATTTTAACATAGCCACAAATTCGATGTCACGTAGAATCTGTCTAAACTATTTTCTCGGATACTTCAAGCTCGATTTGACGTATGATATCCAATTCACTTTAGGTTTATTTTATATAAGCATACATTTTTGTATCAACTATAGAATAAAATTTGTAGGCTGACTAAACCAATAACCTTTTAATTGCATTTGTCGCCGCTGTCAATCAAGGTGTTCAATCAAAAAAATTCCGAAATTCCCCTTTTCATAGATAACCTCTCGCAAAGGCAGGCAGCTTTTCACGCTCCACAAGCGCTGCGAGATGGCGACGATTTATGTAGTTTAACCTTGAAATACTGTAAATGGTAACCACCGTGAACTAACTGCCTGGCAGCTCATTTCACAACGTCATGTATTCCAAAATAACGAATTTTGGCAGAAACTCGTTTGAGGATTTGAAATCTCGACCTGGTAAGGATGCCCCCGTTGGGCCATTCTAGTGTCTGTTATAGTGACCACTCTTGGTGCAATTGTGCGAGACACCTCGATCATAAATATGCCATGATAGTATCTATAGAATAGAGACAGATCAGCCATCCTTCTTCGATGTTACAGACTATGAGGATCGGTTGTAACATCAGGCCCCATACGTATTGTTCGTTTTTTGATGGTGTCCAGAAGCCTCAGAGTACATCTCCTCGCATGCATGCAATACTCCAGCAATTGTCTGATCACTACCAAATTTCACCCTCCAAAAATTTATTTATGCTTTCAGAGTTGAAAATTATACCATTTTTTTGTAAAAGATGATTTGAGAAAAATTGTTAATTCGCGCGTGTTACGAATGCGAGTTTGTGTGTAAAGGATGTGCTAATTCTTGTGATTGAAACTTATTTTTTTAAATGTCAACTTCCTCTTGCTTTTCCCTCAACAGTTCCTGGCCACATTTTGGTTTTCTGACTCTCTGATCTTCCAGAGCGTGGTTTTTGGTGAAAAATAAATTCAAAAATATAGTATAACTGGTCAGTAATCCTTCGCCAGTTTCACCAAACTAACTTCTTATGGATTTGAAAATAGCGAAACATTTGAAAAAGGCCTTGTTAATAACCATATGAACTACAAATAAATTTTACAGCTACCAATTTATCACAAATATTAGAACTTACGATGCACGAAAAGATTTGCAGCTACTGTGCAAAGTAAACTTGTCACTCAGGCTAAATAGTTTTAGGAACAAAAAATTCAAATTGGTAACCATTCGAGGTGTAACAAAATTTGTGCTGATAGAATGGAGACACTGTTCTTCTTAAAAACTGAAAACTGTTTCTATTGAAATACCATATCAAAACTGTTGTACTACAAACTTGCCTCAAATGACATTTCTTTTGTCAGATCTTATTTCTCATAAGGCTACATTAATATGTGTCACAGAGCTTCATTCCTCTTTTTAATGCACAATGATTTACTTAATTACTCTGATGATTTAAAAATTGTTTTTAGATATTACAACTAATCTCAAAACAATCACCTGAAGGAACTCACGACCTTTGATACGACTGAAAATCACATACTGGACTGGTTCCAAGCAAGTCGACTAAGTCTAAGAACAACAACACAAATACTCAAAATCTAAATTTTCCACAAGAACTACACCACCAAATCTTCCTACTTGCATTCATCTGTAGGGTAAATTTACTTTGTAGAATCTAGGATATATCAAACAACATCCAATCAGTGGAAAAACCATATTTCTTATGTATAAGATGCATATTATGGTTACTTCAGCTTGGTTTCCAAGCATTCTTCAAAAAAATGTTTCAAATTAAAATAACAGTAATTTACTTAATGGTAGGCCTAACCTAGTTTCCCTCAAACTAAAAATACCTCTGCATCACTATAGTTGTTGATCTTTAATTCTCTGAAATATGTTAAACAAATCCTATTTCAATTTCACATATACTGTAAATGTTTGATTTATTGCTATCTGCATTGCATTGACTGGCTCCATAAGTGTAAAGCTTTTTTGGGGTAAATAAAGTCATGTATATTCATGTATTTACTCAACCATAACAGTGGGATTATAATTATTTAGTATTTATTAAACCAGAAAAGATTTACAGTAAATCATACACAAAAAATTGTGAAACCTTGCAGAGATAAACACAGTTATCTATACGCAGGTCCAGTTACGAGGAAAAGAAATAATAAAAAAAACTTACACACTAACTTAAAACTATGAGTTTTCTTGATTTGAGCTATAAAGAAAATTTCATATTCTAATAAATTAGATTGATTTGCACATTCGTAACAGTGATAAAATTTAGTATTCAATTAGATTTTATCCAATTTTTCAACGTTTTCATATGTGATCTTTTATCTAGATACAATCCTTTGTAATCATTTGGCAAGTTATTGAAAGTCTGGATTGCTTTTTTATACGAGTTTTTGTCACTTACTCTTTTCTTATTTTTTGGAACAATTAAACTTTTACTTCGAATAATACTGGCGGAGGTGAGATATGTATTTTTCAAGGAGGTATAGTGGAATTTCAATGCTTCAAAAGTAAATAGTTGTTCTAAATTCATAAGATTCTCGTTTACAACAAAATTATTTTTATTGACTAATTTTAGTAATCTATTTTGTAGGTTTTGCAATAGGTTTATGTTATTTTTATAAGCTCCACCCCATGCTAGTATTCCATAACTTATGATGCTACGGAAAAAAGAATAGTATATGATTCTTAGCGTTTCTGTTGGCATTAATTTGGCAATTTTATAGAAAATATAGACTAGATATTTACACTTTTCTACTCTATCTATAATATTATCTTATTTTTTAATTTTAATCTCTAATGGAACACTACGATTATAGTTGCCAAAAGTCATACAAACAGTCTTTTTTACATTAAGAGATAATTTTTACCAGTAGGAATTATTGCAGTATCATCTGTATCTTTCAAGATATCATTAATATATAGGATGAACAGTAAAGGCCCCAAAATTGAGCCTTGTGGAACACCAGTCTTAATAATCATATAATAACTGGAATTTTCATTCATTTTAACCGTTTGTGATCTATTACTAAGATAGCTTGAAAGCAGCCTTTCATCTCATTCCAAAACAGTAAAGTTTGTCTAACAATATTGTATAATAAGTCCAGAAAAGTTATCAGTGTAGGTTTACTCGCATCTAGTTTATTGTAAAGTAAATTTGTAATATGATTTAAAGCATTTTTTGTTCCTATTTTTTTCATAAAACCTAATTGATGTTCAGATATTATATTATTCATTTTTATGAAATAAAAAATTCTAATGAAAGTTATTTTTTCAAATATGTTTGATATTAGTGAAATTGGTCTATAATTTGATGTATTGTGTTTATCTCCTGAATTATAAATAGGTACAATTTCTGCCTTCTTCAATACTTCAGGCCAGATAGCTTTTTCAATAGAAGAATTAAATAAATATGCTAGAGGTTCAGAAATGTAATTTGATAGTAGTATTTTCAAAATTTTACTATTGATTTCATCTACTCCACCATTTTTTTGTGTTAAACTATCTATTATACTGACAACCTCTTGCACACTAGTTTTAAGAAAATAGTATTGCAATTCATTATACCTATTTTTTATAATTTTTTAATATTACTTCCAGGTGAAATGTTGCAGTAGCAGTGCATCCTCTGTACAAAAGGCAGATGTGCATGTGGAAAATCTTTGTGATACCCCCCATAGTGAAGAAAATAACTCTACGAATATGTCGAGGAATAATATATTAGCTTTAGATATCGAGTGCCCTTCAAATAGCAAAAAGAAATATTCCCTAGAAGGTTCCCTGAAGACTGAAATAGTGAGGAACTACAGCTGCGTTTTTAAATCTTTGCCTAATTTGAATACCAGTAGCGAAAATTTGCTGTTGTAAATAGCTAAGTGATATTTTATTATCATTAATTGTACATAATAAATTATTATTTATATTAGTGTTGGCCAATTATGGAGTTATTTATTCCTCTTTGAATTGACCTTATGTCTATTTTTATTGTATTCTACAAAGAACTTGACTAATAGAAATTTTGTACCTTATCCTGAAATAGACTCTTAAATTATGAAATTAATCTTGCTTTAGTCAATAATTGAAATGTAAATTGTAGATGCTCTTACTTGGTGAAACTCTTCCATCATGTAGATAAAAAGTTGCGTAGTTATCACACAGTTTCACAAAAAAAACTTTTAGTGACACGTTTAAAAAAAAGATAACTACGCAACTTTTTATCTACATGATGGAAGAGTTTGTTTTACCAAGTAAGAGCATCTACAATCTACAACTTTCTATCTAAATAATTGAAATCACGTGGAACAAACTTCACTTGTTTGACTGACTCAGTAGTGTTTACTAAAGTAAAAAAAATATGTGTGCTCAAAAAAGAGAAGACAGATAAACCATACGAATTTATTAAACTATTTTAAAGAAACTTCATGTATTATAATATGCAATCAATTTTTCTTCCTGAGGTTTGAGTATCACCCCATCTTTCAAGTTCACAACCCATCCAGGATGTAAGCCATAAAATATCTGTCTTGGATCCTTTCTCTCAGTGAGCATATTATAATTAGGATCATCTTCAATTCTGGGCAAATTGTAGCCATATTTCTGTGCCAAAATCAGCCTTTCGTTGGATATTTCAGTAGGATCTGCTAAGTAGCCTCTCTTTGCTGGATCTGAATAGTACATTATTGCATCTGGAGGCGGCATCATTCTACGTGGTATTGGAACACCTATAAAAAATTGAATTTAGATTGATGTCTATGTATTCATGAAGTTTAGTCAAAACTCCCAACATCAGAACTCTTCTTACAGTGTAGGCTCTGAATGATCTGGTAATGTAACATTATGTCTCATTTGTGCTGGTCTCTGAACACGCTAAGATATGTGACAGCAAAATGTCTAATGCGCGTCAAACAGAAAGCTCTGATGCCAAAACCAGCGACTGCAAAATTTGCAGTCTGAGTGTGGAAATATCGTGAAGCATCTAAATTGGGCATGAGAGCTTATCTTCCAGCTTGTTGCTGGGGGAGGAGGATTCTGTCTCTTTCTTGACAAGAGATACTTGAGATTGTTGGTGGGGCTTTGAATAGGCCAATACATCTTCAGAAACCACTTTAATGTAACAAAATTGGCAGATGACCCCATGTGTGCATCCTGTGGCGTGTACATTTTTGATGTCAAATTAATGTCCTTACATGCATAAAATAACTAATTGACCACAAAAAAAGAGGTATAAAATAAAGAACACCATTGTTACTGTAAGGTTTGAAACATAACCTATGGTTCTTCATTATGCTTATGATGATCAAACCTGTAATAACTGTTTGCTGCTTCTCCAGCTTTTATGAAAAAAAAATATTTTCCAGGCCTTGACAGTGAAATTCATTTCACTACCAATCGTGAAAAGATGAGCTATGAAGACAACCTTAGAAAATATTATTACAAAAACAGTCAACTTTGACCAATCATGTTAACTTACTTATTACTTATTAACATGTATGGAAAAACAAGTATTTATCTGTTCACAAATTACCTCTTTCAAAAAATGTCTTAGAATTTAACATAGCTTGTAGACAATGCATATCATAGTAAGCGGTTGTTACAACACCACCAGCTTTTTCAATGGCAGCAATTACCAGTTCATTTGCCCACTGCACTTCCAAGTTTATCTTTGCACAAAAAATATCAGCTCCTTCATCAGTTATTTGAACACCAAACTGATGTTGATCTGGAGCTAGTCTATAAAAAAGGAGTATCAAAATAAAATTCAATACAGATTTTAATTTTTTTACTTATATAACCCAGTGTTCAGTATAGCTACCAAATCAATTGGTTTTGAGGCATCCAGTCTATTGGTATCAAGCAGCTTTTGTAAATCTAACATAGACAAAGGTGGGTATTGTCTTTTTAGGCTGAAAAAGGAGAGACATTAGGTTATAAACATGCTGAGTTTCAAGGGTATATAGGGTGAATCACAAATCCCGAAAAATTATTGCACAACAAAGATCTAATTTCAGATTCTCAAACTAAATAAGTAAGTGACATTCATTTAATCTTTCAGTTTATGGGCATAATTGGTGGTGATGTAAATGAGTGGAATGGAGAGTCACACATCATTATGGATTTAATCTTATATAATGAAGTTAAAAAAAACAAATTCTCATATCTAAAATATTCAACTTCATAAATTAACAATATAAAACTAAAATTTTAGAGATATAATTAAATGTATTTAAATTTGAGAAATTTGTTCATTACTACTTCTATAAAAAAAGGAATCAAAATCGATACAAATTCTGTTGGATGAAGCATTAATATAAGCTTAATTTTTAGAACTTAATATGTATGAATAAGAAAATAATATAACCCTCTCAAAAATAAAATAATATAACCCTCTCAAAATATGGAGCGATTAATAAACAATATATATATATATATATATATATATATATATATATATATATATATATATATATATATATATATATATATATATGTCTTCTTAACAGTAATTAAAAGTTGCATTTGAGAAAAACTATATAACAGCTGATGCAGGAATACAACGTAACTTTTGTTTCATTTGAGAAACTAGTTAATTCCTCCTCAGATCAGGATATCAGATAATTGCATTGTACAATATTGAGAATTGATGGATGACACTTTTGGATAAAACAAAAATCTAAACTTCATTTGGTAGAACTAAGAATACATGAAACCCTCTAAAAATGAGTGAGTATTCAAGCAACAATATAAAATGCTTGTTATTACTAGAAATCCAGTTCAATTCACAGATTTTATCTTACTGGTGGCCTTTATAATAAGGTTCCCGTGGGAAGCGTAGGTAAAAAGGATTATTTCCAGTCTCGTAACCTAATCTCATGAAGTTTTGCCGCTGTCCTGAACCTTTATTACCACAGCCATGTTTATCTCCACCATGCTGTGCTCTTCCTCTCCTAGATTTCTAAAACGTGTAGACAAGGATAATTGTAAACAATAAATTTACATCTATATATATAAGCTCACAGTACCTTGATGGCTCCTGGATTATTTCGAATATTTGCTAGGCATACTCGTGGTAAGAAACGAAGTAAACTCAGTGCTTTATCTGTCGTGTTAGACATATCAAAATTCTATGGAAGTCTACAAGTATTGCGATTATAAAAAACAAGCAGCATTCAGATAAAAATTCAAAAGTGTGATACACCCATATACATTTTTTGAAAACGAATATGAAGAAGTTAGGTTATTGAGTTATTATGAAATGTCTCGCACAAAACATATACACTGAATGTCACCTGTTACCCAAAATATAATTATGTCATGTCAACCGTTGCTTACACATAGAAGACATATGCGAGTAGTGCTGGGACTTCGAAAATCGAATAAACATGCTAATGCGATAAAAAAAAATCGAAAGCGTCCCTAAAAGAGAGAGTATTATTTGTGAAACTGTGCGAAAACTACACAACTTTTTATCTACATGATGGGAGAGTTTCACCAAGTAAGAGCGTCTACAATCTACATGATTAACCAAAAATGAAATTTTATGACTCCGTATTCGTTGATTTTTTAATTCATGCTTTGCATAGAAGTTATACCAAAACCGACATGATTTAATGATTATCCAGAATATTTACACATTTTCAATTCATGGCAATGTGCGGATGTATGACATAAGATGGTTGGGGATAAAAAAAATTAAATAGAATTTAAGCCAGCACCGGTTATAATATATTCAGTGGTGTATTATATATTCTGTAACTGTTAACAAAGACCTCAAAGTCACAACCGAGCTGTATTTTCAATAATTTTCTATTAACGTAAAATAATACTATTGCAACGAGATCTGCGATAGCGTCCCGCAAATACTGCATAAGTTGGCGGTCATCCCTAAAATAATCGATGTTAAGAATATCGAATATAGGATTTCCATCACTAAATACAAGAACCCAAGTTGCCGACTTCAAAGAAGTTTTTCAAAATATTTTCTTATTTGGTTATGTTTTGGTGGGGTTTTTCCGTTAAATTGGATATTTTGCTAGTGGATGCGGAACTTTCACAGGTTGCAATGATAGCGTTTGCAGAAAACATGAGTTTATATGAAATCCGGTAATAAGAAAGAAAGGGGACCATGATTAAAAACACAGCTGTACAGAGGAGTCCTTCTCAAGATAACATCGAATTTTACAATGAAAAAGCAGACGGTAAGTGGTGTCCAACGCTTGAATTGAAAAATCAATTATTATGAATAGCGTAGTAGGTAGTACAATTAAACTAGTAGAAACCCTCAATATATAAAAATTTTAAAAATCTATTTCAATCTCTATTTTTCTAACGTTTTTAGAATCATATAGGCCCTTTCTCATTCATCCCACAACTTATGTGATCCTCACAGATCAGATTTTAACTTTGATGCCTACAGAAAGGAATGTTATATTGGCTATGAATGAGTATGCTGTGAAAGAAATCAACCCAAGGCATCCAGACAGTCCTGATGCACCAACACATGTCATAATTTTTTGCATACGGTTTATTACAGGTTAGTCATTAATGTTTCTTTGAGAATGTTGAAATATATAATGGCCATTTTTTATCATTTGATAACATAGAAATATGTAAGGAGCATTGTTCAAGTATTGTGATTAATGATGTAATGTTTTTATGAAGTCAGCAGCATTAGGCCCGGTCCACATCAAAACAAAAACAAAACAGCAACTCAATGTTTGCCAACATTTTGGAAACAAAATTGAAACATTTAGGCAACTATTTTTTTTGTTGTTGGTGTTTCTAGCAACTTTTTATCTTCCCGTCGCCAGTCGGTAAAGATCAAAGAGTTGATGTTTTGTCTGCATTTCTGGCAACCCTGTTTGGTCTGATGTGTACGCGCTCGAACAGAAGAATACACCAGACTCACACCAGACTCTGGTAATACTCTCTGGTTGCCAAAAATCTTAAAGTGATCACTCAACGTTCTGTTACACTAATGGCATTTCTAAAATTTGTATTTTTCTTCTGTATCGATGGTCCGATGATTTGTATTAAATTTTCAAGGTCAGTACTGGTCATTCTCAAAAAGTTTTTAAAGCTAGATCGCATTTCTCTGCTAATACCGACATCATCTTTTCGTAAATCTTCCAGTAATTTCTCAACACAGTTTTTTGTCGGCTCTTCAGGGTAGGTCTAATCCAAAAACGTTTTTTCTTTTTTTTTGGGTTAAGAATAGAAAACCAGCTGCCATAATAAACAAGTCATTGTTTCCTTGCAATTCACAATTTCGAGCACGCCACATTTTCCTTCAGGGACCAAACAGTTGATTAATCGTTTTCTGTATGTGGACAGCAGTTGACAATTTGTTTCTGTTTTCAAAAACTTGCAGTTTTGTTGTGTTGCTGTTTTGATGGCGGTTTTATTTTGTTGGTTTGATGTGGACCTGGCATTAGATGGTCCCTATGACATCAATGGAGAGTGTAGATCTGGAAATATCTTATTATAAATTCTACAAAATCATTTGTATTTTGTAAAGATGTTTATGCAAAACACAAAATATTGCAATTTGATGTAAAATATTTACTTGTATATAAGATTATTTGTGCTCTCTACCATACTATTTATATGTCATTTGAACAGTAAATATATGTGCTTTCAAAAAAAATAAAATCAATTCACACAAAGATTGATATTGTGAATGCAGATGTTGATCAAAATCATACTCTGATGGTAGTCTATTAGTGGAATGTTAACACTAATTTTCGTCTATGAATGTTGTGTTCTATTATATATGATTTATATTATTCTGTTTCAGCTGATATTTGTCAACCAATTGGAGGACTACTCATTTATAGGGATGAGAACCAAAGTGTTCTACTGGCAGAGTGTCTCAAAGCTTACATTAATGATCTTTGGAAGATTGGTCTTTATGTCATGGCAACAGTATCACCACCATTTGGAACATTCAAAAAAATGTTCAGTCACTTAGTTCCGGTGAGTGCACTTATTAAAAAATTGCAGTCCTTGGATAATGATTCATTAAATCAGAATTTTCCTAGAGCTTATATCACCTCAGTGATTCATAACAATACAATAACAATGCAGTCAGCTAATTGAATTGAATAGTCATAAAAATTTGCTGATGTGTACAACTATGAAAATAATTATATATGGTATGATATGATCAAGTTCCATATGCATGTGTAAGACTATGCTTATAGGATATATGTGTCCATCAAAACTTGCACTCTTTACATTTACTACTGTTTGTTACACATTCCTAACATTAACTAACAGGTGTGGGTAGGTTTTTAGTTAGAAATTGGTCTTGATAGTATTGCCATTAGTTGCTTATTTCTCCATAAAAATGCTGATGTTTGCATTAGTACATAGGCTATGGTCTAATAAATTAATGTTGCTAACCATTTGTGTTTAATTGCAGAGTACTTCAATTCTGAATAAAATTTATATACATAAATGAGATTGAAATGATGCAGTTTATTTAGGATTTGACTTCCTTAGTATTTTTTTCCATTGATTTACTGTATTATTAAACAACGTATGGCCAAAAAATACAGTTCTGAAACTTGCCCATCTCAACCTCATGGTTGCATTTACTGAAAAGGCCTAGCTCCAGTTGCATGTGTTTGCAGTAGTGAAAAGGATGTTGTACACTTGTTGTGGGAAATGAGTTTATCAAAGGATAAAGTGATGGTAGTTGAATATTATAACCACTCATATGGAAGTGGTTTTAAAGGTGGACTGAGTTTGGAAAAGGTGATAGAATAATTCCTATCAGAGTTTAATGAGACAGCACCAAGTACCACAGTTATGCATTCTATTTTTAGACTTCACCATTTTGGTAGTGTACGTAAGGGGAAGTCTGATCAACCAGTAACAGTATCAATGAATAAGAATCACACACATGTTGAATGTCTGTGGTACATCTGTTTGTCTATTGGTGGATTTCTGTATTGGATACAGATTGGACAACCCTTGACAGAGTCAGATATGCGAGTGAGCATGGTTTATTGTGGAAAATTTATGGCCATGATGTATAAGGATTCAGATTTCTTGAAAAATGTCTGGTACTCCAATGAGATTTACATTCACTTGACCTTTGAGATCAATTGCCAGACAAATTCCTTTGTTTTGAGCAGCCAGAGAAACCACTACATAGTGCACATGTGACGATTTGGTGTACCATCTCAGCACACGGCTTATTAGAGCCCTATCTCTTCAAAGATGAGGAAGGCCATTTATTTCATCATGATTTGAGACGGTTCTGTCGTGCAAGGAACATTCCGATGAGTAGACACTGGTACCAACGGGACGGGGCAACCACCCATATCAATCGAAAATTTCTAGCCATGCTGAAGGAATACTTTCCAGGATGAAACATTTCTCATGGTTCTGACTTTCTATACCCGTCCCATACCTCCGATCTTACATCACCTCATGCCTACGTGTGGGAAATGAATCTGTTCAACTGTGAAGATCCACCAAGAACTGTGCCTGCATTAGGTTAGCAAATCATCTTTTGCAGGCGTCTGCAGAATGCTTTGTTTCAGGATATGCACACTTTGAACACTCACATCACACATACTGTGGTAAATCAATGTCAAATTATTTTGAGGTAAAATAAACTCACAGATGACAATAATGTACTTTTGTTCATCTTTTCATTTCAGTACTGTTTATTTTGGCGCATACTGTATGTCCGTGTTACAGAAAATTGCATTCTATTCAACCCAGAATCACAATTGATTAAGGCTATTTTTATGAATATTCAACTTGTCAAAAGATATATTAAACATACTGCTGGCTTTGTGGTACTACAGATATTATCTTTCACCCTTTTAGATGTCAGAAAAACCTCTCTCATCTAAACAATAAATTGATTTGGATGTTCCTTAGTATTTTTATATTACCTTTAGTATAAGTAAAAACATGCCTTTGTAGTTAACAGTCAAAATGTAATCAACCTGTCTTTAGAAAGTGAATACATTCAGGGCTATAGTGATTAGAAAAAAAATGAAATCTGCTAAGATAACATGACATGTTAGAGATATAGTTCATAATTAGTGAATCTGTCTGTGTTCAAAATATGTGTCACAATTGACAATAGTAGCTTTCCATTGTTGATGTTAAAATGATATTTTTCCAAAGACTCACTTTGCCTCAATTACTATAAAGATACCTATGTTGCTTTATGTAAAATATAAAATAAATCTGATGCAGATTGATATGAAATATATTTTACATTCTATTCACATATTTACATATTGAATCAAGATAATAGCAACATGATGTAATGGATTTGTGTAGGAATTGGGGGACTACCAAGCAATGTATGCTTTTATCTAAAAACATTTTTTCATGGTGGATATAAAAAAGCAACATTCTATATTGTGCCAATGGTTTGTATTTCATAATTCAATCAAATAGCTAATGACGCTTTAAACTTATATCCCAGATTTGCAGTTTCAATATCTACCTATCAATACCCATTGGATTCAGATATGTAAAATTAATGTTTTTAGCTAATTACAATCAATTAATCCAGACAATTAATTACATTTGGTATTATGTTGTGAGGATCTCTTTCTATGCTCAACATGATTTTTTTGGCAGTTAGAGTTAAATTTTGCTATACTGAACTATGTTCAGTAGTTATTGGATAATATTTTATCCAATTAAACTCACAAGATTGGTTGGAATTATATCTAGTGATCATACAATGAAATCCAATGGCTCCATGCGAATATATCAAATGAACAGAAAGAATACATTTTCCAATTTCAATAAGAATTATCTATTTCTTGTTACATTACATTACTTTCATTTCCTTTTGCACGTCAGAATATCCTTTTTACAGGTGGATGACTTTGATAGTTACTCTGGTACGCTTTCCTATTCTGTGACTCCTATAAAAGAGATAGTTCATGTCTATGATATACAGTTCCTTCTGATCAAGCTTCAGAATCTATTGAGGGAGGGAGATATAAAGTTTGAGGAGAAATGTCTCGATGATAGGAGGGTATATAGAGCTTCCTGGTTAGACGTCCATGTATTGTCCAGCTATTCAGTAGAATATAGAATGCTTGATGAGTATATGAAGCAAGCAAGGGAAGTGTCCAGAAGGGTACATGTATTCACACATCAGATCTATCAGCAGTTGAGTGACGCTGAAGCAAGAGGTAAGTCAATAGTTTGTATATGAATAATTCAATGTTCTTGGCGTGAATATCAGAAAATAACTACACAGAAATGATTGATGTTGAAGAGCTGAGTGTATAAATCACATGTGAATTGACTAATAAATAAGCATCAATAGTCTCGCAACAATACTACATTGCACGTGGCAAGTATCTAAGATTATTTTTATTTTGTCAAAACTTTGTTTCCTGAATTTCATTAATCACTACACAAACAATGAAAAATCAATTGACATGGTATTTCCTATTTAAGGATTACTTTCAATGGAAGCAACTGGAACTCTAGTTTTACTCAACTGTGTGAGATCGTTCGCAAAGGTTATTGAAATGGACGAGGTGGACGTGAGAAAGTTACTTAAAGTCAACGACTGGGATGGTCTCGTTGAAATCTTGCATACTATGACTTTTCAAAAGTCAAAAACTCGAACTTGTACCAAAGAAAAAAAGGCCTCTCGAAGGATTGATAATAGTGACTCAGCAGCTAAACGTAGACTCGATTTTTCTGGTAAGAAATGCAGAATACACACTACTACTAACGTCAAATTTTTTTGAGAGGTGACATTTTGAATTGGGGTGGTAATAAACAATTCAGGGATATCAACAAAAAATAAATTTATTTTTTGATATATCATTTCATATATTTTTCTGATGGTGTCATTTGATTCACAATATGATTTATATCTATAATTTTTCTGTTACATGGCTGTAAATGTAACAAATGCCTCTAAATAACTAAGGGGCACAAACCTCAAAGGGAAGCTGCATAATATATTGTGAGACTGATAAAACAGTTTGGCATACTGAATATAGAATGGATTACATTTTCTTGCTCTAAAAAAATTATTTTCTTATTTAACCGTGCACCTAACACGCTGGATTATCTCTCCCCCACCTCAAGCTGTTTTGTATTGTGTTGTTGTGTATCTTTAGCCACAAAACTGGTAACTAGGTAGTTGAGGTTGTTAAAATTCAAATTACTTTTATAATGCAATTATATATGTACACATAATATTTTTGAAGTTGACATAGCCCTTTATATATATGTATACATAATATTATGAACCGGATATTTCTACAAGAGGCAATATTGAGTTATGCACATTATTATAAATTTATTTTTAGATATATCAAGAAGACAGAACATGTGTCCCAATTGCTAAATATCACAAACATTATGAAACTTATTTGATTGTGATTTTTTTATCTGTGGATACTAGTAGATCATATTTATTTATTGCAGATTCTGTAAGCATATGCGAGAGATTAGCTGAGAGTTTAAAAGAAAAATTATCAATTGATAGTGAAAGTTTAAAAAAAACAAAAATTAAAAGAAGTAGAAAGCAACTACCTTTTGGTGAAGAATTACCATTAAAACAAGCAGACGCAAAGCTCAAAGCAAAAGAAATGTCTGTCATGAATGGCATAGTATTAGATAGTATACGTAAGTATAAAAATAAATCATGTTACAGTGTGATAAATTGAATGTAAATTATCTGGGTGAAAGTCCCATCTATTAAATAGTATCTATGGGCAATTTTGCCTGCCGAGGCTTGAGAATTCATAGTATAATGTTATATTAATTTGTTTTAAGTACTTGTATGATAATAACCTATTGGAAAATCAAATTGAGCTCACAACACCTTCACACATTGTTAGAAGGTATAAGTAATGATGAATGTGCATCAATCATGGTTGCAGCCAGTCATCTATCAACAAACAAAACCTTTCGGGTAAAGATATTTCAGAATGAGGATTGTTGTGCTACCCTGTAATAATATCAATGAACTCTTTAAAGGATTCAAACATGACACTATAATGTAAACAATAAATTTAATTAACTTGATGGTAGTCAGCTAATAACTTCGGGTAAAGAAACACAGTCTGTCCTTTTTTGAGGTTTATTCTAGGAAGTTGTACTTTAGAATTATCTGTCAAATGGCTTGAGCATTTTTTGATTTTACAATGAGCGATATTCATGATGATAACATATATGTATGATTTTAGCTGCAGTAAATAAGCGTATCCAATCTCAATCAGACAAAACCTGTGATATAGATAAAAATAATAACAGTGATGATAGCATAACTTCCAATGATACGAATGTATGGGGCGATTGTGAACATAGGAAAAGAAAATCACATAGGAAGAAGATGAGCAAAGGGGGCAGCGAGGATTCCCTTAACAATTTTGATTTAGTAATAAACAGTCCACGTCAGTTTTTCGAGTCTATTATACAGTGCAATAATATAAACCCAGAAGGGCCAATCACTCAAAACGGGCATAGTTGTGTGAATGTAAACAATTTATCAAAGGATGCTAAGGACCTATTAGAATCAAAAGATATTAACAGTGAATCTTCCATTTCGAATAGTAAAGATATCTTTAGTTCAAAAAGTGACGACGAGACTGAAAGTTGTATTACTGCAAGCTGTGATAAAGTACCTAATATATTAGAGTTATTAAGCAAGGTAGAAGTTAACGATTGTACTAATAGTGAGTTTGAATCGGACGCCACTACAAGTGAGATGCTATGTACTGTATACGGAATACGCAGGTTAGTTCTTAATCATTTTTTCCATATCACTAGGATATTTTCCATAAATCAACAGTTCGATTTATCTCTGAGTATCGGAAGAATATCCGTGATGATATTTTAAGTTGCGTGGGTCAACATATTTTTCGATTTAAATCAAAACTTACGCTTCCAAAAAGTTTCTATTCAAATGTAAAGAGAATAGGTTGCAATTGAACAAATATGTTACTGCTTTCTGTGTGCAATTTTTGGCATATGTGAGATGGCTTGATTGGTCAGCTGACGTACAATCGTTTCTGATTGTTAAGCTTGCTTTAATGGAGAATTGAATGGGTCGATTTTTGCATGAGGCTCACTCACCAAATCGCCTGACAAAGCCGCATTGCTACCCCATTTACACAAATGAATAAAATCGCAGACCTCCAGGTCACTGTATAGCAAAGAACTACCTGGCAATAGGTACTGTTGGTCTCCGACTGACACGGTCGATTTTCGTTCAGTGTAAAGCCAGCATCTCTACATACACGCTCCTCTTCCGACATGTGATGGATTATAATAACACATTCGGCTAACTAAACGGTAACTTCTTGCTGCCGACTGATATGCTATAATATTCTTTATAGCTTAGGAGTTACCGATATTGTAAAATATAGTGTAATTACCCCCATGCATTAGTTGTCTATAAAGGTATAAAGATGCGTCATGCTTGCATTCCTAATTACTCAGCAGACTGAGTTTGGTTGGGTATATACCTAATTAATGCGTCCAAAATCTACAGATGAACCAACATTTTTATCCCGGTTTCTATAAGGTTCCTTCTTGTATTTCAAATAAGGAGTGTTATGTCGCCTCCCTGGAATTACACTGTTGTATCTTGCATTTTTCTTTCATAAGATAGATAGATAATAGCTCACGGTATTGAAAAAACCACAATATCTATTAGTTCATGTTAATGACTCACAGTCATCATGGCATCAAGCTGTGGATTATGAAATTTACGTATCGCCTAGTGCTAAGAGGACCGTTTTCGAAGCAATAAACAGCTGGCGAACATATACTAGCTCTACCCAGTATGACTGACTATCAAAATCGTTGAAGCGGTTACTGATATTACGCGGTGACAAAGCCAACAGAACAATCAATATACAGATATACCGACAGATTCCTACTACTTTGGTTTTTGGGGTCATTTACAAAATATTTCAAAGCTTCTTTATAAAGAACGTTGTCTAAAAGAACCAACTAAAACCATAATATGTGCTAACAGAGCAAACTTTATGTTTCCCAGGTTACTGAAACTGCTTATTGACAGACGGATTAGAGTAGCAAAGCCAGACGCATTTCTCATCGATCACGTCGACTATTTCGTGATGACTATCAAAAGAGATAGAAACGGATTGGGCACAGAACACCACTATGGCCATAACTACGAATTTATGAACACGGAGCTAGCATTCGTAACGTTAAACAATAACAGCGGATTGTACTTGGTTTCCAAGAGATAGACACAGTTTGATATTAACGCAGTCGTACCACAGTCACCAAGTTAGTTGCGATTCTCAAAACGCAGACTATGGCTCATGACAATGAAGAGATTGGATATGTAATTAAACTACATCAAATCATCAAGAGACACAAACAATGTTATGTATATTTTATTCATTTGACTTACTGTACGATTGCATATATTAAGGGAGAGCAGTATAGTGTTGTGGGTTGTTTTGGCGTACTGCAAGAGTATGTGTACTGCTAAAATGAATGTATATCTAGAGGAATGATAACCACTATCGCACATCAACACGGTAGCCTTAGATGCCTCGCAAGTGAGAAAAAACTGCCATTAATATTGGAGAGTATAAAACGTTTTGACGGGATATTTCGGAAACATCTACAAAAACCTCTACAGATAATTAGTTGAACACAATAAATTAAAATATCATTTCATAACTGGATAAACATTTTGGATTTTCCTGTTCACTCATATAAATATCGGCATTATTCACAAAGCAACAAAGCCTGATTCTACGTTAATAACGGTGATTTATTTAACCTTTTCTCCTATGTCAGTCATTCTTGCCATCTTAGACAGTATAATAGGGGAGAAATTGCTATACATACAAGTTTATCGTATTACCTGGTGACTGAGGTATTTATGAAAGGTGCAAATAATAAATGTTTTATTTAGATATAGCGACCTACGTTCGTTTATAAGATGTGTTCATAATGAAATAAATGTATTTCATGTATTTGGATGTACAAAATATGCAAAGGATTTTTTATGGTTTCCGTAGTACGTTCACGTGTTTAATTGTTTATGATTTCGATAGCCCTTTAAAACTAAGGCTGATTTTTGAGTATCACTAACTCAACCAGAGGATTCCAAGTTAATATGAGACCTGAGAAAATATTTGTTACAATCGCACTATCATATGATATACTAATTTCTCGGATACTTCTGCCCGATTGGACGTGAAACATTTGCTTTGTCAGACACTTTTTAGCTAACTTTGTATAAGCATACATTTTTGTATTAACTATTCAACAAAATTCGGAAGCTTACTAAACGAATAACCTTTTGGGTATGTTGTATTGTTGGTAGACAATGAATTGAAACCTTACTGACTCAACAGCTGTCTCACGTCTAATCTAGCGGTAATATCCGCGAAAAGGGTTATTATTCAATTGAATATATTATATATTTAACTATAATACGAAACTCAAAACAATTTAACCACTTTCCCGTTTTTTTATTTGTTTTCTCAGCAATTTCCGCCCATTTTCTTTCAGACTGGAAAATTTAGGTCGCTTTTTTATGTTGGTTTTGTTTGTTGTTATTTTGAATATCATCGTAGTTTCTTGTTAAAAAAATCAAGACTTACTTCTTCACCTCTTATCATCTTTTAAAATGTAAGCAAATTACACGATAATAGGAAATTCGCGTTACTCCTAAAACTACTCTTTCATCTAGTGGAGTATTATTTTTAATAAAGCCATTGAACAATATATTTTGAGTCTTTAATCAATGGTAAAACACACTATGTGAATTATCGGGACATTTATGTGCAAAAAAATCGTACGATGCGACCTTCTAAAAAAAAAATTTCACGAGCTCCCACATGTAGCTTTTTTTTTTAATCGACATGAAATATTTATTGTCATTAATCACTGAATTTATTCAATGTAATGTTCTAGATTTTGGCCAAGTAATGTTGAACATTCTGCAATTTTTTTCTTGAATAAAGGCTACCGAGCTGCAGAAACGTTAGTAATGTTTTCTAAATGTACATATACTTATGTTTAGAACTTTCGGTCATTCAAAATGCATGAAAAAGTAGGAAAAAAACATTTCTCATATATATTTATAATAGGAATTTCAAAATCCCATTTTACTTTAATATAAACATTTCTAAACATGCATACACAGACAAGATAGTCTTTATACAATATAAGGCGACTGAATGAGAATATACTTGAAGAATTCATGGATTTTTCACATAAGTCGAGTTTTGAATAACATAAATTGATTATATGTGGTCAGCTTAATGAGTATTTACTGTTTGATGATTATTTATGAACAGTACTAGTAAAATTTTCCACTTTTCATATGCTACACTTTCCGTGATATCATTCATATAAATGATCATTGACATTAAAAAATCCTTTCATTTTGTCAATTTTTGAAAATATATATGAATCATAGAACATAATAAACATACTTACAAAATGTATAATGATGTCTTTATTCAGAAATGTTCGTTTAATATTACCTATCAGTCATTGTTGATCGTGAATAGAAATATCATTAGAAGAATTACATTTTGCCATTTTCATTTAGAAAGGCGTTTGAGTATTACAGAAGTATATTTTCCTGGTGATCAGTATTAGTTTTACAGATTAATGGTTTGTTTCACCACTACCACAATCAGTGGATCCTGAGATTATAATGATTTAAAAATTATAAGAGATTATTATTCTGATCTGTCGTCTAGCTTTTTACTGTATTGTGAAACAGGATCGGTTTTAACAATTAGCAAGGGTTGCACATTAAAAGCGAAATTCTGTATTTTCAGTTACCAGTATAACCCAGGTTGATTAGATTTTTCTCAAAATAATCTGAAATTTGAATACCTGAAACACACACAAACGTCTTTAAACACTTGTTTTGCTTTTTTTCCACAAGTCTTCTTGTGTGCAATCTAAATTTCTTATACTCATTAGATGATTGTGGTAACGATACTGCACGAGAATTAAAAAGTATAGCATTGCTAAAATAATATATTTATCTTATTCCTTTATACTTGTTTTCGAAATACCTGGCGGTAACTGAAAATACATGAATTTTAAAATTTACTTTAGTTTTCGAAAATCAATATGAATCAGATACAAATGTTTATACAGAATTTAACTTTAGTTTTTCAAGCTTTACAAAATTTTAGTTTTGTTTTATATGGCGTATGTTTTAGATATCTAAGATTATTTGTATTATTTAACATCTAGATTTTAAGGATTTGTTCTTTGTTCTTCATTGTTCTTGTAATAAATGGTAGTTTGTTGAAGGGTTGTTTTATCTGATTATAAATTATCCAATATTCAACATTGTTGCTTTCCTACATTTTTTATATAATCTAGAATGAGATATCACTATATTCTATCAATACGAGAAACCAAACTTGGTGTAAGTAATGTCATGTTAGGTCGTTTAATATTTATGTCATTCATTCTTGTGATACTCCTGATGAGGATGTACAACGGGTTCAATGGTGCATTGTGCTGTACTCTTGGATTATTACCCTTTCACTAATACATATACAGTGATACAGATCCTTCTTGATTCAGCTACGGATCTGTTTAAATGTGTCGTTCCATCCTACTACTTGTCTAAGAGCATAAAACTCCTGTTATCACATTTTGAGAGAGCGAATAGTTATCTTGTGTGAAACTATACGTAATACGCCCAAAATTTTTGAAGGTGTGTGCAATTCGATGCGAAGACGGCCGGAAGCATGCTTGTCAACTGAAGGTGTGTTCAAGAATTATTGTCAACTTCAATAAAAGTTACCTTGTATCATGAAAACTCAAAAATAATGATTTCTATGTTTATTCAAAAAAAGTTCATGCGAATGTTGAATCATAAATCTTTTTATTAGAGTTTACACCATTATTTACTTTTAGTCGGAATTGCTAAAACAGGTCATTTTGGTTCAAATATTTTGATTACGCATGGTAAATCTAACGAAAAAAATGCGATGTCTTTTATGTAGAAGTGACCAGGTTATCCAAATAAAATATCTGCAAGAGAAAATTTCAGTGGCGTGCCATATTTTCAAAAACGTGCAACGCGAATCTCGTTCGAACGCCACTGGTAGGAATTTCAGAAAATGTTAGTTCATGTATATGACACGCATGCCAACTTTACAAAGATATCGAGAATGGTATATCAGATATTGTAAAATAGGATCTTTTCGAAAAAGCTTTACCACCCTGTATTTAAAAAATTATGACGTTTAGGACATACCTTCATATGGAGTTTTTTTTCTTAAAATGTACTTAAGAATCAACCCCTGAAATATTAGCATATTGAAAGTAAATCTGACTACATTTAAAATTTAACGTCAAGCATATACCTACATATAACATCTCTCTGTTGATAGGCTACTATTGAACAAAAAGAAAGTGATAAAATCGAATATTACTATATTTGGTCATATAATGAGTAAATATACCTATTGATGATATCAAAAGTTTGATTTCGGACTTCCATTGTCTATAAAATTTTGAGTATCACGACGTTTCGATTGATGTGCTATCTTCAATCGTCTTCAGGTCGAAACGTCGTGATACTCAAAATTTTATAGACAATGGAAGTCCGAAATCAAACTTTTGATAAATCCACCTTGTCTACAAGTTTCAAACAACTATTGATGATATGTTTTGAACATATAGATATCACACTTTTATATTATAAAAAGCTTGTAACTCTTAAAAGTATAAATTTACTGTACATGAATGATTCTAAATGGTGGTATATAAATCTTATATAGCTGGATCCTATTCTGATATACGCTTCTTTATGTTGAATGCTGGATTTGAAAGAACAGCATTTGCTAAATCTCGCCTTACATAATATTATCTCTCTCTTATTATTATTAGTATAATTAGTAAAAGCACACTGAAATCACCATTTTGTATGAGATCATCAAATTAGATGAAATAATATATAATAACAAAAGTAATAAAAATTCGGAATGGAACATCATCGTGCAAATCGTTTCAAGATCATACTAAAATTCGGTGTATAAGTGTAAGCTTGAATTTCGTAATCCAAACACTCTATGTTGACATAAGACATAGAGTGACACATCCCAAGTTAAGCAATAATATCCTATATGTTAATGATTACAGCTGGCTTGTGTATAGTATGTGAATTAATAAGATATTAATATCATATAATTGTTACGCTTGACCAGGAAACAGAGACAGAGCCATTGTAAGGGTTGCTTTGGAATAGTATAAACCAGTTGTATAAATTACTATTGTTGCAGAGCACATGATTGCATGTATGCATTCTGAAGATATCAACCTGCAAACATGTCAGGAAAATTCATTGATTAATATTCCTCAATTACAGGATTATTAATTTTTTGATAAAAATGATCGATATATTTATTCAATGTCAATACTATATACAAGATTCTAGAGATATATGTCTAGAAAGTTTTATTTCCGCTAAACATTATAAAAGGAAATGAAAAATAATAAACTAAAAAAATAAGGATATAAGTTCCTGTATAACAGTTGTATCCTATTTTATTTTTTCCTCGTTGTCATATAATATGGTCTGACATCCATCTCTTATCAATTCAGGAAATATCTAGTCAGTAATGGTAAAATCACAGTGTTCTCTACATTCAGGTTTTATAGCTTACTCTCATTCTTTTTATTATCGTCGTATTCAAAAGCCGCATTGCTATGACCACTTTTGGTATTCTCTATGTTTCTTCTGCGATGAACCTTATTGCTTAGCTCACCGTTTCCAGCAAAATGCTCAGATATCTCAAAGAGGGACTTTCCTTCAGTCTCTGGCAATAAAAAGTACAAAAGTATAGTACCCACAAGTCCTACAGAGCCATACAACCAAAACACACCTGGCAGTGTAATATGAGTGACTAAAGTAGGAAAAGTTTTATTGGCCATAAAATTGAAAATATACCCAATACCGCCCGAGAGTCCAGAAGCTGTAGCTCGTACCTCATTGGGATACACTTCCCCAATAAGCACCCAAGGCAGTATGCGAATCCCTAGATAAGAAAAGAACGATGATAAGATTAGAAAAGCTACCGGAACCCATTGATTACAACTTATTTCTGTACTTGCAGTATTAGTTATATTCTTTGGGCTGAAATCATCGATATATTCGATATCAATACTATAAATATAAGTTGCAGCTATCATGAAACATGTACCGCACCCTATGAGTGAGATGAAATTTAAGATTCGTTTTCCTAGTACGTGAATAATAATTACTGATACTACAGATCCTATCAACTGTATCACACCATTAATCACAGTGGCATAATATCGATTAATCGGTGCTCGGACTGCGGAAAATATTTTGATGGCATACGTCTGAAGAGGTTGATTTCCACTGAAACTACCCAGAGCGAATGTTAAAGAAACTATGAAATAAGGCCACAGGAATGTCTTCTTCGCAAGGTTATGTAAGATTCGTATTCTACTTTCTCTCTTCTCGCTCTCTTTCTGCTTCAACTGCCTGTAGAGCTCTTGAAACTCGGGTTCGATGTTTTCTGGGGTTGTCCACCCCCTCAGCCATGCGATGCTCTTTTTGGCCTCCTCGTATTTGTTGTTGCTGAGGAGGAATATAGGTGTCTCGGGGACGAACATCAACAGAATGAAAGATAGTAGTGGCATCGCGCAATTCACCAAGCATGCAGTGCGCCACGGCATGAAAGTGCCCAGCAAAAATTCGCAAAGTACCCCCAGTGAGACAGATGCACTGCTAGTTGAAGATAACATACCCCTTAGATGAGGTTGGGTTATTTCTGCTACGTATGTGAGTACCTAGAAAAATAACGTTTTCGTTGAGGTAAAAGTGAATGGTGAGCTTAAAGTGTAATGTCATAGTGAACAGATTAATCAAATAGGCTAACCAAGGCCTAGGGTCAAGAATTTGTTTATTACTAATAACTAATTCTTAAGATGTGGCATACATTTTGATTTGATAAATGGTTTTCATGTTGTCGCGTCTCCATCCTATTCCATTTGCTGTAGATTAATGAAATCACATAATAATGAATACTGCAGTTTAGTCTTTTTCATTTTAACTTCCCACTCACAATCCCCAAAATTTTTGAAATTAGGAGCTTTTCGGATTTTTTCTGATGTCGCCATCATGAAAACCCATGCCCCATGTCTGTCAGGCTGTCGGGTTGTCGCCGCGTAATCTCAGTAACCGGTGTATCAAATAAGATTGAATTTAAGGAGGGTATGGTGTTGATTTTTTTCTTTAAATTTCTCAAGTTATCTATCTTGCTCGTAGTTAAACAAACTTTTAACATCCACCAAACAACATTATTAATTTTTTTCCGAATATCGAGATTCTATCGATACGTACAAAAAAGTATTGCGTCACGAATTTTCCTCAAGACTCTTATCAGTTTGTATATCACAATCTTAGTGGAAGCTTTACATATTTTGATGAAATCTGGAGACGGACATCGCGTGAGCGAATACTACTGTTTTATTTCGACATTCTACAAACAATCTTATAATAAATATTTAAACCTAACTGCAGAGCTATACGTCCACGACGAAAAACAAAAATGTCAAATTTGCTACTGTCTGGATTTCTAGTTCACTACAGTTTGAAATAAGCTGAAAACCTTTTTTAACTTTTTTGACTTCAGAGTGACAAAAGTACAAATATGGGCAATTTCACTTTCTTAGGCTCCTATCTGTAATGATATTTGAATAGTAGAAAATGTTCCTCCACGATTTATCCAGAACAACAACACAGATCCCGACAATTATATGCTCAGTTGTAGTATTGATCAAGGATCCTTCTGTAATATATACAAAAGTAATAAGCTGCCTATAAATCTATGTTTACATTGTTGGTTTGTTTTTGAATAGAACTTACCGGAGCTTCGAGCATCCCTCCAGTGAATCCAGTCAAACATAGTGCAAAAAAAATGTGCCAAGGTTTAGTGGAGAAGTGGAATATGAGAAACGCCACCAGGAACGGTATCGTAACTAACTGCATTGTGATTTTTCGTCCAAGTCTGTGAGTGACTGGCCCAGAAAAAAGGCATCCAAGTGGAACGAATATCAAGTTTAATGAACCTGCAATCATATTCATGAAATTTAATAAAAGATTGTGAAATTCAGTCTAGTGGATTTAAATTGTTCGAATTTTCTCTATGCTTTCATTACACTCATTCCAAGGTGGCTATGAAAGAGTAAGGCTGAAATAAAGATGAACAGGGGCCTGAACTAGAAATCGAAAACTGAGCCTATTTTTAAATACTTCTTACTTGATGAGCATTTCAAAACCACTGGATCGATTTCCTAAATCTACAATTTAAAATGCACGTCGTACTTGTAGTGTACTTGCCAATATGTTACCACAACCGCAGCTCGGGAGTACCAAGCCGTGTTTTTCAGTGTTATTTTAGTGTTGATTCGATGTTCTAAAATGAACCTTTTGTTGTTCCTGGCGGTTTCAAAATTCAGTTACAGTCGGAGCACTAGTTTCCTAGTCTCAATAGGATAAGTCATAGAAATCGAAAATGGTGACAGTTGCTGTGTCTTTTTGTGCGTACATATCAGCTTATGACCAAAATATTTCAAGGGTTCGGTACTACTCTGATATTTTGAAGGTTTTAGAATAGTTGGAATTAGATCAAATACATTGAATCTAAGTGTCCATCAATACACCATTTTTACAGCTTTGGTTTCGTAACATATAATATACCGTATAAAAATCACAAGTGCTGACCAGCGGAAAACATCAGTACGACCAAATATTAATGTAAATATATTCTACTCGGCCTCAGCCTAGCAAAAATAAGGATTATCAGTTTGATGATCCTAGTAAAACTCCGATTATACTGGGGAATGAAATTTCATTGCGAATTACAGCGCGGGAACTACTGAATCAATCTACTTGACTCCATTTTACTTCCCACGCCAATTGGTGGAGAATGATTGTAATCGCGAAACATTTCTAAATCAAGATATTGTGTTTTCTTGGTACCTCTATAACTAAGAAAGTATTTGGGGATTCTGGCTATATCTTTGACACTGAATTGCTATATTTTTTTCAACTACTATAGCAAGAACAAAAAAGCTTTGTAGTCCTGAATCCAGTTTTTTTTGGAGAGGCCAAAAATAGTGGTGTTTCTAAATGACGTTCTATCATCTATAAACCGTGAAACTCAGTAATTAAAATACAGTAATTCTTAAACATAAACGTAAATTCATGCATTTACCTTCAAAAATGATAATCACGTAAATTTTGGAAACCGTGATTTTTTTTTAAATTGAAATAAAATTAATGTTTTCCAATATCTGTAATATTTTTAATACTTTTCCACAAACCATCAAAAATTTCAAAATTTGAATCAAATATATATTTGATACTAATCATTGCGTGGAAAGTACAGTTTTAATCGATCCATAGTCGTATACAAGGGGGGGTAATAGACGCAATTACCCCCTAAATTGTTTACCAAAAATTTTATAAATTATTTTTTCCCAAGGAATGAATCTAAATTTGAGTTACGTAATATTTATAATAACGTATTCTTAATTCGGGATCTATTCCTATATATTGCGTTTCAAATAAAAATACCAGGTCAATACAGTTTGACTTATATTTAAATCATCTTCGGACTGTCAAAGTTTGACTTGTGAAACTGTGTATTAAGTACACGATCCTTTCTTCTTCATGACAGCCCTTTATGTTGTCTCAACTACTTCGATGAAGGTATTACAAAAAAAAGTGAAAGCATATACAAACTGCATGCCCTGCTACCCTTCCCTCATGACTGAGATCTAGATACGCCCTTGAATCGACCTGACGTCATTTTTTTATATCAGCATTTTTCCTTGTTGGTTATCGTGACTTCTGGACAGCACATGGTTAAATAATGTTTTCCTCACATTAAATTTACATACAATAATATATACACTACAAAGAGATTTAAGAAAAGCATAGGTAATGGAAAATTTTGATTATCTAATAATTTCCTGTGGGTGCGGTTGGTGGACGATGATTAGTTTCAAAGTAGGTCGGAAATACGTAACAGGTATTAACACGGAAAGTTTGTGGTCTGCAAAGAGTATACTATTATATAATAGAAAAACGTCGACAAATGAACATAATAGCCATAACAATTATCAGGCTTCTAACACAGCTTAGTTCGCTAATTTTTATGCCATCAGGTTCTACGTATAATTGTATCAAGGTAATCCGTATTCTCGACGGGAATCCCAAATATATATATATGGTGCAAAAAGCACATCGTCCATCGTCGATGTTATCCGAAGAATAGGCTTAGGCCTTGAGAATGATGTCATCATGCTATTTATGCCAATATCGAGCCGCATAGGACAAACGCTGACATTAGTTCAGCTGCATTTTGTTCTGTACTTATTTACCCAAGAAAGTACAAAACAAATTGAAGATAATAAACATCTAAGGTTACCATTACTCCTCAATTTAAGATTAGGTAATAAGAAACTAATGCTTGAACGCTCCGCAGTTATATGAAACATAAGACTAACTAGGTTGACAATATTTGGGACAAATGACCATCTAGATCCAAATGCACTTTTTTTGACTGAATGCATAGTTACTCGAAATGGTGTATGTGTGTTTAATTTCTATTAGAACCTTCTGAATACACTTTAGTGCTTGAAAGGACTGAAAAAAGTTTAGTTGGCATTATTTATTGACATAATTATTTCATTAACTTTGTAGCTAGGTAATACCAATGAATATTTTGAGGAAAATCCTTGTAGCCAAAGTGCTCCAAAATTCGTATTGGATTTTTTACGTTTATCTAAAAAATATAGTGTTTTAATTATCTTTTAATATTTCAGAAGAAACTAGAAAATCGTGAGAGAAAACTTTGATTGAAACAAACCATTTTTATAGAGATTGCATTTTTACGCCATTTTTTGTAATATTTCAGTATAATATTCATCCCCAATTCTACATTACATTCTAAGAGAAAACATTCTTTGTTTTTTATATATATCTTAGTTTATCTTTAAAGTGTAGTGATTTTATACTCATTTGTCGCGTCTTTCAAACATCATTTTTGGGGCGCACTATATTTCACCCAACGATTGTATTTTTGAGGAGTAAAACGTTATCGTTCGAAAAAATATCGTATATTTTTCATAGAACCCAAAAATGAACTGCTAGTACTTGGAGTCTGTCTAATTTCAATGTTTCCCGGATTTTTTTGAGCATTATGTCTCACAAGCCAAAGTATGATAGTTGAAGCACCAATCCATGACCAATACATGGACTATCCCGCTTCATCCCTTGAAAAACATTTTTTTTTCGTATTGTTTGGCCTACAGTTAGCCTATACTAATTAATTAATCATCATTAATTCCACTGTAGAACATGGGGTCAGGGTTGCCATGGCTCCCAATTAGCTACCGACCAGAGAAAATGTTAGTTACTTTAATTTCCCTTAAACCTTCTTGCAATATAGTTTAAAAATGTAAATGAAGTACGTGCTTCTTCTTGATACGATTTAAGTTGTTATTGCTCGTTTTAATTATATTTGTGTACGCATAACTGGAAATGGGGATTGGTAAAATGTAAGCCAGATAACTGCACCCCCATTCCTAGACCCTATATTATGCTGTAAAATAGAATTCTTACCTATCCATGAGATTTCTTCAACACCCAAAATGATTTTTTCGTTGGGATCATCTCCAGATAGGCTTGGGATTAAAATCGTAGGAAAACCCAATGTCAAACCATAGGTAGCCAGTAGAACGTTCTTGACACATACTGCAAGAATTTGGGGTAAAGCTTGTCGGGCTGGTGAAATTTCCACAGGAGGTGGTACGCTGTGAAAAAATGGATTCGAAATCATATTACATTCTCTTTGAAGTTATAGAACGCTGAACAAAGAACATTCCAGTGTTTGGATGACTAGGAGACGAGCTGAAAATCGTGGTGTGTGTTATGCGTTATTGCTTCAGTTACATCGTTAAAGCCTGTAAAGGTAGCCGAAACGACGAAAAAGTATCCCATCCAACATATGCTATTCTATGTTAGGCTCAATAAATCCTGAACATAACATAACTTAACTCAAGTCTTATACAGCTATTTATCGAGATAAAAAAAATAATAGTGTGTTCAACAGAGATACAGAGAAGTTTCGCAACATCGCATCGTCGCAAGTCTCATATTTCATAAGAAATATGTACCTGTATTGTTTTCTGTTTCCACATTGTTGAATGCTTATTCCATTGTTCACTTCGATAACATTAGTAACATTGTATTTAGCAGTATTTGACACATAATTCGCGGAATATTTAGAGTTCTGCAATACTGACTTGCCTACAAAATAACTTGAAAATTAGTAAATGGATTTCAAAATAAGTAATTTGTCAGATCACAAAAAGTACTTAATTAACTGTACCCCCAAAAAAATTAATTGCAAATTTTCAGTCTGATTGATACTTGGAATTCTCCGATATGTCGGTTTTCTCCTAAAATATTATTTCTGTGAATATGACGATGCTTTTTCATAAAAATCGAAACTCATTATTGATGATTTTATCTGTGAAATAAATATGCTATATTTTGGATTGATTACAAGTAATTTAAAAGTTGTATGCTCAGTTAAGTGGACTTAAATTAAATCAAATTTGCAACACTTTGTGCTCGTGACATTTCCTTCATCCCATGATCAGTTATGGAAGGCACGATATCAGTGAATCAAGAGGTGTGGATGTGGATCTTATTTTTTTGGTGCCAATTTGATAAGACTATTATTGATTGATGATGTACTTATATCATTATATATTGTTTTGCTTTTTACACATAAAAAATATATATCAGTGACTGAATGTTGTTATAGGCCACGTTATCTTGGTGGCATTGCCAACAATGGGTTACAATTCTAGACTCAACAATTGAGCTTAAAAATATTAAATGTTTACCTACTGTTCAAAATACTCTTAGATGCAGCGAGACCTGCATAATTCGTCTGTTATCTAGATGCATCCGTATAGCTTGGCGGCCGACAGTAGTGAAAAAATCCTTTGTTGTTACGTGAGGACAAATCTCTATTCATATTGATACTAAAATGCATTAAATTGTAATCATTAAGGAACAAACTCTCCGGTATCTTTTTCCACAACGCTGATGTTCTCCAAAAGAACCATTTTTGGCAGAAGTTCGTTCGAGGCGCTGGATGTTCGACATGTTGAGGATGCGCTCGATGTGCCTCTCTAACTTTTGGTGTTATTATGCGAGAGAGTGCGGTCGAACATTTGTCATGATAGTATCTATAGAATAGGAACAGATCAACCACCTTCGATGTTGCAGACTGTAGAGATCCTTTGTAATGACAGGCGCATCTTCTAGACGCATTGTTCATTTCTGGATTGCATCTAGAAGCTCCAGGAAGTGCCTCGGATGGTATCCTCATACATGCAAGCATTGTAGATTACCAATCATTGCTGCGGTGAATACAATTTTCTGGTGCGGAACAGAGCCACCAGCTTCTGGGACGCGATCCTAGCAAGGTCTACAACATGAACGTTTGATATCATGTTATTTTGTCAATTCACAGACGCTCGATAAAATATGATTCAAGTAGTAGTCTGTGTAAGGTAAAATCGAGAGCTGCAGATGAATTGGAAGGAAGCATATGTCATGGCTAAAGAACATTAGCGCTTGGACCGGAAAACGCAGTGCCGGACAGAAGAGGTAGGTGTACGGCTGGGAGGCCGGCATGCGACTTTGTCATGGTTGTACACTGAATCTGTGCGTTAAATTCTACTACGTGCGTTAAACTCTACTACATTTGTAGAAGCCCATTCGGCAATTCCAATGTGATCAACATGCCTACGTTTACCCAATACCTATCTCGGGTAAGTGTGTGATAGCAACGTACTCTAAGGATCGCTACAAATGGTGCTGATCATCATGGTATTACAAACTTGAGAATTCAATAGAAAGCCTTGGACTGTTACAGGAAACATTGATATCATAAGAGGTTAAGTTTCCATGAACCCTAGGGTACATTGCCATGGAGAATATCTAATATTTGTGAAAAAATGAATATATACTCATCTGTAGTGTAACGTCTTCCAGTTTTAATGCATGTTTCAATAAATAAATAAATTATATTCTAAAAAACTACGATATGATGTGGGAAAAGATATAATTTTTACGAGATTCGTGCGTTAATTCATAAAAAAACAACAATCACTCAGACCTTCTTTATACATCAATTTCTTCACTTTTTCAATTATTTCCCACCACTTTTTGAGTGTTTATGGCTCATTTTCAAATTTTCACATGGTTAATAAATCAATTTGGGATGCAGTTGAAAAAATATTTTTCGGGTTACATGTTTTCAAGTTTCCTAATAGAATTATTGAAAATGTTAGATCAACTCGCATAGTGCATACTTGCATTCCATTTTAAGGTTCTCAAGTCAGGCAGCAAAGAAACATTATCATTTTCTGGCTCAACTTATGTGACATCTGAAAACTTATAGCAAAGAAACGGTGCCTACCCTCAGAAGCTCAAGGGCTATTTAATCTTGTATAAGAAACATCTGCTGGACTATATCAAAATGTTGTTAGAATTTGCTTTACATCATTGCAATACAATTTGTGGATGTCAAAAAATATTTTTAATACAAAATCACTTTCAGCAACGAAAAATCCGTAAAATTCATTTAAAAATATCTCCAACATCAAATTCAAATCATCTGGCACAGATGGTATTTGCAAATATTGATGTTATGCTTTCTAGTTATTGGCCTTGATTTACTACCTTTTATAAATATATGTCTAGAAAATTGCCACTCTCTAGACCAGTAGAAGATAGCTGATAGCTGATAACTATTTATATGAGAAGAGACTCCTTGACCCAAGGAATACAAAAAGTGTGCCATCTTGGCTGTTCCGCCATATTGGATTTAGTATGACGTCACACAACCAACCATGCATTGTCATCCAAACTAATCTTGTATACAGAATTTCAGTTCATTGGATTGAAGATATCTGATTCAAAAATGAGTTGCACGATTCCACCGAACAAACATAATTATGTAGTTACATACAAACATTGCAAGTTACATACAAGTTTGTAGAAATACATACTAACGTACGAGTCTCGTTAAACGCTGCTTGTCCGTTTTGTTGTAATTATGTAACTTTTACCAGGATACCAGGATACCAGCTTTCGTATGCTACATAACACTTCATCAGGATCTTCGAATTAAAATCTTACCTCTTCCTATAGCGAGTGAACTCTCCTTTTATGACGTCATTCTAAGCCCAACATGGGATGCGTTAAATTTCCATCCGTCTCTGGTTATACAGATACGAATCAATAAGCAGTTTTAAATAAAGTGTAATCTTGTTAATGATCCAAAAAAATCCGATGTCATCTCCTATTGTAGTAAACATGGAAAATTTACGCTATCCGATCTAGTTATTATAAAGTTTTATTTCATGTCGATATCTAATACCTAATTAAGCCATATCCTCTTTTTCATCAATCAAATCAAAACAAAATAATAATTCCTTGGATATATTTTTGGTCATTACTGCTGGAAAAAAAACCATCAAATATGTGAACTAGAAATAAAATATAGGTATTATTGTTGAAAAATGTATATGTTCTACGTAGATATGGCAATATTTGCCACGTAAAAGTCATCGGCGTTCAGCAGACAAATTTGTCGTTTATTAATTTTTCGAAAACCAAGAATTCAAGAGTTTCAACGATGATGCGAGTTTTGGTTGATTCATTATTTGATTTAGCAATTATTTTTTGTCAGATATATATATATATATATATATATATATATATGTTCAGGAGGATGAGTTTTACGCAACATTGTTATGTTTTTCACGTGGGTCGTCATCGGGCATTCATTCTGTTCAGTGTTTCGTGTGTTGATACAAAACTTCATTTGATAAGCAGAAAATAATTTGCTTTAAATAGTTTTGCAACACGATTCGTTTGATTGTAGGGTATCTTTAGTGACATTCAAAGACCAATAGCAATATGCATGATTATTTTCAAACGCCATCAAATAACAAGGAATAGTATCTACTCTTAAATGTCGTAATGCTTTGTAACGACGATTTCAAATTTCTTCCTTGCAAATTTTCACAAATACCATTAGTAATCATTTCTATGCAAATGATTGCTTCATTATAAATTTATTATGTGTGATCACGAACAGAGCATCCGACTTAATTAATATTTAAAGTCTCATAGTGTTTATGCAAACGGCACTTAACCTTAACACAAACCATTATCCCCCACAATTCATAAATTACCTTTCATCGTATCGATTGAGATTATGTTATATCTATCACATGCCCTTCAAGTAAATATTCCATCAAGTTATTTTTATTCGTTTATTAATTCATTTATCATGTCCTTAATTCAGCAAGCATTTATTTGACATAGTCAAGGAGGTACCTCACATTTCACGATATTAGACTGTTTTTCTAATCATATTTCCTGAATTCTCTGATCCATTTGTAACACGACGCAAAAAAAGATTTATAATTGAAAATTAGAAAATATCACAGCTATGTTATTAAGTTTTAAGTCTAATTACTCTTTTCAATAAGTTAAAGCCTTTTGAGTAGTTGATATCAAATAAAACCTTGAAACGTGCAATCAAGCGATTCTAATTTGTAGTTGAGCTCTTCAACGAATGCTAACTAGTTAATTTAGTCCTTTCGTCATCGATAATAGGACCCCGATGTTTTTTACAAGGATGCCACCGTAGTGTGAATCTTGAAGAAGATCCGGTTAGATGTAGGTTTCTTCTGGTCCGTACCATAGACGGCCTTACAAAAATTACGAGGGACTGGAGAGAAATGTCAGAACATAATGTTACAGTAGAATACAATAAAATATTCAATGTTGGGATCTTAGTCGAAATAGGTTTGAGCAGCAACAGTTTTCATTCACCATGATTTATGATTGTCACTGTGCTGATCATCAACGTCTTAACAAGTCAATAGCACTGACATCTTGAATTGCCTACAGCGACAGTAGATGACCTCTAATTAAAAAGTGAATTTTTGGCACGATGAGAGCAAAAAAACATTAGCTGGTCGAAAGGAGAAGTTTTTTAATGTCAGGTACCGTCACCAATCTTCAAATACGGCCACGCAAATGAGTAAATGAAATGCGGTTGCTGAGCTATGCAGTGAAACTGATCAATTTCAAAGAATGGAGGGGATTTGTACTACATTTTGCTGAAGCCAAATATAAGGTGAAATTATTATTATCTTTTTGATACTTTATTCCAGCTGTATGACTTAACGGACAATTACAGTATACGTTTCAAGATATATTTATTTGTTCATCTATACGTTCTCTAATATGGAAAAATAGGAACTATTAGTACTTTATGCTTTTTAATATATTTTATGAAAGAAATAAATCTCTTAGCTATTGGAATTATGTTAATTTAACTGAATATGTGTTGATATGTGTCAAGGCGCCTCACGATACACATAATTTATCCTAGAGTTCAGAGTACATAGTTTATCATATAAAAACAAACAAATACTCTAAATTTTAGCAAATAAGATTCAAATTCAATTTTATTGATCAATGAAAATGATATATCAATCATCTGAAAATAAATAGAACTTGCTACTAACCTTGCACTGTAATACAAGCCATAACTTTAATATACTTTATTTTTTTGAATAAAGTCACGTCTCCAGTTTAACTAAATGCACTTCATTTACTTGATGTTAATCAGAAACAAAAATAAAACACATACTTATGCGATAAATTGTTAGCTACACTTTTCATAGCATATTATTGAAATATACAATATTGAAGGTTTTTGTTAATAATATTAGTGACTTTTTTTAATGATTAAGTTTTATAATATGTTTTAATTTCAATTTCAACTATCAACAGCTTCATTATCTGATCCAAATCCTAAACTGACACCTACCTACTTTTGTAGGAAGTACAGCGCCAATCTACCAGATGCCATTTTTTCATTATCACATATTTTTTCAAGATTATTTTCTGGACTATGAACGAAATTAACAGAAAAAAATGCGCTTCAATGTAGATTATTAGTTGACAAAACAATTTTGTCGTGTATAACACCCTGTGAAATTATATTTTTGAATAAACTCACGTTTTGTGTTTATCTAAATGCAGTTCATCTACTTAATGTTATTCTAGGCAAATAGGGATAAAACATACACTTGTATTATGAAATGTATACTTTTTTGAATGGATATTATTTTGGAATGCGCAATAGTAAAAGTTTCTGATAATCAGACCAAAAATTTGAGTAATAATTCATTTTATTTTGAAGAAGTTTTTTGTATTTTAAGGAAGTGCGGGGGTAGGCATTATACTCGATTTTGAAAGAAATATAAGACGATTTCAGTATCAGTTAAAATCCTGCTTGTATGTACCACCTGATTGCTCTCTACAGACCGATTGGCTATACTGACGAGTCTAGGCTAAAGACATGCATGTCTATAACAGGTCTGATGCGGAGTGGAGAGTATACACTTAAATTTTATTGTTATTTGGCAGTATTATTCGTAGTATTAATAGCTAATTGAGACACTAACTTGATTACATTTTTTAAGTCTAGTGGCGTTTTTTGTAATATTTATATATGTTTTCGATCAATCAACCAAAAATACAACTCTTTTTTTGTCTCCTCTCCTCTAAAAAAATTGTGTCCAGTAGGTTGACTTTCTGTGTCACGTGTAACAGGTCTTAGAAGATTCTAATCGGATTTTATGATTGATGATGCACTTGAAATATGCAATGAAAGTGAAGGAAACTATCAATATTATTTAAATCTTGATATTTTTTGATGTTGGTCTATAAGATTCGAGGTTCATTAATATGTTAATTTCAATTCCAACTATTAAGAGTTTCAAAATTTTTCATTGTATCACAAACTTCATATTTTGAATTATGTATGAAATTACCAGAAATGTGTCCCATAGTATGTTACGAGTGTGCGAATGAAATTTGCTGTAGATAATTTCATCTTACAAGTTGCAACTAGTGTGTTTAGCCATTTTATATGTTTGGAGCACTGATATAACAATTCGCCGCTTATGGTTTATTCGGGTCCATGAAGAGAAAATCTGCACACGGGGAGAAAAATCCAATCCATTTTTATTCAGTGCCCGAGCCCACTTATATGTATATTACAGTTCAGTTCAGTTTCATGTTTTGGTAGTTTATATTATTATATATACTTAAAAAAACATAACTTAGAATATGTACCAAACTTGTATTTACTTGAATTACTAACATTTAATAATGACGGTGCAAACATAACTATAAATGCAACAGCACCTTCATAACACAATTCATCATTCAGCAAATATTTATGGTGAATTAACAAAGCTGAATATTCACAATGCAATCAAAAGGCCCTATAATTCGAAGAATGAATCACATATGATTCAGTATGAATGCAAGCAAGGTAAGTCTGAATACCCAACAGAAGTGAATGTAAAATCACATTTCCAGTTTGTACACTAACAATAATATTAGCAGTCTGTCTCTGGCGCAATATGGGTTTAGGAAAGTTCATTGTAAATGCGATTGATGCAATGCTGCAACAAGAGTAAGATAGAAAAATATAGAAGTCTTGCATTGGCTAGGTGCCCTGCACCCCGAGAAAATATTTGTTTTAAAAATTATTGTTGTACTGTAGTGAAAATTAGATTTGTATTTAACAAACTCTGACCATATTGTTGCCTTGTTTTTTATTTTATATTGAATCGTCATTATGTCATGTTAGAAATTTTTTCAACACCGCGTAGTGGCAACTAATGGTTAGGAAGCTTTTTTTAGCTATTTTGGAGAACGATTGTTGGCCAAAGGAGACAAGCGAAATGATAAACGCTAAATGAGCTCTGCGAAGATCGGTCTTAGCGGCATTATTTTAAATGTTTTGTAGGATAGATTGATGAATATGGACATGCTACCACAAGTGACCTTGGAAAACTGGTACATTGTGGAATTTACAATATCACTATATAAATGGAGGAAAACGGTTTGATCTGATACTCCATGGAAGACAGACGCTAACTTTACTGACAGTTCAATTTGGGCATGAAAAATGCAATACTTGGAATATAGGAACACAAAAATGATCTAGCTTATAAATCGTAGAGAAAGCGAACAAAACTTCTGGACTGGACTGGATCTCATCCATGATGCATATTTTTATTTACATCGTTAACTTGCTATTTAATTGAAAATATTTATTCCTGGATTGCAATCACTGCGATTCGTTATATTAATTTTAATGATATATCCAAAAATACAACTAAGATATGAAACAACTCTTAACTTCATTACTATCATTCTAACACATACGACCAAACAGCTATGTACGTTAAGTAGAATCGGCAAATAATACTAATAATAATAATATCCCATAATATCACTCTTCAGTAGGCAATGACATCTATATAGTGTTAATAATCGCCCCCATTTGATAAACAATCAATATTGAACAATCAAAACATGATATTGTGCAACCAACAAACATTTTCCATTCTATTCTCATAGAAAATACCGAGCCTGTTCTCTATCAACACTCCAATATAGTCCATTCAAATGAGATGAAAAGCAATGCAAAGTTTGGTCAAAGGTAATAGTAATAATATTTAAAAAAATATTCAGGTGAAAAAACTTATTAATATACCAATTGAAATTGTAGCAAAAATTAATTCACCGAAATTTGTTTCCTCAAATTTGGTGTCCGACATTCGATGGTTTCGTCCTGCTGAATTTAAACGCTAACCTACGTGAACGTTGATCTAGTGACCTCATGGACTAGGAGGAAGACAAAAGATCGTTCCACTTCTTAGGCAAGTGTGCTGTGCATTGCGGTCTTAGGACTGCGGTAGAATATAATAGAATAGAATAGATCTTCATTATCAAATAGCCATACAGTATAGTGCTAGTGACAAATGACAATATACATATGAAAATATAGCATAAAAAACAGACACTATTACACCTGTAAGCCTAAATATTCAGGTACAGAATAAAATGCGATTTATAATGATAATTAAGTTTCTTTGAAGGCATTTATGGTACTAATTCCTTTGAAATATGAAGACATATCATTATAGAGTGGTGCTCCCATGAACAGAGGGCAATATTTAATTTTGAAAGGATAATGCACAACTGAATCATCACTCCTTCTTGTCATGATCACTGATTGAAGTTGTTTGGTTCATACATCGAAAAGAATTGTTTCAACAGAATTATAATAACATCTGACAAATGTAATTATTTTGATGGTTTCGTATGTATTTTTGGGCGAGTCTCTATATTTGACCAATACTAGATATCTTGCAGTCTTCTCTAAAAATCAAAATACTTTCTCCAGGTGAGAAAATGAAAACCAAACAATCAAACCACAACATATTATAGAAAAGAGATTTTCATAATGAAAAGGTAACGTTTTTTGATTCGGTGGTTTATTGTATTCGGTATAATGGAGTTTGGCAGAAGAGAAACATTCTATATAGGCTGATCGTACATAATTTGTTGTCCTTTGAATAAAATTATTCACTAGCCGATATCTAATATTATTCGCAAAATATCAAATGAGTAGTGGAGGGTTGATTGTTGTTGTTTTTTCTCTCGAATAATAATCATATATTTCCATATATATATAATCTCCACTCTTAGAAGGAACAGAAAAAAAATGTACTGAAAACGAATTATTTTCCAAAACAAGAATTTGAATTTGTTTGATTTATAATTGAAACGTTCATATTTATATCATTATGTTTTATGTAAAAAATGTTCATTCTTTTACTATCATTTTAGTAGCGCTAGATATATGACGAAATCAATAGAATTTTCTGAAAAATCTCCAAAATCTTTCATTGTGAAATGAGACACGATTTTTCTCGAAAATAACGACAGTTAATTTTTCAATTTCAATGTAGTCTATAACATTTTAAAAAAAGTTCCAATTCCACGATATGTTTCTTCTTTTCCGTAAAATATGTTATTTGTGATTTACAAATGAATTATTTATATAAATAAATCTGCTTGGTGTAAACAAAATGTGTGATACCAAATTAAACAAAGAGTATAATCAAAATACTATCCTGTGTGCCTGCATCCAAACCGAAAAACATAAACATCAACAGTCGGATAGGCAAACCCAGACGCAGATCGGAATTTTAATATGAAATTCTTGAATTTTGCTTTCAAAATCTTAGATCAATGCATTATTGTTATTCAAGACTCATCGTAAAATTTGTAAATTATTTTATTTCAGGTTGTACACCAGGATATTCAAACGGAATAGCAAGCGCTGAAAGTCACAAATGCCAGACTGTCTTCGTGACACTGATGAGTTTGTTGACATTTTCAATCATTAAATCGAAAAATTTAGACAACTTTTTGAGCTACTTACTCTTTGATCACCATTATCTCTTTCTCTTCTTGACCACGCTAAATAACTTTCACTGATTATCATGAATTGGACACTGTCTTTATGTCCATCAATATCAACAGCTAACAAATAATCGATCAGCTGACATCAGAAGAAGTCGTGCACGGTGCATACTCCACTACTAAAAGCATGTTGTTTTCGCATTGGGATGAATGGGAATGCTATACGTTTATGGTCGAGGTTTTGTCACCCGACCACGAGTTTGATTTGTTTAGTACTGGTCCGTCGAAACCTGCCTCCAGCACGACGAACTAGCGCTCCCACCAGTATGATGGTCGCGTACCAGAGCACACTACTACATAACTTTACTACAGCCACCTTCCTTCGTGTCGCGGTTTTTTGCGCAAATAAATGGACTCGCGTAGATTGATTCAGTACCTTCCACATTTTAATACAATCGAAAAGAATATTATAAATCTCAAGCTGTACCTGCATCTATTACTACTAGTGTCTGTTCGGCGGAAGTCTTTTCTATCAATATTCGGTAGTATGTTGTTAGAGCCTTTGTAATGTTCATTATGCATCTCATGTTACCTATTGAACTAACTACAAACTGAAGAAAAATGAAAAACGAAGTTTTGGAGGAGTTCTCAACTGTTTCGTTCTTTTTGTATTACTCAGCCAATGGAATGATTTAACGAAAAGGATGCAGCGTTATTACTACGTTCCCGTATAACACTCAAGAACGCCCATAGGCGCGGGTAAGGGGGAGGACATATGCCACCCTAGCTTTTGCAAAATGAATTATCTCGATTCAGTCCAAGTTGCTGAATTTTTTGTTTTCATCTGTTAGGGAAAAGTAGCTACAAGCCTATCAATTATAATGTTTTTTTCGCAACTTTAGACTCACTGATGTTTTCAATAAGACTTCATGTATTTTTTGCGTATCTTGTTGTCTCTGCTTTTGTAGGGATATCACAATCAGTAGAATCATAATAACATTTTTGCTAAAGATAAATATCTATTTTTTTATCTTAAAACTATATACTCGTACATTAGATTTGTTTTGTTGTTTTCAAACATTGTTACGGTACCTAAAATCTATAACCTGTAAACTGTTATATTGAGAACGATATTTGCTCCATACAGTCATCGAAATACTGGCGGCGAGGTGTGAAATGGTTTGCACCGTCACTAGTTCGATGTACCGATTTGGCCTAAAATGACCCATGCGCCTGTAAAATGAATAGGAATGCTCAATGGAGCTACCAAACTCAACAGATTCCGGAAACAAACTACCTTGTCATTCGACTCTTCAGGAGCCAGGTGGTCTTGAAAGGCATTTGAGCGAAGTTTGTTGATTAAAATGTGCTGCTTCTTCACAACAGGCTACCAACTGCAGCCATCTAAAAATCTCGCTCTGATGATAGACACCAAGGCCCAGGGAAATTCAGATTCGACTTCACAAATGTATGAGGTCTCGCTTCCAGCATAAACTCTGTCTATCAATATCTGCAGGCAGAAGAGATACACACTGTGGCGCTATCCGAGACTCAAGTCGGCCTGTTAGCAATGGACAATTGCTTTAGATATCCAGACATGACTTGTACCCAGTACCCTACTGTCATCGAGAGAAAGACCTTTAATCTAGAGGATCATGTCACATTTTCTTTCACACTCTCACACTATCTGGACCAACCACAGAACGGAGATACAGGCAATTCGGCAATTGTCATTGTTAACAAAGCCACTCAAACAAAAATGAGACTCGTCACTGAAAATTATTTTTCGCCCAAAATGGGAGTCGCCCTCAAAGTGCGCTAGTACCCACTCAGCGAATTCACGCCGCTGTCTATGATCACTTGGCTTCAGATCCTGGATCAATTGCACTTTATCGAAGACAGTCCAAGCTCTTGAGCACGACTAGGAATGAACAGTTGTTGATTCTCATCCACAGTTTCTCGAACTGCATCAATATTTTCGATGAATCTTGCGCTTCGCTCACGTGCAGGCAATGTCTCATCCACCACCGAACCAGTTGCTTCGAATTTGTTTATTAGGCCGCAAAATGTGGATTCTGCAGGACGATTGTCGACACCGTAAAATCGACAGAGAACTCGAAACGTTTGCCGAACAATTTTGATGGTAAATTCTCACCATTACAAGATGTTGTTAATTCGGAAACCACTCCTAGTGTCTATTTCGTCTTGCGCTGTTTTCAAATATCGAGCGTTGCTATTGAAAAACCTTTTACATGTTTGTAGTAGGCCGCATATATAAAGATTATGCAATAAGTACTTGTAATGTACGAATAGTTGTTTATTGAGTGTAAGAATATGAAGAAATTGTTGGTTGAATATTTGCCTTGAAGTATTCAGTATAGAAAAAGTAGCATTGTATTTATGTAATTTGTTTTGTAGAAAGCTGAATAATTACCGATTATCATGATCGATTAAATATCGTCTCCAAACAAAGATAAAAAGTCAGGAAGTTCAAGATTTATGATATTGTTTTAAAGATATAACGATATAATAAATTGATTATATGATACATGATGATCTACGCTATTTCCACACAATTTTCATAGCAGGCCCAGAATGTTTGCTGTGCTGGCGACTCTATGTATTATTACGCGAGACAGTTGTGTCAAACATCTGCCATGATAATATCTATAGAATAGAAATAGATCAACTACCCTCCCTCGATGTTCTAGATTGTGGAGGTCTTTTGTAAGGTCATAATCATAAACGTATTGCTCGTTTCTGCACATAAGCTCTAGGGAGTACTACACATCCTAGCATCCCTATACATGCGAGCAGTATTTCAGCGATTGTCTGATCTGGTCCTTGTAAAGTAGCAGTAGGTGTTCCGGAAAATGAAACTTCCTGGAGCGGAAGAGAACCACCGGCTTCTGAGATGCCGGCCTAGCGAGGCCAGCAACTTGATCGGCACATGACATGTTATTGTTGATGTTCGTTCCTATAAGCTTGATGGAAGATAATTCAAGCAGGCGACTTCTTTGTCAGAATTGTTTTACGAGTATTCTGCGTTCTACGTTAAACTGAACTCCATTTGTAGATCCCCATTCCACAATTCTCTCAATGTCCTCATTAATCTAAACAACATACTGTGTCGTTCCTCCTGATATTAGGGCTCCATCAACGGGCTCCACCTACCCATCATTACTATTACTATTATTTTTTTGAATAACACATCTTCAACCACCAATAATATAGGAATATATAATTATAGGAAAAATACAGTGCGACTTGAAATTTTAAACGTTAGCAAACCATTTAAATATTCAATTCCGAATACCTGTTCTTCACGCTTAGGAACAATAATATTATGTACTTTACATAGTAGTCTACACATCTTACACTTTTATGTAGTAATGGTTGCCTGTACGTATAAGCAAACACAAATATCCTGTAGATTGTAGATGCTCTTACTTGGTGAAACTCTTCCATCATGCAGATAAAAAGATTGTGTAATTAACACACAGTTTCACAAATAAAACTCTTTTTCTTTCAGTGACGCGTTTCGATTCTTATTTAAATCTTCGTCGGACTGTTAGCAGTCTAATCTGACAGTCTGATGATGATTCGAAATAGTAACGACATAAATTATGATGAATCTGACGACGAATGGACATGCAGCAAAAGAATATCTTGAGACTGCAGATACGGCCAAGATGTTCATAGCAGCCCTTGACAAACGTGGGCAGCTAGCAGCTATGGCTGTTAGGACTGAAGAATGAGTTAACCTCCTTATAAGTATCACGTACCACTGCAGAGTTCAGACTGAGCGGACACCTGTTGTGACCTGCCTTTGAAGAGAGCAGGAAAAACATGGTTGCTCTTATGTGTTATGTGTATGCTCTCCACTATGCATCAGACCTGATAAAGACATGCATGTTTCGTCTTTAGCCTATACTCGTCAGAAGAGCCTGGCGGTATAACTGCAGAGAGCAATTGGGTGGTAACTGCGTAACCCAGTCAAGGGTGTGATAGCAACATCAACACTCATCTCGAGTGGCGTCCTAACGCTTCAAGGCAATCTAAGTGTTAGGAAATTTGACTTCGTAAGGTTGCCAATGGGCAGCGCCATAGTGCGCGAGTCTTGGAGATGAGTGATCATGTCTGGAAGATCTGGTACTCAGACATTTATCATGTCTAGCTAATAATCTAGGGGATTGTTTTATATTTTCTGCCTTTTAGGGGAAATAGCTTTTAGTGACTGAATTTGTACTAAGGAAACATCTAAACACCCTCAACCATCATCATGAAGATGACCTATAGACATTTCATGTCATAAAATATTATATTTTTTGAAAACCTTACGATCTTCCATTCACATACACATTCATTATAGCGTATGAGGGGCAATAGAAAAACGTCAAATTTAACATGGACGATAAAAAATAAGAGTGGAAATCACCAGAACAGGAGCTTATGATGATATAAATAGAATGGAAAAAGATAGATGAAGAGAGGACTAATTTTTACTTAGAAATAAATACAGAGAAAAGTCAAGAAAATTGCCAATTCAGGGCCGCAAAGAAAACAGTGCAAATAAATCTGGAAACATTGACCAACTAAAATTAAATATCAGGATTAACTGTTCTTCCTCAAAATATGAGAAGGCAGAGAATATCAATGAAGAATGCAAATAAGGCTGTTAAGATACCAATACAGATAAATATATAGATTTAGTAAGGAACAGCAGTAAAGAGCAGTCTCCTCTTCAAACTACTAGACGAAGAAAACATTCAAATCATAGCTAAACTTTTCAATGAAACCCATAAAGCCGATGTGAGAGCTAAAGATTGGCTAATATCCTGTATTCAAGAACCATTTTCGCTCCACCCAGACGATGAAGATACTAGATTTTGCATGAAGAACAAAAGTCGTCGATCATCGGAATGTGAAGACCTACCAAAGGACAAGAGTATCGGATATGGAGCTGCCTATTGTATGTCATAGACTACGCAATAGCTTTCGATAAGATATAACAAGCTAAGCTAATCGAAATATTACGAATAACCGGGGTTGACAATAGCGACATACGGGTAATATAAAATCAATATTATCCTGTCACCATAAGTTGTTTAATTTATATTTTGACAAAATGACAGTAAACGGTGAACCGATCAGGTATGCAGGTGATAGTATAGTATGCAGCTTAACTGTCTCAATGAAGTAGGAAAAAATGTGGGTTTGAAAATAAATGTGAATAAAACAAAATCTATGATCTTCGGCCGAAACTCATATCTTGATGCAAATTTATAAATAAAATGCTAGAAGTTTTGGAAAAAAGTTACAGATTTGATGGTATTTATTATAATATGATCTTATATAGTAATATGAATATTGCCACAGTCTAAGCAACCCGGATTAAAAATTCCATAATTTTTCTGCATGAATTACTTGGGGATTAAACTAACTGTCCTCGGACTTAGGAGTTTCAAAATTATTTTTTTGTTTCAAGCTCTGAAACAGACCATGTTGCAGATACTTCATTTTACTCAAAAAAATAATAACATGTATATATTGGAAATATGTTTGCATTTATGTGATACGCTTGTATAAGATGCGATTTCTCTTAATTTATCCAGAGACTACTAGTTCAGATTCAATGAGATAATTGATAAGATTTTGAAGAAAGATGTGTTATTCGTACTTACGGTATCATAGTTATAGGTGAAAGAGCACAAAATATGTATTTACAGATCCTTATGAATACAACGCAGAACTGTGCTAGAAATTTTCGAATAGATGACATTATGAATGAGAAAATGTTTATGTTACTCACAATAAACTGTTAAGATATAATTATTCATACGATTATATAACTCTTGTAAAACGATTGTAATATATGTTAAAATTTTCAAGCTAAACGAAACAAACAAAAAATACATTTGTGATATCGGCTCTCTATAGCTCTAAGCCAAATTACAACTAATCTAGGTATCGAAAAATGCTGTAGTGAATAGCTATATAGTAGCTAGTTACAAAAATAACCCACTTTGAGATTTGATCATAATGTTTCATACAACGTATGTTTCTAATTTTGTCACTGTCACTAAAAACTAAGAAATTTTGCGAATTATGTCTTGGATATTATCAACATCATAAAAAGAAGCAAATCAGGTGTTTACTTTTGGTGGGTAGGCAATCCGCTTTTTAAAGGTCACTATTCCTATGATAGATATTTGAACACAAACGTTTTGTTTTTTTGTCATGTTAGAGATAAAGGTTTTGTATAGTTAAATTGCGGGATATTAATTATTAAACCTAAGTAAAAAGAAGGCATATAATTAATGCCGCACAGATTAATGAACATTTATCATCAGCTTTGTTGCGGGTTGTGTAAAAATATCATAATTTCATAAATATATTTATCACCATACTTCCATAAAAAGGGATCTTTATGTTGCATTGCAAATGACACAGTTTACAAGTATTTCATTCATTTGTTCACTCACAACACTTTCTGTCACTCTCGAGTTTTATTTGAACAAGCTTACTTTGCAGTGATATTCAAAAGAAGATCCAAGGAAAGAAAGTATTGATCCTTATAATGGAAGTACGTAACGCTTATACATATATTGACTACAACAGTTAAAGTTCAGTACCAATATGAGAACACCATTTTAGGCCAGCTTTTTGACATTTTGCGTGATGGCCAATTCTAACTAGAGCTAAGAATTGATTTGCTAAAGTAAAATACATACTCACCGCCCCATAAATGTGGTTGTAGGAGACAAAGTAAAATCACTTTCGTATCTCTAAATATATAACATTGTAAATGCGTATTCTTTTACGATCTGTACAATAAACTGTTAAGATATAAGGATCTCAAACATGTATTTGCGTTTATGGTTTTTAAATATAATATGTAATACTGGAAAAGCGTAAAATGTTATGATTCCTACAATAAACTATAAAGATCATCAAATATCTGAAGATTGTTATGATATTTCATATATTACGGTTGTAATCCAAGTGATTCTTTCACATTAAATTGATTTTTGGAAGTAAAAATGTTATGCTTTAGAACAGACTCAGAACAAATACCTTTATAATCAATATCGAGCATAAACGCATCTCTATAACTCGTATTAGTAGAGAAATTTTAATACTCTTTGGACGACTTATTTAGTTCTTTTACACATATTCTGGGTAGGCTTTGTAAACAGTATTTTGACGGTTCGGCAATGATATGCAGACCAAAATGGCAATGCGTCACAAAACTAATGAGTTTCGTGAAATCTTGTGTTTAAATTACACAATTTTATATTATCACTATCTAAAACTTTTGTTTAGCAGTTTATTTCATGTTATCCGTTTTTACGAAAACTATGAGTATCTAAATAGCTCTCTAAAGAATTTCCCTTTTTTTGTTTGAAGTATTTGAACCATTGCAAAGCGATCTGAGTTATATTTTTGTGGAAAAGCTCTAAATAATTCTGATAATTTTGAAATGAAAAATCCATTAATTAAGATACCGGATAAATCAATATTGAACTGTAGAATTCCTAGAAATATTACGATTAAAGTTAATAAGCCATTATATATTGCCAAATCAATGATTGAAACCAGTTTGTCACATCCACGCGGCAAAATCTGCACACGATAAAATATTAAGAAGGCGATGAACCTCTTCATTAAACAAAATGACCACCTTATAAAATTGTTAGTATTTCGATCTTGAATATGCATATAGAAAGGTGTCCCACCATGCCATACACTATGGTAGTGATAATTCTGATACTGCGTATAAAATAATTATCTATGATTTACCTGCGACTAGTTCTGCACGCAGCTTTGATGTCGCCGGTGGCTAGCGAGATGCTGGTCTTTAAGTTAGTGTTAGGGTTGTTCCTATGCTTAGTTTACGCGAGTGAAGGACCACAAGTCACGATCAGTGATGGGATGCTGCAGGGAATATACATGAAAACCAAAAATGGAAGAAAGTTTTCTGGATTTATGGGTATTCCTTACGCGGAGCCACCTGTTGGAGAATTGAGGTTCCAGGTAGGTTTGCTCACTTTTCATGTTATCTGGCTAAACGTTTGTACCTATAAATTGTATGACATTTCGCTCGCATAACCGATAAAAGCATGATGATGGAAAAATAAATTTGGATTAAATACTATTTTTAATGTTTTATAGTGTTTGCATCGTGAGTAACACTACGGGAGTGATTTATGTACGGTTTTCTTCTTATGTCTGTTGGTCTGTCGCTATTTTCGCTTTGTATCTCGGTAAGTATTGCTCTAGTTCTGATGGAATTTGGGCGAATATATGTTGGAAGAACTTTCAGAACTCTTGTCTTCACTTTTGGACTTCATCACTCCTATAACACCATTGGGTGCTTTTGACAATCCTCAGTATTTCCACCAGTGTCGCTTCGTGCCTCCAATAATCGCATTATTTTTATTCGATATCCAAAAATCACTATATCAAAGAGGCCAACATATTTTATATGATGTAGATTGTAGATGCTCCTACTTGGTGAAACGCATCACTGAAAGAAAAAGTTTTATTTGTGAAACTGTGTGTTAATTACACAATCTTTTTATCTGCATATTTTATATGAACAATAAATATTGAAATGGATTTCTTCAGTGCGCAAAGTTATCATGACACCGAGTAACTGTCCAAAATGGTCCAATCAAGAATGATTCATAGATTATTTTTGTTTGCGATCTTATGATCAATTCAGCTTTTCAATTAATTTATGCTACGTTATCTTATACAAAAAATGAGTCTGAAATATTAGGTTTTCAGATCAAGGCAATATACACTAAAAGGTTACTAATACATTTAGGTATGTGTTAACATTTGTAAAAACAAGTGGAACGAATAACACCGCTTGGAAAGAAAGCGAATAACGGGAAACTTCCATAGGATCAGAAGCCGTTTTGATTACTTGAGTATCTGAACTCCATCATAAATTTATTAAGCCTTTAAATTTGATATGTGGAGTCACAGTTATCCAAATAATTGTTTCTCGTCTTGAGATTTTGAGCTCAAATAAACAGACAAGAATGATAAGTTTGAAATATGTTTACAAATAATTATTGAATAACTGAAGACAATGGGGGTGTCACAAATGAGTTAACGATTGACTTGATTTTAGGGCAAACTAACAGAGATCTGATCTGTAACGGACTGCTGATTCTCACGTTTGAAGTCAAGTGTGAGGCTGAGTTCTTCGGCTGATCTACTTGCTGCCCTAAATAGTAAGGCTCCTTTACCCTCATTGACGTGCACAAGCAAAGCGGATAAGGGAATCGGTGCTCCTTATAACGTCGCAAGATGTGCCCAGTATCACTCTGCTATTCGGACGCTCTAAACTCAATCGTCCCTCCCAAGTGACTCGGAAAGTATAACTGAGGACTTACGATGCAAACTTCTCTCCATCCTTTCTCTTGGTGTCAAGTTGCTGCAGCTCGTACACACTCCATTGGATGGCTGATAGACTGACATATACCGACCGACCGACATACCGAAATACCTAAATAATGAAATACCGAAATACCGACAGGCCGACAGGCCGACAGGCCGACAGGCCGACAGGCCGACAGGCCGACAGGCCGACAGGCCGACAGGCCGACAGGCCGACAGGCCGACAGGCCGACAGGCCGACAGGCCGACAGGCCGACAGGCCGACAGGCCGACAGGCCAACAGACCAACCGACAGACTTGGATCTCCGTGATGTAGATGTCATAAAACATAAAAAACGCATTATTTCGAATTAAAAAGTGCGCGATCACAATAGTTCCATCGCTTAGGCATGACAAGGAAATTGGAATTGGTATTTTTCAGCTTTTGATGACTAGTCTTACTTACTGAAGAATGAAGTAATATGAATCGGCAGTTCTATTTAATATACGTTTGTCTATGAAATATAGTTTCGTATTACATCTCGTCTAGCAAAGTGTACAAGATTTTAATTAACTCCACTTTCATTGGAAGTAGCATCGTCGGTTTCCTCGATATGTTCATCATCTCCAGCTTTATTCATATTCCTATGGCATCGAAGTTCGGTAACACATTCGTAAGGACCAGCGAACACATCGAATGGTATGAAGTCTCCCGGTACAGGCCATACTTTATCTTTATAGATGTCTCTTTGCGGAACGTACATATACTTATCGTAGAAGGACTGCATGCTAATAGTGTATGGAGATCTGATTAGTGCATCTATTACCTCCATCTCTGGCAAATGTTGCCAGTATCGATCTTTGAAGTGGCCTAATGCAGAAAGTGTGCTGCGATTAATACTGCTCGAACGACTCTCTTTATGGGCTAAGCTTCTATTGCTATCCGTCATATATGAGCCTCGACTTAAACTTCCTCGTTGTGATAAGCTGAAATCACTGTCCCTACTTTCTTTGCCTTCACTTTCGCATGTGTCACAGGTATTATCCTTAACAAAAGTGTGTATGAAGGTATAGAATTGTCTAATACAGGTGTATAATCGACGACCTGTCTCCTCCATATTAGCGTCTTCTTCTAACGGTGTCAGTAGCTTAGAAGGAACTCCACAATATGTCATCCATTCAGGACATAATCTACGGAGAACATGAGAAACCTGAATCAACATTTTCATATTTCGCACTTCTTTAGAATTGCCGTATTTTTTTAGGAGGTATCCCACATGTTTGTTGATCGTATCCTCACAACCTTCCACCATATGAAGAAAGCATTTTTGATAGATCAACAGAAACCCAGTTAGTTTTTCCGTGGTATTGGAATCATTAGCTGCATTTATAGTTGCAACTAACATGGATGGTAGCTCAGGTGCTAAGTTGTGTTCACCTATGTAAATTACCCTATGTATATAAGTCACCCTCTCATTCGCTTTGAGATTTTCCAATATGTTGTCGTAGAGCATTCTTCTAACTGGTTCTTGCAATGAAAACTCTTGATTTTTCTCCTTTATTCGCTTTTTTAGTCTGGGATACTTCACCTTTACCTCCTTCTTTTCCATATTGTCAATACTCTGTACGCGATGAGCTTAAAAAAATGTTAAACAAAATAATATGCATTCAACAAGTATAAAAAGATGTAATATGAGAAAAATCATATTTGACAGGTTGCGTCAGCACTTGACAAATTAATTCGCAAATTCTCCCAGTCACAACACTCTCATGCTCGTGCGTGGGATGTAAAATGGAATTTGATGGATTATCTCTCAATTTTTTTTAGACGAAGTCAATTTTTTCCTCAATCTTTATAATTCTAATTCAAGGATGAAGATGCCGCCCACCGAATAGTCATATATATATATATATATATATATATATATATATATATATATATACAGGGTGTTACTAATTGAAGACCCAGTATGAAGATCGTAAAAGGGTTGCTCTAATATTGTAGGGATACCCTACCTCTTGCGCTTGTTCATGTCACATACATATTCTCGCAACGTCACATCGTCAGTCGATTCCGATTCTTTCAACTATTTATTTAAAAATAATAATAATAATAATGTTCTTATTAATGGAGTATGGAGAAATAGGGACATTATAATCATAGTTGGGGCAAGGTTCAGCTCGAGCCCTTAACAGGGAAGGCTGCTCTTCCACCTAACCCTGTACTGTTATGTACTGTTATGTAATGTTACTGATAAAATTAGGGGAAGAAGAAACCTAAAAATATTTTCATATATATATATATATATATATATATATATATATATATATATATATATATATATATATATATATATATATATATGTTTTTTGTTTTTTATAATGTTTCAGTGAAATTATTTAATATGATTAAAAAATTGTTTCAACACGACGTGTCGGCGTATATAACGTAAACCGTTTTCAGGCTCTTTTGTAGACTGCAGAAGATCGATTACAAAATTTTAAACGCAACTCAAAGGGTAGCCCTCTAATGAGTACGCCCATTGGCAACTTACGAAATCAAAGGTCCTAACACTTAACATTTTAAACTGTTTTCAAGGCCGCTAAAAGAAAAAGATAAGAGAAAATGTTGTTGTTTTATATTTTAGAATTTTAATAATACGTTTTTTATGTCTGTCGGTCTTGCTTCGATTTTTTAAGTCCCTATTTAAGAATATGACATTTTCAGAACACCTGCAGAAGCTACGACTATACGTCTAACAAGTTGCAATTCATGAATTCGTGAATAAGTGTCGGAGAAGTTTTTATTATTAATTTTTTCGCAGATTTTAGAAGTGAAATTCTGCTGATCCATAACATGCAATCTAGCTTCGGTAATGAAAATAGGTGCATTGATAGTACAGCGAATAGTTGAAATAAAAGAAGATCAAATCATCTCTAACGCTAGTAGTAGTAGTAGTGGGGATGCAAAGCCTGGCAAGTAGGCCACCTTTGGCCCTTTTTGCCGACCCCGAACCCCAAAGACCATCACTAAAAAAAAAATACAACACTATACGACCATTCCGCTAAGTAGCACTCTTCCCTGTTAAACTCTGCTGTGCCGAACACCTCAGTCCTAAGGCTGCTGTATACGGCACATTCGCCCAGGAAGTGGAACGAGGTCTCGTCCTCCTCCCAGCACTTCTGACAGATTGGGTCTTTGACCACTCCGATGAGTGTCATGTGTTTGTTCAGTCTGCAGTGACCTGTGAGGATCCCCACTAACAAGTGGAGTGAATCCCTCTTCCGGTTCAGTAGCCATAGTTCCCTACGTTTGTTGGGGCCTGCTATGAACTTCTTTGACTGCCTGCAGTCGTCTCTCTCCAGCCATGCTTTCGCAAGTTCGTTGTATGCCCAGGTATCCAGGGCCTTACTAACCTGGCCTCTGCTAATGCCCAGCAAGGGTTCGGGGCCAATGCATCCGCCCCTTGCTCCTATCCTCGCCAGGCAGTCTACTTTCTCGTTGCCTGGCACCTCACTGTGACCAAGGACCCACATGAGGGTCACGTTCTTGGATTGGGCTAAGGATTGGAGGGCGGCGCTGCATTCCTGGACCAGTGGTGTTCTGATCCTAGGAGATGCTATCGCTCTAAAAGCTGCCTGACTATCGGAGCATATATATCTATACATATATAGATATCTGTCCTGCTCCGTGCACTGTTGTACTTATATACCACCATCAGGATGGCAAATATCTCCGCCTGAAAAACTGACGTGTGGGTTCCTAGCGCAACGCTTCCCCCCACGTCTTTGCCTTCCAGGCACATTCCCGCACAGTCTCTTCCGAGCGAGACCCGTCGGTGTAGCATACCAAGCTGTTGGGCGGAAATGTTACCTTCCCTCCCGTCTACTCTTCCCTGGAGGGAAGAACGAACGAGAATCTCCTATCGAACCTAACCTTATCGTCGGCCCTTGCCACCCTGAGTGAGGAAATGGGGAGATTGATCTCTGCCACCTCCTCAATCTTGGCGTGGCCTACCAATGGTCCCGCATTCTCAGACAGGCCGCCATAGCGCCTCGCTTGCACCAGATGTTTAGGGGCGGCAAGCCTAAGAGGACGTCCAGGGCTGCTGACGGCGTGGTTCTCATCGCTCGTAATCCCCAGCGCTGCCATTCTTTGGATTTTGGCCAGCCTGTTGACTACCGTGGCTCTTTTGGTGCAAGTCCACCAAACCAGGCACCCATATTGAATCCTGGCCCTGATCACCGACCTGTAGAGCCAATGCTGTACCTGAGGCTTGAGCCCCCAGGTTCTGCCTACAACCCGGCGTAACTGCCACATGGTAGCAATCACCTTCTTGTACAGAAGGTCGATGTGCCTATTCCATGACATTCTGCTGTCCAATACCACCCCCAGGTACTTCACTTCGCTGGCTAATGTCAGTTGTGAACCCTGTAGGGTGGGCGGCTTCCTATGCTCCTATGTTCTTCCTGTGTGTGAAAAGGACCAACACTGTCTTGGCTGGGTTGACTGAGAGTCCGGTTTCCGCACACCATTGACCTAGTATATTACAGGCTGCTTGCATTCTCTCGCAGACGACGCCCAGGAATTTACCCGAGATTAGCACCAACCCATCGTCAGCGTAGGCTTGTAAGTATAGTCCAGCAGCGCTGAATTTTTCCAGGAGGCCATCCATAACCAGGCACCAGAGGTAAGGGGAGAGGCAGCTGCCCTTCTCTAAAGCTAAATTTTGCTCAATCTTACAGCAATAAAAGCCTATAAAAACGTTAATACAATTCTCTGTACTTTCCGCGTTTGTATTACCTCAAAAAGGTGTTCAGTTATAGGTATATGTATTACTATAATTATTCAGCACAGGAACTACAGGTTAAAAACCACATTTTTTTGCCTCCCATGTCCTTGATCACTTTTGGTGGTGAGCAATGAAATTGTGTCAGAAGGAATGTTTAAGACTACCACACCAAATTTTTATTTTTCGTCGGTCATCTCTAAAACTGTTTTGTGCTCAGTTAAGCATCTAGTCTGGCTACTTGATACTACTTGTTTCATGCTTTCATATTTTGACAAAGAATAACCCTTACCTAAAGTATGTTTTGAGTCAGACTGTAATACTACTGGGAAAGAAGCTTTTAGAATGTTTTGAATCATACTCTATAACTACTAAAAGAAACAATGATGTAGGCAGTGCAATTATTTCCATATCTCGCATCTGGAAAGTACTCGCATAGTAACGTCTAATCACCTAATCACCATCAACATCGTAATCATCCACAAATCGTCAAAGATCGTATGATATACGAAAATGGGATTTACCAATGTTGGCTATGCAGAATAGCTGTCTGAAAATCCAAACCTCAGAGTTACTCATATATATCCACTTTACATTGCAATTATGCATGATGATGAGGATACATATATATATATATATATATATATATATCCTTTGTTAAATATGTTTATGAATATGGTAGATCAGAAAGTATTGAGCTCTTGAAGTCATGAGTATTGTGTGCAAAAGGACAAAATTCTCCTATTTTTATAATTTTTGTAGGTAAATAGTTCGAGAAAAAGGTTATTAGTACGTTGTTTAATTCTGTTTCTTGTTTGCAGTTTCACGAAAATAAAGTTTAGCCTAAATAAATGTATAATAACACAAAAATATGAAATTAAACAAAAATAATTTAAAGCGGCTACGGCGTCAGTAAGGAATTCTGGAGACACTGGTTCGAGCCCCGTCCGCATCAAGCATTTTTCTCACTCCAGAATAGTGTCCTCAATCTCCTATTTCTATCAATATTAACCTCGGTTGAGTGTCAGAGATATTCATGTAAGCTTGGTATTTTTTTTATCTCAAGGAATTTTCCGGAGTATAGTACTTTTTATTAGGTTTCTTGAGTTTTTATGATTTTTTTAGTACATGTTTTTTATTAAATAAATTTACTCAAAAATTAGAGTTATTTACTTTTTTCACTAATTTAAGGCGATGAGCTGTAGATGCAAAAATGGCATAACCTAGACAGCGAGGAGTTTTGATGAAATTTTCCGTTCATAGGCGATTACTCAAAATATAATGAACCTTCTTGAATTTTTTTTTACTCATGTATTATCAGTGTTTTTTTGGAAAAATAGTTAAAAACACGTGTTTTTAAATCTTTCGAGGCTATTTGCAAGTTAAAAATAGTATCTCGATCAGTACTATATTCTTTTAATAATTTTAAAACGAACAACTTCACCAGTGAATATGTCAATACTAAAATTTTACAGGAATGTTGATTATTATAACACACCAACAATTATAAAATCAAGTAGATCAATTTGTAAATAAACTTAGGATGTCCAACTACAGTCCAAAACGAACCAATTGCAACAATAATCTCGCCTATGGATGGAACATTATCTTTTTCAGGTTTTTTCGTCCTATCCATGTAAGGAAATAAATTTATTTCCAAAAGATTATCAGTTCCAAAATTGTATCGGAATGATTATTTCTAAACCAATACCGTATAGGATTAGCAGTTACTCGACACCGTTTTCTTGAATACGTTCTTGCGAAGTCGTATTAACTGTAGTCAAATTGCTCACAGCATAATAATAGCTTAACCGCATTTATGGAAACTTAAAATTTTATGAATACTGAGAACATTTTTAGAAGATGCAATAAGTATTTTTTGCTGTTGTTAATTTCACAAAAAAACAATATCATTCGTCTGTTTCATTTTATATTCATAGGCGTGAATTATAGTCTCTTAACGTATATATTCTATTTAGAAAAGTACACAAGATTCTATTCATCTCCACTTTTATTCTGAGCATTGGCCTCGCTGGTTTCTTCTATATATTCATCTTGTCCACTTTTTCTCATATCCTTGTGCATTCGAAGCTCGGTAGTGCAATTATAAGGTTCAGCAAATATATCAAAAGGTATAAAGTCTCCTGGTACAGGCCATACCTTATCTTTATAAATTTCTCTTTGCGGAACGTTCATAAATACCTCGTAGAAGGACTGCACGCTTTGAGTGTATGGAGATCTGATCAAGGCGTGTATCAATTCCATCTCTGGCAAATGCTGCCAGTAGCGGTCTTTCAAATAGTTTGAAAGTGTACTGCGACTGGGATTAGCCACACCACCCGAAAGAACACTCTCTCTATGAGACAGGCTACTGTTTGAAACATATGAGCTGCGAACCGCTGGAGTGGATGATATGCTTGTCCTGACTTCTCTACTATCCTTACTTTCCTTACTCCCCCTCTCACTATCTTCATGATAATCCGTTACAAAAGAGATTATCAAGCTGTAGACTTGTCTCAAGCAGGTGTATAGTCGACGACCTGTCTCATCTAAATCAGCGTTTTCCTCTAACGGTGTTAGTAGCTTGGAAGGAATCCCGTTGTAGATCATCCATTCAGGACACAACCTCCTGAAGACATGAGACACTTGAATCAGTAGGGTCAGCTTACGCACTTCTTTTGAATTATTGTATTTTTTGAGAAGGTATCCCAAATGCTTGTTTATCGCTTCTTCGGAGCCTTCGACCATATGTAGAAAATATCTGCTGTAAATTAACAAAAAGCCAGTTAGTTTTTCCGAGTGAACAGAATCGTTAACTGCATATATGGTACTACCAAATTTAATCGGAAGATCAGTTGCATCGTGTTCCCCTGCGTAAATTATTCTATGCATATATGTCACCCTTTCACGTATCTTGAGATTTTCCAATATTTTATCGTATAGCATCCTTCTAACTGGCTCTTGCAATGAAAAATTCCTATGTGTCTCCTTTATTTTCTTTTTTAGCGCAGGGTACTTCACCTTCACGTCCCTTCTCTGCATCTTGTGGTTATGTTATTTTCACGATAAAAAGCTTAAACAGCGAAAATGTAAATTATACGATTTCTAACAGTATAAATATGTGTATAACGGAATAAATCACACTTGACATGTCGCGTCAGCAGAACAACGTAAGCCCCCTACAAATTAGAGCCGAAATTTGAACGCAGGTAATGTGTATCTTGCCCAACCATTTGTAAAATAAGGTACTGTTGCTAAAGTTGAATCGTCCTCAAATTACAACTTAGAATGAACAGGTTTTATGCCGTATTAGGATATTACGGTATACAACATCGTAGCAGTTAAAAACGCATTGAATTTGATCTCTGGTGGCAAAAAATGGGTCGTGTTTTGTAGTTAATATTGACTTCCTCTTCCATTTTCTATGAAAGGAGGTTGTTCCAAAATTTTCAGCAGTTAGTTATCACACGTCTCAAAAAATAGCGTCAAACGGACCGACAAAATATTGCAATTAATCGTAATATAGACATAAAAATAAATCATCCAAATTCTTATGTCATAAAATTCAATTAAGATATGATTTTGAATTTTGGTATGTAATACCATTGAGCTCCTGGATTTATTCTCGACACTGATGGCAAATTTTTTTCTCTACCTTCAAATGACTATATGTTATTCAATAATACTCCTGTTACTTATGCACAAAGATGGCTTCCAGGACATTAAGTATCTGATAACTGTAATTAAAACAAAGTAGATGAAATTCCTGAACGCGATGCTGTTCCTGGAGCACAGTTGTTGGATATTAATTTCACAGATATACAGAAGTACAGAAGTAATGCATAATCTAATGAATATACTCCGTTTTAAATGAACTATAGAAGATTGGCATACGACACGTCTTAACATAAGGGTATTTATTCATAGCGAAAATGAGATATATCAATATTTCAGTATATCTAAAAATAAAAAATTGTTTGAAAAATCAATTACTCATGGAATTATATTATATTGGAATCAAGCAATTTTATTCAATTTAACTCATTTCACAATACTTCCTGGCAGTTACACATGAATTTATTACAATAATTATTATTATTTGAACCTTGCCTAATAAATGCAGTAGCGTGAATTTTGTTCACGAGACGTTCTAATTAATTTTTGAAACGCAGCTATTAGCAGTAGGTAATAATGATGAAAAAGCTGAAAAACATATGTTCTATTAATCTGGAATACGTTTGAAAAAAATTTCTTCTCATACCATAGCGGCTTTTACAAAATTTTGTATTTCTCAATCCAAATTTCTACTTTTATTCATAACTATATACATGAAAACCTTTATGGATATGCTGCACAGACAGAAACGTCAAAAATTCCTTCTGAGACACCCTTCCTAAATGTCAATGTTACATTGAAACAATATTGGAATATATACATAATAAGCAAAACAATAAATTCATACGCGATGTAATAAAATCTCGTTGGTAAATATATACACAGTATTATGTAATGTACACAGATATTGATATAAGCATTCTATTGAGGTCAGCATGCTGCCAAATAGTTTTATTGAATGACTAATCAATTCAGTCTATGATCATTAACTTTTCATGAGATCGTTATTTTGAAAAAGTATAATTCAACTTTTAACAATCCGACATTGGCACAAGGTCAATAAAGCACAAGAAAAGTTTACCAAATTTGACTGTTTCATATTATAGACCAAAAATAGCATTTTTTGAAGTCCACTAAGACATCTCTTGGTAGATCTTAAAAAATTGAGCCTTTGGAACTCAGGAGCAGTTGTATCAGTCTATTTTCGGATAGATAGCGGCTGAATTGAAATGTCTTTCCATCTGTTAGGCTTCGAGGATCTTCAGAATTGTATACAAATTCATATCCAATAAAATCGCAATTCTAGCTATCGAAGTATCACAGTTTTGTTATTACAAATTCTTTGGAAATAGTTTATATCGTTCTACTTACTTTTTTCTCACTTCTTCAACATTCTCGGGACTAATATTCCTAATAACTTATTTTTGGACTAGATTGGGAACTAATATGCTTCGATTGGCGTTTCTATGGGATCTGTCAAACTTGACTATAATGTTTTGAATAGTTCGTCCTTTTTTATGTGAAAAATTTACCATGTCTTTTCCGAGAAAGGTTCTTCTGAAGATGCTGAAGAACTCGTTGATAGCTTGTCTATGGAAAATGCCTCACTCAGTGAAGAAAATCTGGCAGGGCTGAACAGAGATGATTTCCTTTAGAAGAAAAAGAATATAAGTAAGATGCTGCTACAGTATCTCAGAGAGGTTGTTCCAGACATGTCGCCTGGTCATTGGCATCGTATTTTATGAGTTAACAAATCGACTGCAAAATACAAACATAGGGGTTGAGTGGAAGAGCACATTTATTGTGAACTCCACCTTTTGGAGTATGTATGATTTCCATCATCATGTATATTTCCAATAAAGATTATTATTATTATTATTATTATTATTATTATTATTATTATTATTATTATTATTATTATTATTATTATTATTATTATTATTATTATTATTATTATTATTATTATTATTATTATTATTATTATTATTATTATTATTATTATTATTATTATTATTATTATTATTATTATTATTATTATTATTATTATTATTATTATTATTATTATTATTATTATTATTATTACCATAAATTTTTCAAATATTTTCAATTGGACATGCTTATCAGAATCTTTCAAATGGAAATAAGAAAACAGTAAATGGCCTCACGTGGTCACTATGTTATATTCAAAGCGCTCGATACCTTAAAAGGTTTCCGAAACAAAAATGGAGAATAAATATTATTAAGCAATTCACATCATAGACAATAGACAAGAAACGTCCTAGTTAGGTTACTCTTATTTGTTTAACCTTTACGAATATATCAAATTACAATAAAATGGCAATGAACGAATGAAATGGGCAAAAAGGATGAGCCAATCTGCCAATCGATTTTCATCATAATTGTAACTATGCCGAAATTTCAAAAAGTCTGTTTATGGATTATGGAAAATTGTAAACATTGCACAATACGACTAATAATGTGATAACTTCCAGAAACCTCTCATGAATATCTTTCAGAATCACAGGACTATGTGCATGACTAGAACAGCTAGGTCTTATGAAGTTTGTAAATCCATACAGCCACATAAGCATGGTTAGGCAAAGCGTTCATTATAAAAAATAACAGCAAATTGATGAACATATTCGATTTTCAGATAATGCGGTGTTTAAGATCACGGAAAGATATATTCTTCAACGCCCCTGGAAAAACTCAAATAAATATAACTTACCTACTACTTACCACTGAAAAAATCTGCCTAGATTCATTAGAACCGGTAAGCGCAAATTTACTGAGATGTTTGTATCGATCACATAATTACCTGACATTGTGAGTGAATTGACATTCTGTATCGAAGCTTCATGAAATAACTATGGTTCCCGATAGATTTATGCCGAAAATATGAAAAAATATTAACATCAACACTCATCTCCAAGCGTCGCGTACTGTTGCGGTGCCCATTGGCAACTTAGAAAGTCAAAGGTCATAACACCTTGGAGCAGCGACAAATTTCAACAAGGCTTAACTGATTTCCAGCGACACCATCGTTGTTCGAAAAAAACTATTACTTTGTACTGTTATCTCGGCTCATGTCCTAAGAGACATTTGTCGCAGGTTCAAGGCAGTCCAGGTTGGGACCTTTGACTTCCTACGTTGCCAGTGGGCAGCGCCATAGTGCACCACGCTTCGAGATGGGATGCTATCACACTCTTGACTGGGTAAATTATATTTTTGTTACACGTTACCCTGCATCACATTTATCTCTCAAAAGGGACGTTTTCATGTATAAAAATGTTATGAGTATAAGGCAAATTTTTAATAGCCAATAAACAGTAACATATTAAGCTGTCAATATTTCACAAACAAATATTTCAATCACATTATCTGAGCACACAATGAATCAAAAAATGGTTCCTACCGTTGCATATCATTCATAAATAATTGATACTATATCTGGCTCAAGGACACTGGAAGGTTACTCGTAAATCACAATCCAATGCGGTTTAATTGATCAGCTGATGATAATTCAGAGGAAATAATAACTAATCATGACCGTGTCAAAAACCTCTACGAAGAATAATTAGTACTTACAAACAACAATTACCATAAATTGCATTTTATTAACGCTTTATATACTAAGTCGGTGATTTTATTTAATAAAATGGCATGCAGAGGATTTGAAATAAATAATCTACTTTTAAAAGTCGTAACAAAATCAGACGCAATATCGTAGAGATCCAGTTGAATACTTGGGTTGACACTGACACTGACAATTTGAATCTTTTAATAAAGTGGAGTGTCGCTAAACGTTAATTCAAATACGGGTCTATATAGTTGTAGAAATTGTGACAGTGTTAAAGCTGCATTGATTTGTGAGTTGTTTCACTGAGTATGCATTCTCCAAATTGAGATATTTTCATAATTGATTTATAAAGAGTTATCTTACCTATGATGATATGTGAGCAGCCTCTGTAACTGAAACAAACCCTTGCGTTTGGTGTTATTGCACGTCTCAGTACAGGGGTTGATGTTGTTATGAGTGGTGGCAAGGGTTCACCAAGAGCTAGTGGCAAGGGTTCACTAGGTGGGTGGCAAGGGTTCACCAAGAGCTAGTGGCAAGGGCTCACTAGGCTGGTGGCAAGGGTTCACCAGTTATTTAGAGTGGGCACTTTGCGTTTAGTGCCGTAGTATATTTTAGACATTTGTGAAGGGTATTTTGCATTTAATGCCCATTGCAACATTTGAACTTTGATATTTTGCTTCAAAATTACTTTAATAGTGAATATCTGGAATGTTGTAGAAGCGGCATACTTAGAAGGATTTATTCTTTTCAGATAACTCCATGTCATGAACCATTCTGAATAAGAGCCTGCCTTGCCCGTAGCCGATCGAGTTAAAGTTTGTTTTATATATTTTCCTTAAATTTATTAAAATCGAGTTAAATTTAATACGCTCGGGCTTTTGGTTTCCTGCAATATATATATACTTCTTTCCGGTTTATCTATTAGTTGAACCTTCTAGGCCAACAGTCGTGGAAGTACTGTAATCGTGAAAAATTTCGAGTTTGAGCTACGTTTTTTTGGACGGTTTGGGATATATATGATGAAAAACCATTTTACCAATTGCAGTCGGTTTGTCTGTCTGTGAGTCTGACTGTCTGGTATATATGATTCAAGTATAACGAAATTACAAAGGATGCCCAAACTTCACTTGATGGAACTCTAGAATTTCAATTGCCCGATAATTTGGTGTAACCAGCATTGATATGTGACTGTATTTTCTTAATTTATCAAAATAAATGCTCGGTGAGTACCGAGGTAATCTACTTACCTCAATTTTTTTGAGGTATTCACCTATTCGGTTGTTGCATTTATGGATTTGACATTAAAGTACTGACAAATATTTTTGTTTTAAAAATTGCAGTCATGCAGTCATTAATTTGAAGCGTTCTACCGCATTACAGTATTGAGGCGAAGTTTAAAGGACATATAAAAAATACAAAACGTATCTATAAAATCACTAGAATCTTTGAGTCGTTTAAAACCATTCGTGAATCCAGTAATAAAACTAGCCAAATGGGTTCATCTTGTATGCATATTAAACTGACTCAGGTTATTAAGTCAGTCATTATTTGCAATTAATGGATTGACCTTACCTTATTTATATATAAGTAATCAACGAAGTATGAATATTGTGTGTTTAACACAGATCATTTATAAAAACCAAGGATGCAATTTTTTAGTAGTTGCTTTGCGTATCTAATATGATCAATTACCATAACAATAATCAAATATGAATAAGAAAGCGCGATGTGGCAGATTTGGCCTTCTCTCGTCTCGGTGATCTGTACTGTCGACCGTTTGGTTTTAAATATACAAAGTCTCTTAAAATTTCCAGTGGCTACAATACAAATTAGCGCATATATTCAAACTATAATCCACTCGTCTGAAAGGGAATAGAAGACTTTTCTTTCTGTTATGACATATTATTTTTGAAATAGGTCGGATCTTTCCCACTTCATACGAATAGTCTAGCATCTTGAACTGCGGTGATAGATTTCCTCCTACGACAACATCTATCAACAAGGTTAGGTATAATAATTTACAGCCACATTCCATATCGTTTGTAAACTATTTTACAATGTACCATTGGTTTCATTCACGTCAGAATTCGACGACTGATACTAACTGTATACTCTCCAAATACACATGTGGCATGCTAAAGAGCAAATACTTTAACATATACAGTACTGGTAGAATTTCCTTTAGCATCTAGAATCAATATGTAATAAACACAGAGAAGATGAAACACAAATGTATTAATGAGTAAGCGAAACTCCAACGCGTGGCAACGCTGCCCTTTTGATTCCTTACTTGTTTGATAGCCTTGCATAGAAAAATCTGGTTCGCAAATATATCTAACTAGTTGTCAGATACATTTGTTTGCATTATTTGGGATTTAGAATTTATCTGCTCCTATTAATTCAGGTTTCGATAGTGAAATAGTTCATTTTTTAAATATTTGTGCTGTAATATATTCAATCGGATGAAAAATAGCTATTTTCAGCATAATAGTTAAAATGAAATGTCTAAATAGAAAGCAAATACATGCAATAAAAACATGATGACTTTGTAACTGATTGTGTATAATTACATTCATCGCTACTTAAATGCTCATTTTATAAATGTAGGTTGTTTCCGTAAGACCACTATAGCATAACATCCCACCTTATCATCAAGAAATGAATGGTGAAATATCTAAGAATTCGTTAGTTCCGTACATCTTGCGTACAAATGCTAATTTTACTAGACTATAACGCGAGCCTTTCTATAGATAACCTCATGCAAAGGTTCCTATATTGTCTTCTTCTTCTTACACATTGATTCCACATCCTAAAGCCAATTCTGACAGTACTATATTTTGTGTGACAGTCACACAAAAAAGATCACACCGGAACTCGGTGCTCGGACTTCGGTGGGGCATCACCGTAAAATTTCTTGTTGTCATGGGGATTTATTTGCAAGTAGCTTGTTACGAAAATGTTTAAAAACGGAAGTTATTGACACAAAGACTGCCAATTTTTTGGCAAACATCAGTATAACCGAGCACATTTAGTTTCATAACTGTCATTGATGCTTTGGGAGGAGACGATAAATGAATTTCTGCATTATTGACAATTATTCATCTAACTTAAAATTGGAACTGATTCCCAAACGGTAAGAAGTACCTAATGAAATTTGTCGTAAATTTCAACGATAGATGCTGTGACATGTTACAACATGCGTAATTCCTAAACAGTAACCTTGCGTCACCTTTCATGCTGTTAATGTGGTATATTATACGCTATATCAGTTTAGCATTGACAAGTGAAATGTAGCAATAAAAAATAATTATGATGTTTGCTAGTACTTCATCACGATTGCATTACCTAAAGTAGTTTTATAATTACAGCACGTGTAATAGACGGCTTTTGAAATGCCAGTCAGATTAGCCTGAATCTATTCTGTGTTAATCGATCGAAAATAACTCGTTAGGTTAATTCAGGATTTTTGATGGTAACTTCATAGCATCGTACAAAACAAGTATCCTGCTAGGCTTTTTGTACCAAGGACGTAACTTGAAAAAATAAATTAAATTTTAATAATGATAATGTAAAGATTTTCATTGATGAGAAGTTTAGCTAAAAAGCTAAGCTCACATTTAATCCGAAACACATACAGTACATGTATTGTACTCTTATGTGTTTTGAATTGCGGAAGCCAAATCTAAGGTCAAAAGGGCATCATTTATGCTCCTTGTTTGAGATAAAATGAGAAACATTGATTTTTGAGTGTGATGGAACAATATATCTTCATCATTTATGATATCAGCTCGTTTTTTTCAAATGAGATTTCAAGAATTTGTACAGTTTTGAGTCCTTTGGTGAATTGTTATTTAGTAGATATTGCAAAAAGAGACACAAAGAGTAGGTATAATACGTTTTTCTCATATGATCAGCAATAATATACTTATAATAAAAACATGCAAAATGTCAAATCAAATGTTAAGTGTAAAATAGCATTTTGCATGGAATCAAGTTTTCGCCCAAAAAATGCATTTTTTCATAAATTGACTAGACCATATAGTTGATCGCAGAAACGAATGTCCTAAAAACATCATATATCAGAGATACTGAAAAACAATTACGTTATGTTTGTGTGTTTGTCACAGCCATACCTAGTTAGGTAGTTAAGAGTAAGTAATAACTGAAACCCTTCTCTTGTTTGTAATTCTTACTGATGACAAAAACATGCAATTTCCTACGTGAAACAAAAGTCAACCATGACTTGTTTATGGCCAATTTTTAATAATTTCAACAGATAAGCAAACCGGCCAAGGTTGAAATATTTTGAAACTTTCAAACTTCAAGCTTTGTATGTAAACCGTGAAAGATGAAATCTTTCAAAATGTCGGAATGATCCATACGTTACGCAGTCACAGTCATCGCTGGAGAAGAAATCAAAGCTACATTTTATGTCGCATAGTTCACGTGATGCAATTTCTTTCGCCTGTTATGAATAAAGCTCAAACTGATAAATGTACTGAAAATGACTTTCTGATTGTTCCAGCCACCGGTTCCAGCAAAACCCTGGCATAAAGCACTTGACGCAACTAAAATACATGCGGTATGTCCCCAAAGAGACGTTTACAGGAGGTCAAAAATCATCGAAGGAGAAGAAGACTGTCTTTATTTAAATGTTTATACGCCAAAGGTATGTCAATATTTCCAAGCCATACTTCGCTTAATTCACTCTGATGCTGAGGCACAGCAACACAAAAGTTCCAAAAGTATTCGTAATCAATCCATTTCTGCAAGCATGATTGAGTGTCACTAGTCAAACAAATAAGAGTTCAAATTTCGAGCTTCAAAAGCGATTTACTGCATCCATAAGAATCCTTCTAGCCACCAATTACAACAATATGATTTTCTGGCAATACCCTAAGGCGTGGATCTTAGAAAACGAAAATGTAAAATGATAGGAGAGTTATTGCACTTCAAAGAAAATGGGTCTGCGTTAAATTGCCCAACTCCTTTTAACCTCATTCTGGCCCTTAAGCCGTTGTCTTTTTACATTGATGGATTCAATTAAACCACACACAAGGGCTTTTGAAATGTGTAAGTATCTGTGGATGAATAATTAAGTTATATTTTCAGTTGGAGAAATTTGAATCTGGTGAAAAATTGCCTGTTATGATATTCTTCCACGGTGGAGGATGGTTATGTGGAGGTGGAAATTCAATGTGGTATGGTCCAGAAGTTTTACTAGATGAGGATGTTGTACTCGTCGTCACCAATTATAGATTGGGTAAGTAAACATGAGGGCATAAGATATAACAAGACATAGTCACTCATAACTTGATGAATTTATTAAGACACAATCATGTGTCGTACACATAAAGTTTCACAAATCAATTATGGGTAATTTAAATAGAAACACGCTACTAAAAACGACTTTTATTTATGAAGCCTTGTCTGAGAATTACACAATTTTATCTTGATGGTGGAAGAGTCTCAACAAGAAAACGCATCTACAATCTACTACTGAATCGACGAATTTAATTTGCATATAAAAAATATAAATCAATAAAAGTCAATGCAATAAAAATAAAAAATTAAATTTTATGATTATAATAATGATGTGCCTATATCCAGACAAATTTGTTTGGCTAGTAAACGAATGATGCATTTGATAAATTTAAAATTAGGGATAGAGATCAAAAATCAGAGCTCCTGTCTTATAAGAAGAGTCGTGGTTTGATTATGTTCTTATTCGAGCTTGGAGATCACACATTGGAATTCACAAATGTTCACTTCGAACATAGTATTTTCCATTAAACAGAACTACTTTTTAAATTTTTGTCGTAAATAAATGATTCAAGTAGAAGTATTACGAGCGAAAATAATATGCATAGATATCGCAATAGTTTTGATATTCAACTTATATTTTATTTCTGGATCTAAAATCATTTACGTGTTTTGTGCAAATAATGCGCCTCACAGTGTTTATTTGTTCTATATCTATAAAAAATGTCTGTCAGATCAACCATTCATTTAATAAAAATGAAGCCTAAGTTGTTTATTTTCGTTAAAACAGTCAATAAAATATATCAAATTGCAGAGAGTGCATGCGTACTTTCTATATTAATGTCCTTGTGAACATCAGAATTACTGAAAAAAATTGAATAGCTCAATAACGAAGGAATAAACATACCAACTTTCTGATAGCATACTACATAGGTGTCATAGGTGTTTTGAAAAGTAGGTTAATGTTTTTATAGAGGCACCTAATTTGTTTCGCTTCTGTTTCAGCTACTACTACTACTACTACTTCTACAGATTATTTCATTTTAACTGAATAGGGATCCTAAATAATTACAAAAGTGGCATTAAGTAGGTTGACCCATTATTTCTAATGCACCCGTATCAGTTTAATGGAGATTTTGATTGTATTTTAGAACGGTTGATTCACTAGAAGTATTTTTTGGGAATATAGGACATTATGAAAATTTTGTAAAACTGGACATTATTGGGAGTATTTGAAATTATAAAAGATTGGGATATTTTTAATAGCAATTTGTGACTTAGAAATTGCAACATTTTTGTGTCCAGGCGCTTTGGGATTCCTAACAACAGGAGATGAAATTGTACCTGGAAACAATGGTCTCAAAGATCAGAACTTAGCCCTACTCTGGATTAGGAATAACATCGAATACTTTGGAGGAGATTCGGACAGTGTTACAATATTTGGAGAGTCTGCAGGTGGAGCCAGTGCTCAGTTCCACATGTTATCTCCACTAAGCAGGGGTAAGTGTCCAATTGCCTCAAAAAAAAAATAGTGTTAATAAGCTCACCCTCAGAATGTGACTGTAATTAAATTAATAATTAAAATAAATACGCGTATGAAAAAAGTGAAAAAAGTTTTTTCAAATTTTTCTTGTAACTATATTGAGTAAACTTAACATAAATTAATACTAACCAACATAGACAAGGACACATTAAATTCGATGATAATTTTCTTTCGCCGAAAAATGCTTAGTGTCCGAGGAAAATCAAGGCGCTTAAGTATACCATATTTAGAAAAAATTATTGGCTATACTATTGAAAGCAACTAAAAACCAAATTGTGATATTGAACCTTGAACAAGATTTTGCTAATTGTTGAGCATATATACGAATAAGTTGTTTGATTTTTTAAGATCATTCTTTTAATGCGTGCTCATTTTTTATTTCGTTGCTATTTAACTGGGGTGAAAGATGTTTTCTTAGATTTACGCAGTGCCGTATCTATAACTGACACGTGAGCTATGATTTCAGTACATTTTACCTGCATATTTTTGAAGAGAAAATATGTCATACACATACCTCTTCTGTGTCTAGACATTAGTTCCATCATCAGAAAAAATTTCCTCTGCAGTTCGTGTTAATCGTCAACTTCTTCGGCAGTGAGGGCGACTGTATAGTTATGTTATTTCCAAGTACCTACCTTAACCATATTATCATCCCAAGATTTATACCAACAGCCTAGCTGATGATAGCTATATGCTATATAACAAATTATTTGTCTTTCCGTAAGGTCTTTTCCAGAGGGCAATTCTGCAAAGCGGTACTGCTTTTTGTACCTGGGCATTATCAGGGAAAGACGAGGTGTTGACGAATTCAAAGAAATTAGCTAGAATCTTCAACTGTCCAGCAGATTGTACCAAACAAATGGTGGAATGCCTGAAAAAAGTAGATGCTAAGCGTTTTATTGAAAACGATGAAAAATTCATGGTAAGTTTAATAAATAGGTGCTATAGACCTAAGGCATATTACGATCAGATACAAAAGGTACATTTTATGTTATATGTTTTCGGAATTCTAAAATATTATTATTGTAATTACAATTATTATTTAGGTGTTAAGTAGCAGAGCTTCTAGAAAAAGAGAGGTGAAAAATTTACCCGCATTTTGTAGTATATTCCAGGTCCGACCTCAAGAGAAAAAATGTACGATTATTTCAGAACGAATACCAATATGTTATAAGATGGGTAAACCTTTGATTGATTCTACACTTTGAGATAAAATCTATTTAATAGCCCTCCCCATATAAGTTGTGATGACATCAAACGTCATTCTATTTTAAATTGTAAATCTTACCGACGGATATTTTCAAAGGTGACATTTTTCAATTATTACAATAATTGTATTAACTACCAGAGCCAGACAACTAGGTAAATCGTATAGAATGTATGCAAGACAAATTGGTCAACAATGTGGAAAATTAGTGGCAAGGAATGGAATAATTATTGAAGGAGTTGGTCAAAAAATGTACCAGTATGCTACAACGTGATATGTTATATTGCTGCCTAACACATTATTGACTCACATGAGTAACGTATAAATATATTGTAGATAATCTCCTACGATAAAATTCCTGCAATGCACAATGGTTTCATTTGATGTTTAGAACTATAGACCTGCGACTTTGCAATGCATCATGTCCAAGGCTATGGGGACATTAACCTGGACGAAAATAATATCATCAATGATCGCGAATGTGGTTTTCGCAAGCAAAGATCTACAGGAGACCTTATAGCCTACGTAACACAGATGTGGAGCAGAGCAATAGAGCTTGATGTAGAGTATCGAGTCGTTGTGCTAGATATATCGAAGGCTTTGGATTGGGTGTGACATGAGTAACTTTTGATCAATCATGCTGCGTATGGGGTCTCACCGGATCTGTGCCACTGGTTGTTTAGTTTTCTCAGGGATCACTCCTTATTTTGTGGTGGTAATTGGTTATGCTTCCGATATACTTACTATCGATGCGGGTGTTCCTCAAGGATCTGTAGTTTCTTCAACGCCCTTCTTGCTGTACATCAACGATTTGTTGGAAATAACATCCTTTCCACAGCTTCGCTGATGACAGCATCGTTATTTCCTGCATAGAATCAGGCAAACCACTACCATCCCGAGATACCGTATTCAGCGAGGTGAGCATGCTGCTCATATCAATGAGGACATCGAGAGAATTGTGAAATTTGAATATACAAGCAGAGTTCGGTTTAACGGGCATTAGACTCGGACAACAACCCTGACAAAGAAGTCGATTTCTTGTCTCCCAGCCGTGGAGATGAAGGGACACCCAATACTTTAATCATCTTCCATCAAGCTTCTGGGAATTAACATCAACAATAACGTATATTGTAGATGCTTTGAATTTACCATTGAGTTACTCAGATCTTCAAAATGAAATCGGAATTATCAAACAAATAGCTCATAACAGTGGTTATAATCCAAAAATAGTAGATCATTTCATAAACAAAAAAGAATACAAAAAGGCTATAAGGAGCATATATCCACATAATGCACAACAGGAAACAACACGATACATGACAATTACTTATTTCGGAAACATTAGCAATAAGATATCAAAAACAATAAAAACGGTGTATGATAATCAAATAAGTATAGCTAATAGGTCAGCACCTAACTTACGATCATATTTAATAAATTCAAAGGAGAAAGAACCAGATATGTGTAAGTCAAGTGTTTATAGGATTTAATGTGCCTTCTGTAATGCTGTTTATATAGGTCAAACAGCTAAAGCATTTGCAACAAGGTACAAGGAACATATAAGAGCCTTCAAAAACAACCATCCAGAAAGATCAAATTTTGCCAAACCCTTACTAGATACTAATCATAAAGTTGGCAACGACAATAGAATAAGTGTACTTCATACTTGTAATAAAATACATGATTTAAACTTCATGGAAACATTACAGATTCAGAAATATTTGCGAAACCCTGCCTCCATTGTGGTAAATGAACAGACTGATCTATTAAACTCAATTTTTATAAATACACTACTATAAGTTTGCATCTATTTTATTATTATTATTATCCTTTAGCTTTGGGATTACGATCCAATGATCCCCTTCAAGCCCGTGATTGAACCAAAATTGGACGGCGCTTTCTTAACTGAGCATCCAATGAAACTGATAACGTCTCATAAATATGAAAATATACCAATAATGGTCGGCCTTAATACGGAGGATGGCGGGCTTAAGGTTGCTGGTAAGTACTATCAGTATTTTTTTGAGTAATAAATTAATGATTGGTATTGTTATATTTACTTACGTTGAGTGCTGGAAAATGTTGAGCCTTGTATAGAATATTGAAATGAAGTTCACTAATATCATATTGCTACTATGCTTTTTTTTCCTATTTCTTGACAACAAAATACTACCTGCATTTAGTTACATCATCATTACTGCACTTTCAAAGTAAATAATATTATCATTATCTTTTTTCCTTTGCCGAAAATGCATTAAAAACTATTAAAACATATTTTAGAAATCCCTGTAATAACGCGATCTAGCCTAATTTTGTCTGCCAATGCAAGTTCGTATCCATATTAATGAAACAGTAGTGGTATCATTCATATAACTTTTGATATATTCCTCTAAAAAGTTTGGCCCAGCTGCAGCCGGATGAATAAGTACTAACCTAATATTAGTCATGCAGAGTATAGATGAAACATCACACAACATTATAATCCCAAAAGAATAAACAAAAGACAATATTATACTTGCATGATTCAAAAATAAAATGATTAGGCTCGACCTTAAGTAATCCAGATATTTCATATGAAGCAATGGTACATATGCCTGAAGAAATGTTATATATTTCAATGCAACTGTATCTGGATTTTCTTCACCTATTTTGATATAAGTTGCACATTTAGGAATAAAAACCATTGAATTGCAGAAGGATACCACGACTGGTATAAATTTTTCGCATTCCATTTGTTTTCTAGTAACTATTATAAAACGTAGAAAATATCATGAATGAGTGATGATTTTTTAGGGATGAATTCACAACTAATTGACGAACTTGATCAGAGATTCGATGAACTGGCACCAATGAGCTTAGAGTACGACAAATTCTTAGATGATGTAGACACTGTAACAAAGAATTTGAGGAAATTTTATTTCGGCAAAGACAAGATTGACCAGACCAAGATGAAGGAGTTGATCGATGTATGAACCTTTCCATTTTTAAGCGATTTTATTTATCCTCGCTGCTGTCTGGTATGCATATTTGTATGTTGCGAATTGGGCGACATTGTAAGTCATACTCGCGACAAAACTTCCTTTGATAATGCGATTGCAACAGAAGGATTTAGAATCTTCCTCAGAGTCATCTGTGAAATCTTTTGTTCAAATTAAAGTTTCATCTGAATGCAGAAGCATTATCTGAAATAATATTTACGGCTTTAAAGTTATAGTATATTTATGGAATATGGATATTTTACGGTATTCTGAATCTCCTAAAAAACCTCAATTGTGATATACATATTTTCGAAGTTGAAATTCGTGGTTTTGTCAAAGTGATATTTTTTTTCTCTGCCTTAACTGTTAAAATGCCATTTAAAAATTGATAACAAATACTTCACAAATATTGATATGGATTTATTATAAATTGTTTCTATTATTTAATAACATATCACTCTAAACCTGAATAGATGAGATTAATGTACATATATCAGGTACTTTGTTCAGATTGAATCTAGATCAAAATATTGAACAATATTAAATCAATGTGAGTGCCTCTCATTTGTGTTCTCTAGGCATAAGAGATCTATCTTAAATGTAATTTTGACATCATTTTTTTAGTTGTATACCGATGGTTGGTTCATGGATGCTGCTGACACCGCAGTTAGACTACACCATAAACATACGACGCAACCAGTATACTATTACCTTTTTGGATATAGGGGTAGTTCCAGTTTCACAAAAATTTTTGGTGGAGGAGATACGGACTTCGGTAATTAATTATGAAATAAATCAGAATGATACTGACAAAGAGAACGAATACTGAACATATACGATATGATGATACGCCGTATGACTGTACACTTCACCCACATTGATGTCAGCCTCCAATTCGCTTAAAATTTGTTTATCCCAAAACGTGTTGTGGTATTCCTTACATATATTACATACATATATAATTTTATGACCAAATTTAGATACAACAAGTGATTGCAAAAATCTAGTTTAGTTATTGCTTTTAAGAATACAATGCAAAACTTTAGAAAAATAATAGATAGAAGTGGGTGTTTTTATGGACTCAATGTTTTGGAGCCCCTTATAACGGTATGAACTTATTTGGTACATTTTTTACTGGATGGGTCTTGATAGCCTCTTTCAGGTGTCCTGGTGCACTGCATCGCTTAGTTAGCCTCGCTACGGCCGTGGTATATACTTTGCAATAAAACAGTACGAAACCTTTTAAGCTTCAAAGTCGATGTCTATATTTTCCTTTGTCGTTCTACGTTTCAGATCGAAGTGGCGAAAGGGGCATGAAATAAATTATTTAAAAAAATATTATATTAAGGATATTGTGACAACTATTTACTATACTTTTTTTGCATTGAATAGGTGTTTGCCATGCTGATGAGTTGCAGTACCTATTTCCAATTGGTGACGGATTATTTCCTGATGTCCAACCTTCTGAGAGTGATAAGAGGATAACTAAAATAATGACATCGTTATGGACAAACTTTGCTAAGACGGGGTAAATAAATTCAATTCTTATAAATTATTGATAAGTTGGAACAGGGGTTACCAAATGTCGGACCGCCGACGTAGTTTTTGTGGACCGCTGAACTCTCACAACCTAGGTTGCAAATCCCGGATCCCTCATAAGCGGAACATGTGAGGACGTTTTTTGCTCTTGCGGTGTTTGTGTAAGGTTTTTTACTACTCAAGTTTATTAGAGAACATTGATATCTGATAAGATGGGAAATAGTTTCTTCAGAGGTTTTTAACCTTTCAAGTTTTCCTCCTGGACGCCACAGTTTCTAGCTACGACTCTAAGTGTAAAAAGTGCGGACCGCGAAAGTAAAGTAGAGAGTACCTACGATGCGGACTCCAAATCAAACTAATTGGTGACCCCTGAGCTAGAGGTATATAGATCATGAGTATCATATTCTTTTGAGCAATTTCCATTTAGCATAATTTTTGAAGTTTATGTCGAACAACGAATATATAAGCTTTTGTTTAAGCAGCAATGTCTGCATGTGTGTATCTGTGTAACTATAATTGTTCGGTGGAATCTCTTCTTATCACTTCCTGTTCCGTTGAGGCGAATTTCTACACATGCCGCTGGAAAAATGAGTCTTAGAATCAAAAAAATGTTTTAATTATAACATTTTAATTGTATATTCCAATCATTGCTTATGATAATAATACAAGTCCGTAAAATAGCCTCTATGAAATGTTTCACTAGCAGTTAGTATAAAGTTGGGCAATTGTATAATTATTAACTTTGAACATGAGTTAAAGACTAAAATATCATTCATCAAAGCTGTAGGTTGTTTCTTAGTTTGAATTCAACGGTGATCATGACCTTCGAGGTCTCTATGACAACTCAATTCATTATTCAATCTGTATCCTACCATTTTAGAGATCCCACACCAAAAACAACAGCGGAGATTTCAGAGAGATGGAAACCCTACACAGCTAAATCTGAGTCTTACTACTGTATAGACAGAAATTCCACGCTCAACAAGTCAGGACTATTTCTGGATCGAGCGCTATTGTGGAGATCATTTACCAGGAACTACGACAAAAAATACATCAAAGATGAATTATGATTGTATTTAGATAAATTGTGTTATCGTACATTCATTGTGACACAGTATTAATTTTATACCAGTTGAAGAATATAGTTTTATTTATTTATATGTGTCTTATGTTCACTCGTTTCTATTGCAAGGAAAAAACTCGGACACACAGTATCACAAATAAAACAGTTTGAATGTACTTGGAGGGTCAGCTTGACGAAGTGCGGTCCAAGAGGCAGCTACCAAAAATTGGGAAAAGCGAAGCAAAAAAGCATTAACGAACCAAACTGAGAATCTGGCTGCATGAACTGTATGTTCTAGTGCCAAGAAAAAACGTAAAGGATGCAAACGTTAATTGCAATGGAAAATTCGGCGAAGCTTCAAGTCTTCTTCATAGCTTATCCTCTGTAAATGTTAGCGATCATAATTTCATTGTTTTATTATTATTATAGTATGTGAATATTAGCGGCATTTGGCCATACATTATCAAAAGGCAATAGATGACATTTCAGTCTACATCTTGAGATTTTTCAACCAGGATATGCGCCATCGTTCTGGGCCTGTGGAGCAGTTAATCTTTTCTTATCGGATTTCAGTATATCTAGTTCTTTCTACATCCGCTTTATTGGGTACTTGGTGTGTCTGTGGTATAATATATAATATATTATGCAGCATACGGCGATATCACCATAGCTTAAATGCATCCAATCGTTTACAAGAAGGCATCTGTCAGGGTTCAGGTCTCCGCGCCATACAGTAGCAGCGAAGGCTGCTTTTAGTAGCCACGAAAAATCAATCCGCCTTCGAACCGTGTGTCTCGTTTTCCAGTCAATATTCATACTTTGTATATTAGGGCCTATTATACTAGTTTATATATAACCAGGATAGTTACTTGTAACCAATTGGACAGTCTGAGAAGGCTACATAATTCATTAACACCAATATTTCAAGTGACATCTATCTTTATATCAGCAGTTTATGTGATTATCAACGGAATCAAATATTCTTACATTGTACCATTTACATATGTAATCGAGATTATGAGATTTGGTGCAGTTTCCTCCTAATATAATAGGAATGATGCTAGTTCGATAATCGCAGCTTGATAATAATCTAAGGACATAATAGGATTTGAAATAAATCTAAATAAACAGAGCTTTGATAGTATGAGGAGATAGGAAGTTGCACACGTGTGCACTGAATGTTTGGGGGTCGGAAAAATGTCGGGGTGGAAAACGGGGACTGCTCATCCGTGGAAAATGTGGTTGAGTGACGATTTTGCTCATGTGCAGTGCCGTATTTGTTGCCACGATGCTAAAGACGCATATACGTATGTATAAGGTACGTAATGCAGAATACATACTTGATATGTATTTAACGTTGATAGCGTTTTGATGGTTAATTGTGTTAGTTGGTCTTTATGTTATCTATAACTACAAGTTTGATTTTGTCGTCTCGACAGTGTTGAGAAATTACCAAAATCACATCATGTAGATAAAAAGTTGTGTAGTTATCACACAGTTTTACAAATAAATCTTTTAGTGACGCATTTCGATTTTTATTAAAATCATCTTCGGACTATATGGGCAGCCGTAGTCTTTTTAATATGAAGTTTCTTGAAAAGACGAGCTTGATCTCCAAACGGGGATTCTTTAATAAATAAAAATCGAAACGCGTCACTAAAAGAAAGAGTTTTATTTGTGAGACTGTGTGATAACTACACAACTTTTTATCTACATGATGGAAGAGTTTCACCAAGTAAGAGCATCTACAATCTACAAAATCACAAACATTCAATAGAAAAACTTCACCAGCCTTCTGGCTGCTTCTCAAATTAATAAAGTAATTGTTTGAATCGTAATCGAGCATATCATATTATCCAGGTTACAGTGTTTTGAAAGTTTCATCAAATTTTGATCGAGTACATCGAATATAGGATGATAAAATATCTACCTACAACTTTGATATGCTAGATGAATCATTATAGAAACTATATAATGATTATTAAAAACAGTCCTATCAATTCAATTAAACTATTTCTGTCAATTACTTCTGACCGAATGATAATTTTATGACTAGAATTAGATTCCTACGTATCCCAAAATATGAAACAAAAATAACGAATATTCAAAAATTGAATGCCATTTAAAATGCGCAGAGTCAAAAATATATCGATTGATTTATTTATCTGGAAATTTTGCCTTTTGTGTTTATCTGAATATAAAATTTTCGTTAATGAAAAACGCCAAATTATCATTCTGAAACAAAGCCCGACTAGACGAAACGATATACCTGAACGAATACTGGCCTCGATCCAACCCTGCACCAGGTGACTGTCACAGAAGGGTAGCTTCAGGTCGAAGGTGTAATTTGTGCCCCCCGTTACATGTCATTAAATATATAGTTTTGTAAAGCACTTCCGCTCCATTCGATTGGGGGAGCCTTCAGATTCGCACCGGGTGATATATGAGGTAATAAATTATGGACGACCTACCATACATCAGTTTCCAAATTGTTCTTTTTGGAACGAATTTTATTATGAACATAAACAATAGATTGTTAGGGGAAGCGAGAATTGCTAGATCATTTGCAGTAGGGTCGATCTCGTCTGAACTAATTTGTAATTTAGGAGTTTGGGTTGTGCTTAATTGACTTATTAATTATATCACTCATGTTATACCTACACCAATAGGCGAGAAATAAAATATATGGCAGATAGACACCCAATATGTACAAAACGGATGTCCTAGTTGATATCAAAAATTACATATGATTCTTTTTTTATAGCAACATCGACGAAGTTCAATATCTGCAACATATTTATTACATTGTTATACGAATTCTACTGACGTTTCGGCAGCCTCGGCAGCCTTTTAAAAAAAATGATAAGGAAGAGATCAGATTTCGAAAACTGGACTAATATTGATTAACTTGCTTCAGGATACAGTGTTTTTACTAATCACTCAAGCAGGAGGAAATTTCATTCTAGTTTCCATTTTTTATTTCTTTCACTATTTTGTACTCCAGCCAGCTCAAACTTCAGTAAAGTCCATTTAATAACAATCATATCTGGTTTAAGTTATTGTCTAGGACAAGTGCGATGAATAAAACACTAACTGAATAACATATTTCCCTTATGTAGATTATAGATGCTCTTACTTGATGAAACTCATCCATCATGCAGATGAAATAGTTGTACACTTAATATACAGTTTCACAAATAAAACTAGTTTTCTTTCAGTGACGCGTTTATATTTATATTTAAATCATCGCTGGACTGTCAGAATTGACTGTTCACAAAGGCTACCCATATTACTTGCCAACTAGCTAACTGGATCCTATCATGGATACAAAACAAGAGCACTCAAATCTAGCATACTCATCCTGTTTGACTATTTTTTTATTGAATAATTTTTCATTTCTTTTGTCTGTCGTAAGAGAAATATTTTTTGGCGACTGCAACTGCACCAGTGTTACAAAACCTTAACCATCGCCGTCAAAATGTCCTCAAGATTTTCCATGTGATAAACTATATTATGTCATAAGATATTTCTCGTTCCAAGATATTTTATTCCTTAAGTTATTTCAAGAGTGAGTTAGCATACTTATAATTCAGCTAGGCTTTCCGTTATTTTTAAAAGTTTATCGTCCATCCATAGACGATGAAACTCATATTTATATCTATTATGAGCTTTTTGTACAAAAGTGCTTCATTACATTCAAAAAGTTGAATGAAAAGAGAAATGGACTCAACCAACGATACTTTAAAAGACTCACATTATATTCTGTTCAAGGAACAATTCCATTTTGAAAATAGCTTAATGCAAAGGTCAAAATTACAAATTAGTTCAGTAAACACAGCAAATATCCCACATTATGATCAACATTATAGAGTGTATTTTAAATAGTTAGTATTCTAGAAAATTCATACATAAATATTGAAATCTCACGCCTCTCCCAATTCTTCAGAACTGTACAAAAAGCCTTAGAGAACCTTTACATTTAATTCCGCAAGGAAGCTCCATCTGATTTGTGTTAGACCTCTGAACACAAAGCTGTCTATCACATTCATAACTGTTTGACAAAACACTATTTGAATTTTTGAGAATGTCTACTCCTATTCTTTAAGAAAAATCAGAACGTCCCAACCAAACCGAAACAAAGTTTTATGGGGAATAATGGATAAACAGTTTTCACAACGGTGCTGGCATATATATATATATATATATATATATATATATATATATATATATATATATATATATATATATATATATATATATATATATATATATATATATATATATATATACATAGCTTTATCCTTGGTGAGGCTACTCAAATAAGATATAGGTCTTAGGAGAGAAGTTAGTAAAGCAGTTTAACGTCTACATGAGGGGTAGCAATAGTGACAATAAGAGGTGACAGGCTTCACCTGTTTCACCAATGTTTGTACAACCGAAAAGTTTGTGAGGCAGACGATAATTGACTGCCTAGTCCCCCCCCCCCCCTCGGACAAGAGTATCACGCACGGATGACACCTAAGCTGCCTCTGATATCATTTCGTACATTCGTTAATGTAAAGAAATTCATCTATTCTACATAGATAGCTGACATATAAACCACAAAAACGGTACCTAATACTATTGTCCGTCATCTTCACCCACTTTACTCGTTGGCTAATGTGCCGAGTAATGTATACACGGATAGGGCAGCATCGGGGTTCGATTAAATAAAAACAACCCCACCTTTGTGTCGCGCCCTATACACGCAGCACCCCGGGATATTTTCTGAGAGACACAGGCTGCATTGATACCATGGGCTCACTTGAGCTTCTGCTGCCATCATTGAACAAGTGACTGTATTTGAAGAATATAAATGCAAAACCAGAAGTTTAAAATATAAGTTGACTAAAACGAGAAAAGCTCTCAAAGCAGTAATTTCAAAATTTTAGATTGCCGGACAAATCGAGAGCATTGCAAAAATATTGCACTCGTACAAAACATCCTTTACGTGAAAAATATGATAAATAGAAGGTATGGACTCTGTCGAGGGAGGACAAGGGGGTGGTCCTCCTCTCCCCACTGAAAAAGTAACATTCATCAATTCACAACATTTTTCCTTCTTAAAGTAACAAAGATTTTAGATAAAGGATTTTAAGTATAAATTTGTCCATGTTAGTAATGTGTTAGTATTATACGTTTATTTCAGTCAATCGCGAAAAGAAAAGGAAATCCTAAAATCGTCTGATTTTTCTGTGGGGAATTATGAGCTTGAGAAAAAAACAAAATGGAGTCAAAAATCATTCTTAACTAAAAAGCAAAAGAGGTAGTGTTTTCCTTTTAATTCTTTGTGGAATTTTCAAATTTCAGCCTTAAGTACACAATTATTTTATTTGTCATGATTTTCCATTTTTATCTGTTGTCTTTGTCCACTAAATGATAATGATTGTCCAAAATGTTTTGAGGCTTCGCTCCACCATATTCTTCCTCCTTAAAAATAATATTGGACGGCCATGCTACAGAAGCAGATCGCTACCCCTGAGAGCGCATCCCTCTGAAACATATGTATCAACTGAAACACCCCACGCCTCTTCATAGGGGCTTTCCGTACACACATTGGCACTGCATTAAAAGCCTATTATGCACTCTCAATAGATGCTAATTTACTCTAGCGGTGAAGTAAATTGAGATATATATCGACGGCAGTGTTAAATTGTTTGTGCACATTGCAGATTGTACTGTAATGATCATCGATGTCCCTGTGGACAGCTTTACGACCACATTTCAGTTGACGTTTTCATAGATGTATTGATTGAACACTGTGCGTGACAGGATAAAATTTTCAATGGGGACCAATTGTTTTTACAGACATTCCTAAGATAATAAGGGCAAATTTATGAAACCACTACTAGACACACATTTCCACAAAACTTTAATGATTTGTGTTGAAGATAGATCGTTAACGAAATTATCGATAATTTTTGATGCGTCGACAAGAGTACAGGATGGTAATAAATTATGAAATCAAATTACTTCATCCAAATATACACTCTAGTAGCCAACATCACACTGGTTGCTTTTAATATAACACAAAACGTTTTTCGAGGCCTGAGCGTGGGACACAAAATGATTTATTTCATACCTTGTATGCAGCTTCCGATTCTATGTTCCCAAATTTAAGGATATGATAACCGTATCTAGCTAATTATCGATCAGATGTAGAGTGTATGTGTATGTTAATCATTTATGTCAGAGATGTAATTCATTTTTTACATATATACGAATAGGAAAAATTTAAGATATACGAAAATAGGTCAGCACTTCTATGGCCATATATCGATGAATGCAACAGAAAAATTTTGATCAGGTAGGAATACAAAATTTCATTTAATTTCTTTAAGCTGTTCAGGTATAGATCAAACTTAAAAAATATCAACGACTTATCGTATTAACTTATGTATATATTTTCAGATAAAGACCCCTCTGAAGTACACAGACACAAGGAGATTTATGGAAGGGCTGAAGACTTCAAAATATTTGTAGAATAAATGAAATTCAATTTCTCTGCTGTGACCTACGACACGTTCTTCATGTAATTATACGTTCATATTTTAGTTTGAGAAACAGGCTTCCTAAGGAAGAACTTATTCTCAAATGCATAATGATGAATAGAACTGATAGACATTTGGCTACGTGGAGTTACTGAAGCCGTGGAATTATAAAGTTGCCAGGATAGTTGAAGCAAGCAATTTTTGCAGTCTAACGATGCCTTAAACATTCGTTACATCATTTTACTTCGTTACTTCGGATGTTTGTGCATAGCAAACCTTAAATAAACTATCCTATAGTTAAGTATAAGAGTATAAATGCAAATTGTGGCTGAATAATAATCTGATTTAAAATTAGGAACTTTGCATAATTGTAGTGTATTTTTCAGTTCATGCACTAGAATAGATTAAATTCTTTAAAAGCTGTTGCTGCTGCAGCTAAAGTTGAACTATTAATCACTCTCTAATAACCATCACAAACAAATGTAGATTAGTATTTACGTTGTCAGTTATTCTAATTCGGCAAGAAGCAAACATTAAAATATATTCCATTCACAGTGACCATATAGAAACCAGTATTTCGAATAGCATTCGTAACGCGGCTGACGCTGAAAAAAACAGCCCTCACCCTTGCGTTAGGATGAGAACGTGCATTCGAACACTTACTACACTTTCAATTTGTCATTTAATCCTCTCTTCACGCTCCCAATGTTTAACTAGCAATTTGAACGTGCGTGTCCCTGTCAGCATCATTTCATCCCCTGCCCATTACCACAGCTACATAATATACCATCGCGCGTATAGTGCGAGCTAGGATGGTAGCTGCAATGCAGACATCCCAGCAGAGAAGATGTCTCTTTTTACTTTTGTATTTTTGCATGTTCTGAGATTTACATGTATTTTTCGGTCAATGAATGTGAATACTGAGCAAGTTCTATTGCATTTTATATTTATTTCAAAAACCATCAATTCGATAACACTAAACACACCGTATTATGAACTCTCGAACTTTTCACTCTATCCCGAAAGGTTTGATGTCTACATGAATATTTGTGTATATATTGAACATTGTCACTGAGTATTACAAAAAAGGTTACATTGCATTCAAAGTTGTACATAGTAAACAAAAAGTAGAAGTAATCATTGCTCAGTCGTGCACGCAAATCGTGAAATAAATTCGCCATCAACTGTTGAACACTCACTGTTTCTGTCAAGAATTCTATTTCACAATAGATCCTTGTATCCATACTAATCTACATCTCTGCTTCGATCGCACCAGGCATCCCAGCTTCCACTAGTCGTAGAAATCTTTCTTACCATAACCACAAGTTCACAGATTCTAGGGCCCACGCCACGCCCTGAGAACATTTTCTGCTGACCTAATCGTTGAGACTTTTAATAGTAAGGTTTTGCTAAAATGAGGCTTTTTTTTGTTGAACCCCTATTCCTCCCCTCATTCTACTTTAAGCCATTCGGCAACAAGTACATGTTTTTTTGACAAAATTACCATTTGGTATTGAAGACAATTCTAAGCAATTCTACAAAAGTTAGCTGTTAGGTAATGAATTTGGGAACATCATAGTTTTCCATTTAGAATTACAGATTTCTGAAATAGTACTTGCTCTCGAACGCCCTAAAGGCAATGAGACGTCATAAAAAAACTTATTATGATATATTCTTGTAACTAAAGATTTGTCAGAGTCTTGACTGTTGGATTACCGGAAAACCCTTACAGGGTCAGGTGGCAAAAGGACAAGGATCATCATGAAATGAATTGAGTGTACATTTACATGATTACTGGATGACTTTAGTTTTCAGAGAGACATTGGAGGAAACCGACCAATGTACGAGGTGTGATCAAATAATAAGGTGAATTTTCAAATGTAGCGGGCTACATCCATTCGATCATCGAATTTTTTATTTGGTTAGGTTTGCACACTCGTCTCGAACATATGTTTCCAATTTCAGCTATGTAGCATGTTTAGTTTGTTTGTGAGAGGCATAAAGGTTAGAAGTGTTTTGCGTGCTCCACGATTTTTTGCTGTCGAAAAACATGGATCAAACAGTTTGCATTAAATTTTGTGTGAAAAATGGAATCAAGTGCTTCAAAACACTTGAAATGTTTAATGTGACATACAGTAAAGCTACTTTAAGCCAAAAAAATGTTATACAAGTAGTATAAACTATTCCAAGGAGTTCGAGAAGACACCAATGACGAACCTCGTTCTGGACGCCCCAGCACGTCAACAACTGATGAGGACGTTGAAGAAGTAAAGAAAATAGTGTTTGGGAATCGTCGAATTACCATTAGAGAAATTGCTGATGATATGGGCATCTCGTTTGGTTTGTGCCAAGCAATTTTAACAGGTCTTTTGGACATGAGACGTCCGAATTTGTGGAAGAACAAAAATTGGCATTTGCACCATGATAACGCCCCTGCTCACACATCGTTTCTTGTGCGCGAATTGTTGGCTAAAGCCAAAGGCCCATGAAAGGACGGCGTTTTGCATCGATTGAGAAAATAAAGACGGCATCGAATAAATAAATATTCTTTGAGAAAAATGAACATTCACCTTATGTTTTGATCACACCTCTTATATTACTTAATGGACGACTAATTAATAATATCCATAATGCAAAGGATACAGCAATTATGACAGGTAGCTTAGAAGGTCTACAGTATCTTATGAAAAAATAAGAGGTCAGTAGTCTATATTATGCCCTTGAGCTTAGACCAAATATATGTTAATTAACAAGTCCTCTACTCCAACTACATTTTTAACCATTAATAATCGACAAATACAAAGAGACACACTAGCGACTATAAACGTTCATAGTCTGTGAGTGGCACACTGTTCGTATTTAGATAGATGAACAGTGGGAAGATTCACAAGATATTTGATATCATATCGAAAAAGCCAGAGCGGTATTCTTTAAAATGTCATCAATGTTTGAAAAAGCTGTAATTACATTACCAACAAAAATCAGGTTTCTCAGATGTTACGTTTTCTCCGTGGTGGAGAATCATGGACGTTGACTCAATCCACTACCAAAAAGCTTGAGGTGTTTGAGTTCTAGTTATATCGCAGAATCCTGAAGATTTCGTATACCGAATATGTTACCAATCAAATATTTTTACACAGCATGAAGAAGGATTTGAAAATGATTGAAACCATTAAAAAAAATAAAACTGTATCAAGGTGAAGTCTTAAGCGGCCTACACACCTTGATGTATGCTGCGATGCAGGGATCGACTCTTGTGTATCACGATGCATATAGCAGTGTGTGTAGTACTGAATCATGTATTTGGCATCAGTTGCGGATTGCGGCGATGTAGAGTCTAGAATCCCATTTTGGTCGGCGAGCCACGACGCCGAGTCGGAGATGCTGATGCAAGTTTCAGCGTGTATAGAATTGCGTCGAGGCGAAGACGATATTTATTTACCCGCGTCATTTTGGTTCGTTTGTTGTTTATCTGTGTACGTTAATTCCATGATGGAAAGTGATCGACAATTTTGGGAAGAGCTCATAAACATTTATCATCTGCATACGTGTCTTTGGAATACAAAGGCTAAAGAGTATTCAGACAGAAACATAAGAAACCAAGCATATGAAGAACTTGTAAAAAAATGCCCCAACTATTGCTAATAAAACTGGTGTTGGCAAAACGTACCTTATTTTATTCGTCAAGTAAATAATAACGCACTAGTTTTAAAAATCAACTAAAACTTCACCCAACTGTGCTTGTGTTGCATGAAACATCCAAGTCGAATCATGCATCGCAACAGGTTTCGATAATGAGTAGGCCCTTAAGCCACTGATGCAAGTTTCATGAAACGTTGAGTCGATTCAGGCATCGCAGCATACATTAAGGTGTGTAGGCCGCTTCAGGAAAAAGAGTCTTGTCAGAGCTGCAGTATATAATATAACTATAGCCGGGATGATTGCCAACATTCGGACGGAATAGGCACTTTAAGCAAAATTCTTCAGTTAATTACGCCACATTATAATGCGAAATTGAATATGTGTCTTGCCTAGATTAGTTTGCCCACCTTGTATACCAATGGCAGCACGGATGGCACAACGGAAAACACCACCTACTTCCCCAACGATCGATTTCCGGATCCGTTTCCCAACGGGCGGAGCCTACGCAGACTCCGGCGTATCAGGAGAATCCGGGGGCAGGGCCAAACCAACGACAATATGAACCTTCACAGTCCTTACAACCAAAGGCTCGCCGTAAGCACCCGCAGTTCCAAGCACGTGTGCGTCCGCTTCGACACGTGGCCATAACAAACGACTATCCGGTCAGACACGTGTGTGCAATGTACTACCTGTGATTTGTTTGAAGGATACGTGAATCCGGAGTGTTGTGAAGGAATTGGTGTAGAAGCGATCCAATCTGAGTTTGTAAGTAGCTAAAATTAGATTAAAAAATGAGAGCGAAAGATTTATCAAGGTTATTCTAAAAAAATAATATATGTTAAAATGATAATATTTTTTGGTATTATTAAAATTTAAAATTATTATTTATTATTTATTAAAATTTAATATAATAGACGTCTTGAACAGTAGTAACGTCTTTTTAGAGAATATGCTGCTTGACAAAATTGATACATGGGGAAATCGTGGAAATGCTTTGTATAGGCGAAGCACAGACAGACGACAATTCCTTTGAGGTTTCCGTTAATCAGGATAACATGTAGTTCTTGCAGATGTAATGTATCTCGGGATAGTAGTGATTTGCCTGGTTCCATCCAGTAAATGTGGTTCTTAAATCAGATTCCTATATACGACTAGTCATCCGTACTATTTTGCATGTGGTGACATCACGCGACAACTCACAAGCGGAGATATATATGCTCGTTTAAATAACTAAATGATTACGGTTCTAAGCGACCTGTGCTCGAGATCGGTTTGCGGATAAAGTGAATGCGAGTCATATGTTTGATTGACGTTAACAAAAACGTACCTTGCACGGCACCGCAGATCGTCTGGTCATTAGCGGTGCGGTGGCTCTGCGCCTATGACCTCAGCACGGAGGCCTGGAGACACGATCAGCATTGAGATCCCTCAACATATTTTCAATTGTTGGAAGTACAAATATTGGGAAACCGTTGTATTCAGAAACATGTATGTTTTTTTAATTTCCCAATGTTGTTGGGGTCGAACATTTCCAAAACTTAATTTGCGTACGTTTCAAAGTATTTAAGTGTTTGGGTATAGTTACAGAAAACGTGAATTATTTATTTTTTTATCTTCTGGCATAGTCGGTTAATATATTCAAAATTTTCATATGTGGACATTTTTATAAAACGTTTATAAATATAAAGGCTTGGGTAGTATTGAGTCAATCTATTCATCTATTCTATTTGTTAGAAAATTAACTAGGTTTTTAATCAGGACTGTATTCTACCTTTTTACGTAGCAAACTATCTAAGTAAATGTAGACGCATATATAGGAAATAATTATTTGAGTCAGTTGGTTGGAGAAACATCATTTTATATTCAGTGCTGCCACGTGACTACATTCAATATGAAACGTGGCAGATACAATATACTCTTAAGGGTCGCGTGGATAGCACACGCAGCAGTGGTTGATTAACTTGTGTTTCTATTGAGGGAGGGTAACAAAATCTGACGGAATGTAAGATGAATAGGCGCAATTGAAATTTATGCAATTGAGCAGCAGAACAAATGTTCGATTCATCATAGAACTTAAGCGTTTTGTATTCCTACTGCTTGCTAGATTTTCTCATGACCACTTTATTTACCTACGAATCAGTGAGTCTATGCATGAGTTGTCACATTTTCAAATATCGTTTTAATTTCACTCATTTTGCCATCGCTTAAATTCTTGGTAAAGCCAAAGCCAGAATCAGCAGGGGCGGCCATCAACTCCGAATGTTCATCTAATTACCTTACTGTTACTGATAGTTTGGAATATTTCCAACATACGCAACGTTCTGACTCTATGTTTACCATGCTCGATAGGTATATATTTTAAATCACATATGCCCTGCTAGGAACTATGCAGTGTAGTTATGTTGTGTTCCATCTAATCTTTCGAGTGATGAATAACTTTCTCCTTCCATCCAATCGAATTTACACATGTATCATCTACCAGTAGAAAGAACTACAGCAATCTTCAAACTCTTCTCAATTTCATTGGCAGATATGACATGCAGTCATTGACGGATCTAGATCGTATTAGACCTTCTTCACATGAATTTTTCCTAGATCAATTCAGAGAATTTTAATTTATTTTTGGCTTTAGAATTCAACATCTTCTGGAGCCCTCCATGCTGCTTCAACTAGCCAAAAAGGAAAATCATCCGTCAGCAATCCATAATCCCCAGTATATGTATACACTGATCTAGCATTCTAAAATAAACAAACGAACATTACAGCAAGGTGTAATGAATGTCATAAAACGTAATATCCAGTTTATCGTAAAAGATAAGCTCGCAATACGATAACAACAAGGGTTATTGATTGTATTCCATCAAAATGTTAGTTTATATCATGTGAACTGATGCAATATGTCTTAAACAGGCTTAATTGTGAATTGAGCACATTGTATCACTTTAACAACGTACAGGGTACTAATTAATTATATGCTATAACTTTAAGAGACGATCGTTTTGGTGATTCTAGAACGGAATCTATGTAACAATGCTGGTCCCAAAAAGCTTCGTTTTCAAGATACTAACTAAAAAAAAATCGGATTTTCGTTAATATCTTGAATATCATTTAGCCGATCTTGTTGTAATTTGGTAGTCTTATTTGCGACTAATTTAATTCAACTAGATTAGATATATTGAGTCCAGTGGCATCACTGGCGGCAGCTTAACCAATGTTATTGATGAAACAAATGAACGAATTGATTAACTGAAAATATAACTTTCTGCCTTTGGCTGTTGATATTTAAGATTTCACGAAAGACCGATTTTTCAAAGTTTAACGTTATGTATCTTAAAAACCAAGCATTTTCGGACCAATGTTTAGGTATATGAAATTTTCCTCTCACAACCACCTGAAGCATCGACTTTTGAGATTACGGCACATACTTAATTGAAAACTCTGTATTCTTCGGGCATACTTATAATTATAAATTTTGTTTTTGGAACATATTTAAATGGTCCATTTTTTAGTCTTTAATTCAATTTGTAATAATAAAATAGTATTTACTTACCTACATTTACGGCATTCACGTTTTTGGACTGCTTCAAGACCTGTTAACACGAAATAATGTCTAAGTGTGCCGGATGATTTTGAGTACTCAATTTACTTTGAACAAAGTTAGAAAATTATGCAAATACTGAAGTCCAATTTTTCTTGATTTCAGCCACGAAATGGAATCGTCCCAACTAATGCAACTGCCTTATAGGGCTCGTTTGTAAGTCGCCACCATGATGGGAGAATTGGAAATGGTCTCAACAATGAATCGTCACCATCACCATTTCTTTTTCGATACCCATCCATACCTCACCTCTAATACAAACAGCAATGGTAGTACCACCGGTTCCAATGGCAGCAGCGATTTCTTCTTGTACGATGAAAATAGCAGCGATTCCGCCGTTTCGTCACTCTCCTACAGCAGTGACCAGGAGAACAATTCCGACTGTAAAGAGTGAGTACCACTACAAGCCATATTCGCAATGGTTTAACCACTTTATCCTAGCACATATTTTGCTGCAATTACAGTAGTGTACCATTTCATCTCTGTGTGATTTTCCCATATGTTCCTTCAAAATAGCAAAATTACGTCCAGAGGACGTCTGTTGCGGTATTGCAAGGCCTATAGAAGACGTCCATTTTAGCACGTCAGAAGTACAATGGACGTTCGAGAAACGTCCAAATATCGTCGTTATGGGCATCAGGTGGATGTCCGTTATAGATATCCAGAAAACTTTAATTTTTCGTGCAGCAGATATGTCTTATATATTCCAACGAATGTTCAAATTGTATAATATGGATATGATGGATATAAGTCACCATAATGACGTACCATTCTAGATAACTATTAAAATATATATGGCGAAAAATTTTATATCAGTATTAGAAATTTCTACTGGCCTTTAATTGATACCACATACTGAATTATCTTTACTAACGCTTCGGATTCATCAAAAAATAAAATGAAGAAATTAGATTTTGGATTTTGTATCACTACAACCTCGAAATCTTATTTTTTACATTTTGTGAATGTCTAATTAAATAATGCAATCCATTTCACTACTGGAATTTAGAGGTTGATAAACAACAAATTCGAAATTCACTTAGTGACGATTACCCTATAGTTGAAGTCCAGTGCAAAAGAAGCTGTATCTCTCCAGTTCTTAAATGCATACCAGATCACGAGTTTACTATTGCAGCTGGATATTTTATCTTCAGAGAAATCAGTTTATTTTTATCGTTTTTTTTTCTTCGTAAGTTCACAAGCCTTTTTGATCACTGCCATCATGGAAGCTGCAGAAGACGTTTAATGTGTAAAATCATCTTTTTAAATCGTCTCCCCCACGGTCAATAAGTGTTGTAGACTATGGAGACAATATGTTAATATTAAATAAACACTACAAATCTCTACCTTCGCCTCCATATATTGCTAGAAACTAAAGCCTTAAAATTTTTAATGAATACGAAACGTTATACTAGCACGTTTTCAACAAAAACCTTACCTGACATAAAAACGGAAGATTATATACATATAGAGAAAGTCACCCATATTCCCTTGATCGAATTTACAAATATGATCTATTTTAATATGTCCATATGACATTCTTCCTATAGGTATCCATGGTCATTTGGATCAATTCTAGACGTCCTGTGGATGTCTTGTCTTTGTGTTATTAGGATTGTACATATTTATAACTTCAATATTTTGTTTTCACAGACGCATTTATCGACACCGCCGTCGGAACAAGTGTCCACAGCAACAGATCCAGCAGAGACAAGCAGCGAACCTCCGTGAGCGAAAACGCATGCAATCCATCAACGACGCCTTCGAAGGTTTGCGAGCACATATCCCCACATTGCCCTACGAAAAACGACTGTCCAAGGTGGGTAGTGGTGGACGTGCAGAAAATAATACTGGAATGTTCTATGTTTTTTTCCAATATATAGCAGAAAGAAAAGAGGTTGAAGGATTAGTAAGCTCTAGTCAGTAGATGATATCATAGTAGTGGGGAAGTCTTTCAATATATGTGTTTTGGAGTTTTATTATTTATATCATATTGAGTGCCACGACGTATCGATTGATTTCCTACCTTCAGTAGTCTTCTGGTGTTTTGAACAACATGTCCCTTTAATACTCGTATCATTGGCGTGTCTAATCCTGATTGGTTCAGATGGCGTTCCAGTTGAGTTGCATTCTTTTTTGTTGACTTGACTGTTCGGCGATCATTGCGTGTCACGTTTATATCCGAGTTAATTCTGTTCAGCTGTAGTGTATTAATTTTTATTATAGTTTCTACCATGTTGACTGTATTTCAGCGCTAGGTTTGCTATAAGCTCGTCGTTGTTGATGATGAAAGCTGCCTTCATTATTATTCGTTGATACCAGTGCGGTTTATTGTCAATCATCCTCCCACATATATTTTATGGTGTTTTGTCCATGGCTGATTAGAAATTGTGGATTTTCCTGTTCCTGGTCGCCACGTATCAAATCGGTTTGGTAGGTGCACTTCTTGGTTTCTTGATGTTCAGTTTTGTGTTTCATTTTTTGATAACTTCGGAGTGTTATTTTTTAGTTCTGTCCTAATCTTCTGATTGCTTACAATATTCCTTGAACGTATAATTGAATAGGTAAGTGCCTATATTCTTCATGATGAACTGTTTTTCTATTGGCGGTATTTACTTGTATTTTCTCGCCTCCACTATCTTCTTTGGATATCCGCTCCTTATCTGGTCTTATTTAATGCAGTAAAACTGTTCTTCCAGCCCCGATTCAGTTTTACAAATACTCCTGGCTTGGTATGCGCTGACTTCCCATATACTGTGCTCTCTATTTTGGTGTTGTGAATAAATCAGCAACAAGTTGAAGGTTGTTGTAGCTCTTTTCTTTCTTCGTTGATTAGACAATGAAGTCCGATAAACAACTATTGAAATATCTACGTTGTCTGCAAAAAAACACACTGGGAAAGTGGTGAAATGGTCAGAGTACACAAAATGGATTTAGAAGTAAACCGCAGGATGAGTTTAGACAAAACAGATTAAAGACATAAATTGTTGTGAGAAAAATCCAAAGAAACGTTGCGTACGGGACTTGTGGACGTATGGTAAGGTACGTTCTCGTTTAGGTCATGATTATCTCTCTCTCTCTTTCTCTGAACTCACTCAAACCACGCACCGATCTAAAAAACACGACACTCAGACCAGTGATTTTCAGGTCTTTAGACCTTACCAGACACTTTAGATCGCTTGGTCACTTCGGAGCAGAAAAAAAAATCGAATCGCGTCACTAAAAGAAAGGGTATCATTTGTGAAACTGTGTGAAAACCACACAACTTTTTATCTACATCATCGACATGAGTTTATGAACCTATTTTGATGTTTCTGTTTTACTCCAAGGTGGATACATTGAAGCTAGCTATCGGATATATCAACTTTCTAAGCGAACTTGTACGACAGGACAAAAATTCTAGTTCAGACTACTTCAGCGGTCACAATAGGAACATTCAAAAAGACGAACCGAAAAAGATTATAGTTAGAGGTGAGTAGTGTTTTATGTTTTGAGAATAAATTTACTGAGATTCATATCAATGGGCAGGTCCCGAGCTTTAATCATCCCATTCGGAGATAAAATGTTGCGTTACATTAATTTCCGAGGTCAAAACCATGGTCCTATTTGAAAAGAAAATTCTTGAAACTACATTGATGGTAAATTTCCTATAACATTTGTAATTCATTATTTTTTCTGGTATGATCTGAACTTCAGAGGTGAGATTCAATAGCAATCAAGGTTACATTCGAATATAAAATTTTCCACTCGTTTCATTGCAGGGTCAAAATCCTATTCGAAATAATCGACTTGACATGGAAATAAACATGAAGGTCAAGAGTAAAGTCAAATGCAAAATCGGCAATAAATTTCCAGAGAAATTTCCTTATAGTTTATCTATCATTCATGTTTTAATAAGCTATGCTCGGATTTTTTAATACTGTTCGTATTAACTCATTCTACTTCATACAGGTATAATATGGAGAGAAATGACAGTTGACTTAACAAATTGTTGCAGGTTGTGGAGGGCTCTATACTGCTCATTCTTTATCATGGTCTAGAGCAAAGGAGCCTCATCCAAATGGCATTATGCACGCGAAAGTCTGGATACCCGAAGATCCCAGGGCTAGTAAAGATAGCCCAAACAGTTCATCCTATAATCCTGAATGAATCAATTTATCATTATGCGATATTGTCTAGTCTCCAGTAAAAGATATGTGGGTTAGTAGTCATTTCGCTAATACTTTCTAGCTATCAGCGATGTAATACTACCTATCCAAAAATATTTATATTTTACTTCAATGAATGGAATTTTTTGACCCAAACTAATTTAAATATTTTGCTGCACTGTTTCGTAAATCTTTGGAATCTGTCAACTGACACATTAATATGTCTGGGTACTCAGAAACCAACGAAAATTGTTGAGAGAGAAAACAAAGGGAAGAGAAAAACAGACAGGAAGAAGTGACTAATTTGTATAATTCTTAAAATATGGTTTCTGTTGTTTTAAAATTTGGTGACTTGAAGAAATACAGTTATTAGTCTTTTAGTATCAAAATCGATTCGTTTCTTGTCAGTGTATTCATTATTTTAAATTGTTTTTGATACAACCATTTTTATCAGATTTTTAACCATTGATCAATGGCGAAGAATTGTGAGTGTTAGCAGACGCAGTATTATCAGTGTACAGAAATGCACAAAACTTTGATATAATATAATATGTATTATTCTTTAAGAGGTCAATTGATGGTGCGCAGGTTTAACACTTATGTATAATTATTCATTGACTAACAGCATGTTATAAATATGACAGAGAGAGAAGAGATCTCTGGTGCTGTGCAACGAAAGAGAGCACTAGAGATTGTAATCAGAACTGTAATGATGCATATATTCAAAAACAAAGGATTTGTTAGGTGGTCAAAATTGGAGTCAACTCGAATAACCTTCACTTCCGCTTTACCGTCATCGTTTTTTCTCGAATAAAGAGGAGCATTGAAAACGCCACGATAAATACTCCATACGTTTATATTTGTTTCATCGTCATTGTAAGATATTATGCTAATATAAAACTAGTCTTACATATAAGTGAATAGGTGCAATATTTCAGAATTAGTGCTTTTGATCTAGATACATGTATGTATGTATATCTCACAATTGTAGTGAACTAACTGTTCAATATGTCACCGTTAAATCCATTAGAAGCATTTTATTGCTTTAGAGGTCCTCCTGTTTGTTTCACAATCCAATAATTACACGATTTGTAGTAGTAACTTTTTAACAGGATGTAATATGGTTAATTCCTTTTGGAACACCTTCTAGTCATAATACCCCATATGCTAGTCATTATTTGTGAATATTGCTATATTTTATGTATATATTTATCAATAAATTAGTTTATATTTTCAAATTTGTTTTAACTAAAAGCTCCTATCATTGCGGACACTGATATCGAAGAACTTGAATAACTCAGTTCAACACGTTCATAAGCATAGAAAACTAAATGATATCATATTTCACGATCAGTTCAGCTCTTCAAAACGATACATTACGCATCTTCATCTCTTGGCCTAGACGGTCGTCAGTACAGCTCGGCGGCAGGCTGTAGAGCAAATGATCGTGTATATTAGCAACAAACATAGATGCTAACGTATAGCGGCGCTCGTTTGACTCTTATGCTGACATATCTATCATAGAGGCGAATCGAACATCCGTTGTAATTGGCAGACATCGTAATTATTTGATTATAAGCGTCACTCCAGAATTTTCTGACTGAAACTAATTGCACACCACAGACGTGTATACTATACACTATGCCCGTAACCTGCTACAGAAATGCATGTGTCGGTGTTAGCCTAGATGCTTGTTAGCACAACTCGGAGACCGGCAGTAAATAGAAATACTTAACTTTGTGGTATTAGATGTCGTTGGAGTCATCTATCCCCGCTATTAGCGATCTAAGGTAGGTACGACATAAATGTTCAACGCCGCTCATCGCTATGTTGTATGTTGAATATAATTACATTGTTGTAATTTTACCAGAAATCATAATTGCAATCAAAAAGAATATGAAGCTTATAGTGACTACATTTTGTTGACTTCAATATGTTTGATATTCACAGCTCACAAAAGTAATGTTGGTATCGAAAGAAGCAAACAATCGGCTACTAATAGTATGTATAATATATGGACAAAGAAATGACCTTTAATACCGAAAATAATATAATAGGTATTTCACTGATCTCTAACCTTTCATTTATTATAAAGCAATCAGATCAATCAATTTTTAAAAATGTGTTGATTTTTATTTGTAAGAAGCATAGAATACAATGATTTAAATTTATCCTATGGATGACTTTCTTGTTCATTATATTTCCTATTGGCCGCTAACTAAAACGACATACGATTGATTGAAATATCTATACTAACATTTCAGCTACCTTGTACTTTGAATTATAATAAAATATATTTTTCTCAGAACACAAATTGTGTTTTTAGGAAGTGCCAAGTTAGACCCCGGAAATCTTTGTAGCCTAAATGTATTTATTATGCCGAATACGAGGTTTGGTATGTCAGGAAAAAATCGTTTGTAAGAATAAACTATCATTTTTAAATCATGAGCAAGATCTCAAGAAAATCACAGATGAAGTGACTCATTTTGACTCGTCAATCTGAAATGATGTCTAAACTCTTCTAAAATCGGCATCATTCACAACATAATTTCTTTTGATCTGATAGCTACATCTTTCAAATCACAATGACATTTAAATATCGCATAGTTTCATTGAAACAGACGTATTATTTTAGAAGAAATTTTTATATGCTTGCCAAACAACTTTCTAATGATTGAATGATTTTTCAATGGTATCAATGAATCCTTCGAATGAATGATGGCGAGCGTTTCGAAAAGAAAAATATATAATTGTTGAAACAAATATGTTTTTCAACCCTCATCTCCAAGCATCGCGCACGGTGGCGCTTCCCATTAGCAACTTACGAAGTCAACGTCCTATCACTTGGACTGCCTTGAGCAAGGGTGAGCATACATTTAAAAATACTTTTAACATTCTTCTACAAAAATTGAACCACTATTTAAATAAATGTGAAGGCGAATTTATTGAGAATTGGGATAAATTACAAACTAAATGAAATGCGTCAAATGCCCATTGTACCTTAAATTTTTTAATACGTGACCACGTTTGAAGAACTTTACATACATTCAAGTAAATAACTTAACTTTTTTAGGAAAGGATATATTATGAGAAAATTAATTTCCAACAGTAACGGGATACACTAATTTTAGGATAGTTTAAAAAAAAGGAAGATTTAAATTTCATACGATATCAAGGAATAGCATTGGACGTTTAGAGTGGCGTAAGTTGGCATTAGGATAATTGTTTCTGTTAATTAATAGATCGGCATGCTGCCTTGTTATTCTCTGCCACAAACGTTTATCACCCGGTATAGAAAACAGATAAACACCATCGAGCGTTCTGTTCAGCGCCCATCTTTGGAGGTGTGGGAAATTCCGCAGCTTGGACCAATGGCAGCCTCCGGAAAATATCGATGGTTGGGGTCGATGCGCCGCCGCGGCAAGTTGGACCCTTGGGAAAATGCACAGGTGGCTGTCAAGCTCACGAACGATTTACATTTGCGTATTTTCCATCTACACAGTGAGTCGATTAAGCTTCTGGAAACATGAAATTTTCAACTAGAACGACAGCCAACTCGACGGACAGAACGAGAGGCAAACATATTAACAGGCAGATCGACAGACAGACCGACAGGCCAGAACAATAGACAGACAAGTAGACAAGCCAATGGATAGACATAACGTTAGATGGATAGAAAACCGTGAAAAGATATTCGAAAGTTACGAACTTTTTATCGATATGTATTGGTTTGCCGAATAACAGACATCCAAGTTAGATATCTAGACAAGAACAGGTATTCAAAGCACGCCGTTGCTCGAAGTAATCAATGATAATAATTATGAATATCTTTAAAACATCGATTTGTTGTAAAGTTGTGTAAATTATTATGGAGCCGCGTTTTCTGCGTGCAATATGTGGTGTGGTGTATATATTTATGCATTTACATAGTATGTACTAATCTTAGGGGGCGTTCAGGTATTAAGTAACGCAATTTTTTAAGATTTTTGAACCTCCCCTCAATGTAACGCACCGTAACGTTTTTCTGTACCCCTCCTAATAATAAATGGGTGATTACAAACTTGCAATACCTACATGCGTATGTCGTTAATTTTATTTTTTATATTGTTGTTTAATAAGCAATCACAGATAATATAATAAGCATTTGCTTATGTTTAAAATATGTTAAAATGGGCTCAAATTTATCCTAATAAGCTTTTACTACTATAATCTTACATTTAGTTACGCCCGTTTTCCTGAACCTGACCTTGTCCTCACTTCCTTTTTTGGCTTCATCCACCATTGTTCTTCTCGTGCATTCCCCTATAGTAGCTTTCTTATTAATTAACTCTTAAAATAAAATAATATATATTTAAATCTTTGGCAATGCATCTAGAAACGGAAACCTCACTGAAATAAAACATTTTTTTTGTCTACTCATCGCTAGTCGCAGCGACGAGCCACGATCCCCCAAACTACGTTACGTTTCACCTGAACGCCCCCTTACCAACAACAAAAATTTTCAAAATTAGCCCCAAAATTGGCCAGCAACTTTGCGTCAATTTCAAAATGCTCAATCAAAGATTTTCAAAATAGTCGAAAATACAAGAGATTATGAGATGTTTGAAGTTTCTACAAATGCAAAATAGTATTAAGATTAATAAGTTAGTTAGTTTAAAAGTGAAGTTGCCAATCACAGGTACTGGAGCATATTGTTCGCCACTGCACACTTCGGTCCCTATCTGAATTATCGGAAATCATAACAATCCTACTGAACGAACTTGAAACGTTGCATGAAGGGATTTCGAAATTACGGACCTGAAAATCCCCTGCATTAAAAATGTTTAGGACAGTAAGAGAATATCTTCTACTTCTAGCCAGCTTTTGACCGCGTTTTCCGACCACCGTGCGATAGACAGACCGACAGACATAGATTTCCCTTCAAGTTTCTTCTACTGTACTCGTCGCGTTAAACATGTTCAAAATATATAAAAACTCGTAGTATTTATTTTATTTTGATAGAAATATTGATTGTCCAAGCTATGCTACACTAGCAGTCAAACATTCGCTACAATCGGTCGACTGTGCCCTACCTACCATCAACTCCCACTAATAGCAATTTCGCCACAATTTATAAACAACGTGACAATCATCGTTGGGTCAGCCAAACAGGTGCACGCCATTTAAAGAGTGTTATTACAGGAGGGAGGGCAAATAATAGACGTGCGTATGATATATCCAGCTGTGCGTCTGCCGATTCATGTTTGTATAAATCGGCGCTAAGCCCCCGGAAAAGGGGAGCGAAAAATGTGGAGTGGACGCTAAGCCCTGTCGGCGCTAAAGGGATTTTAAAATTTCAATTATGGTTCAAACCTCCGGAATTAAGTCCGGATTAAACTTACACTTTCGAGATGGGTGACAATGATAAAACTATGGTGGTGGTTTGATGTTCGATGCGATGGACATTGGCGTGCCAGAAAATTATACTTTTTGTTGTCTTAAGACGAGATATTTTCACTTCGCATGTCATAGGCTAGACGGTCAGTCTGTCACAAGCCCTCTCTCATGCCACACACTATCAAAAGCTTTCGATATACCAATTGCGAGGCGAGATCTCCATATGTTTAATTGCTCTACTCCACATGTGGATGGTTTTGGTTAGATCCTTAAATCTAATTTTGCGGAAGCCGTATGTTGTTTTACGCCACGCATTTCAGAAGTTGCGCAAGGGGGGGAGGGGTAATTACCCCCCAAGATTTTTGTTCAAAATTTTATTCGATTTATTTTTCCACAAGAATGAATGGTTCATATCTAAATTTTAGTTACGTAATCTTTATAAAAACGTATTGTTAATTCGGTATCTCTTCCTATACATTGCATTTCAGATAAAAATAGCAGATCAATACATGATTTATTTCTATTTTAGCATATTTTGTGCCATGATTGCCATTCATTTCGTATTAATTTTGAACAACTATGATTTCGAAATAAATAATATGAGTCTTTTGTCATTTTTTGCTAAATAGCCATTACCTGATTTGCAATTTCTGACGGTTTTTGATTATTTTCTCAAAATAAAATGCAATAATTCTCGCAATGAAAAGTAGCACATCCTTGATTTGGTGCTATAATTGAGGCAGACATGAAGCTTAGCATGTTAACAATGGTTGAATGTGAAAAATTACAGAAATCACATGACGACCGATGTTTGGAGTAATAAAGAGTCATAATTCGTATCTCATAGAAATAATAAGAAGTAGGAGCAGTCAAATAGATTTCCTAAACAAATAATATATTTAGATCCATTGAAAAAATAACAAGTAAAAAATAAAAAATATAAAATGCCATATTAAACAATACTGTATATGTGTAAATTTTGCTTGAACTGATAAGAAATGCTTAAACTACGTGTTACATGCGTATATAATAAGGCTTCTTTGGACAAGACTGACCAATAAAATATTTGATAAATACATAGCTGGCATATTGATAAGAATGACAAAAATTACTTGGTAACTTCATGCATTGCGTGTGCTAGATATTCCACGTTTTTCGATGTCACTCCAGCCATCGAAATACGACCATCTTTGGTTAAGTAGACACTATGATCCTTAGTTAACTTAAGAACCTGTAAAATAAATTATAATTATCTTATATGATTTTACATGAGACAAGATCCTCTAAGCAAATCTACTCCAAACTAAAGACTGGCTGAAACATGACCTTACCTTTACGTAGACAAACTTCTACACCAGTGGACATTCCCACAGTCGAATCATGTGATTTATATTGGAATCTACTTATACAAAGATTTTGGCAAATGCACATTTCCGCAGAAAGGAAACAAGAGAGAATGAACCGCAGAGCACTGTATTGGGAATATGTGTAGGATATAACAACTCTCACTGGACAACAAGCTACTGCCCTATAATGCTGAGTTAAACCAATTTCGACATACGGCGTCCAGTGGGCAAGCAACAACAATATTGGCATCGTTGATCGGATCCAGAACAAGTTACAGAAAATGTCCGGGACATTCCTCGACCCACCATCAAGGTAAAGATCCACGTACACAGTGGTCGATACACTGAGAGGGGTTGAACCGTTTCCCAATGTGCTTGCAAAAAAGATATGTTTCAAACAATCAATCAGTAAATATGTAAAAAGACATCGTCTACACAATAATTAATAAAAAATAATTTTAATAAATAGAGATATTTCATTAGTGTGATTTCAGAACGTAATTTATTTAGTCACAAAAACACGCTTATCGTCTGCAAGGCAGATCGCTGTTACCATAGGAGTTGGTATAGAAAAGTTGATTCAGAGTATTGCCAAAGAAACGGAGAGCTAAGCTGCCTCTGTACAGTTTAGAAAAAAAACAACCTCCTGAACTAAAAATTATGTAAGATTGATATGTAACAAATAAAATAGGAATCTATATATTTCTATTCTCAAATTGCTCTGTATTGCAGAACAGCTAGTTATTATTTTGTTTAGAGGCAGCAATTATACAAATATTTTTAAATAAATTCTATAGGAATTTTCCACTCCTTGTCCCTCTATCACATGATACTAATAACCAAGTCAAAAAATTATAGATAAATTTGAAAATCTACGGCGAGTTGTGATTATTTAGGTATAATAATTGGATAATTCAAGTAACGGCAAAATTATTTACAGAAAAAGCAAATAATTTGATCAAGTTAGTATAACGCCAATTACTTTTTATATTTCTTAGCTTCGAAAAATTATCGTTGTTTCACAGTGCCATTTAATCCACTTGCAATATTAATTTAAAAAGTTTGCCAGTAAAATTGTTTGAGCCAATGATCAATTCAGTCGTAATATTGTCCAATTTCTATGGATTTTCTTGCCTTCAGCAACTATTGTTTTACTTCCCAAGCATAGTTGAAGTATCCGAATATTACGAAAATACTCGTAAAATTGTTTTGTATGTTACCACTCCAATTTGTGTTGTTAATTACACTTTCCTTACTTACGCACTGACAGATGCCTACTCATCAGAACAAAAGAACATGAAACAGAACATTCCTTGCTTCAAAAGCAAACAAATCAGAGGAAATTGGTTGTGGTAGGCTTTGAACCCACTTAGCTGTACAAAAATCCGGGCTGTCACCTTAGCCAATTACACCTCACTGATGCATCGATCTATACTGACTATAGACGCTATGAAATCATTCCACCATGCACCAGATTTCTTCTTAACCATGCGACATTTCCTCCAACAAGAAAGGTTACTTAGATATTCTGTGATCCATAACAGGACGAATCCATTTCAATTAGATCATCCACAGAAGTCTATTTGGTTGGTTGATACGGTCGAATTTCTATGTGTCTTTTCAGTAATACGCAGCTCGCCTGATTAAGTCGTTTTAGAAAAAAAACTTGCAACTAAGTGGATGTCCGGCTACGCATGTATTACAATATTCTGCTTAGTAGGAAAGGTTTAGGAAAATTACTATTGAGTTCTACAAAATCGAAAACTAACGAAAAAAGAATAAGGAATCTTTAACTTACCTGATCGGGTGTCATTCCTGTGAAACAGAACATACCAATCTGATTGGTAATGTGTTCCCAGTTGCGAGTTGATCCTTCTTTTTTGAGATTGTCTCGAAGATTGGTACGGATAGAAATAATTCTATTGGCCATTCCTTTAACTTCTTGCAACCTGCAACATTTATTTATAACAGAGGATGCCTCACTTCAATATGAAAAGTGATTTCCTCAATTGAATGATAATGTAAAAAATGAGATGGATGTTTAAATTGCATAAAATCGATATATACCAATCATTTTTGAGTTTTGGATCACTCAGAATTTCTGTAACTATTCTTGCTCCGTTGATTGGTGGATTCGAGTACAAAGCTCTAATGAGAATTTTCATCTGGGACATCACTCTATCTGCTTCTTCTTTGGAGGCACCAACTACAGTGAAAGCACCCGCTCTTTCTCCATAAAGACCCATATTTTTGGCATAACTTTGTGCTAGACAAATGCGGTGACCATCTTTTATAAACTGGCGTACCTGTAAGTCAAGATTGAAGTGTATATTATTTTTGTGACACTGGCATATTCAGAGGGAGTGGTTTGGGAGCGATAGCCCCCTCCAGAGCCAGACTATTACTTGATAATGAGCCGTATAATAAATTTGACTACCATGCCTCTTTCTAGAATAGAAGAAAAAATGTGTCCCTGCTCCCTAGTGTTTTGGATACACCAGTATTCTAGACATATTATTTGATTAAATATGTGTAGTGAAAACTAATAGTTCAAAAAATACAAATCTCAAAGAATGCTTTATGCGTTTCGGAATATGTAATAGCATCGTCACGAATCACATTTTTGAAAAGTTTGGTTGAATGAACTGTCATCTCAAAATCAAATATTTTACAGTCCAGTTCTATTCAACCAAATTTATAAAAATACCGTCATAATGTATTAGGCGAATGTGCTGGTAATACTGAATTCTGTGAGTTATTATACTGAGTTTCATAAATAAAACATTTTGAACATGTGACGCTTTTTGACAGTCCAATGCTTTCAAATTATAGCAAAACGCATCATATGTTTACAACGTTTTACTCGTGAAACTTATATAACGACTGTACAATTCAAAATTAGTAAAGGGAAAGTTTCATCAAGAAAGAACTACTGTATACTGCAGATGTCAAATTCTTGCCGATCCTTTTGAACAGTAAATTTGCATTGATGTGCTTGCCATTGCTCATCAAACTGCAAATTCTACTGTTTATTATATTTTTTAAATCACTGCTTGCAACACAACATGAAACTGGCAAAAAATAATGTAGTAACAATGACGTAATGAAAACAAATTGTTATCATGTTGAACAATGCTAATTTATATTTATCATGAACAATTCACTGGAATATTACTTTAAAAAAACTATAATGTAATATATTCAGAATATCATCTGTTTCTAGGGAATAATCATAAACAGAATTATATGACATTACATTTGGTGGCTAAAACTAAGTGTTGTTGCATACACACAATTAAACACTCCCATTATTTTTCCTAGTAGTGGTAATAACATATTATCACAAATTTATCTGAGTTATCTCACACATAAAAATCATCTATGTTTTGATAGAAATAAGGGAATCACAATGTTTCAAAATACCTGAATTGATAAGATTATCTAATATGATAAATCTACTACAAGTGATAAGAACATTTGATCTTGAAATTAAACTTCAGATGCTTCAATCAAATCAATGAATTTGTATAATGGGTATTTTAGAACATTATTTTTAGCTGACATATACCCATTTGAAATACCTGTTTTATAAGGAATGATAGTAAATAATATATTATATTATAAATAAAAAATACTGCAAAAGGTGCCACTTCAGAAATGAATGCAAAATATTTATTATAATTTAAAATGATATATTTGGTCCATATTTTTCTGAAACAGTGTAATGCATGAAATATACAAGACTTACCGCAAATGCATCATTATCAACACTGCCAGTTGCAAAGCCCTGGTATGCCATATCGAAGAACACAAATAAATTTCTTGTCTTCACTAACTGAGATAGTTCAGCCCATTGCTCTTTGTTTGGATCCACACCTGTTGGATTGTGTGCACATGCATGTAGTAATATTATTGACCTTTCTGGTATGTTCTGCAAAATGTTACTTTTACTACTACTTGACTAATTATGATATTACAGAATATATGCATATTTGTACCATGGAATCACCATTAATAATTTATATTTTTGCACATTAATAGTGCATTCAAACCCAGGTACACAACAGATCCAATTTGAGTATTTTCTTTGAGATAATTCATAACATAAAAATTATATCACTTAAACATCAAGTAATACCTTTGTCCTTTTTTCTAATAATTTCCAATAAAAATTGTTACCTGGCAGAATAATTAACCCACTTGAGTAAATGTCCCGCCATAACAAACCAAGAAAGAAATCGCGAATGAAATATGTCAAAAGAGATGAAAGCATTCATTTACAAAGTGGTTGTAGGGCAAATTTTTACATTACCTCCTCTTCATGGCCCTACCTGTACCCCAAAGCTTTACTTGTTATCCCAGTTTTAGTCACCACTCAGGTTGAATCTGTTTAAGTCTGCACAAACATGCAAAGGAAAGTAGTGATACAATCATGGTGATAAAAGCCAGCAGTGAATGCTCACACATCACTAACTCACAGAAATATCATCCATAGCACCCTTGAAGTCCAATCCACAAGTTTTTGGGTCATAATACTTATATGACTTGACATCCAATCCAGCATGCTTAAAAATGGGAGTGTGGTTACCCCAGGTAGGTGTAGGTAAGTAGACAACTTTGTTGCCTGGGAAGAATCCATTCAGGAAGGCTGCACCAATCCTGAGAGATCCTGTTCCTGAAATACCTTGTACAGTAGCATTCAGCCCATTGGTAATAATATCCGATTGTTCAGACAGTGCAAGTTCAATACTACGCTTACAAAACTCTACAGTGCCAGAAATTGGAGAATATTCTTTGTCTAAGTTCTTAGCTCTTAGCTGGTCTTCAGCTTTACGAACACAAGGGAGAACATATGGTTTGCCATTATCATCACGATAGGCTCCCACACCAAGATTGATTTTATTTGGGTTAGTATCTTTTTTAAAGGCTTCTGTTACACCCAGGATGGCATCTGGGGGTCCCATTTGTACTCCAGAACACCATGAGCTGCAAGTACAAACATATTTTGTGAGCTATAACCATCAAAAAAAAACAGTATCAAATGAAATTCTTTATCAAGGCACTACTGATTTCAACAAACATGGTATAATAGTCTACCATACCTTGCTCTTTTTGTGATACTATTTATCCCAGTTTTATTATTGAGAATAATAACTGACTGCTTCAGAGACATGCTTGTGAAGTAGTTTCGCCTTGAACTTAACGAATGGTCCTATAAAATTCCTAGTTTGAGATCGGCAATTTTTTGAGTGTGTCGGTCAAGGCACTCTTCGTAAATAAAATTTCACTGAAAATAAGTAGATAAAATGTTAGATAAATATGCTATCTCAAAGATAAGAGGTGGTTATAGGTCACATAGAGGTCAAGCTCAAAGTAATCAGCGTCATTTTCGTCAATGCAGTACCATCTAAATATTTAAAAAGTTGGATTTTTAAGGTTATGTTAATTGCATTATTTTTGTGGCATTTTTGTCTGCTCCACAACGGTTATCGTCAGTCTCATCACATTTTTTATTACCAGCGTTTATCACCTTTATTGCTTATCGTACAAGTCTCCTTCAAATAATCTGCCCTAAGCGTTTACACTACAGGTAACAAACAATAAATATAAACGTGATATAAACTCAAACTTTCTGAAAACCAAAATGTGATAAATAGCATATTATGTGATTTCACCTGAATAAATTGTCTTCTTAATAAACAAGAGTTTTAGCTATCCTGATAAATAAAAAATATTATTTTTACAATCTATAATCCTACAATTTTGAAATTAATCATCATAGAATTCATAGATTTAAAAATTTAAGAGACCCTATAGTAGTGACCTCTACATTCAAAACTTAAATACAACTTTTAAGAAATTATAAAAATCTAGACATCAGCAATTCTATGTTGAGGTTCATGTGTATTGTCAAAAGATGACGCGACCGATTGACCATGCCGTCAGGTTCAGCCGACCCTAAGGTGCGTACAGATCTGCGAGTCGCGCACAACGCGAAGCGCGCGCGCCGCGCGTTCGTTGCGCCATGTTTGATGAAATTGCTTCATTTTGAAGAACCTCTATTCTTTTTCGCGATCCACTGGAAATCCAGGAACATGTAGTAACTTCGCATTTACACATTGAGAGACAAGTCTCTGTCGCGTGATTAATATTATTCTGTTTCCGTTACAGGGGCGTTTTCAGGGTTAACCTATGGGGGGGGGGGGGGGGGGGAATGCTCACTTTGAAATAGGAGAGAAGAGAGGATCACCGCGGGTGAAAATTGAAAATTTGTAAAATGTCAAGATCAAGATTACCGTCGCCGTCGGCGAGAGTTGAAAGTATGCAAAAATTCATAACACAAACCAAATGTTTACTGATTTATATTCCACCAGTTTCTTTGGTAATTTTTTTCGTTCAAGGGGAGGGTAATTACCCCCATTACCCCCCCCCCCTCAGATACGCGCCTGTTCCGTTATGAGTGGCGCTTTCTTATTAATGGCAAGTTTGTGTAAAAAGAAAAAAGAAAATTTGAAACGACATTGGTGGCACACAAACTTGTTCAAGAATAGGAATGGTACCGAGCTTATGATGGACAGCTTCTTTTTGCATTGGTCCGCAGCTATATTGACATCAAATCCTATTATCCTCCAGTCATCTGCTTTCAGAGGCTTCTTATGAAATGGTCTGTATGATGTGGATCCCACAAAAGTGGTTGCGCACGGTAGGCATCGATCAGTTTCATGGTATTTTCTTCCGACCACTCCGATTCTACCATTAAATGCTGAATAGGCGCGCATCTTTTATGTGATGGTAGATGCAAAATTTTCCGAAAGCATGGAATAAAAGTTACAATCCCACCTTGCCAGATTTTGCCAATCATTTGTGTAATATGAAAAGAGCCGATTACGGTTCTTCAATTAAACAGTAACAAGCTGGCAAAAAAATAACGGATAATCACCGGTTATTCAGTTCCAAATAACCGGTTGTTCTGTTTAACCTACGGATTATTGACATCCCTGCTCTGCAGCTCATAATCCAATGATTCCAATGTTTCGAATCAATGTGTTAAGCACGTGTTGAGCACTGGATTGCTCGTCACAAAACATATACACTGGTGCTCTTGCTCATCTTCCTGCTAGATTTTTGTGAAGGAGATGATTATGGATAAGAGAGTATACAACATGAGCTGAAATCATCGAGAGAAAAACCTAAAATGGAATCAATAAAATCGAAAATATAGGCGGCCTAAGGCTAGTCAATGGCGTTCCTGTTTAAAATCTACACGGAAAACAAGATGATTCTTCATAGCTTTATTTTAAAAAGTACAAATTTTCTAACAAGTACTTTGTGCCACTTCTGCTTACCTCTCGGATGAGTCAGTTGAACAGACAGTCATAGGCTTAAAAGTTGATATTCAAAGTAATTCAAAAGTACAACAATGATATAAATTTAAACTTACCAACGGCTTTATACATGAAAAGCTATAGTTGTATTGTTTGTGGGAAGTGGATTATGAATTATGTAAAAATGTTTTAGAGCTAGAATCCCACGAGGATTAAAAGCTGCATTGTGTGTAAAATTATTTAGTCACAAGGAATATTACTTATGCAAAATACAATGGATTGTGTGAAAGAAACTCACCGCGCCCGGCCAGAGAGATGAATGAACATGTTCATAAAGTTGACACTGAATGTTGCTCCTCATTGTAGCTTCAAAGCAGCGCGACCCTGAACCCCTACTGCATTCCCCAGCACCGACGCCAACGACGCGATACAAGGCGCCGTTGGCGTCGGCACAATCAATACAAACACACCAACGGACGTACAGATACTCTGTAGTGGCGGAAGAGTGTAAAGTGCGTTATCCCGACCTACGAAAATGATGAGTGCCACTAAGATATCACCCAGAACGCGAAAACGACGTTTTCGGGAGGACATGAAGGAACAAATTGTCGCCCAAGTGCACAAAACGGTGGTCAGCAGTGAAAGCACAGAAGAGAGCGCAACTGAAGGGAACAGGACCTACACCAAGAACGAGGACACTAAGAACGAAAATGTCAGCATTCATACACCTAGCAGGTATACATTGAAAATTTCATCTGAATATCATGAACAAACGGTGATATAATATTTCCTGGCTATATTTTTTTCTTCTATAGCTTTCTTGGCAATGGTTACGTTAATGGTAATTCATCACTTAGATAAAGAACAGTTGTATAGTTTAAAGTTAAACCGTTTCAGTAGGTCGGTATCTTGGTTAATATCTATTATTATATCCTCAAAGATAATCATGAAATTATAGAGTGAAACTATTGACAGAATTAGATTTCAAAACATAAAAAATATGGAAAAAATCAAATTTTATATTTTCATAAATATCTAAGATTTTAGATTTCTCAAAATTTTCTATAATTTCCTAAAATTATTTCAAACAGAATAATAGTTCTAAAATGCAATCAAAATGTTCAAACCAAACTGATAGCAAATGAAATACAGAGTCAGCCTACTTGATGTCATTTTTGAAATGCTAAACAGCCCTTTTATAATAATTATTTATTATCCGTATCCATTTCAAAAACATAGTAAAATGTACTGGTATTTGATAAAACAGAGGTGGAATGAAATAGTCCTCTTTAATAAAAAAAGGTTATTACTTCTTAAAATGCCGTACAGCTCGTGAAATTTGAATGATCCAAATATGTTCGTCACATTCAAAATCCATCGAAAACTTGCTACGTTCATAGTTATAGCTATCGTCAAAATACAAAATACAAAGCTGCTGAAAATGAATAATTTATATATTCCCCCTTTCCCCAACCCCCTACATATGACAATACTTAATCATTTCCAGCATACTGGTTATGAGAAGGCTCGATTGTGTAAGTACTTTGATGGGCCTGCAGGGCACCCAAAACGTTAGTAGAGTTATTTTTCAATCAAGCCGTTTAATTGTAACATTGACAAGTTTACGTAAGATTCTAGAGAGAATCAAAAAAATTGTCAAACAAATATTTCATATTTTAAGGACTTTATGGTGAAACATGCGGCAAACACATAAACACTACAATATACACATTGCATAAATGTCCACTGGCTTGTTCTCTTATCTATAATCTGTTATAGGGAGATTTCTGTGGATGGGGAGACTCAAATCAACTCCAAGATATTGTCACTTATCGAAACAGAAATGAAAAGGGACATCAATAAGCACTCGCACTTCACAGATTCCAGGCCACAGAGTTTGAGCTTCTATGAAGATGAAAAAATACCTGAAGAACTATCGGGTACAGTATTTTGCAAAATACTCTTATTACGACAACAAAATCGGAACTCAAATATATAGTAGAAAATGATTTATCATCAGTACCTGGTTATAATCTACATAGCAAACTTATATTCTCTACTATACACATGGCCTGTTCATGCATGTTTCGATCTTAGATTTGACGCTGGTCGGTGTAACTCGGCGGTCAACAATAGAGAGTATGTACATATTTCTGAGGCAAGAATATGAAATGCATCATTATATATAAAAACCCAGCCATCGATATTCGGACAATTATTTAAAAGGCTTGGAATAATAATCACGAAAAAAAGAGAGATCAAATTTCGCCTTGAGCATGTCCGAGTCAGTCCGTCTATCTGCCTGTAGTTTTCCATAATCGCGTAATATCCGAATGGCTGCAGCAATTTTAATTAAATTTGATGAAGAAGTTTGTCTCACTATTTCTGAAGTTTCTTATCATTTTCGGTCGTAGTTCAAATATTCTAAAAATTGCTCAAACGTCTTTTCTATGTTTCCCAGGTTTCTGACCATTTTCAAACATTATTGTTCATGCCAGTTGCCATTTTCAACAAGCTGATTAGCCTCCTTATAGTACATATTGAGCCTCACCGCATGAATCAATACAAATCGTCAAAGATAACAACAAAAATTGCCTTTTTTACTTCCTCTTTCACATAAACAGACGAAATGATATTAATGCGGTATCGTTTCGCGATATGAAAACACATGAATTGTGTGAAGTCAATCCACTTGACTCCGTTTCTTTACTTAAAGGCAATTTAGAACTTCTAAGTCCCGAAGAGAGGAAACACTACAAGAAAAAGAACTATATTCCAATAGATCCAGAAGAAATGAATGCCTATAATACTTTACAAGACTCTTATATGGCTCGAGAAGTGGAAGAAATCATGAGTTCATCACTGAAGAAAACAAAGTCTAGGAAAAAGCGCCATGCCGATTCGGAAATGGGAATGGGCGATAGCAGAGAAATGATGATCCCCAAAGAGAAAAAGAAGAGCAAAAAGAAAAAGCGGGAAACGTCACCTGCTGCGTCAACTAATACTAAACGTAAGTTGAGCAAACATTATGTTTTTAAACGATTCTATATCTAGATACTACACATTCGGAAACAAGGAAAAAACTCTGCTATCGGCTGGATTAGATCTTTAGTATTTGAAATGTATATTTTCTTGAATTTTTTGTACGCTCTTGTATCCAAGATACAAAAATCGAACTCAATTTTTAGAAATAATTGGCTTTCGAATAACTCCTAACGTTGATCAAGGTCAAATTCTGTTTTTTAGTTACGAAGTCAAATTGTCTTATCACCTTGAGCTACCTAAAGGGGCGATAGATAATTAATAAGCAAAAGGGTTACTGAATTACAGCGATATCCATTGTCCTACTATCATAATCGTAATAAATGTGCATTGTTCACTGTCTTCCAGGCTGAGATCTTTGCAATTTTAGCGTGTGCAATTCGCATTCAGGAAAAGCGGGGGCCTAGGAGACGAATCACTATTTGCTCCGATAATCAGGCCGCAATCAAGGCAGTAAGTGCCTGCACGATAGTATCAGGGCTGGTCTTAGAGTGTAGGAAAGTTCTTGACGAGATCGCAGAGAGACACAGGGTCTCACTAATGTGGGTCCCTGGACATTGGAGGTTCGAGGCAACATTATGGCGGACGCTTTGGCGAAGGCAGGATCAAAAGGAAATCTTTTGGGTCCGGAACCGGCTGTAGGGTTAGCCACAGGTAGAATTAGAAAAGCTACGGACGACTGGATTCAAATTCAACACTCTTTGAGGTGGAATAGCATCTCACGACATCTCCGTCAGGCACGGGAATTCATTACTCTCTTGATAGGAGTCATCTTAGGCTGCTGGTGGGACTGCTCTCTGGTCATAATACCTTTACGCTGCACCTGCACCTAATGAGGATAGTTAGTGACCCAACGTGTGCATGTTGTGGCGATGAGGAGGAGTCCTCGGCACACATACTATGCCGGTGTGAAGCCCTCGGGCACCACAGGCCCCATACTGGGGTCCATGATTTTGAAATCAGGGGATATAAGATGGGCAGGACCCAAGGCCATACTTAACTTTGCGAAAAGGGCTGGCCTTGGGAACTAGAGCTGATAGAGGCGCAAGAGGGCTTGGCGGTGGCCTATGCACCGATGGTCCAAATCGGAATGCCTCTCCCATTCATTCATTCATTCATTCGTTCGAGGTGCATTGTAAAAGTGTTTACAAAGGATATGAGATGTCTCTATTTATGGATATTATTATGACAGATGTTCGACCCAGCTGTCTTGCATAATAACACCATGAGTCGCCAGTTCAGCAAATACTAGAGAAACCCAAGGGGTGCATCCTCACCAAGTCAAGCTTACAACGCCTCGAGCGATTTTCCTAAAATCGTTCTTTGGGAGAACCTTGGCGTTGTGGAATGAACTACCGGGGAATTGTTTCTTCTATCTTTTATGCTCTTGCATCTCTATAGGTTTTTGCTTTTGTGTGAGGTAATCTATAAAAAAAAATACTGACGAGTCTATAGCAGGGCACATGTATAGGAAAAAGATATACAAGTGTTTAGGTATTCAACATTTTCTCTGCGACGAGAATTCAAATAAGTAACGTTTTCATTAATTAGTCCTTCAGATGTTCTTCCGATGTCAAAGTCGAAAGTCCACATTTTGAATGAAAAATTACACACTTTTTCATTTTCATGTCCAAAAATAGATAATGCTGTTGGAAAAACTGCACTTCGCTGTATGATGATCTTGAAGGAAGAAACTTTGTTATATGACATATTCATCGGTCACTAGAAGTCTCATGAGATTTAACATTCTCCTAACCTCTATAAAAAATATTCTAGCTTGATAATTGCTGCTCAAGCACTGTTTGAATATATCTAAAAAAATTTTTATTGATTATCAGTTTCTGATTCGGCGATCCGAATACATACAAATATGTGTTAGATGTTGAAAATATTTGAACCAGATTTGTGTGGGAAACTGTGTAATTGTATTCTGAAAAATTCATATATTCGGAAGGTAAGCACAAAAGGAAGGAAGATGATGAACTGAAAAACGATGTGGTTGTTGCACTGGAGGACCTACAAGATGACGTTTTCGAGCAGAATCATGAAGAACTGAGCACAAAGACAGATCGAGTACGCAGAAGTCCCCGAAAGACTGACAAACTCTTCGTACAAAAAAAGAATAAATTTGAAGTGATATCCAAGCCTAATCTCTATCCCGGTAGGAATGGTGACGTCGAAGGTGACAAATTTGGGAAAAGGTAAAGAATGACAGAGACGATGAGTTAGTAGAGAATCTCGAATTATGCCTATACATTGAGGCATTTCATAAACATTGCAGACATATGTATCCCAACAATACCTACTCAGCAAAAATAAAATATCTTTATGGTGTCTAGATTTAGCTAAAGATGATTTTAATACCGTTTGCGTCAATCGCGACATAAACATGCATGTAAACAGGACTATACACGCGGAGCTCAAAGTTGAAATACCGCTGTCTGAACTTCAGTAATTGTAGCAACAATTCTTCCTCAGAATATGAACTTAAAAAATATATCCAATACGTAGCGTGGTTTTCGTACCTACATATATAGATCTATACATACTGAACGGTGAGAACATAGTTCCTTTTTTGAATTGCTTGATAAACAATCGTCTGCAGACAATTCACATGACGTCATGGACAAAAATCTTGATAACGAGATGATTACAGACAAAGCACAACACAGACGTAATAAAAATAAATTCCCCATTTGTAGCCATGAGATAACTTAAACTTGCATAAGGTGCAGCATATTCATGCGTTAATCGCTGTCAAAGGTTGATATAGATTGATATTATCTGTGAGGTACTTTTCAAATCGCTCCAAATTGAATAAGTAACGTTTCTGCTCAAACTATATTAACAAAATTAAAAGCACGTAACCATAATTTTTAAGAATCAACGAATCATATTATTTTCGAAATATTAACTATTATACTAATTCATCTTTTTCAGAACTTCAACGTACCCCGTAGAGGTAGCTCTGCCATTTCAAAGGTACTGGATGCGTCTGTCAACGTTGTGCCATGGCCTACTAGGCGGCCTAGCACTGGGACACTGGTTGTATCTGGTTTGTAATGTTCATCAACAAGACTACGAGTTTTTCCTTCATTACGCTTACTATAGTGATACCTACGTCGGAATCTTTTTCGCTCTATCAGTGTTATGTTTGGTGTCGATGTATGATAGGTGAGTACTAAGAGTAAACAGTTTTTTGCGATCGAACTTAAATCTCTTCTGCGAGAGGGACAACGACCGAATAAAATAAAATTCCATAGTTGCGAAATGTTATTCATAAGCGGGATTGGAGCTCGCACCTCTGTAATTTTTTCAACAGCGAGATTCCGATTACAACCATAACGTCCTGTTATAGCTTTTCAAACAGGTTAGAGGTATATTCAGGCTATGTCCAGCTGCGCCATACTTTCCGCGATCTTAGACAGAAAAAACTACAGCTGCAACGGTTGAACCTCTGATCGCTCTTTGGACTTCCGTCGCTTAAAGAACTAGCTTCACAGCGTGTGGAAGAATTATTTTCGAATTAATTCTACTGACGTCTATGTTTCACATGCTCTCGGATTGTTCAATTAGATTTTATTTGTTTTCCTTGATATTCGCTCATTTTTAATTAGTTATTATGATAATTAATTTAAATATTTAATGTGAGCTTTCTCGTCTCGTCGGTTTATCTGTACGTCTCTGTCTATCGTATCCTTTGCACTTCTATATAACTCGGATAGTAGGTGCCATTGTGATTTTCAAAAAAATGTAATCTCTATGATCCTGCTGTATGTGATAAAACGTAACTTTGGAACCCTCTAATCCTGGATACTTAGACGTAGATGATTGATCACAAATGTGTCTTCAAAATACAGAAACTACAGATTTGGTTTCAATATGTGCTGTCTGAAAAAATGGCGTCTTTATGTCTAAAGTGATACCATTGTGTCGGAATTAGAGCGTTAACCTACTTGAAGTCAACTATCGAGACATTCATTTTTGTATTCCATATAATGAGCAGAACCCGTATCATTGAGTGCTGCGCTTCCAAAATGTTTGAAAAAATCATACATCAATATTTCAAGCGCTCTTATATGAATAATCATTTCTATTTCAATACTCACATACTTATTTAGAGCTTATTTCTGTATAAGTTAAAATTATTTATGGAGCACTTATTCAAATTAATGACATTTGTATGAAATTATTTATATATTTTGTGATTGAATTACAATACTATTGTTTAGTCTAGTTTTTTTCTGATTATATGTATCATTCTGTATTTCAATATGTCATTAGTTACTGTCTTAATTAGTCCTCGGTTGCGACTCTGTCACTCAACTCCCGAAACAAAAAACTTATCAAATCGACAGTACTTTCCATAAAGATGGAGCGCTTCTAGAATTCTTATTAACGATACAATTTGAGACTCTGTTTAATTACAGGATGGACATCGTTCGCCTGAACAAGGAGTACATCAGAAATTTGTGGAAACAACGTCGCACCTCTTTAGTTATATTCCTCTATATGGCATGCTTCTTGATTCACTTGTCAATGACGAACTATGACGACAAGTTGGCATTGTTGGCTTACGATAAACACAACAATGTATCAAACGTAAGTATTAGTTCAGCCGTTGAAAGGTTTCACCTGACTATAAAATTTTTTGAGTATCACAACGTTGCGATTGATATACTATCTTCAATCGTCTTCTGGTGAACTGGCGAACATGTTCCTTTCATGCCTATCTATACTCCATCCGGTGACGTCGTTGTGTGTGGTCTGTTCTGATTGGATGACTGGTGTTCCGGTCTGCTGACGTGGCTGTTCATCGGTCATTGTTTGTTGTCTGGTCCAGTCGTAGTCTATTGATCTTCCTTATGAGTGGCTGCCATATTGTTTTTTTGTCTACGCTGGGCTGGCTGTACACGTTGCTGTTGTTGGTGATGTATGGCGCCTCCTTGAATTTTCATCGATACCAGTGCGGTAGTTTGGCAATAACCTTAGCGTCGTCCCGTTTTATGATGCTCCGTCCATGCCTGGTCAGCTATTCCAGATTTCCCTGTCTCTGCTCGCTGGGTGTTGAGACGATGTTCTTTGATTCTTACTTCCAGTGGCCTTTTTGTTTCTCCAACATAGATTTTACCACAATGACATAGTATCTGGTAGATGCAGTCCTTTGTCTCTTGGCATTCATTCCTGGAATTTTTTGTTAGCATACATCTGAGGGTGGCATTCCTGGAGAATCTTGTTTGAACTTTCTATCGCTAACGAAGGTTATTGCCAAAGATCCGCACTGGTATCGAAGATAAATCAAGGAGGCGACATTCATCACCAACAACAGCAACGTCTGCAGCAAGCCCAGCGTAGACATTAAACCAATATGGCAGCCACTCATAAAGAAGATCAATAGACTACGACTGGACCAGACCATGAACGACGAACAGCCACGTCAGCAAACCGGAACACTACTCATCTGGGTATGATTGAAAAGGTATATCTCATTGTATACCCAATTTTAAGTAGTGTAACCAATCTCTAGGCGAGCAACTGACAATAGAGGAAAATCTATTAGGCTTACAAAAAATGGCAAATCATTTGTTAAAAGAGGAAAAGTTCATTTCTGCCAACAAAAATGTTCTTACTTTTAACTTATCAAACGCTTTTTTCTATTGGGGCCTACGCCCTAACCTTACAAAGCCTGCGAATATTTTTTGTTTAATTTTGGATTGGGAATGATGCCTCTGCCATCTATACAAACTATCTGCATTTACAACTATCTAAAGAACATTCCGGGATAAAATAATCACGAGTTCCCGTTTTCAATACATAGAAAGCATGCGCATTCACCATTTTTTCATAGCTGGTGTGGATAATGGGATATTAATGTATTCCGTTCTATATTTGTTCTCTGATACGTGTAAGAAAGGCTAACTTTCTGTATATGAAAATTAATATAAATATAATCGAAAGTTTTATTTTGGGAAACGATTATTGGCTATAAATTGTGATAAATAACTAAAAATATGATTTTAAATATTCCTTTCACCGCAAAAAGCTATCTACGTTATTGCTTAACATGATTTATTACTAGTACTTTTTATGTTCTCTTACCTCATGTAATCAATTTTCAGGAAACAACAACCACAACAATGTTAAAAAAAAGCGACTTGGAAATTTGGAATAACTTATCCCTTTGGAGAGCAATCTTGGCATTCACTGCATGGATTTTTATCGGTCTGGGACCATCGGATGATATGCTATATCATCATTTAAAATCAACGGAAGCATATCTTCCGAATAAATGATTGTTATCTAACTTTGTTATTTTTCTACATCTTAATAATTATAATGTGATACCAAATAAGTAACTCTCTAATGGCTGTTAAGAACATACTTCTAATAAAATTTATTTTTATTCGTGATATATGACAGATTTTGCATTTAGTTGTCCACAGCGGTCATCATTCAGTATATAGACAGAAATATTATCAAGAACGTTTTAACATTGGAATTGCAAACCGGTAAATACATAGCAGACATGTATAGGTAAATAAACATGAACATCGTAATCACAGCGGCGCAGATAACAGCTATAATGAACATCCAGACTTCAATATTGGGATGTCGAGATTTTATCTCGATTTACAAATAGATAGGAATTAATGGTTGTACATACACACGTACAATATATACACAATGTAGTATGAAAGACAATTTTCGTTTGATTATTGCCGATATTAATTGAAATATCTAATAATACTTCGATCGAAATTAATACGGATAAATTGACAAGATCCAGCGATAATAATCCTACTAATTTTTTTCTTTTTTTTATACTCGTATTCATGTTTATCTTTATCCGCAATAATTTATATAAATATAATAAAAAAATGTCAGCTAGTTGTATGATTTGAAGTCTTTTTACATACTCCATTGCTTTGTGTTTTCTTTTGCATCAACATCTTCTTTTTGGGGTTATCCCCATTAAAGGTTGAGTGAAGTAGCCAGGAGCTAAACTTCGCCTTCAGTTTAATATAATATGTTATTCACTATATCTGTTTATAGAATGAAAGACGGCTTATTATTATTATTATTTTCAGTCTTCTCGCAATCGTGGTGTAATCAGTTACTGACGGGCTGCACCAAGTTAGTACCCTAGCTATTGCTCTGCGTTGAGGAAGTTTCGTACAGTACTACAGGTCTTGAGGATCACAGACTTTTAGAAGGTTTTGTGTAATTTTTCGTCCAGCCCCAATCGCTGAATGTGTGGTGTGAATGTGGTTGGTGTGAGGCCCGAGACTGACATAATGAGGGGAATGATAATGACTTTTTCTTGTTCCCAGAGTCGTGTAATTTCTATTGTGAGATCTGTGGATTTAGATATTTTCTCAGAATAGGGTGGTTTGAATGTTGTTATCATTGGGGATAGCAACGTCAATTAAATAGGTAACTTTTTCTGCCTTCGATTGAAAAACGATATCAGGCCTATTGGCTGGGATTGTCGTGTCGGTATGTATTTGGATGTCCAGTATAGTTTATATTGATTGACTTCGAGTACTGATGTTGGTGTATATCTGTAATATGGTTATGTGTTTTGTATTAGTCTGTATGTTGTGGCTAGTGCTTCGTGTATGACTTTTGCTGCAGAGTTGTCCCTCGCGATGTATTCAGTTCCAACTTGAGTTTTGCATGTGCTGGTAATATGTTCTATCGTTTCCTTTGTTTGGTAGCATTTTCTGCAGTTTTCATCTGTTATGGAGGGGTCTTATATTATATACTTCTTGTAGTTTCGGCTCGCAATTACTTGATCTTAAATAGCCAGCATTAAGCCCTCTGTTTCTGGGAAAAGTTGGTCATCCTACTGGCTGTAGTCAGGTGTATGACTGTTTCTTATTAATATTATTTTGGGTCACTTGATATCGATGTTTTACATGACTAATCGGTGATTATCAAGCTATACATAACATTTCACTGTATATGTATTTATAACAGGTGCATCGTACATATTTCTGCTTTGATATAAGCATTCCACCTGAATTAATTCCTATTTGTATTTTTATGAGAAATATAAATCCAGGAAAATTTATAATAATAAGATCTTTATCAGTCTTTCATGATTTAAAATGTTAGGTTGTGAGCAGGCCTGAGCAGTTAATCATTCAAGAATATATTCGAAGTACTGTTATTACCGCAGCAATAAAAATATCTTTTGGTTCTCTCGAGAATTCTTACATAACCTCGTTGCATATGAAGAACAATACTCCTTTTTAACGGACTTCGAAAAAAGGAAGTTTCAGTTGAAAAAAATTTGTATATGTGTATAGGTGTGCTTATCACGAATTTCTCAGAAATGATTAATAAGATGGCAATATATTTTTTATATTTGCATATGTATCTTCCTAATACTTACTTAGGGTATGGTAAAAGTTTCATCAAAACCACATCGGTACTTCATACAGACAACTCGTCTAATAGCAGTCTCTCAGAATTTTTTTTACCTAGGTTAAAGAAATGTTTGGTACAGGAACACACGCTACTTGAGGAGCGAAAGGAATAATGAATTCAATTGAAAATAGAATAAATGAAGAGAAACAGAAAAATATTAAGACTAATCTAGAAGTATTGCGCACTATGGCGCTGCAGATTGACAACTCACAAAGTCAAAGGTCCTAACACGTGGACTGCCTTCTAGCTACTTCGTAAGTTGCAAATAGGCAGCGCCACAGTACGCGACGCTTGGAGATGATGGTGATGTTGCTATCACAACCTTTCTACAGTTAGACCACCAGGCTATACTGACAAGTCTAGGCTAAAGACGAAACATACATGTCTATAGCAGGTCTTAATCATTCAAGTAGTGTAATAACAGTCCAAGGTTCAATAAAATCTGTATTGGTGAAATAGATATTGCGCGGAGCGCACGGTAGTTGGCTAATATTTTAACAAAGGAGCAATCGAAATTTAGTTACAAGTTCAACATGATGATACTGTTCACCATAGGATCGATGTTGTTGATAGCAAATCCAGTTTTGATTCAGGATGACCTATGGTTTTTTGACAAAAGTCAGACAGATAGACAGACAGATAGATATATGAAATAGAAGATAAGATATAGTAATCTGTATTACTTGCGGTTGCTAAAACAGAAGCAGAACAAATCACCCCCATCTCCAACTCTTGACCCCCAAAAACATTTTCCGAAAATGATCATGATCAAAATCAGACAAGTGCTTTCCGAGTTATAGAGGAAACAAAGATTACCGGACAGAATACAGACAAACAGACAGACCGAGAGAAATAACTGGTTTTTTGAATGTGTAGGTCATTAAAAATTGAGAAAACACAATTATAATAATAATTTAATAGTTTTTCGCACAAAATGAAACACATTTACTAGCCATTGATATTGTAAGTAAATTTGTTTCACTATATACAGTGGATAGTAAGGGAGACAATATGCATACTCTTCATATTTCGATTCAATATTTGTACATTCAAGGCAATTTACCCGTCCAGCCTGTGCGCAATATCTCATTCATCAATATCGGCAGTACCGAAGCACCGCGATGTCGTTTCTGCGTCACTCGCGATGCCCAGGTAGTAGGTACTTATGTGAGGTATCACGCCGTTGAATTTAGTTCGATTACGGCTGCAAATCTCTCGCCAGCAGCACTACCGACGGCGACGTCGGCAATAGTATCACAGGTGGTACTTTTACTTACGGATCGGGCAAAGAGACGCAGCGCAAAGCCCAACACGCGCGCCAAACGACGCATCATCAAAGAGTCTAATGAATGTGGACAACCGTGTCAGTGTGTTAAGTGAAAAATACAACAAAGACTGACACTTTGCAAGGAAAAGTTTGCATAAACATTTCTAACTTTTCCTCCGTCTTGCCACACTCTGGGTATGTTTCATCTTTTGGTTTGTTTTTAGATAAGCTTTCTTTGGCGGATTACATAAACATGTTATGTTTTCTTCTACTTCGCTGTACGAGTACTCCCAGCTATCTACAATGTTGGTGTATGGCTATTTGTTCGGAAACAGTATCAATCGAATTGGGTTAGAGATAAAGTTTCGACCCCAACTTTTGACAGATTATCAAACATTATTGAAAATGGTATTCGGTAATCATCAAATGGCTAAAGGGCTTGAAGAGAAATTGGCTTCGATATCATACGCAAGCCCTTACCGACATATGTAATTTAAATATGTTTACAATCACTGTTATATACCAGAATCTTTTATATCATGATTATATAAGTTTAATATCCTTTTTCCCTGACATTAGGTTGGCCCAATAAATATAAATACTCAATTTCTTGAAACCAGCTTTTTGAATGCCCTGCCAATAATACTAATTTCGCCGCTACTGGATGATTGAGAGAATCTGCCCCCTTTTGGGAAAAATTACTATAGAAATTAACACAAATAGAAAAATTACAATTACTATAAGATATTTTAAACATTTTAGTCTCATATGATAACGAACAAACAGTAGTTTCAGTTCAACACTCTCTGAAGATTGTCAGATTCAAAATGTGAGTTAGGAAGTCATTGATCGAAGCAAACATATTCAGCTAAGCACCTCTCGTAGAAAATTAGAAGTTAGAGAAACGTCAATCACTTCCAAAATTAAAAAAAAAGTATAGTAGCTTTTTTTTGAAAATTAACTCGTGATCAATGAATTTGATGAAATGGGAGGTGGACTATAATGTGATTTTTATGCAGGCATGGAACATCTTTGGATTGATTTTAAAGTTTGAATAACAAGCATAATACTGTCATGATCATGAAAAATAAGTTAACTACGCCTTAAAAACCAAACAACTTATTAAAATTGATTGATATTATGATTTTCATATTCAAGAAATATGTGAACAATAATGTCTCTAACAAGTTCGGACTGGTACCGAGGTGAAGGTTTTGTAAATGATAAACAAAATTCAAAATTTCCGCATTCTCTTACCCCCTGCCCCCAATTTTGGACCCCTCCCCCCAAAAAAAATTTGAAAATGATCAGGGGACTGGGAAACGTCTAAACGATTTTTTTAAACTATAATGCTTTTTCGTCTTTGTCACAGTAGTAACCCAATATCAGTCTTATTGAAATGCGAAAAGTACTTTCCGGGTTATAAAGGTGTTAACAATTATTACAAGACAGAATACAGACGGACGTGACATGCTTTTCTTTAATGAAATATCAATAAAACGCAATATCTCGGATCAGAAATGTTTCGCGCTTAGAATGCACCGCCTTTCATGGAGTGGAGAATCAAAATAATTGATTGACTCAATATTCTCCCTACCCCGTAAAGACACCATTTTCTGATAAGCGAAGACTGAACTAAACGTATCCACTCATTTCGAACTTTTGTTTGAGGCCAAGTGAGATACGTGAACAAATGTGTATAAATTTTTTGATTTCCATAACTTTTAATTGAATTATTGCTTTAAAAATATGTCTCACAGGTCCTCCGAACCTGTCTCACTGACTAGTCAGCCGTTTGCAATATTCAACATAATTTTTAAAGTGCCAAGATTATTACATCCGGTACAGAAACCCCCTAAAATGCCTTGTAACTGAATACGGACTAGAGATACAGAAAATTGGATATAAGTACACATGTAGGTCTATAGTTATACCTTAACTTACTTCTAAGTTTTGTTGTCATAGCACTCTCTGATTCGTATCCTGTTCACAAAAGACCTCGTGTAAATTTTTGTCGTCCTCGCCTTTAAATGATCAGAAACCTGTAATACTAATGGTCATGTTTAAATAATTATAAATATTTTTAGTACTCGAGATACATACAAAAGTAGTTCATATAGCTTTCATGCTCATTGCCTGCTGCGTATTATATCATTCCATCTCCAAAATCTTATCAAAATTAGTACGGTAGTATTAGTACGCGGTGACAAAAATGCCAATTGCCAGACCAAATTACAGATGGACGCAAATAACTGAGACACAGTTTTCATAATGTGTATACCATAAAACTTCACAAAAACGTATTACCATTATTCGAACATAGGTGGTGTAAGTAACATTTTAACGTTATTACTCGTTTTTGTAATTAAACCATCACTTCAGTGATCTGCCTTCTGTCAGCTTGACCTAGATCGAGTCCATTATTCCGTATCCACAGATTTTATGCAGCAATACTTCGGAATTCGACCAATCGACATTAACACGTTGACCGCTTATTTCCCTACAATTTTTGCATGACATAATTGGGGTAATTAGGACCCAGATATTACACAAAATTATACCTTTCTCGCATCAATTTCAGTAATTGCCCAGAACATGGTATTATTGACATGTTCCTTTCGGTGTATGGAGACTAATTTGGTAATATACGGGCAGACTTAATAATTTGCTAAGGCACGTTATGTAATTATTATTTTAGCCAAAATGTAACTATAAGATATTGTTGTATCAGATTGTACTGCAATCCGTATTAGTGATCATGACTAGAAAAATCTAATTTTATCATCGGTAAAAATCGAATCGACCACCTCCTGCAATGGTTTAACCATTCAATGTTTAAAGCTTCTACCTAGAATGCAAGATTTTGTACGTTCGACTCCTACCGGTGACAATTATTCTAATTTTTCCAATTCCAGATTAGGATTCACTTACAAAGATAGTATAATCCGGTATAAAAATATTTATCATTCAGATAAAAAGATTGTGTAATTAACTCACGGTTTCACAAATAAAACTCTGTCGATCTCTGTCAATCCGACGATGATTTAGATATAAATCAAAACGCGTCACTGAAAAAAAGTTTTATTTGTGCAACTGTATGTCAATTACACAATCTTTTTAGTGATTTATATTTGTTTGTATTCGAAATGGATGTATCGTGATATCTCGCACCAATTGAAAGTAAATCTATGATTTCTATCTATTTTGAAGTCTGATAAGTGCAAAATATTACCGCCGTCAGAAGTTTATGACCAATAAACCCTCTATTAAAAGCCAAATAATTTGACATGGAGAAAAAATTATAATTTATCGTTACATTGTGAGAACATTGATTAGATTTTTCATTGAAGCTTACCCAACCAGACTGGATCACAGCCCATTGCCGATTTTGATGTTTGTCCGTCATCTACATCACTTTTTTGTTCTCTGGTTCAAACTTGGTAGATATAGTCACAGCCTATTTTATATAATAATTCATTTGTATCAGCATTGTCATATTTCGTCTTTGAATAACTACACTGGACTATAATTATGTTGAAGCAAACAATCATGTAGGATCGAATCCTTGATTCAAATTTTAAATGTCACTCTTGCTTCAGTAATATGGCTTCTGCATATCATTATGAAATCAATAAAAATGCCAGATGATTAGCTGTTTGCATACCCCATCCATATTATATGAGTACAAGCATGACAATATCAGGAAAGACAAACATTTATATTTTAATGTATGTAAACTGATATGTGGAGGTGCTTGTCGATGTAGGAACTTGATGACACTTATGTAATTCGAAAAGTTCATATACTGGAATTGAACATAATGATATATTTTCAAATGACTCATAATTCCAATATATTAGGCGCATAATATATTTAACAAAATGCATCGTCAAAGGGCAGAACTCTATTGAGTCTTATCTTCTACCAGTGTGGCATGTTCCCTACTAGATAGAAGATTCTATTTCCCACGCGTGAGCAAAGGAATAATTTATTGTGATCGTAAAAAATATGGACATACAGATAGACAAACAAATAGACAGGCAGAAACTATGTAAATGGCATAAAATGGTTTTATGTCGAATATTTGCAAAATCACTGAAACCATGCATGAATGTCTTTGCTAGAGTGGGCGATTTAAAAATGGGGATGAAACACTTATGAATTACTGCTATATTCAGAGAGAAAGAATTCGATGAATTTGAAAGGCAAGGAAGGGAGATTTGGGCGTACAGTACCAGTAGCTAAAAGGTAGAGATCTTTGTAAATGATTATTTATATCATCAATCAATAGTGTATTGGTAATTATTGATTAACAAAAATAATAAATGAATGTTTTTCTGATTTCTGACAAGTTATGAATGGTAAGATGAATATTTAAAATCAACGGATATATGATAAACAAAATGTTCCACCCATGACCTTGGACCAACAGCTCTGAATACGTAGGTATGGAATTATCCTGAAATCTATTCAACTACAGCAATACTTTATTATTCAACAATATTTGATGAAGTTTATAGGATTGTTTATTTGACAACAGTATTCCAAAGAGTTTCCGTGAAGCGAATAGAAATAAAACGCCTCATTCATAGCATATTGTTGTCAATAAAAGTATAGGAAGTTGGTATTCAGCATGTATATGTAGCTTAACCTTTATTTAAAAAAATGTTTTTATTTCCTGTACATAAACAATCGATTTCAACAAATTAAGGTTATTTTTGCGGTTTATGGTGTTTATATTCGGATTATCTGTTGCCTTCTCAGCTACTAAGCCACCATTTTGTTTTGTTTTTGGGAAGGGTATTATTTGCATAGTGCTGTTTTAGTTTCGATTGCATTGATTTTTTTGTTGGCAAATTAACCATTACGACGAAAGAGCGAAATCCAGGGTTGATGCTCTTTTTTGGTTCTTAGAATTTTAAAAGATCCAAATTTGAAATTAGGGCTACCCATCCAGGAAAGGATAAGCACTAATAAATAATTGCAGTTATTCAAGCATTTAATCGTCCCACCGACAACTTGGCGAGCACCCGCAGAAAATTTGGTAACTCGGCGCACATGCTGGATAAATAAAAATTGTTGATTATTGTTTACGAGAAAACAATTTTCACCTCAATAATTATTTACAATGCAACTAGATACTTGGGTATTATCTGACTGTAGAAGGCCATGAAAATGATTGAGTACATAAAGCAAATCGTAGCTGAAGCAAATAGACTGTAGCGTTATAGCGAATGCTATTAGACGTAATGTCTAGAGCCATAAGGGTATAAACAAAATCGCCAATCTAACTACTACGTGAGGTCTTTATTAACGGAAGACAAGTTAGGAGCGCCTAAATCGAAGTTTAATGTTAATGCTAAAACGAAACTATAGTATCAAAACTTTTGATAAATCCACCTTGTCTACAAGTTTCAAACAACTATAGTATCACATGAGAAAGTTCATAAATATCACTACCCTGACAGGACACACAGTATAATACGGAGGGCCTTTGGTGGGTTTATCAGATTTGTAAGGAATCTTACACTTTGAGCGGCTCGGCTGATAGACCATATGTATATTTTGAACATTATGGCAGATTCAACCTCGGATACAGCATGCTACAATATCACACAGGTATTTAATACCTTGAAGATTTGACCTCCAATTATCCCGACAAGCAGAAACATAAAATAATTACTCTATATGGTCACAGTCTGAATATTTTTGACCCTGGTAGAGATACAACCGGATGTACAGCCCACACTTAATATACAGAACACCATTTTACTCCGTTTAGCATCTATGTATACGCATCTTGGTGAAAAAATGTTTGACCTCAAAACTTTCCGCTGAAACCTGTCCCTTTCGTCAACCAAGGACAACGCTCGAGTGGTTCAATCATGAATTTATCTCGATATAATGAAGGCATGCATCTGATAATATAATAAAATTTGTCACAGCTATGCTGCAATTATGCTATAAGTAGAAGCATGCAATAGTCATCACGTCAGGCGACTATTACATCAGTTCTGAACTATAGAGAGCACCACATGCTCAGTCCCAAAATATACCAAAGAGAGAGAGAGAGGAAATATTTCTTGGATTTCCACAGGGCCTAATATATGAATGGGTTTGTCCAAAAATAAATGTTGTTCATAAGGAAATAACGGGCAATCGTTGAGATGAGATTTCCCTCTCTTCAAAAGCCTAATATTCTTCTTCACTTCAGGTATTAGGTCATTTCCTGTTACGGTACCCAACTATTCCGTGGTCTGCTTATACTTCTTCTTGTTTGACTTTTACTGGTTGGCGGTTCTGATCCAATCTGTCAATATGTTCTTGGCATTATCTTTTTTACTTTAATTCTATTGCTCAAATTGAATATGTTTCATCACTTCCGCTATCTTCGTTTGTTATCTTACTTATCTGGAACAACCTCTAACCCTTCTTAAGGAATTCATTTCTTGTGCTTATATTCGTTGTTCTTCTTCCTCTATTATTTCTATCCTCGAGGGTTTTGTTTAACATTCCGCATATTCGAAAGCTAAGGCCATAATTAATCATTTAATAAATTAATACAAGATGGGCCTGATATTCTACAGGATAAGTCTTAGTGGTTACATGAAATTATAATTTTTTACAAAATGCATTCATCACAATTATCTGATATATTGCACATTACGCATTACGCACATTAAGAGACTGTATCGATGGATAATGGATCCTCTCCAGAGTATATGGGTTCAGAAAGGGCAAACCCACTATTGACGCGATTGATGTGTTCCATACTAACACTAAATGAAAATTACGGATTTTAACGTTAGAAATTATCACAGTGACACTGAATGATGCATGTAATGTACAAATGATGCAACGTCCAGCTCTAACCATGCTTCTTCATTCAGGTGCGTTTTACAGTCTTTATTATATTCTTATGAATTATGCCTATTATACACATGTCACTGTAGCTTGTTTATAAACTCAAATATATTATTAGCATTAGCACATTTCTTTCTATTCTTATCTTGAGTCACTTCACTTTAGCTATACTTTACTGTATCATATACGAGTACAATCCACGTTAAGGTATGTACCTAGATGGGTACCTATAATGTTAAGCTTCGCTATAAAATTGGCTTAAAATAAATGGGATTCATTAATATTATTATGTAATATTTTTGTATTGTCAACAATTTACTTGGACGTAATCGATAGTTATTTTCACTTATATCCAAGCTGCTTAATTTACCGGTTCCACTCCTACAATTTTCGATAAATGGTATTGAGTTAGAATGTGTGTCACTCTTGATGGATATGCAACAAACAAATTCTACTTCAAAATGAAGTTTTACTGCAGATGTTTTATGGTTTTGATATCGACAATACGCTTATCCATCTCCATATGTATTGTTTCGTTTCATATTGCCAATGTTTTACTAATATACTTGCATCGATACAAATAACATATACCTACTTACACTACACGTGCTCGCGATATCGATTACTTGAATACATTGCATTAAATAATACTCAAAATAAAATTTCTATATATAAACGAATGTTGTTGAGATAACGAATTATATGTGCTCAACAGTGTATACTAAAAATAATATTTCATTAACTATAAAAGACAATAACGATCAATTAGGGCTCTCAGAATACGCGAACTGCCTTGAAATTTTCATTGATGAAAAGCTAAGATTCCATAAATATATTGTTTAGTATTTTACAAAAAGAACCATGTACGAATAATATTACTGTCTGTTGGATTTCAAGATAAGTAGAGAACAATGCGAATCTCTTGTCGTTCATATATTTACCATACTGCAATATAATGTCGCATCCATCTCTAGACTACTCGAAACGTAGAAGAGTATCGTTAGTTCAAATTACATTGCTTTGCCTTTATTCTAAGAAAGGTCAACCATGTATCCTACTACTACCCTGTCATTCGCTGGTTAAATATACCTGATTTTGTAATATTACTTGATTTCTATACATACATTGGTTATACTTTATTAGTTATTCATAAATTAGTCGTATTCCCAGAAACCGGACAATTTGAAGTAAAGGGATGCGGAGTTGATGGAGTTGAAAATGCCGAGTTGGAGAAAACCTCCCCTTCTAGGTGTCACTTAACGTGTTTCAATTTTTGTGTAATAGTCAGAGCAATTTTTTATCATCTTTATGGAGATAAAAAGATTGTATAATTGAGACACAGTTTCACAAATAAAGCTCTTTTTCTTTCACTGACGTGTTTCGATTCATATTTAAATCATAGTCGGATTCTCAGATCTGACTGCTAACAAGGTTACCCAGTTTACTTGCCAACAAACTAACTAGATCCTATAATGGATACAAAACTAGAGCTCTAAAATCTACCATAGTATTTATCCTGTCTAGCTATTTTTCTATTAATGCTTTTTTTCTTTTCACTTTAGGGAAACCTTATACAAAACCGTCAAAATGTTCTTAAGTTATTTTATTTAAGATATTTCACGTTTTGAGATATTTTATTCCTTTACCTATTTCATTCTTCTTAATACATTCTATAACTTGACATATTTTAGGAGTAAGTCAACCTAGAATACAAATAGATGGAATTTTAAAGTAGTGTATCCATAAAACTATAATTAACTTACGATCATATCTAATAAATGCAAAGGAGAAAAAACCAAATACCTTCTGTAATGCTGTTTATATAGGTCAAACAGCTACAGCATTTACAAGGTACAGAGATCATATAAGTGCCAAACATTAACTAGATACTAATCATAAAGTTGGAAACGAAAATAGAATTAGTGTACTTCATTCTTGTCATAAAATACATGATTTAAACTTCATGGAAACATTATAGATTAAAAAATATCTGCGAAACCCTGACTTCATTGTAGTAAATGAACAGACTGATCTTTTGAAATATCTTGAAGACATTTTGACGGCGATAGTTAAGGTTTTGTCCGGGTGTCCCTCAATACTAGTGTAAATGCAGTCGCCAAAAAAATATTTCTCCTAAGACAGACACAAGAAAGGAGAAAATAATTTTATAGAAAAAATAGCTCGATAGGATAGATAGTATGCTACATTTGAGAGCTTTAGCTTTGTATCCATGATAGGACTAGTTAGTTAGTTGGCAAGTAATCTGGGTAGCCTTGTTAGCAGTCAAATCTGACAGTCCGACGATAATTTAAATATAAATCGCAACGCATCACTGGAAGAAAAAGAATTTTAGTTGTGAAACTGTGTGTTAATTACACAATCTTTTCATCTGCATGATGGAAGAGTTTCACCAAGTAAGAGCATCTACAATTTATATTATCTTCATGTTTACTGTAGTTTGTTATATCATCTTATTTGAGGTTCATTATTCATGATTCAGGTTAGGTTAACTACGTATACACAATGTAATATAATATAGTTTTTACAGGTAACAGTCGTTACTCTGTACCCAAGTTGACAAACATTAAAATTATGTATTTTGTTCGTTGAATCCATAACCTAAAGCCATAATACACGGCATGATATCATCAATGGTCCATCTATAAATCATACGGCAGTTATGTTATTAATAGCGGATGTTCTTGGCGTATACGGGAGTCATGCGATAACTCTTGATTTGTCTTGTACATTGCAATGAAAGCATAATCTTCCTTTTCTGTTTTCAAAGTTAAACATGTTTGAGCGAGAGGTAAAATCAAGTTATATGATTTGAACAGTTTACATTAACTCAATAAGCACCACACATAGCACACGAAAACTTGTCGGATAATGTTACTTATAAGAGTGGCTTCAAGTAGATTGTTATCTTTGTCCGTGGACGAAGATTAAAAAAATGCAAATTTTCAAAAAAAAAATTAGTCAATTAGTATGACTCGGTACTTTATACTGCAATTCGATTTCAATGATCCCATTTCCCGCTATAATGAAATCATACCTTCACGAGATTCCATATAAGATCCTCAAGCTGAACTTCTTTGTTTTTTAAACCTTTTTGCGGGAACAAGGTTGCGCAACATATCATTTTATCAATATTGTGTGATACTGACGTTTCATATGATGGCTAACTTGTAGTTCTGATAATGGCTGTATCGTTAATTCGCGTATCAATGGTTTAATTATCTTCTCAAAATTTTTTCATTTACCCAACAAGAGAATAAGGACTTAAGAAATATGAAAATGGAATACATGCACACGAATGGGAATAGTGCGATACCAAGTATTTTTTCTCATCAGTTTACCGACAAAATTCCGATTTCAAAAAACAATGCCGCATTACCTACTATATGTTCATAACATATCTCTTCCCAAATTCCACCTAAATTGAAGCATCGGTTACTACGATTATGCAGTGACAATAGCGCCAACAGACATACATACCGGCAGAGATGAGTAACACTGTTCTTTGTCATATAGTCATCATAAAATATCCATAAAACATACAAGTTAGAACATTTTCACGATAATGATGATTCTCTCTCTAATGTTCAGGAAGAAAAAACAGGACCTATTACCGATAGGCGCATTTAAAAGGATGACCCGCTCTCTTGATAGCTGAAAGATCGTCATTCGGATAGTACATATCCCAAAAAAAACTTATGGTGAAAGCGTAATCAACTTCTATCCTCTATAACCTATCCCTTTAACCTCCCCAAGAGTGAGGTTTGTACAATCTTAAAACGTTAAACAACGTATTATCTCAAATTCATAGTTTTTTCAATCAGTACTTTATATATTTTCCATTTTTCAAAAGTGTTTGGTTTTACTTCTCACGCATAAGCGAAACTAATATCACCTAGAACCTGCGTAGATGAGAAATACAGAAACAAATATTAAGCAAACATGACACATAGTAACACTGACAAAGGATTCCAGAACAAAACAATCAATAACTTTTAACAGAAAATAGCCGAAGGCAATGTTTCGGTTAATCCTCCATGACGACGAAATGAATGCATACAAGCAACTAAGCAAAATACTGATGATCTTATATTATGGAAGCGTAAAAAACAATAATATGTACTATATATGTATGCAGCATTTAAACATAAAACATAATTGGGGGAAGACCGATGGATACGTTTGACTCATTGTACTGAAATCAGAAGAATGGACGAAGAAGAGTATCATCATTGGCATATAAAACGTACATATCACCTTATCAATTACATAGATAATGTATAACAGAGGTCTTAGGAATAACCCTTGAGGTACTCCGTTTATGCTAGTAATTGCATCAGATTCAACTTTGCCGACTTCAACATAGTGTAGATTTGATAATTCTGAAATACTGCCCAAAGTTTATGAATATTGTCAGTAACGTGGAACTTCTAATGTACCTGAACGAAATCACCGCGAGTATAGTTTTCGGAAGCATAGATCGATGAAAGATTTACCACCCTACGTTAGCCTCAAGCGGAGTAAATAGCTCACTATATTTGAATATCCGATCCAAATAGTATACATTTCAACATTTCGTAAACAGGCAATTGCACTGTTGAGAATGAATCATTGTACGTAACACAAACATAGGAGCACTTTTGTCCCTTTCGTGTAAAAGCAACTATCGGAATAATCTGGTATGCTCCGGTCTGTCTTGGAAAATAAACTCTATAGATTAGCCAATCGACTGGAATGAAAAACCAAAACGTATCTCACGCAATTTAGGATACCAGCACTGCTAAGTTATGTAATGATGCATGTGAACCGAACAGAACGAAACAGAGCTATCATTTGATAGACAACTCATTAAGTTTCAAAACCGAAAGCGAAAGTAAACACGGTCACGTTAGGATTCAGTGTAAGCAGCGGAATCTGAGTCACTCGTATGGTTGGTTGTAAATACGTAAGTCACTCAACTCGAGAAGATCGTGTTGAAGCGATTGTTGAACTATGAAACCACGTCTGTTTGCAACAAGTATTTCATTACGATCTATAATTTGATGATATTTTTCAATATAGTCGATAACATTTGATTTTGTGGTCACGATATGTCTCGATTTATTCTGAGTTATGGAATAAATATTAGTTGTAAGAATAAAATTTATCACCCTTTTCAGCTTTTTTTCAAGAATTATTTTTAATGTTTAATCGTGCAAGAAACTTTGAAGCGAATAGATACCCTGTCAATCGTAAGTGACAGAACTATATAACTCGATTTCTTGAACATTTGTAATAATTAGAGTTATTCTATAATGTTGGTGCCCATCATTGTGGCTTACTCCTTTTGAGAAGTCATAAATAAATGTTGCACAGAAACCCCAAAGACGTTATCTCAGCCTTGTAAACACAGAAACGTATGTTATACCTCCTGCACCTGAAGAGCATGAAAAGAAAGCCCGCTGAGGACTTTAAAAAAATGGGGAAATGGAACAAAATAGTTAAGACGCCCTCTTCTTCCGCACGGGCTGCACAAGCCTGATCATGGCTGTCATACCATTGATCTCATAAAATGTGAAGCCTTATTCCATATGGACTATTTGATGCTTAAAAGACTAGATGAAAAACATTTTTTAAAACCATTTTCAATTTGTAGTTTTCTTTTATGAATTAACTTAATGCTCGTATCTCAAGAAAATCAACTGATACTGCTCTGCATGCTGAATAGAAAGATTCCTGGACAATATAGAGTCTACCTAGCGTATCTTCATTCTTCATAGAAATCGGAAAAAGTTTTTTATAAAACGATATACAGTCGAAGCGTAGGTCATATTCTTCATTATGGTTCAACTTAGTAAACACTGCAGATAAAATGAACTAAACCACAGTTACCTTTAAATGTTTCACCTAACATAAAGTAAACGAGGACGATAGGAAAAATAGAAAAACGAAATATGGAAATCTTATATAAAACACACTGCTTTCGCGATACTCTGTGGACTATTGTTATGTTGTGTCTTGCAAGCATATTGTAATCATTCTTTATTAGCAAATTTATTTGACCTTAACGCCATAGCCATTTGCTAGTTCCTTTTGCTTTTTCATTTAATAACTTGGTTTATTGAATGACGACGGTATAGTATTGGAATACATAAATTGTTTTAGCTGAAGGATATCCGTGTTCAGCTGATGACATCCAAGGTTGAACGTATTTTTTACATACAATGATTTACGTTTGCTGTACTTTTTGTAGTTATTGTTTCACGGTTTACTAATTACAAATTCTATGTAATATTTTTTAGATTCATACCCTCAAAAAAATAGATATATTATGCATTCCTATATAAATATAAGATAATGCTACTTCTGCTATTCATATGTATAGCGCTATTCCTACCGATAAATACACCTGTGAAACCACAGACGTTTGAAAAAACTTTTAATAACGTTTCTGTGCCTTTTAACAAAGTAAAAAATACAATAAAAAATGTTTTAAACTCATTTATACTAGCAACAGTGAAATACGGAGGTACCGATATAAAAACTCCCAGTTGAGAATCCAAAAACCAACCATAAGGAAACATGGTCCAAATGTCGACTTAAAGAACATTGGTTAGATTATTTTTTAAAACATACATACATATACTACTAGTTTTGAAAAAACCAGATAGATTTCATAAAATTTTCTTAAAGGAAAACCACATCATGGATCTAGGTGTTTTTTTCCAGCTTTTCCTCTAATCTTGGTTATTATATTTTTATTTTTGTGATATTATATGCAAATACAGAATTTTCAGTTTATCCTCTTATGAAATATAACGAGTCATCTTTAATATCACCACCATTCCATATCAATTTTTCCACGGAACATCTGTATGGGTCCTTAACTTTTTGGTAATGCAGCCTCTGATGTAATAATAATGGCTGTTGTGAAAATTTTGCATGTTGACGAAACCGGTCACACATATTTTTATCAGGTTCTGAAGCTGTTTGATGTCGTCGATCTGAAGGACCTCTTTAGAGAATATCTCTTTACATTTCATAAGTGAACTTTATTATGGACACATCCAGTATTTGGATGAAACTAGAAAAAGCATTGAGTACTATAATACTCAAATACTTCAGACACAATCGAAACTAAAAATTCTAGATATGATTTCCTATGGTAAATTATAAGATACTAGATTTTTGTGAAGGAATGCAAATATCTATCCACATTATTGATATTAATTACTGGGTTCAGTATTATTCAGTAACAACGTCACAACAGACGATCCAGTTACGACAAAAAATCAACGAAATTGACATGATCGCTTGATCAGTCTTTACATTCAGTAGTTATAGGTTTTTGTTTTGTTTTTAAACGCAATCCAACAATGAACGGTACTTGAAATATCATTGACCACTTTACGAGGAATTTGTGAGCAAAAACAATACTTTCACTTCCACATTGTTACAGAACTTGCTGGAGTCTCTCGAATCATTCCGACCGTTTGCTTGAAGGATGCAAAAACTTGGTGCATATAATTCCATTTCATTGCGCTAAATCAAGTTTCATATAAAACATATCTTATAATTTTATTATAATATAAATCTCTTTTTTTTCACAAAATCTTCACTTGTCATTTTCTCATACAATAATCTTACTTATCACGCCAAGTGTAGGAGGAAGTATTGTAGCGAAAATAAGTTATATTAAAGGTATATTTTTTGATGTTTCATGACATATAATGGACAAAAAATCATGTCACTCATTTCTCTCGGTCAGTCTGGCGTCTGTCCCTTAATTCTTTTCCTCTCTATAACTAAGAAAGTTCCATCCGGATTTTGATGAAATTTTGACACTAGGGCAAAAAAGCTTGGAATTTTTTTAATATGTGCAGTAGCGGCGAGGTAGTAGCAAAAACGATAAAAATATTTAATAAAACGTCAAACTTCGTTTTCGGGGATTTCCAAGGCTCCTGATCATTTTCTAAATAATTTGTGTTATTTATGTTTTTTATAGATGTAATTTTATGGAAGACTTTGATTGTAACTTATATCTGTTGATTCACTGGATGTAAGTTCTGGATATGGATAGAATGGCAGCTCTGAAAACGCATCAAAATCTTTAATAAAACCTTTTTTGAAGAGTCTTAATTGCAATTCCGACATTTTTTATGATCCATTTTCAGTTAAAATTTGAAAATAAAAAGAAGAAACCTTGTCTCGATAAGAAATTCAAATGGCTTAAATTTATTTCAAACATACACAATACACTTCTTCAAAACTACTATGTTCAAGTCGGATGTATCGTGAAATTCCACAGAAATTGGAAAAATTCTAATTTTTTACCATCCATTCGTTTTAAAATGTGAATATTAATCTACCTAACAAGTACATATTATAACGGTATGGATGCTTACTAACATAATGTATAATAAAATTTTTAATTTTTACAAACTAAATCGTCGACTGGATGGCGGAAGCATGTTATTCAGATTGGTGAGGACATCGACCAAATTGAGGAATGTGGATCTACAAATGGAGTTCAATGTAACTCAACCCTGACAAAAATGTTGCGACACCAGCTGTGGAGGTTAAGGGACGCCCAATGCTTGAATTATCAAGTTTCTGGGAATTAAACATCTTCCGCCCTAGGAAGTTGTATTATCTGGAACAACTACTTCCAATCTACAAGGCCCATTCAGACCATCGCTGGAGTACTTCTCGCATGTGTCGGGATACGCTCCCAAGTAGACTCTAAAGCTTTTGGAGACTCTACGTCTAGTGGATGAGCTGATGATGATTTTTTAAAGCTCCTCCACAGTCTAGGATATCGAAGCAGTGTGGGTGATCTATACTCATCATATGAGATAATCTAAAAGTCACGTATTTGCACATAAGCTACCCTAGCCTAAGTCTTTCAACTTCTATTATCCTTCCTAAAATTTATGTATCTAGGCATTTTTTTAAATTTATAATCTGTTACAGAAATACTTTGTGTAAGATTAGTTATCTATATGCTCTCATTATTATTATAATATTGATTGCCATAATACCTGTTTCAAGTTTGAACAGTGTGTGGCACACCATATATAGTATGCAAATTCAGAAAATATATATTTATTTCATCATTCCTGCATAATGATAGTAGTGTTGCTGGCCTTGTTAATAACTTGATATGTATAGAATCCATAACAAACCATTCAAAAAGTTTCCATTATCTTATACATTTTCAGACCAGTGCCAGTATCAGAGCTTGCTGAAAAAAGTATGTACACAATCAGCTGCTTTAATATTTTTCTGCACGATTGAACATACAAGACGATAGGAAACATAAGATACAGAAATTATAACTAAATCTAGATTACACCGACTTTACCACATACAAAAATTCAACTTCAATGTATAATATTGTCTTTTCGTCCTTCGATTTAATTTTAAATTCTACACTAAATTTGTTCGATTTGAATGATAAGAGCTCATATATGGAAATATACAGAATAAAAGAGGCATGTTCGTATAACATATTTGAAAATTGATTCAATTCAATTTTTGAATTTGCAAAATAACCTTCACTGGATATACTGGATGTTTGCACCTCATGTTACTATCTTTATAGATTAGCTGGTTTAAACGTAGGTGTGCTTACATTTAAGTTCTTCGTACGTCAAACGAGACCAAAGTGTTCAATTGAGTCGATCATTCGTATTAAAAATGACTAATTCTACAGGCGAAACGTTACCACATATATGCCTACCATAGAATGAATGACAGTAAAACATTTTCATGTATCAAAATAAAGAATTTTGACCCTAAGTGCATTTATAGAAAATAAAAAATTCATGATAAAATACTGTCATATTTAACTTCGAAACATTCATCTCTAGGTGTCGCACAAAGTGGCGCTGCCCATTGGAATCTTACGAATTCAATGAACCTAAAAATCACTAAAACTAAACTTTTTATTATCAAAATTTTGTTAATAATCAGCAAATTGATTATAGACCCATTTATTGTTTCATAAGCATCTTTTAATATAATGACTATATGAAGTGAATGTTCATACAATCTTGCGGCTGGTTACGTTGGTAAGATTAAAATGTATAGCTCTACTCTACATAATTTTATTGCGTATACTTTTTTGTAGTGTAATTCCTCATATCGAACTTAAGTAGCTAATGATTACAATTATCAGGTACAAACATACAAAAACAAATGTTATCAACACTAATCCTACCTCATAGTAAAAAGAATTGTTTATGAAGTTGACGTAAACATCACTCCGACAGTCGTATAGTAAAATCAGTTTTTTCGATAATATAATGTAATTAAAAATACTAAAAACTAGCATTTATTAGTATGCAATACAAACCTACTATTTCGATCTATCCCGTGTCTTGAAGACCTTAGTGTAAGCGATGTGTTTGAAGTATAATATTTGTGTGTGAAATCTAAAGAAATTTTAAGCATTCTCTTTGACATAATTTTATTAAAGTGTTTCTTTTTGAGAAAGTGCGCCCCTCACTATTATACTCCAATATTATACTAATAATTATTGAGTAACAAACATGGCTTTAGTCTTTAGGTTTTATTATCAATCTGCATTATTAAAACATTTAAAAAAAAAAATATATATATATATATATAATATTAAATTTTAAATTAGGGATATATATATATATATATATATATATATATATATATATATAATGTATGTTAAGATAATGCATAATTGCATATCATGCTTGATGATTTTGCATCATTTCAACCTGCTGTACCTGGAATTCTCCTATCTGTAATTTTAATTTACTTCAAGGAGATATTAAAATCACCATTAAGAGATAGAGTTTATGAACCTGTTGTGAATTACACTGCACTCGACACTTTTAATCATCAACCAACAATGACATTTATAATTTTCGAATATCTGATTTCTGTTTTCTACAATAGCCTTTGATCGTGACAGGTGTGAGCAGCCGAAACGTTAGTAAATATATTCCAGTCAATTTAATGTAGCTATTAATTAGCCAGTAGAATATATAATGAACAGGATGGTGATAATGAGTACCAAACTAGTCTGTAGGTCTCGTATAGGTACATCAGGTAGTCGTGATCAAAAGTGTTTACAAAATATGTAAAATAAGTCTATAGGTGTGATACTAAGGCAGTTTCAGCTACTCAAACATAACTGCATATTAGTTATTCTCAACGAATGACATGACAAATAAGAAAAATATTTGATGAATTATCAGAAGTGATCATCATGTGTGCAAATGTTCTGGTTTGATAAAAACACAGTTTTATCTCGATTTAATGAGTAAAGGAAACGATAAAATTTAAATTAAAAGCAACTTGACAGTACCGCGACCTTTTTATTTTTAATTGTACTTTTTGGTATAAGCTGATTGATTGTACGTTTGGAAATTGGCGTGATTTCAATTATAAATTGATATTTTACTCAAAGCAAATACATTAATCAATGTTTAAGTCCATATTGCTCGTACATTCCTTTATTCGTTTCACTTTTATTGTAGGTTGCATTGTAAGAGAAAAAGGTAACATAAAACTTGAATACTGATCCACAAGATTTAGAGAGAATTTAAAGTAATAGAGGAAATAAATATAAAGGCACAAGTTGGAGCCACACTGGTATGAATCTTGGCCGAGAGTAAAAGTGGGCAATTTTGAAATGAGTTACCTATGTGAGCTTCAATAAGGAAGTGCGAGTTTGAGAGCTCTTTCAAGAATGTTGTTGCCAAATAGCGAAGACACAACAAATTGAGTCTTATCTCCCAAATCTATGAAACCACATTTCTGTGTGAGAAACATTTAGTAACGTTTCGGCTCCATATACACATTTACAATCCTTTCCAAAGTTTGAAATATAAAAAATAAAAATTGAATTGATGTTAATACTAATTGGAAAACTATTTATATGGTTTGTGTGGTTGTGAACTTGAAAGCTGGGATTTTGGGAAATAAATGCCATGATAGATAAATTCTTCACACTGACAGTCTTTGCTTCTAAATATGTGGGTTATGGAATAGGGTTTTTTCGATTTTCCAAACTGTATACATTCAACCTTTGCAGATGAGCGTCAGTTTGAACCAAAGCTTTAATATTTCTTTTTGTTACAGACACACTGCCTAGAATCCAATGAATCCATAACTACTATTGTGCACAACTAGTACCTTACCTTATGGGTAAGACATAAGAGGTAAGTTCCATTAGAAGTGATGGACGTTTCCTCATTTCTTTATTATCTAGAAACTTTTAACCTCGGAAATCATCCTTACTTGTTAGACATGAATGGTTGTCCTCACATGTGCCTTTAAAATACAGAATTAGTAGTAAATCTTACAAACATATCCTTTTATGTTTGAAAATATTATTATTAAATGTTATGAAGTTCATGTATTTTACTACTGAGATATTAACTTAAACATGTCCATTCTATAATTGCAGCCGGTCCAAAGCCCCCTAAAATATATTTAGCAATGCAAAAAATAAACGAGCAGTTAAAGCACTCAGAGGAAACGCAAGCCACGCGCACTTGCATGAGTATTAAATGTCTGTCCAAACATCACATCATTTTCTTCCTACATGCTTTGAAAACATCTAAGCTCAAATATTTATATGAATTGCTTTTATGACAATCCTTGAGACACCTGATGTGATAACTCTGACGTTATTTTATCAAACTTTAAAACATATACTTATCCTAAAGAAGAAATGAATATGATTACAATATGTCCCTTCTAGTGCGCAAAAAATAGAAACATATCAAACTTTAAAACATATACTTATCCTAAAGAAGAAATGAATATGATTACAATATGTCCCTTCTAGTGCGCAAAAAGTAGAAGAATAACACTTTCATATTGAGTACTATAAAATGTAACAATACATTTTAATAAGAAACTTTTTTCGAACAGTTTACTGGTTTGTTGTTGCTTTACGTTATAAAAAAACTGAAAAGTCCAACCGGAATTTCAATCGTTTACGGCACTAATCTGATTTAATACACTTCTTATGGAACTGTTCAGAATTCTTGCTCGTAGTATGAAACTAAACAGGTAAACAAGTTTCAATTACTTATTCAATAAAAAAAATCCCTTATACATTGTAGTATGAAAGGTTTATATAATCTATTATATGAAAATCAGATGAGAATGAAAATGAATAAGAATTCGGAAATAGTCTATAAAACGCTCTTAAACCTTTATTTGCATTGAAGAGTTAGTCATAAGGAATCTTTTCAGTTTCGTTACGTCACCATATCTGCTTCTTCCGTTTCGATATACTAATTTTTCACATGAGTATACTATGGTTTCATATCATAATAGGGTAACATTCTAGATCCACTTGGCCTACGTCATTTTAGCAGAGCTAATATTATGACTATAACTACTTATATATGATATATGATTAAGGGTGCTAGTCTGAAGTATTTGTCCTTTTAAAGACAAAATGTACATCCAAATATACTCTTGACAGACCTAGTACAGTTGCGACTATAATAACAAAATAAAGTAGCACACGAACCGTGAGGGCGATGTGAATGTCAGTCAACACTTGAATACTGTTATTACTACACCAATAGGAAAAATTCTCAACCCTCCTATTATTATCGACGAGAGATCTTATTTTTTCCCTGATTTTACCACTATAAATCTTTTCATTCCTTTGAAAACCTATAATCGCGTTGCACTCCTACATATCCTTTTGTCTTTTAAAATTATTTTTATTTTGACTAATTTCTGATAAACTTTTCTGTACAGCATACTGTTCTTATTACGTGTTAGTACTAATAAATATACGCATTTTTTGCAGTGTACCATGGTAAAGAAGAATGATTTTCCATCAACATTTACGATTGATAACTTCAGCTCGACGTAAGTATGGATATACCTATCATATTACAAAAACGCTATTTAAAAATAAGTGAATAGACAAATATTTTATTTTTTCAACATTTGGTAAAGTAAAATATGCATGTAAGATTCTCAAACAAAGCTCTAATTCAATAGCTCAAGAACAAGTTATCGAAAAAAAAAATTATGGGCGCCTACCTGTATTCGAAAAAAGCTTCATTTAAGTATTTTGTTACACTTCGAGGAACATCTGCTTTTTCAAATATTCCTTTTTTGGCTTTCTATAATATCTTATCCCAAATATATAATAAATATTCATTTAAGGAGCAGACTAACGATGGAAGTATCTATCTAGTAAATAATGAATATCTAGCACATCCCTCACTCTTTCTCCCTCTCTTTCTCTCTCTAGTCGTTCCTCAATTCTTGAGGTGATTTCGAAGAGTTTCTCTTTGACGATTCCTCTATACGTTTTGAGCATGTTCGAGTCTAACCTGTTTGTAAGACTGACTAATAATATTCTTTTCTATCTATTTCCTTTGCTTTGATTGTCTTTCTTCGTCTTTCCTTTGTATATTGATATGAGTATAAAAAATGATGTTTTCATTTATTACGGATTAGTATGCCTGGAAATCTTGTAATTAATAGCAATTTATGTATCAGTTACTTATGATATGCTTGGAACTCAATTATAACTATGGGCTTATCAATTCTATCATATTTATCTTTCAGAGCCACATTAGCAAATAATGACCAGATTAAATCACCGGTTACATCCACCAAAGCCAGCTTACATGATGAATACAATCCATATGATAATAGGTCACTGGAACATCCAAACTCGTAAGTATAGTGGTGATGGTAAATTTTCTATCGACGTCAGGCACACAATAACAATTCATTGTAGTAGATTGGGAAGCTATATACTGTTTATAACTGAGTACGAATCGGTGTTCAGCAGATTGACTATGTCCCTTCCTGCTTGAATATGTTGTCAAATGACGCTGAATGCCATACTTCTCATACGTTCATTATTCTTCATGAAGGGTATGAATACGATAATCTACTAGCTATACCATTGTCTGTTGTACTCAGAATGTTATGAGAACCCCTCTTAGTGTTACTTCATCTGTACAAGCGAAAAAGTGGTTGAAAAATTGGACGCGTTTTTTTTACTTATCGCTCATATTTTGTATAGCTTCCTATGATAAAAAAATCAATTTTGTTGTGTCTTTGATCAAAGACAAGTCAAACTACCAGCAATATAATATAATAAAATAAAGTTAAGCTCTTGCTCTATTTCATCAAAATCTGTGAAGTGGTCACTAAAATTAGGTAGTGAGAAAAAAGGCAACTGACATATAAGCCGATAGACTGGCAGTTTAAAACAAAAAGGACTAAAAATGTTAGAGAGCACGTACGAATGGTAAATCGCTAATTGAAAAACATTAAAAAAAGTGCAGTTTGTCCTTTTTGAAAATTCTACGGTGCAGTAGTGTCAACAGTTGTAACAACACTTCATAAACTTGAAAAAATATTGTGTAAAATTATACTTAACAAAAGAAATACAAAGGGAATTTGATAGCTTCTCCAATTTTGAATAGTTTGAGTGTGGTGCCATCGATGCTTCAGATTCGCTACAATCATGAAAAAAAAAGCGATCAATGATTTAAAAAAGTTAAATAACAAAATTTGACATATTTTTTAGCTTTCTATAAGCAAACTCAAAGTGACAATATGTTACTGTTTATATCAGCAATTTTTCGAAGCTAACTTGATTCAAATGAAACATGCAAAATTTTCCACTGTAAATACTGGAAGGTAAATAATTAATAACATTGATTCACAGTTAATAGATTCAATAATAACATCGTGTGTTTTGACGGAAGATTTTTAATTGACGTGGTATTTTTCAACGAATTCTTTCTCACAACAAGCTAATATCTCAAAGGACCACGAGTTAGTATAATTAATCCAAATCCTCTTCAGATTATCTTCATCAAGTTAATCGGGATTGTTTATATATTTGCTAAACGAAACTAAAGTCAAGTACCAAGATTATCATAAAGTAAGGGACGCACTTCAGCGTATGATGTTTTTTAACAAAATAAATGAACAAGATGATTAAAGATGATGAAATAAATTCGATTGGTTGAATAATGGGATTTTTTCTTTCCAACACTGCTTAACGCAAATATTCGATCTGTTGTCAATTTTGCTGAGCTGTAAAATCACAAATCGTTCCTCCAACTTGCTTTTTTATTGAATTGAAGCAATTATGCTGCTTCCTAATAGAGCTTTTAATTTTTCCTGCAACGCTGGTCGTGTTCTGAATTTTTTCAAATAATCTCGCCGCCAATAATTCGCTGGGTTAAGATTGGACGATCTTGTAGACCCCTAACTTACAATACACCTTCGTATAACAATTGATAATAACAATATATTTTTCTTCAACTGGCCAATCCATATGAGAGGCTGCTGTTTTTTTATACAAAAAATCCAGTCCTCGAACCAACTAGATTCTATTTAACTTTGTCTACCAGCTGGATTTTCTAAAATTATATAGGAATATGCTCATATGCCTCCTTATAAAAATAAGGGAGATGCATATGAGCAAGATGAAACGGACATCACCACCCCTTACTGGGATTTGAAAGAAATATTTTTATCTTAACGTGTACTTCAACAATTTTTTTTCAAATGCTTTCAAGCCCTTAATTACATTTTTATCTACTCATTTGCAAAAACACGATCTAAAGACATTGTTTCACAAATGAAAATTCTTTTTGTGACAGATAGTACATTTAAACTACCCAAAGATTCGTTAGGAAGAATATGCCCTGTTCTGTTTCTATACAGCTTATCGTATTTTCCACAATTGCATCGGCGGCTCATTTATGTGACTGACATACTACTTTACAGGTTCCTTGGTGCGCTTATACACATAGTGAAAGCTTCGCTTGGCTTAGGAATTTTATCAATTCCCAGAGCTTTCAAGACAGCAGGCTTACTTGTAGGATTCATAGGAACAGTCATCATAGGTCTAATATGCACTCACACAGTTCATATATTGGTAAGTAATTTCAGCCCAATTGAAAATGTTACATTTATTTTAAAAAAATAGAATTCCGGCTTATTTGAAGTTTCAGCTGCAAATTTGCCGAAAGTATTGCTGCATCCGAAAATACTAGCTGGCAAACTAGTTACACATTTTTCGAATTGATATCAGAAAAGTTAGATTGATTGCCAGGTTTGTTCAGATACTATCAATGGCGAAAATGCAAAAACTACTAAACAATTCTAATTGTGTCACGTTTACGCTTAGTCATTAATGTTACGTGACTCCAATTAAACTTCGAAATTTACGTATTGATAAGAAAATGAATTATTAGATGCTCTAAAATTATGCAGCATTTTAACTACGCCCTAAAATGATCAGGGTAATGAGAAATGTAGTAAATAAAGTTTGGGGATATCAAGATCGTACTCTACATGACATGACAACGTTTCGCACAATATTAGACGTATTGCTCCTACCTGCATATCAATTTATTTCTTTCACAATTATCCCACGTAATTTCTCGTTACTACTTTACACGCATAAGTGGGAGACGGGTATTGCAGTCACAAAAAGATGATATATTCAGCACCCTCAAAACTTATTCTGAAGATGGTCAAGCATATCGGAAACGTCAAAAAATATGAAGAATTAATCCCGAAAGTTTTCACCTTTTCCATCCTTGTCGCAATAGCAAACCAATGGTATTTTCCATGAGACAGCCGAGCGAAAACGACAGACAGACAGAGCGACAAATTCAAGTCACATTATTTTCCGTGACGTATATGTCATAAAACACAAAGAAAATCTAATATCTTGATTTCGAAATTAATCCCAATTATATTACGCCCACTTAAACAGTCTGCTAATGTATCCGAAAGGTGAAGCTTGCTTAATAGTATATATGTCGTTATAGGTAACAGTCAGGCCAGTAAAATTGCATTGTTCATTATGTTATATTCACTGGTCACTTTAGGACCTCACCTTGTTCTTCCTCCGTTACTCGGATTCTTATGTCGATGTAACGAATATGACTTTATATGGACGTTCGACCATACCCATTTCTAAATGTTAAATTAATTATTTCTTAGTACCTATCTTCCTCTCATAATTAAACTGAAAATAGCGTATGATCGCAAATACTTATTGCCGACTACCAATGAACAATAAATTTAGTCATTGCATTTTTTTGATTTATCATGTTTTGTTATTAGGAGTCAGTAAAATATGTATGATGTATTCACTTCTAAGTGTAGTTGTCATATTTATCTTTTCCTGCTCGTGAAAATATCGAATTTCTATTTTATTTGGAATGTTTCATGTCTTACTCTATAAATTAATTTCTTAATTTCATGAAATTACGATGGACAAAGCAGTTCCACGTAATATTTTCAACGAGGCAGAGCAATGTTGATTTTTCATTTGATTTTTTTCCAATTTTTCACAGACAGTAAGTAGTTGTCAAAAAAATAGTCATTAATTTGATTCGAAAACTTTCCGTATTCAAAAATGATTTATATTCTTTGAATTAAGTGAATGATTTTTCGAAACTCTGTACTAGACTCTACAAAATATATGAGAACTTACCAGCATAAACTCAATTCCTACACACAAGCACTAGATCCAGATAGGTGAAGGTGGTAAAAAACTATTTATCAGACAGTAGGTAAACATATGGAATACCTTGCAATATTACGTATGTTGTCTGTAAATCATAAATATGTTTTTATTATTGGCTTAAGTTGATCTTGTCTTATCAATAATCGCCTACTGTCAATAAATTGGTTACGAGAAATCACAATACAAATCAGCTTTACTTATAGAAGATCAGTCAGGATAGACCAGTTATAGATACGGAAGGAATCAAGAATTCTACAAAAATAATTCGTGTACAATTACTTTGGATTTAATGTATTTCCTTTGCATTGACTCCGAAAAGTTCCAGTTTACCTAAAATGTGAATTAGTCATTTTTTTTAAATTGGAATATAATTTGTAATAGATATGAAGTATACACATATTCTACACGTTGAAATCTATAGCTTCATTTGTTTCCTCATTATTTACTTATACCTAGTGTTGTTAAAAAATGTCTATATATTTCCAATGTATCTGGAAATATTTCACATAAATATGTTCCTGGAAATATTACAATACTACAATTTTGTAAGTTCACGGTGACAAATTCACGGTGACAAATATATTCTTTAATAAAATAATGTATATTTATGATACAGGCAAATAACAGTTTCACTATTGAGTTCGCTCATACCTTTTGAAAAGATATTTATAATTCAATTTTTCATCTGCAGCACCTTGATTAAGGTTGCAGGGGGTGCCGAAGCGTTAGTACAGCAATTTACTCAAAGGCATCTGATTTTATTATGGGACCGCTACAAACATAAGATTTTGAAATTTGCATAATAATAATTGCCTTTATTTTTCCACACGTAAACACCTATAATATCAACAGTCAACGGTAGCGTCGCGTACGGTGGCGCTGCCCATTGGCAACTTACGAAGTCAAGTTCCTAACACTTGAACTGCCTTGCGGTGGCGACAGATGTCCCTTACGACATCTGTTAACAAGGGAGAACTGATTTACAGTCACATTCCTTGTTCTTCGTTAACACTATTTACACCAAAGGAGTGATAGATGGATTTTTCCATACTATTGGAAATGTATGTTACAATAATAATAATAAGGATCCAGGAACTGCATTTTTCATAGATTGTAGCATATCCAATCACAATAGATTCAAACATAAGCAAGCTGCGAAACTTCTTTGTACATATGATGTGATTTAGATAGTGGCCCAAAATAGCATAATATTTTCCAGGTATACAATTAATAACATATTTAGTTAACCAGCGTCTGAGACATCATGTCACTCCAAACATCTATAGAAAATCCTCTCGTAGACAAATTCTTCAAACATTGCAAAAACAAGCAAGTGTACTTGAGTATCTACGAGGGAAAAATTTTAATCTCATTATACCGTTGAATGTTCTTTGCAAGCGAATTACAGCGTGGGAAGTACTAAGTCATTCTACTTGTGCTCCATTTGTTTAATTCTTCCAAATAAGTACTGCATATTTCTTATCGACTGGACTATATAGACGCGTGGTATGATTTTTTTAATATTAAATTATATATTGAAATTACATCGTCTTATATCATATTATTTCATAACGGAAGATACCATAAATGGTTTACGTTCACTAAATAGGACTTTTGTTATGTCACCAGTGCAGTTCAGTGTATGCGCGAAATCTGTACGAAGCCTAACTAATAAAAGACACTGTTATAAAATGGTCGTTGCATTATATTCAGAAAGATAATTATCTTTTTATATAACATCAATGTTGTGCCCTGAAGATTATGGGCAATCTGTATACCATGGATCCTTTGACCACTCGAAGCATCTTCAAACTTCATGTGAGAAATGAAAGTACCCCTCACACCTTTCCAGAAGAGAACAAGTTGTCTTAACTCGCTTAGGAATAGGGCATAGTCACATAACGTCATCTTATTTACTACTTGGAAATAGAGCAACAAGGTGCGAAGATTGTGATTCGATTCTCTCGATTTCACATATTCTTTTGGAGTGCTCAATGTACTCAAGGGCTCACGTGCATTTTCAAATACCCAATACATTGAAACAATGTTTCGATAGCAATGCAAATATTGTTAACGTCCTTAACTTTTTGAAATCAATTGACGTTTTCCTCAAACTATAATTCCCTTTTGGGGAATATGTGTGTGAAAAATCAATAGAATGATTCCATTTTCATAGTGCAAAACAATAAATTATCACAGTTTGAACCTTGGATTAATAGGTTAGCAAACAATGTATAATACTCAAACACAATATAACAATTATTCAACCAAAATATAGATAATGTTCACTTTTTCACATGCACGCGCTCTGGTGGCGCCAAGATATGATTACAATGCAATCGGTTCCCTATTATATTTTGACTTCAAAAAAATTCTCTTGTTTCAACTTCGTGAAGAAACAATGTTCTAACTTTACACTTATAGGGCTTAAACGTAAAATAGTTACATCCAGATAAAAATATTATTACGTAATCTAAAGTACTTCGGTTATAGATAGAAAACAGCAAAACTCACTTTATTAGATATTCTTCTGATTCTATGGAATAGCAAAGCTTACATTTATAAATTTTTTTGTGAAATTTTACACTCCGTTTTGTAGTGATAAATGAAAAATTGGCTTAGACGTACGAGCCTTTATCTTATTTATCTAATAAACAGTATTCTTAACATCTGGCATAATGCACACAACAAAGCTACTCACCTTTATTCAATAATTAAGTAATTATGTCTGTTGATTACAGGTGAGAGCCTCACAGAAGGTATGCGTGAAGATCAAAGCGCCGAGCTTGGACTTTGCGGAAACGGCTGAAGAGACTTTCAAAACCGGGCCCGCATTCCTTAGGGGCTGGTCATCCTTTGCAAGGTCAGTTTACATACATGTTAGCAGCTGTACAATGCAGAAATTTCCTCATAACCGAAGGACAATCAGCAATTGTATACCTTTTTATACCAGAAATAAATGTTCTACTGCAATTAAAAGAATGGATTCAATATTCACTCAGTAATCAGTTATTCTATGGAATTACCTTGAAGACCTCAAATTGAATCTGTTTATTTCTTGCGAGTCTATGATCGACGAATTCAACGCATACTTAGTTTAATTTTTGTTATATATAACTTATATAACTGGTCCACATTCTGATGTATGATTATCAGTTTGTTATATCTACTCACATTTTGATATGACTTATTGTTTCACAGTAGTGTTCTGATATACATTTGATTAATATATTATATGATGATCCTCGTTGTTTAAGGTATAACTCTACTGCCAGTAACCTGCCGGGGTATAGGGGTAATATCTAATTGTGTTACGATATTGAAAACAGCAGTTAGCAATTCTTTAATTGACCAATAAATATGCGGGGGTCGTCATGCATTGAACTATATTTTCAATTCCTTTGTAATTTTTTGTATTCGCAGGATGACATAATCTCGTAACAGTTACAGGTATCGTTCACAAGTATCAGTTACACATACTGCCTCGTCATTAACTTTTTATCCTTGAAAGTATATAAGACTTCATACCATACCCCTTACTGTATGGTGACCTCACAAATGCAAAACCAAATCAAACGTAAACGCAAAGAAGGCGCGTGATCCTGAAATTCAAATTGAATAATATAACAAAAGACTCCACGGATCTGTTGGCTTCAAGCAAATAGCATTGATATTTAGATAATCTAACGGATGTAGTAGAATATCCATATGTATCAATCTATTTGAATATATACGTAAATATGTAGTGGATAATCATATACTGCTGTTAGTCTTTTGCTATAATAATGAATTGTTTAAGAAACACAACAGTCAATCATGCGGCATTGAACGGTATAAACATGCTTACCTTCACCTATTTTGCTAAACACTGTTCTACTCTTTAAGTATTCATTACATTATCTTCTTAGATTGTACCTGCTTGCGTTAGTTTTACATGGTGTGTGTGCTTAAGCTTTTTAGAATATTTTTTTGTTTTCCAATGAATCCTTAATTTTTTGGATGAAGGTTACGTTTTAAGGTATTGGTCCCAATTATGATTCTCAGGAATATTGTAGATGTATTCAATTTGAATTTTGAAAATGGGGTATGCGTACAGACAGCTTATAAGGTAAGACCCAAAACACAAATTTGAATAATCATCATTGGGACAAAAAATAATAGACTAAGATTATCACTTACAATATAAGCTTCTAATGCGAAACAGCTCATTCAAGTTTTCGAGGAAATAGTAGACATATAGATACATACATTTAACAGTAAAAACACAAAAGTTGAATCTCTTAGGGCGATTAAAATTCACGAATGTTTGCGTACTTTTATTCTTGCTACTTATTCAATTTAGTCAGGCCCCATAAAGACAGTGATTTACTTACTATATTATAGAGTAGAGATTCTGGTGGATTTGATAACAATAAACAAACATATTAGTTTTTATGTTGGTACCCGAGGTCCGCAAAAAGCTCCAAAGGTGGCCTACTTGCCTGGCTTCGCCTCCTAATGACTACTACCGATACTACTCTTTCATAAAATGTCTTTACTAACCGGAAAATGGAATTTCCGAAGGAAAAACGCATATGAAGAATCACTTCTCAGTTTTCAGCACACACCAGGTATAAACGATACGGGCGATGATGTAAATACAGCAATCCGTACCTCATACATAATTCGAGATTGAAAGCAAAACCACTTTGCCGACGCTAACGGAATACCATAAAAGTTGCTGTTATATTCAGCTGTTTCGTTTCGAAAAGACCGCAAAAGCTGTGGTTATCTGACAGATACCATCTTTTTATGTTAATTCGGATTGCGTGAAATAAGAACACGTTTACTTTCAACGAACTCGCGTACTGTCTTATTGACGGTATGGATTTTGATGGCGATTTGCCGTACTGGTTTTTTATTCTTTGCGGCTGGATTTGGTTACACTACGCCCTCTTTAAATAAAATTATACCAAGCAGCACACTTCTTTCAATATTGATTAGGTATAATTGTCAGAGAAACTCGGTAAACTATATTTTTCATACACTCATACATTATTCCTATTATATTCCTTAGAGTCAGAAACTCATCATATCATGTTTGCATTGCCAGATCTACGAAATATCTTGAGAATACCAACTTATTCCTTTGGTTCTTTAAATAGTACACATTTTTTTGGGATTCGGGATAAGTAAAGAAATGTGGTTTTTGGGAGATGGTGAGTACTGGTAATGGGTTGGTTTTTCTTGCTACTTGACCTTCCTCCGCGGGTTTTATCACTGGTTATTGAGTGATTGACGAAGGACCACCAGATTCTCTGGTCAATATGTGATATAATATTACTGCTAACTGGTTCTTACAGGCACGGTACATTTAAATCAATATAATAGCGAGATGGCTCGGGAAGAGGGCCACTGATCATACGCTTAGCATCAATGCTTTCATTCAACTGAAAAAACAAATTAGGCGCGCGCCCTGTTGCCAGTGTTGCCATTTGCATATGATATTCTGGTATTCATATACAAGCTTTGATATTGGTCTAAACAATAATATAATAATTAGTATTTTTTATATTGGAAAAACTTATACAATGGAAAGATCAAGTGAACGTATTTTGATCATTTGCTGGAGTAGGATTTCACTTTTTATAGATAAACTCTCGCAAAATCAGAAGGCTTATCTAAGCTCCAGAAGAGCCGTGAGAGTATACGCGTCTATTCACATTAACCTTAACATGTTGTAAAAAGTATCTGTTCCTTGAGTGGGAGAGAGCCAACAGCTTGCGAGACGCCACCCAAGCAAGACGGGCAATATGACCACGCCAGGACGCGTTATTAATGATGTAAATTCTAAGACGATTGATGGAAGATTACTCTAATAATGGACGTTCTTCCATCTCCACGGCTGACAGAGAGACATGTGATTTTTTTATGTCCATTAAAAGCACTTTAACGCATCGATTTTCAGTAAGATCATATTTAAAGAAAAATAAGTTGTTGTTACCAAAAAACAGAAACAGCTCAGCCATATAAAAACACAGTAATAATATCCACAATAGAGATTTTTTGCCAGGATCTCTGGTATTTATTCTGTGAATTATGTTAAATTACCATAATTTACACTGTAAATTATAATGCCGAACAACACTAATATTAACAATATGGATATGTAATTTGGACACACACACAGATTTTTTTATTTTTTAAGTATAGTCATCCGCAGTCAACATCTTTAGAGCAATCAAAGCTTTTGCAATACTTTTTTCATTGGAATATGTTAAAATTTTAGCATAATACTGAGCTTATACTTTCTGAAAAAGCTTGTACAATATAGCAAAGGCAATGACCACAACCGTGGTTTTATAGGTAGGATATGCTACTCCTTATAGCATAACAAATAGCTGTATAAAAATGGCACACCTACAATTTTTTCATTCACTATCTATGAATTATTCAGCAGAATCTCCATCTCGTCGGTTTGTTATTCCAAGTGATTTAGCTATATATTCATAAGATCATAATTCTATTCCAAGAAATTATTTGAAAATGTAAGCCACAAGTAATGAGATTATATTATTATTTCCATATCATGCAAAAAACAAATTGAGATTTTATTTAACTTTAATTTAAATTTGGGATTGTAATTAATCAATTTTTGTAAATTTTTAGAATACTAAGAGGTATGATATCCTTCAGGTATGAAAAATTGATTTTTTATGTCTTTTTAGTAGACTACATACTCTTACTTGTACAATATAAAAGGTGTAAAGGTGTCTGCCTGCGTATGACGACTAGTACCAAAAATATGGAGAAAGTAATTACATGTCTCTATTATTTCATATTTTTAAGCGATTTGTACAAATAAATATAGACTTATTATTTGCACATGCAAACCGCCCGAGACTATGAATTGAACCAGATTAATAATATCGTCGATTGGGTGAAATTGTAAAGTTCATCAATGTATCCTTGAATGTCATTGTTTAAAAGCATTCAATTTATTAGTCACGTGCTCAGCATATCACAAGAATAAGAACACCAGGCCAAGAAACAAGTGATTATTTTAAAACATAGTTCAGTTATCTCCAAGGTATTTCAATACATGTGCAGACAATATATGAATAGCTTCCATTTTCGTATCCCCCGTTAACGCATAACTTGCTCCGGCAATTTTTACTGTTATGTAGGTTCTGCACTATTTATTAAGATCATAATTAGAGACATCAAAAGAAACTCATCAAATTCAATCACGGAACAAAATCAAATTGAAAGAGTCCAAGAGTAAGATGTTGGGAATTTGGGAAAATTTTATGGATCCTGGATCTAATATGCAGAATTGTTATTCGTATAATTCGTTGATTAAAAGTTTCCATTACAGTTGAAAGCATGGAAAAAAACAGCTACAGGTTACACTGGGACAAAATTTAATACTTCTTAATGTTCGAAGGTTTTTCCATTTGCCTGTTTATGATATAAAAAAGTACAATTCATGTATACATTAGAAGACTAGAGACTGAGTAAATACGATTACGCTGAAAAAGTTAATGGAAAGATCTTTGAATCCTACTAACACTGAAGATTTTTTAGGAGTAATTGTTATTGTAATATCGTTGATTATTTGAAACTGGAGGCAACACGGGAAAATTTTAAATAAATATTGGTTTTGAGACCATAGTAGCTTATCTCTAAGTCAATTGGTAAATAGTTAAATTTTGGGTTTTCATAAACAGTAATGAAAACGGAGGAAAAAGAAAAAAATACTTTATTGCTGCTCAAAATATTCTCCTGTTAACTGAAACTTTCCTTCTTTGAACTTTGTTTCTCAAAAAAAAAGTCTCTGAAGGCTCCGACAGTTTCTTGGAATTGCTGTACACGCATTTTGTTTCCACGCCAATTGAAGTAATTAGGAAGTAAGAGAAGTAAAATTTAAATAACAATTCTTACATAATCATAAAATGACTATATAGCTTCTTTAAAAAATTGGCACAAGTATCTTGAGACTGTATTTCACGTTATTGAAAATTTTGATAAGATTCTTTCCTTCGATGTTTAAGCTCACAAAAAACCAGATGAGAAGGCGAATAATAACATTGATCTCTTGTTAACCTGATAAGTTACTTTCCGTTAAATCATGTTCATACTCCATCCAATTTAAGAGTTGTTTTGAGGAACCTCCAAACACTTATGAAACAGAATACACAGAAAAGCTAAAAAAAAATCACTCATAAAAAGTATAAAAGATCGTTTTGGTTTAACTGTGGGGTAAATCACTGAAGTCTACGTTCATTTTTCAGGAACTTCGTCGATATAGCAGTAGCGGCTACCCATTTACTTGGATTATCGGTATATGTGGTTTTTATTGCTGAAACGCTTCTAAAGGTGAGTTGTCATCAAGTATTTAATCTGTCCTCATAATTCTATGTGTGGCATAGGGAGAATGTATTTCATGCATTTATTTAATTTCTTTTTCCAATTAATGAACTGTACTGCAGAAAGAATATGGTTTTTATTATTGTGAAACAAATGCGTCATTGCTGCAGTATGTAAGAGCTTGCGTGACAAATGTCTTCATGAAACTTTTATGGATGTATCCTATTCCAATATGCGAAACACTCACATCAATATATCGTATACGATAAAGGATATACAATCCTATTGTTAATAATGTAGTTACAAGAAATAATTGAATTTAAAATTGAAGCAATCGTAACAGTAACATCTCATTATGAGGTCACTGTATCTTGACAGCGAGTTCATCGTCATTGACGCATTTATCGTTTGACAATAATTCACTTTACATATTGAAATCAACTTATCAACACTAGTCTTGTGCGGAAACAAATCATATTTAGATCAAACTCCAACTTTGAGCAAAATTCACCAATAAAATGCTTTAGCATCATTCGGATGAACATTCATTGTAAAAAATATTAGATTCATTGCACTTCAACTGTCTTATAGTTGAAAATACATGTGTTAATAGTTAATAGAAAGATCTTTCTTCTGTTTCGATTGCTTCGAGAACAACTTTCGGACTACAATCAAACACTTTATTCACTTTATTCTCATGTCACATTACATTTCTAATGGGCTGACTATTTTCTCCAAACTATATTACATTGAATATTAAAACCCTGCAGTACAAAACATCAACGACAATAATATATAATATATAATATATAATATATAATATATAATATATAATATAAAATATATAATATATAATATATAATATATAATATATAATATATAATATATAATATATAATATATAATATATAATATATAATATATAATATATAATATATAATATATAATATATAATATATAATATATAATATATAATATATAATATATAATATATAATATATAATATATAATATATAATATATAATATATAATATATAATATATAATATATAATATATAATATATAATATATAATATAAAATATATAATAAATGATATTTTATTTATATTTCAGCTGTTGAGTCCATACTATCCGCCAATTGAAGAATCATCTACAGAATGGGCTCTTTATTTGAAACTAATGATACTCATCCCATTGATCCTTTGTTGTCAAATAAAGGAGCTGAAACACTTGGTTCCATTTTCCTTCATCGCTAATGTGACGATGATCACTGCCTTCTCCATCACGCTTTACTACATGATAATAGAAATGAAGTAAGTAAATACTGAACCTAGTAATCCCAGCTCTATTGCATCAGTTTAGACAGATCAATTCAACTGATTCAGAATTTAACAGATTATAACTTGGTTAAAATTGTAGTTCTGATAGAGGTGATTATGTGCCTGACGACTATGCTGGTAGCTCAACATGCCTCTCAAGCATTAAAGTAGCTGTTTTAGGTATATGATATAATTATATAATCTTATTTCTAGGACCGCTGATATATCAGACCGCCATCTAGCTACCAACATCTCAGCTATTCCATCTTTCTTCAGCACAGTGATATTTGCGATGGAGGGCATCGGCACAGTGATGCCATTGGAGAATTCCATGGTGAACGGCCAGTTCATCGGATGCCCAGGAGTACTAAACTTTGGCATGACCATTGTGACCTCCCTCTTCGTAGGCATGGGTTTCTGTGGATATTATAGCTTTGGAGAAAACACCGAAGTTACAATCACCCAGAACTTGCCATCAGAAGATATGTAAGACAATGGTTTTTGAAATAACTCTTCTTAGTTTCTCCCTCATTCATCAGAAAATTATACTTTCAAAGTTGACGAATTTTTTCTGTCATGAATTAGAATTTTTGTTTTATTGCTCGATTAACATATATTTTTCAGGTAGACATTTATCTCGCAATAAAAAAAAAGCTGAATCAAGTAGAATTATTGAATATTTATTACACATTATTTATTTTTTGAAAAATTCATACTTCATTGGCCCCTCCTTTACTTGGAGTTTGACCTTAAGAAGACTACTGAGTATCTAAATGCGATGGATATGAGCTTTTGGTGCCCGCTTTGTGGCGCGGCGTTGGCACAGCCAGTACAGCATGCTGGTTTGATTCGATGCAGCTGGTGCAACTGGTCAGTTTCCAAAATCATATTGCCAAGCCGAAATAATATAATAACAGCGTGGACAGTACCGCATTAATTAACTTGACTCCATTTTTATAAATCCATATATAATGCTGGAAAGCACGCTACAATACATTTATATTTCCTATCTTTCACAGACTGGCGCAAGTGGTCCAAGGATGCATCTCTACTTCAGTATTCTTCTCATTCATGTTAATATTCTATGTACCTGTGGATATATGCTGGAGGAAAATACATCACCGGATCTCGAAAGAAAAACACAATATAGCTCATATAATCATGCGCACCGCTTTTGTCATTCTCATAGTGACGGTGAGTATAGCTTTTAAATACTTATTATTATTCGAAAAATGTCTATATATTGTACGTATTACTATGGGGGATCCTCTAATCACCTTTTACCTAATTGTGTCTCTTACCCTTCAATGTAAGAGCGACATGACGTATTGCTACCTCAGAAATCCTGTTTCATGATATAAAAGTGAAACAAAGAACAGAGTCACGATATGTTCCCATCCTCATCTTACTTTGTACTCGAACATCCCATGATATTCTATTTCAATTTGACAGCAAATCACTGTTGATATCAATGCCATTCCAGTTCATTCCTTTGTACTTTAAAAGAGTGCCTGTGCAACCAAAACATCAAAAATGTTCATCATATGGGGTATTACTTATCGGCCAATGAAAGTTAAATGAGTCAGACGGAAAACCGCGGAATAAGTTTCGGAAATTGCAGTAGTTTTTTATTCCAGGTGGCAGCAGCTGCAGGTAAACATCTGGATACTCTAATCCAGCTCGTGGGTGCCGTTTGCTTATCGACTCTAGGCATACTAATACCTGCTGTCATCGATATTGTTATCAACTGGAACGATTGGGGAAAATGGGACTGGAGCCTCTACAAGAACTTCCTCTTGATTCTCTGCTCCGTCTTTGGAGCTATATGTGGATCCTATTTCGCACTCGAACAGTTCTTCTAGGACTGGAGATGTACATTAACGCACTGTATTATTAATTACGCTTTGAACAGTTTAGAATAACAGAAAACATGAATATATTTTTTGACATGAATATTACCACAAATCTAGATCCTTAGGGCATTAAGGACTCTTTATATATTATTGACTTATTGCTAGGAATTGTTACATCACTAGATTCGCAAAATCAGTAGACCTCATTTTGACAGTAACTATGTGACAAAATTAGTTTTTAGATACCAAAATATTCAAACGTACTGTGACGTTACAAAGAACGTCGAGAGTACTAGTTATAGAGATCACTTCTGAACTTTGATTATTGTCCATGTACACTCGAGAACTCGGTGCAAAGTATTCTCTTCTCTTGGTTTGTTGAAAAAGTCTTTTTGAAGGCATAGTATATATATATATATATATATATATATAAGCATTTCCGTTCTTGACCTAGACTCTCGTCAGTGCAGCAAGACTGTCGACAACTAGAGAGCGAATCTTTTGTGAATATGAAACCTACCAAAAATTCCGCGAGAAAAGAGACGTTTCTGAAACTATTCGATGGCTTGATGTCGATGTCAAAACTATCTAAGAACTATTTTCCTAGTTATGAATTCTTTTGACTATTGGTAGACATGCTTCAGTTGATCATTCATGGCAATAAAATAAATAACTATTGTTTTCAATGCAGTATAATCTTCTACGTTTATAGCTACTTTTTGGTATTTTATATTCTTACCAAAGAAAAATATCCATCCACAACTGACCAGAAACATGCTATAAATATTGCTGCCATAATGACGTAGATATTATGTACCTATACATATTTTGGCAGTACAAGAACAAAACAAAATGTTTTCTTGTATTATGTGTGATAAATTGATTGACATACAGTGATTACGTAATTTATAATTTTTAATCCAGTTGTAAGTATTATTATTAATTATGCGTTTATATAATGTACATGTGTTTTCAGATATTTTCATTGAATAAACCTTTTATGGACAATCATGTTTTATAATATGGTAAGATGAAGTTTTTCCAAACGGCGATTTAGAACTTTTTCGATCCCCTTAATTTACGTGAACGTGCGTCAAATTCACAATGGCCAATGAAAGAGAGATACTTTTCTTCATAACATTTGGTGATAGAAATCGTCCTCCATCCAGCGTTTGAGATTATGTGAACGTAATGTAAATTTTGAAAAAAAAATACAATGTCAAATTTCTATAAAAATGTAGATCTGAGGCTAATAATTCAAGAAATAGTTATTCTAAATTTTACCCTGTATACGAAAAAGCAGCCAGCTATATAAGATTTGATCCAATTTACTCAGCCTTCCCAATATTTGAATGGATGATATATTTTTTAGAAAATTTTCCATAATGGCGTAGTACCTATCGCACTTGAAAAGCGATGTGAGAAGATAAATGTTAAATTACGTTAAACTGAAAACGCTGAAACTTCGGGGAAGAAACGCCATGACAGCAAATTCCACAACAGTGATGTTCCCAAAAAAATGTCTCTTGGGAAAGGCTCGTTGAAGCTGTAGAAAGATTGACTTGGTAAAGAAAAGCCTGTCAGGCTTGCCTAGTTAAACTAATAGCTCTGAATTGAGTACACATCATACTAGAATATATATATCTGATAGGAACAAATAATTATTCACTTTTCTTCGTTGTTCCAAACGGTGGAGATTCTTTGTAATGTCAGATGCACTAGACGTACGACCAAAAAGAATATTAGAGTGGGAACCCCCAGGAAGAAGACGTAGGGGAAGACCTGCTCAAAAATGGGAAACATACGAGTATATTGGACATGATATGGTGGATAGAGACCTCAGGGTAGGTGACTGGAAAGTCAGGGATGTATAGAGGGCAAAAACGACGAACTCGTAATGGGAAAATGCCGAAGAAGAAGAAGAAGAAGAAGAAGAAGAAGAAGAAGAAGAAGAAGAAGAAGAAGAAGAAGAAGAAGAAGAAGAAGAAGAAGAAGAAGAAGAAGAAGAAGAAGAAGAAGAAGAAGAAGAAGAAGAAGAAGAAGAAGAAGAAGAAGAAGAAGAAGAAGAAGAAGAAGAAGAAGAAGAAGAAGAAGAAGAAGAAGAAGAAGAAGGAGAATTCCAGAAGCCACAGGTCGTGCCCTGAAGCATATTTCTACACATGTCATCAGTTTCTCAATGATTGCTTCATCTAAAGTAGAGGTAGCAGTAGTAGTATTTGTTCCGGAAAATGCAATTTTGTTGTAAGGGAAAAAAATCGACGCTTAATGCAAGATGACTCAATTATTGGACGTCCCTACATATCCAAGGCAAGCAGAACAGCGTGTGATCTCCTTGTCACAGTTGTCTGATTATTCTGGGCGTTGCGTTTCTATATATATATAGATCCTCATTCATTAATTGTTTTGATGTCCTAGTTGATCTGCACACCATGTTGCTATCACCAATAGCCTCTCGGTACTGCATGGCTCCAGATAGGATATAAAGATTCTGTAATCTGCACAGCTATAACATGGATTAGATTTTATTTCCAACATTTCGAAATTTGAGCGTTGACGGAACAACAGATCCCTGGGGAACACCAGTATTGATATAACATGCATCCACTACACCTAATAAAAAACGATCCCTGATAAAACTATAAGCATAGACTCGGTAACAGTCAATAGGCAATAAGTTTGACCAAAACTTCCACACGCTACACCGTATTGGAAGCTTTCGATATATCAAATACGACTTGAGACTCTCCATGAAATGGAACTACTCTACACCACTTCAGGGTGTCGTAGGCTAGAAAATTTTCCGATATATGCCGTATTGGCGATCATTAGTAATACAATTTTTGTCGAACACGAAAAGACAGAGTACAGGCAGATAGGCAGACCGACGAGAACGTTCATGTCATGAAACATCAAAATTTTTTCATGATTGCAATACTTCCCCGCCTATTTTCGGATAGGAAAATATAAGAATATATAATCAGTATAAGAAATAATTGATATACAAAGCTGTATTTTATGCTTTTAACAATGAATGAGCTCCAAGATTTTTCAAATCGTGAACTTTTCTCAGTTCATTATTTTTTGACATAACATTATCATTGGCATATAACCAAATATCTATTCGGTCACGAATTTGATTCCACGAAAACAATATGGTGACGTGTTGCTTTCTAAATGTCTGAAGGAAACTCATTTGTTTTTGACTTATAATGACCTGATAAAATATAAAGTCAAATCTGAGAACCCATTAATTTACAGGCAAATTTTAACAGGTTTTCAATATGCCCCTAAAAATCGGGAGTACACAAGACTATCAATTATATTACGTCCACTTTTTGTTGTGAAGGCAAACCAGGCACCAGATGTAGATACAGACATCTGTTTGAATATAGTAAATATAAAGTCAAATCTGGGAACCATTAATTTCCAGGCAAATTTTAACACATTTTTAATATGCCCCTAAAAATCGGGAGTACACAAGACTATTAATTATATTACGTCCACTTTTTGTTGTGAAGGCAAACCAGGCACCAGATGGAGATACAGACATCTGTTTGAATATAGTAAATAAAAAGTCAAATCTGGGAACCATTAATTTCCAGGCAAATTTTAACACATTTTTAATATGCCCCTAAAAATCGGGAGTACACAAGACTATCAATTATATTACGTCCACTTTTTGTTGTGAAGGCAAACGAGGCACCAGATGGAGATACAGACATCTGTTGGATATAGTAAATTTTCAGGATGAAAACCGCTGTGTCTATTTTTGTAAGTATAATAATTGATCATATAATCCCGGCCTCGTTACGCTAAACTGTTATAAAGTTCAATACTACCTCAAGTTAACCAGATGCAATCATATCAAAGTGAATCCAAACAAATACGCGACTCATTTAAGTAGCATCTCTGCCATGCTTATCATTTCAACGGCTTATCAGTGTCTGACACATCAGTATTAGGTACTAAATATTAATGAAGAAACGTTCGCCTCGACTATAGACTTCAAAAATATCCAAAATACAAGCAAATACTGTTTAAGTCTCAACTCGAGATCCCCGTTTTAGGTGACCTCACGCAAACGCAAATATCCTATCGCGCTTCATAGCCGCTGCGAGAGGATAAAAATGTCTATTCACATCAACCTTATAACACTGTAGATTGTAATCATCCGGGAACAAAGTCTCCGGCAGCTCATTCCACAACGCCGAGGTTCTCCAAAAGAAAACTTTTGGAAGAGTCTTTTTCAAGGCGTTGTAAACTCGACCTGGTAAGTGCCTTAGTGTTATTACGCGAAATAGCTCTATCGAATATCTGCTATGATAAAATCTATAGAATAGGGACTAATCAGCTACTGTTCATCGATGTTCCAGACTGTGAGTCCCTTGTAACATCAGGCGCATCCACTAGATGTATTGATCGTTTCTGGATTTTGGCTAGAAGCTTTAGGGAGTGCTTTGCAATGAATGATCGAATGTGGTATCCTCAATCGTGTCAATCGTCTTCAGGTGAAAGAATCATCCACAATCTCTACAAATTGCAAACAACAATTAGTATCAAATGCTCCACTACCATTCCAATATTATCACAAATCAAGACATAAACACCAAAACAAATGGTGGAGGGGCACCGTGAAGAGTGTAGTGTGTGAATTTATTAACTGGGAAGTTGGGTTCATGCACAATTTGTTTTCCACTAATTATTCCACAGCTAATAAGAAAAATTGATGAATAGAGCCTTGGAACAGAAATTAAGAGACGGCCAAGTATTTCATTAACATGTGCCAAATAATTGTACCAATGTTTACAACTAGAAATTGATGGTGCAAAATGATGAGTTACAAATAGTTTGGTCCATTATCAATAGCAGCACACGTGGTGCACTTTGAGTATTGACTTCAATTCGTCATTATCATACAAGGAAAACTCTTTGTACTCAACATTTTTGGCGCCATTTCAAGACCACCACAACTATTTTAAATGAAAACATATGCGAGAAAAATTGAATCCAGTAGATAAACTCGATATTCATCGCGCATAGGTATAAACACCAAAACTCCTACTACCACAAAAATGAACATGATGATGTCTTTGAACAGATCTAAAAATTGAGAAGCAAGCTAGAATGATGCAAGGTGCTGATAGTTTTCATACATCCTGAAAATATCAGAAATAACACATTAGTCCCACTCACTGAAATTAAAACTAAACTGATTATGGAGTGGTTGCTAAGATCGTAAGATTGAAAGAACAGCGGAAGTGGCAGACCAATAGTTAATCATTCATTTTAGTTATCCTTACCGTCACCAGATATGGTTATTGAACAGAATTTACAAACGTTTCAGCTCAGCTTCAAAGTACAAATTCTAATCATTGTTCGAAAGGTAAAAAAAACTATTATATTACATAGCCTATGTGAATGTTCCGTCCTATTAAACATCTTGAAGATATTATAAATTAAATTTTTCAGGACATTTTTTGCAAAAACGCGCCCGAATTGCAAACAACTTTAACTTCTCTCTGAACACTCATTTTACTCATACATCGGTACAAATCCTGTACTTGATTTAAAGTTTCTTTGTGAGGAAAGAAATTAACATAACGGGGAATTTTGACTGTTTTCATCAAAATATGAACTTACAACTAACCTTTTTTTGAGTACAGGTTTTGAATAATTTGCATATCATAATCAATAGTTCGATTTGCATCATGAAAATTGCTCTACAGCCACACGATTACACGATTCACAGATTCGATTCTGGACTCACTTGAAAAAACTTTATTTGATTGATACAGCTCAGGCGAATCATTTTCAACCAACGCAATCCATCATATTTGCTTTTGCCTTTCCTTCCTATCTTTTTCATCTTCTTTTCTTCCAATTGACTTTGTCAGGTGTATGGTTAACCAGTCCCGACAGATTATTCAGATAGACAAAAGAGTTAAGCTAAGAGAGATAAAATGTCCCATTGACCTACCTGACAGGGAAATGTGAATATAATTAATAGATCATCATGTTCAGGATTTTTCTAAGTTATACACTGAAAGAAATTGAAAATACAATCAAGACGATAAATACTTTTTTAATAAAATTCACGCTATACCAGCCATCGACCACAGAGAACACGATAGTCATTAGAAATCAATGAAACAACTTGAGAAGTTAAAATAATTCTCCTTAAACGCTGTAATAGATTCCAGCCATGGAAATAATAAATAGACATTATTCCGTAAAAAATATTTTTTACACTATTTTCCAGACATCACTAACTCGCTAACGATTCACATATCAGATTTCTGAAAAATCTATTTGTAGCATTGAGGTCCCGCCAAAAATAACCAACGATCCGAAAAAGTGGGGGGGAGCTACCATAACCGCATCTCTCTGAAAATCTTAAGACAGTCAGCACTGAGTCCCTGTTGACTGCTCATTTCTTTCCATCGTTTAACAGGTACGTCTAACTTTTTTGAAAGCTCCTAGTGAAAGTGAAGTGTTAGTGCACCTGGATATATCTATAATAAGTGTAGTGTCTCACTAGGATGTACTTAGATAGATAGCATTTCAGTTACAAATAGTACAAGCTAAATTAGGATCGAACATAAAACTAGGTTTGAAGAGCGCCAACTCGATCTATTTTTGCAAGATACGTATAGACAAGCAGAAACCGTATAGGGTTCCCAAAAAGTATAGAAGTGGTTAATTATTCATTGAAAAAAGAAAGACATTAAACAATTTATTACAAATTACCGATACTGAAAGAAGTAATTAAGGGGTAAGAAGTGGGATATTTGTGTTTATTACTTATCTGGTCAACATATCAAGTGTAAAGTATGCTTGGATATGAAATAAAAACATTCAACATACGGATGAAGTAGTGAATATTAAAAATTACAAAGAAATATACAACATAGTCTGTATACTTTGTTCATAGTGGTAGGATTTTATACCTTGCGCTGTACCCGAAATAAATTAATTCAAATTATCATAACACTACCTACTACTCACACCTACTCCTATTGGGAGAGTGTCAAATATTTGGAAAATACAAAATACAAGATACTTTTCAGCCAAAAAAAGACGTCAAACGCTTGAAAAACTAATATGGACAGTGGCGTGCGCAACTTTTGTAAGACAAATTACTTTTGCAAAGCTGAAGTATATTGTGGTTAAATTAAATATAAATAAGGATATAGTACATTCGTTTTGACTGCAGATGAAGCGTGATTCTTTTAATCTTTTTTTATTCTATTACTTAACTGGAACAATTGACCCATAGAATGATTTTCAAAATCTTCAAATAAAACTTAAAAATTCAATAGTTTACTTTCAAAATAATTCTACATTCAACTCTTATTCTATTAAGTGCAAAATTAAATTGTGATTGAAATGAAAAGAAATTTTCTTCTCTCAGGGAAATTTGAATGAGAAATGATTTTGCTATTTATGTCAAGAAAGTGTCAATTAGGTTTTTAAGGTTTTAATAATACAAATAAGTAGCTACAATGCTATTGTATAAAAGTGGAATATTTTTTAATACATCTTTGTCGACGACATTTTGTATTTTAATGAAGCTTCTCTTATAATAATCATAATCTTCACTATGACAGAGCGTGACTCGACTTCTTTTGAATACATCTTTGAGAATAATATATATATATATATATATATATATATATATATATATATATTTTGCTAGTAGTTATGTAATTATACTACCGCACCATGGATTCTTTGAATCTTTTCTCAGTATTTGAGAGAACCTCTGATATCATCCATTACATGCGCGGTCACCAAAAGTCAAACTTAATAATATATGATAAGATTCTGGCATACTACCGGATGGTGAATTTGATTGGGGTTGATACAATGAGGCTTGTATCTGGTCGGACGCGCGAAAGCATATTCTTTTTTCGACTAACGTTTAATAATTAGGTGAACGAATTCAAGCGCTAAGTATTTTTGAAATAAATATCAATGTAAACACGAACTGTAGCATGGGTAACCACCTTATTAGGCTGCTGCTTGTAGCGAACGTTGGTGTAATTCTGGAACGAAGCCAATAATCCTGCTAAATATAAATATATAAATGCGTGGCTGGCGCGCGCTGACTATACCGAAATACGCTCAAACTGAACTGCAGAGTTTAAAAAGATGAAAATTACATCGAGTAGGTTTACTTTCTACTAATTTAAAAATCGGGACAACACATTTCATGAAACAGACAGCAGACATCATTTCCGTCGGTTTTGCTATCGGTTTATTTTTTCTGTTTCTTTAATTTCCTATCATTTTCTTGCGAACGAAGAAAAATGGGAGGGCGTAAAGGTTTTGAAGTTTTTGAAGTTATGTTTACATGTTTCACAAGCTTTTTACGAAAACTTCACAGCGACGAAGCAGATTCACGAATTGACGATCCGAACAAAGCCTTAAAGCCTCAAATGTTGACATTCACTGAGATGTGTCATAATATTTTATATGTTTATTATTATTATATCAATAATTACGGCCTGACTTTCCGCGCATATTCTTCAAATCTTTTAACATTCACATTTCGCAACTTTCTCGAAAATACTCATTAACAACCGAACTACTTCGATTTTTGTGCTGCTCTAATCCTAATAGTTCACTTGCGTTCCGTTTTCAATGCTTCCTGGTTCCTTTTTCATTTGTAGGGCTAAAAAAACTTTTTGAAGAGTTCGGACCAATTGTTATTAGATCCAACGAAACTTAAGTCAAATATGCTCAATACGCAAATTCCACGATGTCGTTTAATTGATATAACAGCGATAAGAAAAGTAATCCGCTCGACCACAAACTGGCGAAACGTGCAAATAACAAGCAAATTCTAAGAAAAATCGGGAGACATCGTAAAATTTTGACTTAATTACAATGTGGGACGCAATATCATTCTACTCGATGCCTTTTTTCTAAATATCCCTCTTGTAATTTAAAAAATCAAGTGCCTCATCATGTGACTAGCATCGCATACAGGGGAGGGGGACAGTTTAACCACCCCTTTCTGTTGGAACGCTGTACGAATAACTTTTGATAATTGTTATGATGTAAAGATTTTTCTGCGGAACGTTATTTCAATATTGTAAATTCGACAATTTGGATTGACATGTGGAGAGGCTTAGCTCCCGGGTTCAACATCTGAAAAGCTAAACAGTAGATTTTGAACATAAAATAAAGTGTTAGGACCTTGACTTCGTAGGTTGCCAATGGGCAGCGCCACCATGCGCGACTTTATACTTTATTCGCCATCTTTGTTTTTGGTTGTGGAGGAGATATAGCCTCATAGACAAGGCCAATAATTTAATACAGTAGACATGATACACACATGATATACAGAAGTTATACAGTCATAGATAAACAAGAAATACGGAATTGGATAATAATATACTTACATTTTTTGCTAATATCTTTTCTGTTTTGAACAATGAATCAGCCCACAGCGTATATCTCTTTAAAATCGCCATGCAATGACAAACCAAGAACGAATAGATCAATGAAAACTAGTGACATTCTTGAATGTACTCTATATCACGACTCGACGCAGGATTATCCAAACTTCAAAATTCCTGGAAAAGAATTTCAAAGGAAACATTTAGGGATCAATAGATGTGGCTTCAATAATTGGACAATTGAAGCGGGATGTATCATGAATATCAGTCAATTGCTGAACCACAGGATACCTTTTCAAGTTCAAACTACTGTCATGTGATACACACCTGATTTAACATTTTTGTTTCCAAATTCAGAGCTTTTTGATCTATATGCATAAATTTGCGTATAACTCAAAGGCAGAAAAGTATAATTTCTAAAAGTGGTCCTAGTGTGCTAATAAAAAGTCCAAAATCAATCTACTCAACTCCAATATTTTAGCATGTCACTTTGTGAACCTATATTACAGTATTATATGACATTGGACACCGATCTTAGCATGATTAATATTGTATTTTTATTTTATACTTAACTCTCTATATATATATACTGTCAAATGACAAAGAAATCGAACTTTCATTTCAAGTAATTTTTCATTTTTAAGGTCATCAATAACAACACAGCCTTTCACCATGGCGGACGATGAGGTTAGGTAAGTATTGACACAAAAGTCATTGTCAATGTGTAACGACATCTGCTAATTTATTTTGTATTTAGCAGACATCAATGTGCAATGTTCTCAAGTAGTAGTAGTAGTAGTATTAATAATGGGGAGGCAAAGCCTGGCAAGTAGGCCACCTTTGGCCCTTTTTGCCGACCCCGAAGACCATCACTAAAACTATGGCAGACCTAGTGTCGAACCTTCCAGACCTTTTGATAAAGGTCATGATGACCGACGATTCCGCTAAGTAGCACTATTCCCTGTCAAACTCTGCTGTACCGAACACCCCAGCCCTTAGGCCGCTGTATACGGCACACTCGCCCAGGAGGTGGAACGAGGTCTCGTCCTCCTCCTAGCACTTTTGACAGATTGAGTCTTTGACCACTTCTATGAGTGTCATGTGCCTGTTCAATCTGCAGTGACCTGTGAGGATCTCCACTAACAAGTGGAGTGAGTCCCTCTTCTGGTTCAGTAGCCATAGCTCCCTACGTTTGTTGGGGCCTGCTATGAACCTCTTGGACTGCCTGCAGTCGTCTCTCTCCAGTCATGCTTTTGCAAGTTCGTTATATGCCCAGGCATCTAGGGCATTACTAACCTGGCCTCTACTAATGCCCAACAAGAGTTCGGGGCCAACGCATGCATCTCTTGCTCCTATCCTCGCCAGGCAGTCTGCTTTCTCGTTACCTGGTACTCCGCTGTGACCAGGGACCCACATGAGGGTCACGTTCTTGGATTGAGCAATGTTCTCAAAGCCTTATAGAGTGTTTTTTTCCATAACAAACATGGTCCACAAAATGGTTGTTCAAATAGAGATACCACAATACCTCCTCTTATTCATTTTTAATTTTTGTTTCACAGCCTTCTAATTGCCCTAAGATGATCGCCCTCTGAATATGTTGGTTTATCTTTTTACTCACTGATCACCTACCGATGATACTTTTTTCTATGCATTTTGGTTTATCTGCGTATGAATTTTCTCACTCAATATTCCAGTTTATGGTTAAGCATGATAGTGATTGAAAGTTTACAAATCAAACATAATAGGTAATCAATGAACTATTTCAGTTAGTTTCTCTTTTGCACTATAAAGATCAAATCAGCTGTTAGTAGTTTAAAATAACGATGATGTATAGCTCCATGTATGTGAACTGATATACGCATTTTTCTATTTTTCAGTATGAGATCTGTCACTGTGTGCACCAACTCACTTAAAAGGTAAATATCATGGCATTTGGCAAATATACTAACCGTATTAGGTTTCTGATTTGTAGCTATATCAAATTCTACTTCACAGATCAAGTAGAAACCCTGCTGAAATGAGTGTATAGCATGGTAATGCTCTAATAATAGATCTATCCTTCAGTTCGTTATAAATTACTGCACTACAATTCGATTGTATATGGCTTTAGAAATATAAACAATGTTAAACTTCCATGGGCAACTTCCATAGTAGACAGTCATCCGAAGCCTACATCGTAATGAAGAGTCTTAAGGCAGATGAAACATCGTCCACGATTGGTGTTTGATGATTGATATTGAGACACTCATCTCCAAATGTCGCGCATGGTGGCGCTGCCCATTGGCAACTTACTTAGATCCTAACACATGGACTGTATTGAAGTGGTGACATATGTCCCTTACAGTCTAAGTGTTAGGACCTTGCGTTCGTAAGTTGCCAATGGACAGCGCCATCGTGCACGACGCTTGGAGATGAGTATTATGTTGCTATCACACCCTTGACTGGGTTATATATATATATATATATATATATATATATATATATATATATATATATATATATATATATATATATATATATATATATATATATATATCATCCAATAATTGCTCTCTACGGTTAGCCCGCCAGGCTGACGAGTCTAGGCTAAAGACGAAACATGCATGTCTATAGCACGTCTGATGCATAGTGGAAAGTATACACTTAATTAATATTTCTTATGGTCAATATATGTTTATTGAAAGGATTTTGATGAATTTTATCTTAGTTTTCTCTCTCAATGCTCAAATCTGCAATTGGTTTTCTAATAATCAACGATGGATATAATCTGTTATGTACCTTATCCATGCTTGAGTTTAGAATAGTTATGTTCATACTGCAAAGTAGTTTTGTGCTTATAATGATAGTTAGATGGGCAAGTGGCTCCATTCATGTTTAAAACAACTGTAAATACCTTAAACAGGTTTTTGAACTTATGATGAAAAAATCTAAAATCATGTAAGTATATTATGGCTGCTATTAACTAAATGCATTGCTTCCATAGCTAAATGTTTTATTAGTGTGTACCTATATATGTTCTCATCCATATTTATCAGTTTAATTTTTAATTTAGTGGATATGAGCTTTTGTATCATAGTTTACAGATTGCCGATGTGTCAAGCTTTATAGATTCAAAAGCTCCTGCAGGAAATCCTTGTCCTACGTCACATTATAACAACAACATATGCTCTAAGTACCCGTATAAACAATGGATATACTGATACACGTATTTTGATATATGTACGCGATTTTTGAACATATTTACTCACAAAATTCACTAAGCTCTTAACATTATCCGTATCACTTAACACTATTTCGTATACGTTCTATATTTACAGTTACAACGCTTCACGGATATATTTTTTGGAAAATTAATTATTCATACTAAATTCATGTTAAAGATCATGATGGCCCAGAAAAAGCCAAATTACTATGCTTCATGTAATACAGAAACCTTAGAAATTGTTAGACAATTAAAAACAAAATTTATATTTATATGTTTTTTATAAAAGGTAGTACATAGTTGAATTAATAAGCTTCAATATTTCTTAAAGGTCAGTGCTGTGTTGTATATGATGAAAGTTATGTTTTTCTCTACCTATCTATTTGAAATGAAAGTATATCTTGTACTGGTAATATTTATTTCTCCATTATACGTCATTATCTGCAACATGAAATTGCTGTATGCAAAAGTTATTTTACACATCAATAACACTTACATTCATATTTTTCTTCACACTCTGTACACATCACAAACTAAGTGAATAACAATCTGTCTCTTGCAACCATATTGCATTTTAGTTTCCGCGTCCAATATTACTTTCCCACTTCACAAACTCACTCACAGAAAACCAATACCTCAGTCAGTAAATTACTTTGATATACCTATGTCCAAAATAATAATTTATGGATAATAATTTTCTTTTGGTACTTATTGACTGGAGTGTTAGTCTTAATTATCATTTCAAAGCAGGATTTTGTGATTTTAATACTCATAAGCGTTTTTTTTTTTTTTTTCAGAAAAAGAAATTGGAGGAGGCATGTATACCAAGATCACTTGTCACAATCTCAATCCATCTCAATCTTAAGATCACAATAAATAACTGTAAAAAATATTACAATTAGCTTGGTTGGAAATAATTAGACATATACGGTGTGAAAAATCTTGGTGCACCATTCTCTAATAATTTTAGACTGTTAGTGTTGGTGAATACGACCGAGAAATAATTTTTTTCAGTTCATTAACCGGACACTGAAAGCGAGAAAAGTTTAAATAATGTTTATTCATCACCATTTATTAGAAGGCAAATGTTTATTTATAGAGATGGGCTACCATTATTATTCACACAGTCGTATATCAAACATGTTGTTACTATTACATATAATATCCAAAAAAAAAGATTAGCAGAAAATATAATGAACAGCATTCATAATTATATAGTGCCGAAAATTATGAACTATAATAATTTGAACGGCTCTGAAAATATATTTTAACCATTTATTTTTAAATTTAGTTGAAATCAATGAAAGTACTGATAGAAAAATTTGCCTTTAACATAGCTAGTACACGTGTTTACCAATACTTTATTAAGCATCTTCATGACGTTTCATTGACACAAATGTAGGAAAAGAAGAGGAAACAAGCGGAGATTGAGCGCAAGAGGGCCGAAGTGAGGGCTCGCATGGAAGAGGCCTCCAAGGCCAAAAAAGCAAAGAAAGGTTTCATGACCCCTGAGAGGAAAAAGAAACTTAGGGTGAGTATTGAAAATTTTCATAATTCTTCAAAAACTTACTTCCTGTAATGACAATGCTATTCATTAATGGAATATATTCCAGCACAAAGAGTTTCTTATATACCATTACAACTAGATTGACTCAGTACATTTCAAGCAAGTATTGAAATTTATTTTAGAAATGTTGAGCTAAAGAGTATATTGATAGAATAAACAGATGGTATCTAGCGAATGTTCTCAATGATATATAAAATAACTTCTGCGTAACAAAATTTTGCTGTTTTCTAAATCGCAATAGTCCGTCGACTAATATTAGTACTTTTATGCAAACCAATATAAAAAACGTTTCAGTAAATATTCAGACAAAAAGTACATTTTGATTTCATCGCCTAGCTTGATGTCGGTAGAGTAGGTAAATATGTAAATCATTTACAGTTGCTGTTGAGGAAAAAAGCCGCTGAAGAATTAAAGAAAGAACAAGAACGCAAAGCAGCCGAGAGAAGGCGAATCATTGAGGAGAGGTGTGGTAAACCCAAACTTGTAGATGAAGCAAATGAAGGTAAATATTGCATGTTACGTGTTCCCAATCGACTTAAACTCATATTATAAAGAAAGCTGGTACATCAGCAGGCATTTTTGTGATCACATTATAAGCAGGTTAGATTATTACCAGAATAATCCATCAAGTGATTAGATGGAAAAATTTCATATGTACATAGGTTCGAGGAAGCTCTATTTTCAAGACAGATAGTGTCAAAGCGAAAAAATTCGGTACCTTTTATATGTCAAAAACATCTTACAAAACTTAATACTTACATGATCCATCATAATTGTGTTTTTGGCTCTACATGTTTTCCTTATGAGATTGATCATACTGGACTTACATAAACTTTTTCCTCATTGTTTCCCTCTCTACCCTAAACTAGTAAAAGCAGACACGCTGTTATTATTATAACAGATTTGAAATAAGGGACGAACATTACAGTCAAAAAATTAAACATGTCTGAAACTCATTTTGCCGCGGTGTGAGCTTTACTCACACTCATTATACTAAATCAAAATGATCACACTGTGAGCTAACTCGAATGAGAGAATTAATTTTAGCGATTAAAAACACAATTCAATAATAATCCACATATAATTGCAAACATCTTTTTCATAGATTTATATGATTGCTCATTATGGAAATCCATATTGATGCACCAGACACTCCTATATCCTATATTTTGTAAATCAGACAGCCTTCTGTTTAGACGAGCGCTCTTGATGCATGATCAAAGCAAAATGTTTGATGACAAATCGAAGTATGTACTGAATCAAACAAATATTTTCTAAGGAAGATATGCATACAATTTTATATCGTATATTTTTCGTAGAACAATCAAAAAGCATTTGCAAGGCTTACCAAGAAAGGATAGTGAAATTGGAAAATGAAAAATTTGATCTGGAGTATCTTGTTAAAAAGAAAGATATGGAGGTTAGATTTACTGTCATATGCGAAATTGCACGTGCTATACTGTTCGACGCTATATTTATGCACGACTTGAGCTGCATTCACTTATCATACGTGATTTTTGATCTGGAGAAAGACTTCGTTTTTTTAACCTTAACTTTATCCGACGTGATATTTGCTGGAAAATTGTTGATGTTTGGGCTAATCTCATGATTTTGTACTACCAATGCTGGTTTGCCTTCCTTACACAAATTATTTCCTATAGGCATATCAGATTCAGCTGTGTACGTTATATTCGAACAATCAACGCTTTAGTGTGTGTTATATTGAAATCCTAGTAAAAATTATCTTCGATATTCGCAATATTAATCGAAATTCAATAAAATGGATTGTATCTTAACAAACCAGATAACATGCAAAATTACAGTCAAATTCTCCGACACATATTGCAAGCTCCATATCATGATATTCAACTGTACAAATATATATATATATATATATATATATATATATATATATATATATATATATATATATTGCGAGATATCAACAATTCTCCAACAAAAACCTGCTAGAACTAAATTTTCTGATTCCAAACTGCGCAGTAGCATGGAGCATGGCAGACTGCTATTTTGGAATTGGAGTAAGAAACTAGTTTTTATGAAAGCTTTTCTCCTTCGGTTATTTCCAATCTTTTTGCTTCAAGCTTTTCTAAGAAATGTATTTTTGCAAGGGAATGCAGCACTTTCAGGTAATAAATAAAACTCTAATCTCTTTATTCTTTATAATACTATTATAATATCTGTTTACTGTTGTCTACTATATCATGTGGTAACAACGCTTAACACTGTAATTTATTCAGACAGAAGTGTAAAACCGATAGTATGGGGACGATATGGATTAGATGAACATTTGACGTCTTGACTACACAATATATATTTCGAAGGATTTCATTACGCACATACGTTCTCCTAGTGATAATCGAATTAACAATCATTCTCTAAATATTTTTTTAATATAAATTTTATTACTAGTAAGGAAACTCTGTAATCACGAAGAGATTGTGGATGTTCATACTTGGTAAAAGTGAAAGGCTCAATTTATAAAACTTTATTTTTTGTGAGTATTATGAACATTTGGGATGTTACTATCGTATGAAGGATCCACTACAAAAGAAGTCTCCAATAATTTTAATATCAACTAAATCTGAAAGCGAGTGATATAACTTATCACTGCATTTTAGGAACCGCAAAACAAGTGTGCGAGATGTATCACAAACGTATTATTGAACTTGAAAATAAGAAATATGACCTTGAAAAGGAAGTGGAAATGAGAGATTTTGTGGTAGGCATAGTAATTCAGATATGCTTGAAAACATAAATAACACACGAAGTATATTCTAGAGCTTTTATGCACTATACATTTTTGTGCACAACTCATTATCGTATAGAACTTGTTTTGACAACTATATCGTGGATGACTGGAAAATTTTTCAAAATGCCGGTATGTAACCTAATGGAAGCCATCAGTAGCTAATTGTGCCCTAGGTCGCAATGTAGTTAACAGCGTACCAGTGAGTAGACAAACTAACTACACCAGATAAATTCAGTCTTTACAACTTCACAGAACACGTACATCAAAACTGTATCTTGTCACAACTATAGTTTTTCTTGTTCTTCAATACCAAATATGAAAATATCATTATAATTTTCTCCACGCCTTTTTAAATGAGTTTAACCAAAACAACTTCACGCGGAAATAAATGTATGTCACCTCAAACTTCAAAAGCATAACCTGTTCATGTTTACAACTAAGAAATGGGGTTTAATTCGCCTGGATACTTTTTCACAAAAACTATTATTCCGATTCCGAGAACGTTTTTCATCAAAATGCGTTTATCCGTGGGAACTTTTGTATAAAAACACATTTTTCACAAAAACAAATTAAATAAAACGTAAATACTTGAGCAACACTGAAATTATAGATATATAAAATACTGTACTTTAATATATAAAATACTTCATCATTTTTTTAGTGTTACAGTTAAAGATATTGTAAGTGTCTTTCACCGAGTTTCATAAATGAAACTGTCACATCGTCACATTTATTGAACAGGTACATCATTTCAATGTGTGGCGGCCCTACTATGTTCTTCAATTGAATAAAATTGATAGTTAGAAAATCAAATTGTCGAATCCTTTCGACGTCTTTGAAAATTAGTCCCGCAGAATTTTTGTAGCTAGCGACGCAAAATGAATATCTAAAACATTCAAAGATCAAAGATCTCGGCCGGTACAATACAGCAAATAAATATTGAGTTATATATAGATAAACTACAATTGTTCTAGTAGTAATTTGATTAAGTACAAGGAATACTTACGAAACCACGCATCACAGAAAATAAACATGCAGCTAAATGACTAGGTACTGTAGTGGCACATGTATTTCCAGCCATCCAACACAGATTTTTTCATTGAGTTTTGTTATTTTTTATTTTCATACATGAAACATGACAATGATAAACTGAATGCTTGCTTCTTGCTCCTTTCCTACCGTAGTTGATAATGACGCTTATGTTCCATGTAAATAGTTACGTTTAAATAATATGGCAGGGTAACAGATGTACTCAGTGATAAGCATTTATCCGGATGATAAAAATAATTCGGACACTTGTTAAAATTACCCTTATTTTTTAAATGTCACATGAGAAGGTACTCCACGATATAATATGCACCAATTTATTATTAAACAAAGCAGGTAGAGATTAGGAGGCGGTTGGGAAAACTCAAACGCTGGAAACTCAGGATGATATTCGCTATGAATAATAAGAATTAAACGAAAAATAAATGTACATTTCGATATATCAATATATGTAGATTCCAATTATTCCTTAAAGGTCCGATGCTTCTACGTTACGTAAGTGCTATTGCGATAACAATATATGGCGGTATATGACAACATATAATTTCCACACCAATAATGGTATCTGACCTTTTCATAAAATAACAGCTTGTGTTGAACCAGATACCCACTGAGGTGATTCTCAAAACGAAACAGGGAAAAGAGTTTCAATTTTATTATACTTCCTACGTTCTATTATATCGATATCCCTCTATATTCAGGGCATAACTGCGTCAAATTACTAATTTCAATCAAAATATTACAAATAATAAAATAGAAAATTTTCTCTAATGAATGAATATTTTCCATGAACGCTATTCAAACATAACGCGGCAACTTCGCATCTAAGTTGTTAATGAGATTGTACTTTCAAATATGTATAAACATTATGACGTTTTTGAAATCAGCCACTCAAGGATATAACCCTTGAATTAAAATGAATAATTACCGTTCAGGTTAAGCAAACCAAATAATAATTTGGAAACATGTCATGTATGATTTCTTTTAGCCGAACTTCAAACAGTTTGTAGAGCATATCACTCAAGAATCGAGAAACTAGAGGGGGAGAAATATGATTTAGAGGTTATCGAACGTATGAGGGATTACGAGGTATACACGATAAACAGGCCTTCTACCTTTGAATTTTCCCTTAGGAGCCGTTTTCGTAGATAGGCGATTTGCAAACGATATGAATACACTGCTAGATTCTGCCCAAGCTTGCCGAAGGAGACGCACACATAAATAAATGTCTCCGGTCTACTCCGTCAAGTACGGGAATTAATCGTGGAGTCTGTGGTCATAGAGATTTTGTCTATATCTTGACTGAAGTCACCATAAGATTGCTAGGCGGCATGTGGCACATATTTTATCATAGTGCAGCCTTACTGGATCTTTGATTCCAGAAATTGAACGAATAAGATGGATAGCATCCAAAATCATACTTCCACTTGCTGATCTGGGGATCAAAATCCACCTAAATTACTATATGACCTGTTGGTCTGTTAATTGGCCCAGTATCAATTGAAACCGAGATCCAATGTCCTAATAAGAATATTTTCATTGATTTTGTCTAGCAGTGTATTCGATAACATCGTTCTCTTGTACATACTTCTTAATTTTGAACGATGGTAGAAGCAACCAATCCTGAGAGTAGTTGATCGAATAATAAATAAAAGTCGGTGAACGTTTGTATTGTAACGTTTGAAGGTACTGAAATTGCAGATTGCTACACATAAATGCATAAAAATGTAATATTCCATAAGCTACGTTTTTCATTAATCTAATTAAATAACTGAGATACTCAACCAATCATACTAATGCTCAACTCACTGCTACAGCATTATGTTTCTATGTATATATAGAGTAAAAATTGTATTTTCTGTGTAAAATAGGTTGAATGTAATTAAATTGTTTGGATGACGTAACACCGATAAATCACTCCACTGCATACCCGACAGCATTACATGTTTATTGAATAAAAAGTCACAGAAATTTAATCACAAATGGTGAATGTACGATAACCGTACACTGTAGCGTAGCCCAAATTACAGTCATCACAGGACAATTGATGATTAATTATTAACTCACCAGAAATCAGATGAAAAGGATGATCAAGACCGTTGCGTCCTGAAAAAGACGACTCGCATATGCGTGGATAGTAAAAATAACTGAGCCACTCTTCCATAATAGAGCACATTCCAAACTGACAAACAAGCACCGAAAAAAAACCTACATACTCAACAGAAAATGTTAAGTAGTCACGGAGACAAAACATAGAATAATATTTTAGTGAGCTGGAAGAATAAATATGAGGGTCACGCTGAAAGTCTTTAGATATCCCTAATCTATACAAGTTTAAACAAGTCTGAGCACGCAGCTATTTTGTCTAAAGTTGTAAGTGCTTACACGAAAAGGCAGCGTTTGAATCGTTCAGTAGTTGCCTTGCCACGGTCTCGAATGCATCTAAGTGTTGGCCGAATTTTAACGTGAAATTGGAACCGGGTAGTCGCGATTTTCGAGCCACGATTTTGTATGACTATAAAACGGCACTAAAACAAGCGGAATGTCACGAAAGTTTAGTGAGTTGCTTTGGGGACTCTGCCCTTATAGGGCTACAGTTTTTAATTGGTTTGCTAAGTTTAAAAAAGGACGGGTCTCACTTGATGATGAACCTCGTACAGGTCGACCGCCCACTGCTGTTACTCCAGAAACTGTAGAAGCTGTGCAAAATATGGTAAAAAATATCGACATACAACCTTCACCGAGATTGAGGCTTCTCTGGGGATTGGCTCGGCAGTGGTCCGAACAATCATTCATGATCACCTTCGCCTAAGGAAGCGGTGTTCCAGATGGGTGGCACATTTGTTGACCAGTGAGCAAAAAGCAACAAGAGTTGATTGGGCTAAGTTTATGCTTGAAAAATTTGATAACGGGCACAGTAAAAACAGTTTTAATATCGTAACCGAAGATGAAGCATGGTTATATCATTATGATACCAAAACTAAACAGCAGTCATTAGTTTGGCGCTTTGAATGTGAGCAGCCTCCAATGAAAATTCGTCGTTCCAAGAGTGTTGGAAAGAAAATGGTCGCATCTTTTTTTTCTAAAAGTGGATACATCACAACGGTAGCCTTGGAAAATCAAAGGACCGTTACTTCTGAATGGTAGATAAACAAATGTGTTCCTGTAGTCTTCCAAGAACTATGCAAGAGCCGTCCAAAGACTGGTCTGCGGGGTATTCAATGGCGCCATGACAACGCACCCGCCTACAGCGCCGCTAGAACACTCGATTTTTTTGCTGAACAGGTTGTCAAACTGTTGCCTCACCCACCTTATTCTCCGGACCCAGCTCCGTGCGACTTCTTCTTATTCCTTAAGATGAAAGAAAATGTACGAGGTCGCCATTTTTCCACCGATGAAGAGACAATCGCTGCATTTGAGGAGGAAATTAGCAACCTTTTAAAAGAACGTTGGTCACAAAAAATTTGACAGGTGGTTTCACCGAATGCGTAAATGTGTTGTGGTAGGGGGAGAATATGTTGAAAAACAGACTAAAGTTTTTCAAAAAAACCTTGTAGTTTTTCTGTATCTAAAAACTTTCAGCGTGACCCTCGTATCCGTAGTTACAGGATGAAAATGTGTGATTATATGAAAGAAACGGCACACTGAAGGTGGTTTGTGTGTCAGAATTCATGGAATCACCTATGACCAGCAAATAGAACCGTTTGCTTGTCATTGATATGAAGGTGGCTTGTGTTTGTAGAAAACTAAAGCCTTACATAATTTTGTATCCAAATAGATATATTTATATTCATATATCATGACCTTTATTTGATGTTACTTCTATCGATCTACATATGAAATGAAATTTTCTTCTGTAATTAAAGTACTTTCAAACGGTACATTTTATCGGCTTTGCGTATATGTTAAGTACCAACAACGTTGTCGGGCAAAACTCGCAAAATCAAGATTTGATGCTGATCGCTGGTTCCGTTTTGCGATTCTAGGCCAGCTTAAGAAGATTTGCAAAGAGTATTATGACCGCATGTATATTTGCGAGGAGCAGAAATGGGATTTGGAGCGCGAAGTTAGAAAACGTGATTGGGAGGTACCTATATCGCACACACACATATTATGTCATATATACCGCAGAGTGCTCATATCATACGTTTTGTGCTTCGTTATAGTATTGTTCCTTGAGGGAGTCTTCATCAGGCCAGTCATTAGTAACAGTCAACAGTATTAGTAAGCCATATACGTTATCAATTAGAGTATGGTTTATACATGAATGCATGTATGCCTTCGAGACAATCAGTAGAAACACTCAAGTTCAGGGATGCGGACTTAGTTGGACTAGCAATATAGTCAGTCGTGCCAGAATGTGTTATTGTTGATGTAAACCCCCACAATCCTTATAATATACTTATAATGTTGGGCGTCCCTACATTTCCATGGCTGGCGGACCATGCCAGGGTAGTTGTAGAAACCTGATAACTCAGCTTAGACTGGCCCCATCTATACAAAAAATAAAATATTGTACCGCCCAGAATGCAAGGTGGTTATAAGACACAAACGAATCATCAATCGTTTCCCATATATGAACAATATGCGATGAAATGTTCCTTGCTTGGAATTTTTATGAACAGTAACTGGTTAGATGCAAATACATACATTTTATTTGAACTATATTTTGAATAATGTATGCACTGTTTGCTAGTATTGTTGATTTTGAGGACAAACACATCAATTGATTGGCCTATATCAGTTGGAGGTTTATAAATTGGACATGGATAATGAATTCTAAGAATATTAGACTTTTATTATCTATCAATAATAAACTATTCACCTGCCAACCTTCCAGCTGCTTATATTTTGTGTGATGTATATGAGGTCTTTTAGCAACTTGTTCTAGTTGTCTTCAAAAGTATTCTGTACTTACAAAACTATACAATGGTCAACTGGGTTTCGGTTACATATGAAGAATTTGATCATATTCATACTTTTGAAAATCATATATATTGGCATTGGTGCTAGTCCCAGGAATCTACAATTTATAAATCACCAACTTTGAAATGAAAGATAGACATTTTATCCCTTTGTTGTGAAAATTGTGAATACTAAATAATTAAAAAATGTATCATGAAGTGTTAAGCCGTAGTTTCCCATCAATCTTATTCCCTCTCTTACTAACCTAACACTTTTAACAACGCTTTCTCTGTTTTTGCTTTATCTTTATTACTGCCCAATTTTTACAAGGACCGTTTTTGTCAGATGCATTCAACATAGGTGTACATTATTATTTGTAGTTAAGAAAGTGTTATTTTCACAGATGAAAAGAAACATGTTTTTATCTAATGAATGCTTAAAAACATATTGAATCAATTGTTTTATAATACATTTCAATTTTTTTATAATAAGTAATCCACCTTCTGAAATATTGTAAAATAAGGTCCAACCTGAGATTATAAAGTTTATGCACTGACAAAATTGTACCTACTAGAGCTGTTATCCTTTATTTTATTTTATTTCTCTGCTGAAAACAATTAACTGGCATTTCTGACGCTGCTGAGCAAACTTCGTTTTATCATGCTGTCTGAAAGAATCATTGAAAATAATTTTTGAAGCTGAATACACGACTTAAGCTTTTTATGTCTATGACGTTTGTCTCTCAGAAATTCGTACATCAACTTTCACAGCTTTGTATACGATGTCCATACCGTTCAATTCCTCGTATACGATTTAACTTTATTTCCCCCCATTCTTCATATTGAGTGAAATCGCTTTTATTTGATCGGTTTCTGTACATTGAATACATCTACAGTTATTGTGTGACTAATTGTTACATTATATGCTTTCAAATAGGAAAACTTCTTGGCTAATACTATTTAGCTTTATAACAATGGAAATTTTCAAAAGCAAAAAATTCCAAACTCAACGTTGAAGTTTCCTCAAAATTCATCAAGTTCTACCTGGCCTAAGTAATGTTTCCGTATCACTAATCGCTTTTAATATATTTTCAACTAAAATGTCTTATTTACGATGTAATTTTTCCAAAGAAAATGATAATGTATGCAAAATTCACATATCAAAACATTTTTCTCATATTGATCTCAAGCATTCCACAACCTATTTTATCCCAATGATGTATACGTCAAATCTTGACTATACGCGAATGTATTTGAGATTATAGCTACAGTGCACTTTTGAAAATTGCTATTGTTTCATTCAGTATTGGTACTAGTTGATGAGTATGAATTGAAGAGACAAGCGTCAAATGACAAATTACGTCAAAAGTAGAAGTGTGCTTGTGCTAGAATTTCAAAATTATATTCCTATGGGTCCAGAATACGTTATTTTTCACAATTTTAAGCGGAATACCATATTTCAATGAATAGTGAATAAAATAAATTCAGTTAGATATGTAACAGCCAAATATGATCTTGTTGGACCCAAGAGTCATTCTAAACATACTTATTTTGACAATGTGACAAAATTACCTTTCAAGGATGAAAATTATGCATACTTTTGGACGTTTATTCTAGATTTGCATATAATTTATAATATTTAGTAGTTGTCAGCTTGTACGAGTATTCTGGAGTATCAGCAATACGCCCAGTACAACTACTACCAAAATTATATAAATAATTGTAATGAGTATCATCTGAATAATACGTAAATTAAAAATTATTGTATTTTATGCAGTAATAACAATGATATAGGTTACTAAATATCTTTTATTCCGCGAACACCGGGTAGATTTGAGGCAACGAGAGCACTGGCAGCTTAATATTTAATTACTAAACAAGAAACAGCAACTATGTTATATGCTTTTCCACGTGGAAATTGAAAATCAGCTTATAAGTGCCTTTTGTATGACTCAATATTATTTTATGAATGTCGCATCAAATACATGATCAATAATCGTCTGTTGTAGTTTGTTCTAATCGGTAACCGACTCAATTAACTTATTCAACCTAACAAGAAATTTTAATTATCTGAGAAGTTTATTTACTCTGAATACTTTCGTATTTTCGGCGATAGTTTGATTTTTTATAATAGACTATTGTTAGCTCTGTTATCAGCTGCAACTATTATACCTGTATTTCCAAACGAAAAGATTTTCTACTGAAAAAAGTAGTTTTGATTCGAAACTGGGTAAAGCCATGGCGTACTCAAGATTCAAGTGCAGTTTTTTTGAAAAAACTTCTGTCTGTTCATCTCTTAGGCAAATAAGTTTGTGTATACAATGTAAGTTTTCAGGACCCATGAGAATATATTATGTCGAAACGTTCCTAGCTACTTTAAAAACTTTTATTTTTGCGCAGCCTTCACAAAATATTTGCTTAATTACGATGCCGCTATATTATTTCCAGCATGCTACTCAAACAACCTTTAATGCTTTAAAAAAGGCTTCCGCCCTAGGGATACGGCATGGCCCTTCATGCTATACAATTACTGCTATTTATTTTTATTTTTTATCTTTTGTGCTATGAAAGGTGTTAATCTTTAGTTTCTTGAAGCAACGGAAAACGGAACCAGCCTGAATGTGCCATGCCCTGTCCGCAAATGAAGCTCCCAACGTTACATAGATTTATACTTGTTTTGATGGTATGGCGATGAAACTAAAGAATCGGGCACTACATGAAATTCGCTGGATGAACAGAATAATTGGTTCATTTCAGAATATCGTATTTGCAGGATATATTGTTGTCATGCTGTTTCAAACTCAAATGCGATTTTAAAATGTTTAAAGACGTATTTCTAGAGTTTCGGGGTTTTTTAACTCATTATTGTAAAACAAAAATGCAATGCCTTATAACACAGTAGTATGATAGTTAGAACATATTGGTGGTATATATACTATGATTCAAAGCTATATTTACAAGGATATAATTTGTTATTACATGAGAAACAATATAAATTTATATTGCAGACTGCATACGAAAAGCGATTCTGAATATATAATCAATATTTATTAAGAGACTTTGGGCATAGTATCCTATGACTGAGAAGTATAAGCGCGTTTAATATTTGTATAAATTGCATGGTTGTTAACTTTTGTTCTCTAATGTTTAAACGAAATTGCCGACATCGATGAATTTTACTAAATCCCATAAAGTATTAATTATAAAATATATTAGATAAAACTATTGGAATAGACAAAAAGGCTTTTTATATTTTTCACACACTGTATTGTTATTTTTATATATTTAGATAAATTTATCCAGTTTACATCTCGATTGACAGCATCTGTTTATTTTTCAGACTATATTATCTTTCCTGATGAATACACTATTCATAGAACGTTATAATTCAAATCGCTTCGATCATACATGGTCTACCTCAATGAAAATCTTCCATCACAGAATAAAACTGAAAATAATCCGTTAACCCACTTATTAACGCATTATATTTTGTGGAAGTTTTTGTAATAGTGTACATAATAATATGAAAATTGTATGCGTTATGTTAATATTTAAATATCTCCATGATTATAAACATATCTGCACATTAATACGACTTGTATATAAATTTCGGTAGAAATAATATCTACTGGCTACAAACATTTGGCTCGACAGAATTATAAAAACAGGGGTGTTACCAATAAAAATGTCGCAATAACATCCTGGTCTCATAAATTATATATTATATCTAAAATACTGGTGAAATATTAGTTGAAGATACAGTTTGAACATTCGAAGTATAAATCTATGTAGCAATAGTTATTTCAGATAAATATTTTCTTATGTATTACTGAAAGGATTGGTTATTTTCTCTTTTCAAGAATTTTTGCATATAAAGATGAATTGAATGAATTGTACTCACAATTGTAGTGGAACTGTTATTTTACGGTATCTGTATGTATCATCTCCTTCTTGTAAACTGACTATTTCTCCGGACTTCACTTAAGCTTCATATGTACAATCAGTATTTGAAACTGTGTATTATAGTATTGAAATAATAATTTCAATTCAATAATTATACAGCTCCAAGATGAGTGGTCGGGAAGTTATACATGCATAGCCCACATAACAATAGAGTTTCAAATAAATATGGGCGAACTATAAGTTCGCAAAAAATGTTATTGCGATTGAGATCAGATTGTATTTTGAGCTGCTCAATTTGAATGTGACCACAGAATTCATCATCACCACTCGGCGTGAAAATACAGTGACATTTCATATTTTTTGATGAGAGATTGCTGAGAGGCGCTGGAGCAATTCTGAGACCAGATTCAAATAAAAAGGTTAAAATAAATAATATGGATATTATAGTCTGATCATTTTTTGTGTTCTTCAAACTTTATTGGATTTGTTCGATTATATCACTGTTCTTTCGGAACGCTCAATACGTCTAGCTTTACGATAATAATAAAACCATGATTTGAACAGTTCGATTCATCTTTACTCCTTATCATACATATTTTATCGTAGTGAGTAGTTAATTAACTGATTTTGTGAAGCTGAATCACTGATCGAGACCAGGTGGTACCCTAGAATTACACTGTATTATCTCACAGACAAATGCTATGCGGAGTACATGAATTGTATAGCAACATAACGGAAACAGCCAGGCATATTTTAGTTCCTCAGAGAAATAATGAGCTTTTTTGATGTTTCTCTACCTGTATATTGTGTATATAAATAGGTACACTTTTTTAAAGTAAAAATCATGTTTTTCCCCTAACATTCATCTGGAAAGACTGTTGTATACTTCGTATTCAATCTGGTATGGATACCATATTCATCGATCAGTAACTATTAGATTGAGAAATTACAGCTGCAAACCAAATTAAACAAGTTTGTTTCTTTGAAATGAAGTGCTAATGTAAGCTTACCTCACATTACTGAAGCTTACACTTTAATTGTATTATGAATATCATGTAGCTCAAAGAAGATTTTGGAATCAAGATAAAAAGTTATAATAAAAATTTAGTATAAACTATATTTTCGTCTCAATACTATCTCATTTTATCATGATATCCGACTTTCTTATAGAAACAGTTTGTTTTTGTGATCTATTTATTGTGTTTTACTTTACGCTAACTCTTATTCTCTTATTTGCAACTGTAAACTTTCTATTAGTATTATATATATAAATTTATAGCTTCGATAGAAAGAGTGGCATCCTCAACTTGTTGTTTTGCTTGACCGATTACATCTTTCCAGATGATAAATTGTGTATATTTTTATATTGTAGAATTCCTTTCTTGTTTCATATGATTACGTAGTATACTACTAACTACTACTGGCTATAGCTTTTCTAACAGCATGTTTCCACCAAGTAATCGTAAGCCTTTTTCGTGATCACACTGTCTTTATTAACTTTCCACTAGTTTGTTCACGTTGAAAAACTTTGACGTTGCTCATTCAAGATTGTGTTATACCTTTAACATGGTCGTACGTAAATTGTATTTTTGTGGAATTAATTAGAAAATCTAAGATCATTGTTCATCGTAAAATAAATAAGCTTGATGAATGAGCAACGGCACGTTCTGTTCAGGAAAACAATAATTTTCTAAGTTTATTACCTTTTTGTAGATCGCCGAACTGAACAGTCAAGTCAACGACCTCAGAGGCAAATTGTAAGTATTTTTTTATTAACCTCAATACTCACTCTGCAATGCTTCCACGACTTCATCTAAGGATACTTATGAGAACTCTCAAATTAGATTTACGGAAACAAAAATAGTATGGAGCTGTTGTCACAAACTTCGTGATCATAATAAAATAGTTGAGTACAGTTAATTGGAGGTTTTGCAGAAATGGTGGATGCTTTCCTTATTTATCCTGTAGAACAAGTGAAATTTATTATAGAGAATATTGAATAGAAGGAAGAATAATATATTTTATTTAACAAGCACAAAAACGTCATACTTTATATATATATATATATATATATATATATATATATATATATATATATATATATATATATATATATATATATATACTTATATATTTATTTCAATCTCAAGTTCTCTTAACTTGCTAATGAAATTACAAATGTTAAACTCCCTTCAGAATCTCACTTTTATTCTCCTTCCTTCAAACCTTTAGGTTGAGGAGCCGAGTAGGCCTGGGGAATCCCACCAGGCCCAAAGTTGTTCCTGAAGGGGCATGAAAATAATCAAAATTTTCAATTTGACACACTATTACATACCAGTTCTTTTGGGGCTTCTAGTAGGATTCTGTTTTTCATGCTCTTCAGTATTTTCAGATATCTCCCCATGCCCAGATTTTCTCTCAACGGGCCTGAGAGAGTAGATATCTTCAAATTAAAAAGTAGCATATTAGATTAGTGTTTACTTCCTTCCTTTTCTGGAACTATTTCAATGACAATAACTTGATAGATATGTGCATTTATTTCAGCGTTAAGCCTACATTGAAAAAAGTATCCAAATACGAAAACAAATTCGCCAAACTGCAGAAGAAAGCGGCAGAATTCAACTTCCGTAACCAGCTTAAGGTTGTAAAGAAGAAAGAATTCACCTTAGAAGAAGAAGATAAGGAGGTAAGCTCAACCCTAAACGTTTGCCCAATGATGACAGATATCAGGTAATAATGGAGCAAATCGGCATAAGCAGTATTACCCTGCTGGAACTGGAACAGAACTACATTTCAATCTCAAATACCACACCTTATTCGTATCTCAATTGATTAATGTACACCTCGGTTCTAAAACAACTTTGTTGTAAGAAAAATGAAGACAGTTGGAGTTATCGTACAGTGGTCAATAATACAAAAAAATCAAAAATTTGGAGGTAATTTGAAAAAAAAATAGTACATTCGGAAGCTGTGATAGAAAATTTGATTCAAATTGGTAGTTGATCAACAAGATGTAAGCAAAATAGCATCCGAATTTCATTTTAGAATCGTTAGTTTTTTTGCTACTCTCCAAAGTAAAATTTTAAAAACTTGTTAAAGTATTTTCTGGCGTTCAAACTAACGTGAAGAAAATGTATCACTATAAGAACCACGTTGGAATAAGGATGTTTTTACTGATTAGCAATCAATGTAATTCTACATACATATCCAGTCTGTTCAAAAATGCATATTATTTGTTCCTTGAAAATTTTAACTTTTTTTGATCTGTAATCGAGATTATCATAACTTATCATTCAAAAGACATCATGTCAAAAATTCATAAACTTTAATAGATGAAATTTAAAAAAAATTAATGAAGGAACAATTTCAACAGGACAACGTTTTTTGTTTCAACATTAAAGGCATTGTCACTTTTAGGATACATTATAAATTATACACTCAGATTTCATATTTAGCTATGGAAATAAGATCAGTTTTAGAGACGTACATCTAGAGCAATATTTTGTTTTCCGCAGCCAAAGAAATCCGAAAAAGCTGAGTGGCAGACGAAGAAGTAATTCGTACCTGTTATATTTATCCCATTTCACCATCTACTGTCCTATATCCGATGATTAATTTATTGTTATAACAAGCTATTTAATAAAACATATCCTCGTATTTGTCAAAATTATTTACTATGAGTATTTCCATGATACTCTTTTCAGGATTTTTTAGAACAATTTTTGGTTGCCTTTTTGCAACATTTTTCAAGCCATTCCACATCAACATTTTTTACAAAAACCTCTCCTCACCCTGATTTTTGATAAGTGCTTTTTTTAAACTTTTCATCGATTTTCCAAGCAGATACTGATTTTTGTACATATTTTTTGTATTTTTTTTCTTCAATCAATTTCAACTATTTAAAGGTGAGCTGTTATGCAAATATTGCTTTTGTTGCTTGATTATTCTCTGCATCGTCTTTTACACTTCTGCTAATGTAGCTTATGCCAAAGTTAACAAATGTGTCAAAGTAAATAGCACCAAACATAGCTTTAATATCAGTTACAGGTTACAATATTGTAAAGTAACACTATTTACCCATAGTTCCTCAAATAATGAGGAGCTCATTTGTAATGAATTATTTAAATCATTTTCGCATTCATTGAAAATTCTTCATTAGCCACTCGATTATACAGGTGAAAAATTTTAATTCCAAATAATTTGCTTTCGCCAAAATTATGTTTGTAGACCACAGACATCACTTATCATATAGGTAGTTTTGTACAAGTACAAGCAATATCAAAGGCAGAGAAAGGAATATAATTCCATCATAGAAATGCATTCTATGGTTTTTAACAAATTAAATTCTTGTAGGTTCTTATTAATTTTAGATGCATTAATTTGTTTCCAAATAACACTTCTGTTTTGTAGTTTTTCCACTGCAGCTATGCTATCATCGCTCAAAATATCAAATAGTACTCTTTCCAAATTCTATGAAAAATAAATGAGGTCAAGTGTACATCACTTGTAGGCAAAAGATGTGTTTGATTATTAAATGCTTCACTTCCCCAGCACTTCCCCCTATGTTTACATTGTCACTATACACAGGCGTAGTTTGCATTGCTTTTGATTCATCTATAGTACAGGATAAAATGGACACAGTGCAAATAATTTAATCACATTGAAAAATGCTACATTAATATTTTACAACGATGTATGCTCTCCACAATTTATAAACTTTTATGTTTTTAACCGTACTATCTAAAACAATTCTAGCAATATGATTTTTTTATACCTCTTTGCTTAATGAATAAAATATTAAATTTCTGGGCATGTCCCCCTAATTGTTGTAGTTGCGATACGCCACTGATCTTGTATATCAGTCAATTTTTACCCTGTGATTTTTGTGGTTTAGAAACAGGATGAAATCTTTTAATTTATATACTTGGTATAGTCTTTCACTCTTTGAGTAGTTGAGTGCATTTCACATCTTGGCATACATTTAGTCGTTGACTAGAAGTTTGAACCTGATATTGCATAGACTTACAATTAAAGTATTTCATTCCAGAACTTAATATTTAAACTTTTCATTTATGTTAGAATAATTATTTAATTGTGGTGTATATATATCAGTATAAACACTGATCCTAAAATACATAAATAACATCATAAATCGGTTGTATAAAATTATAATGGCAATTTTCATGAAAATGTGTTCGAAACTACAGCACATTATTATCTACAGAAAACGCAATACGCTGTTTTTCGCACTATAAATAACTGTGTATATTTTCCTTGTGCCAAATGATCAAGCAAATACCAAGTTATGTTACAAAAACAGTATCCGGAAGGGCAAATATGGATGGAATAGCAGTAGACAGATGCTATGAAACTTTTGTGGTAACCGAGCTTGCTTTCAAAAAGCTGCAGCGATATGTTGAATAGACCCATATTTCAAAGTTTTTTTAAATGACACTTCAATATTTATTTTTCTGCTAATTGCATTATCTCTAAGAAAATTATCTTATCTTAGCATCATGGACTAGCTACCAATGTGATTAAATTTGAAAAGCCGTAAATATCTCATCTAGTTCTACGAAGCTTTTTCCATCTCACTGTGTTTGCTCTATTGGTTTCTGGTAACATTTACAATTCTGTTTGGCTACAAGCACAAACTATGTTGAAGGACGGCGGCCCATAAGCCGACAAAGCTCTATGGTTCAAGAAAAGGTATTAAATTATATTACAAATCATCCAAAATTATATACCAAAGTCAATGGGCCTCCTTCCTTTATATTGAGATACTTCACAAAATTCCTTTATGTATACTATTTAAAATTTCCAGAAAAAACCTGACTGGTCCAAGAAGGGCGACGAAAAGAAGGTACAAGAAGTTGAGGCATGATCTAATCCCTGTCAATGTTCATATTTTTATGATATCCATTCTGTGTTTTCCTTCCTCTGTATTTTTGTTACCTCCAAGTTTATTATGTTATACAAGAACTTTAATCAGCATGGAAATATGTATAAGTATGTTAATGTATTTTGAGAACAAAATATCTACGTTTTGAAACTGTGTATGTTTTATTCGTTTATCCTGTTTTTGACTGTAACTTCGTCCTGTTTTATCGTTCAGAAACTACTATTATCTGATAAATGTTACGACATTGTCCATATCTTTGTCACTGTTTTTTATTATGTGATATCAAATTAAATTGTTCTGTTCGGATTCTGTTGGATGTTTAAGGTAGGGTCTTATATTGGAAGCTACGCTGTTGCTGTTAGATGAAGGTAATAAATACCAATGTAGTGCACTTAAATTAGCTTACAACCTTGCATAGAACTCAAACATGTAATTTTCGCACCCAGAATCACTCACAAGTATCCAAAATAGTTAATTTGTTTTTATTCATTTGAAATTTACTCAACATTTTTTAACTCGGATAACAGCATTTGAAGGAGCGATAGAAAAATGAGATGATGATTTCCTGAACATGGGTGATTCTGAAAGCAGGAAATATTATTTGATCAATTCGTGACTAACTAATTTTACAATAACTTCCATGAGAAGAGCAAACATCTCTGAGATTAAGAACATAAAGAAAATGGAGATAGACGTATTTAAAATTATTTTTAATGCATTTTTTCAAATTGTTCACGTACTTCTTTCTACTTTTTTCCAAGTGAATAGTCTCTGGAGCTCATCAATAGACTGAAAATACAACATTCTGATAATTTATTTTACACGATTACGCGATAAAAAACACAGTCAAAAATAATTGACACATTTTAAATTTTTTTCAATATTTATTAAATAATTATTGCCTATATTTGTTTTTCACGTTTTCTTGTGTCCTTTCATTTTAATCGCCATGAATTATCCAACAAATACCGCACAGCTACAAGTACATGTAAGTTATGACTATTTTACACAAGCTTAGTACTATCATTAGTGCAGATCGCTCAGTAGTAAACCTGCAATTGACAAGTGAGCAGTAGATAAAAAGTTATGTAATTATTACACAGTTTCACGAATAAAACTCTTTTTCTTTCTGTGTCGCGTTTCGATTTTTATTAAAATCATCGTCGGACTGTCAGATTTGACTGCTAACAAGGCTACCCAGATTACTTGCCAAATAACTAACTATCCTATCATGGATACAAAACTAGAGCTCTCAAAACTGGCATACTATCTAGTTATTTCTCTATCTCTAGTCTATTGAATTATGATTTCAGTTGATGGTGTGAAAACATAATTTAATAGAAAAATAGCTAGATAGGATAGATAGTATGCAAATTTTGAGAGCTCTAGTTTTGTATCCATGGTAGGATAGTTAGTCATTTGGCAAGTAATCAGGGTAGCCTTGTTAGCAGTCAAATCTGCCAGTCCGACGATGATTTTAATAAAAATCGAAACGCATCAGTAGAAGAAAGAGTTTCATTTGTGAAACTGTATGATAATTACACAACTTTTTATCTACATGATGGAAGAGTTTCACCAATCAACAATCTACATGAAGTGAGTTGTACCTAACCGTTTGCACCTTGATATTAGCTGTAACGACTTCGTTCAAAATGGAATAGTGCCGCCGTCGCCGTTTTATTTTCCACAGAATATTCAAACACTCTTCAAACATTGTTTTAACAACGATGATGAGGAGCTTGACAGATAAGCAAGAAAAAAGTATGTTGTCAAGACAGTGGTTACTGCGCAGAGATAACCTTGGCAATTCTGCATAATTTCTAAGAGAGTTAGCGAACGAAAATCAAAGAGAAAAATATTTATGAGAATGTCACCCGATCAATTTATTCTTTCATTACATAGCGTTCCACGGCGATTCAACGGCAAAACAGTGAAATGAGGTTCGCAATACCAGCGAAGATAAAATTAGAGCTTAGAGCTTACTTTGTCGTTTTTGGCAACAGGAAATAGTTACTACAGCTTATCACATTTCTTCAGAGTTTCAAAACCAGCAATTTCAAATTTCATCTCTAAAGTTGAATCTAGGTGGGGGTGGTCAGCTTGTCGCGAACTAAATACGATTGCCTTCTATTCACTTGAAATGGCATTTTTACTAATACTAAGTACTAATCAGCTTATTTACACGATAGGTACTAGTGTAACTAACAAGTACTACATTAGCTACTAAGCTCGTGTAAACTAGTCATTAATTGTGCAAATTACCTGAAAATTATGTTATCGGCTTGTTTCAGGAGGGCGAAAGTGCAGCTGAAGGTAAGTTCAATCCACTGAACGAAACATATACATATGTAGATCATAACTGATTACAGTAGACACACTAAAGCCGTGGGCACAAATTACTGTCTTGTATTATCAGAGCAGTTGAATGAGCAGTGACGTAGCCAGAATTTTGTATTAAGAATGGTTAACAAGTGGGAATAAGACGGCTATTATACTAAATAGACAGTATATTATGGGACATAAAAAATAACGTACGCAACAAGTACATTTAAAAAAAATATATGCAAAAGAAATATCTCATGTAGTGGGTTTACTCAAACACAGCGTATACCTAGGTATATATAGAATATATATCACACAAAAGCGTTAAGTATTATTGAATTATGTGAAAATATTATAATAAAACAATCAACACGTCGAGACTGGCGAGCTATGATAAGACATCAAGAACTTCGTCTTCCGGAATAGGAATATCTATATATGACATTAGAGCTAGGCTGTTTAATCTGTCATCCCCAGCAAGCTTTCGCAATGTTCCATAAATTTTAGGAAAAGAAACAATAATTCACCACCGCCACTGTGAGTGAGGTTTTCTCGGAAAACTAATTATTACTATAGTATTTTAGTTAGAAAAAATTGTTATAGATCAAAAATTAAATCTGCCAAGTAACATGTTTTACACAGCAAAGGGGAATTGAAAACATAATTTGTATACAGAATGAATCACAACAATAGGAGATGTGCCTCCAGAGGAAAGCCCTCCCCTAGCTTAAATATATCTACCTCTTCTATCATAGCTGTGTCAGATTACATCAATGTGTGCATTCTTTCTACAATGATCAATCAACAATAGGAGAAGGTGCTGTTCCAGCTGTAGATGTTGCACCAGCGGAAAGCGGCACCCCAGCGGATGGGGCCCCTCCAACGGAGGGTGCCCCACCTACAGAAGCCTCGCATGCAGAGGATGCGACACCAGCAGAAGGAGCTCCACCTGCAGAAGGTGCCCCACCGGCTGAAGGACAGCCACCAATTGAAGGTCAACCCGATGACGCACAGCCTACAGTGCAGGAACCGCCACCGGCATCCGGTAAATGCTGTTTGTTCACTCATGTTCAACTGTATGATAGGGACATCACTGCGACCTCGCTGACGCGGACTTGTGCCCTTTTTTGAAAATATGTACATATCAGATCATCGCCCACCACAGTGAACTGTTGCATTCCTCTCGTTTTTCTAACTATTCCATCGTAATTTTCTGTATACATTCTGTACGTACTATCCATATTTTATTCAATGTTCTAAAAAATATTCCGGATTCCTGTCATATTTAAAATATAAATTTCACGGCTTGCTGAAACTCTTCCAATTATTCACATAAAGTTCACGTATAACATAATATTTTTAAAGCAAAACGCGGCACAGATTTGATGCCTATATATATTCGTGTAATCATATAATAATCACATAAATCTTAATTCCTATAAAATGTTTAATGTCACATTTGTTTTAATTTGAATAAATCTGTGACATCACTGTGATATACTATCCCTGTGTCCCCATGTGCAAGTAGTAGTAGTAGTAGAAGTAGTAATGGGGAGGCAAAGCCTGGCAAGTAGGCCAACTATGGCAGACATGGTAATTCCTTAGTGCCGAACCTTCCAAACCTTTTAATAAAAGTGATGATGTCTGACCATTTCGCTGAATGGCACTCTTACCTGTCAAACTGCTATGCCGAACACCTCAGCCCCAGGAAGTGGAACGAGGTCTCGTCCTCCTCCCAGCACTTCTGACAGATTGTCTTTGACCACTCCTATGAGTGTCATCTGCATGTTCAATCTACAGTGACCTGTGAGCATCCCCACTAACAACTGCAGTGAATCCCTCTTCCGGTTCAGTAGCCATAGCTCCCTACGTTTGTTGGGGCCTGCTATGATCCTTTTGGACTGCCTGCATTCGTCTCTCTCCAACCATGCTTTCGCAAGTTCGTTATATGCCCAGGCATCTAGAGTATTACTAACCTAGCCTCTGCTAATGCCCAGCAAGGGTTCGGGGCCAATGCATGTGCCTCTTGATCTTATTTTCGCCAGGCAGTCTGCTTTCTCGTTACATGGCACCCCGCTGTGACCAGGGGCCCCATGAGGGTCACGATCTTGGATTGAGCTAAGCGTTGGAGGGCGGCACTGCATCCCTGGACCAGTGGTGATCTGATCCTAGGAGATGCTACCGCTCTCAAAGCTGCCCGACTATAGGAGCATATATAGATGCCCTGCTCCGTGCACTGTTGTACTTCCGCTGAATATGCCACCATCAGGATCGCAAATATCTCCGCCTGAGGTGTGGGTTCCTAGCGCTACGCTTTCCTCCACGCCACTGCCTTCCAGGCACATTCGCGCGCCACTGAATCCCATCTCTTTAAAGCGAGACCCGTCGGTGTAGCATACCAAGCTACCCTATGTGCAAACGAAATGATGCATTTACTCGTATATTCCATGGACTAGATCCAAAATCCAGATTCGTGGATGGTTCCTAAACCAACAAAGATTTCTATTGAAATTTATTTATATATAAAGTCATACTCTTGTTCAAGGGAACATGAAAATTTGCTAAAACACTTTTAAATTCCATTAAGATCGTAAAGACATTTTTGAGTACCCCTTTTTACAATATGGCAGCTTAATGATAGATTTCTTGACAAACATTCACTGATCCCATACACAATAAAAAAATATAAAATTTCTTCCTTCACAAAACCCGAAATGAATGTAAGATTTCACTGTGCTATTATGAATTTATAGGATTCGAGACGTTCAAGCAGTTGGTCCTAGAGGAAAATTATGATATTGTCGCTCTCCCAGAGACAATTTTAGCCCCAACCGAAGACAAGGAGGCAGTAAAGATTCCAAACTATTCTTTCGTTGAACGACGCAAAAACAGCGGAGACGGTGTTTTATTATACATTAAAGATTCTCTCAAATACAAGGTAGTAGATCTGACTAAAGATGATAATCCCGAAGCTCAAGTTAGCTTCGAGGAACTCTTGGAAAAAATGAAAAAGAGTGGTAAGTTCGAGACGAATCGCAATGTCATCATCAAGTTGCATCTCATCGCATGGTGAAGTTGTCAGGGCATCATGATGAAGAATCATGAGCTACAATCGCATCACTCGTCTCCATACGGCATTTTACGTCATCGATGGTAATAATGATACAGTGAATCAACTCCATACCATATCGTTCCGTCTTCATTCACAAGTTCACAGAGCATTGCTAACATAGGATGTTATACAAACAATATTTTCTCACAGATAACCTCTCAGAAAGCCTATCACTCTCTAAAAGCGTTTTGAGAGGATATAGATGAGCCTGTTATTTCTATGTCAGGGTAGTTATCTGAATCTTGAGTGAGCTGAACTAAGCTCCATTCGTAGATCCCATTTAACCATTTGTTCGATGTCTTTATTGATCTGGATGGCATGACGCTGCCACTGATGTAAGGTCTCTCGGTCTGGTAGTGGTTTTCTTGGTTCCATGCAGCATATAATAGTGCTATCATCTGCGAAGCTCTGTAGAATGATATATAATCATTAGCGAAAAAAAGGTAACATAGTATACTGCGGCGTTGATGATAAATACATTGCAAGCAAAACTTCACTGTATGCTATTCCAAATAAGTGTAAAAATCATAGGCTTTAACGCATTCATCTCAGCTAAGTAGATATTATTGTCCACACATTCTATTGTTTTGAGGTCTCACTATTCATTCGTCTCTAATATAGATCGATAAATCATCCTCGTCAAATCATTTTCTGTTTTTCAGATGTTTCAACGGATGGAGAAGCCAAATCAGCTGAAGGGTCTACAGAACAACCACAAGCAGAAGGTAAGCTTTTCAACGTAATTTCAATTAATTGTCCGTATCTAAACATCATATGATGTGTCCTTAACGTCCCGATTTGCTTTTATAATGCATTTTGTTAGTTTTAAAATATATGACAGTAAATAAATCAATATGTGTCACACTTTAAAAGGCCTATCTCCTATCATTAGATGGGATAGACGATGAAAAGAAAATATGTTTACGGTATAATTCCAGTTTAGCATCTTACTACAGAAAACTTCAAAGTAATATTTTTCAATTGCCGACACTGTAGTTTTTTTAGATACTTTGAGAGTTTCTGCCACCGTGTATAGATGATCGGTATACCATGTCATAGACGATAGAAGTATTTGAGTAATACAAACTCAAAAAGCTTCAATACATAGGTTCTAGGAGTCCAAGAAAATTAGGGGTCATCAATATCCGATTAGGGGGCGGAGAAGCCTAAGAGGCCCGGACAACGGGCATAAAATTTGTAGGGAGCGCAAAATTCTGAAGACGTGGGAAACATAATGAAAAAATGAAGAGAAACTAATTTTTGGCCTCTTCAGATTATTTGGGCAAGTTGAATATCCGAAAGAGTGGCAAAGATTTTCAGTCGAGAGGTTTTGTGTGCCCTTAGGTTTTTCGGACAGATAGCAAATAAAACAATTTGGGGCTCTAGAAAAAAATATATTCTCTAAGTGAGCAGTGAACAAAATATGGTTGAGTTTCTATACTTCAATAGAATCTCAATCTACTCGGAATACTAACACCTTAAATCTTGTACTCAAATATTAGATTTGGAAATTTCTTATAATATAATTTGAAATTATATGTAGAAATTTGAGAGGAAAAAAGTTTATATATGCACAAAAGTATATCCTCAAAAGTTCTGTTTCCAAAATATAGCATGTGCAATTGTAATAAGGTGTCTTTATAGATTGGATTGTATGGTACGTCAATATAAACTTAAACAACTTTTAAGTAATCTGAACCTACCCAGAATACCAACATCTGCCTTCAATTATTTGATTAGGACATTTCTTATCTTAAATTTATAATTCGTAGGAGCTGCTGCAGCGGAAGGAGCGCCAGCAGAGGGCGCTCCGGCACCAACAGAAGGACCTGCTGCACCGACGGAGGGTACTCCAGTACCGGTAGAAGGCACTCCAGCACCAGCAGAGGGCGGCGCGCCAGCGTCGGCAGAAGCCGCTCCAGCCCCAGCAGAGGGAGCTCCAGCTCCAGCAGAAGCTACTCCAGCTGAAGCGGCTCCCACAGAGGCTACCCCTGCTGCGGAAGCACCCGTCGAAGCCACACCTGCAGCAGAAGCCGTCGAGACGGTACCAGAACCAGAAAACCAAGCTATCCCAGTCACGCCGATCATAGAAGGTAAAAGGTCAAAATATGTCCTCAAATATATATATAGTGTTTCGAAAATTCATAGACATTGTTTCGAACTTCAATTGCTGTAGCATCAAAAATTTCCCGGATATCTGAACTAATTGTCATAGTCATATGTGTTAATAATATTCCTTTAAATCTTGCTTTTTTAATGTGGAAAGTAACCATAAAAATATGTTTTGTTCTGATATACCACAACTTTCTTATCACAAAGGAGATAAATTACCATTAATGTCGATTATGAATAGTCATTCCAGGTTTCAACAATCGCTAAGATTACATATTCAAAATATGAATACCACTAAAGACATTCTAGTTAGATGCTTTTTCGTATTATTTTTCTCAGTATTCGGAGTTTATTCGGATTGAAATATTTAATCAATTAATTTTGATACCAGAACAGCTTGTTTCAGAGAATACATAGTTCTACTCACTGAATAATAACAATCCACATTATATCTAGAATCATACAGATACACCACTTGACGTCGATAATTTCGAAAAGCTTCACTACACTTAAAAGATTTTATTATGAAATAGATGCTATAACACCTGGCTTCAATGTCTTTAGCCGTACTTATTGTTGATATTCTCATTTCAATTTCATTGCAGCATGGCTAATTGCAGAAGTTAGATCATCAGCTTAGCATCATTGACAGCGTAATGATCATTACAGGTACTAATAACCAATCATCATAAACATCATAGACAGTTTCATACTTCATCACGGTAAGTTCATATTTCAGTCATATGTCATATTAAAGACTGTCAATATACTGTTTCAGACCGATCTCCCAAAAAATACTTAATAATTTATGATCCCACTGCAGTTACAGAAGAGTATGTTTATTTATTCAATTAGTTTAAATACAACAAATGGAAAGGATTTACTCGGTATTTGCAACGAATTAATAAGCTTGTTTTCAAATTACGAATACAATTTTTTTATTAAAGTAGTTGATTGAGACAAAAAGAATGTAAAATATATGAGTATCGAAACATGTTGGTCATCGACCAAAAAAAGTTTACCTAAAAGTGTACAAAAACAAGAAACATAGTCAAATCTAACAGCTCAAGACTTTCTCGCTTATAGGCTGGCTCAAAAAAGTGAATATTTGATTTTTTCTAATTCTCTCACCGCCAGAGCAACTATTTCAAAAAATTTACACATTACTTACTAAAACTACGCGATTTAGAATCTTCTACAGACCGACCAACAAACAGACAACCGGAAATGAGTAGGATCATTTATCTTGGATGTGATTTTTTGAGCAAAACAAAATACTCTGTTATTCATTTTACGCTATTTGATGGCATTAGGTAGTTAAGATTTTGACAATTTTTTGAGATTATAAATTCTCAATAAAACGCTCAATTAAATCAAGGTCATTTTCCAATAATCATCATATAGGTTGGGTAATTAGAAGCGTTTTGTTCATATGTCTAATACTGCATCGCTGACAGTTTAACAATGATTATTCATTAATCATTTGCCTTCATGAATTTAACACAAATTTCATATAATATGTTACATTGTTTACTGGATCCATACATTCACATTGATAAATCCAAAATGAGAGATATATCACCACCCCAGAAACACAACCCCATCATACACAACACTCAACCTGATCTCAATCAAGTTTGCTCTATTTTTTAATATTTAGATTCGTTGAAATTTTTGCATTTTCTTTCTCGGAAAATAAATAGAAAGTAAATAGTGCAATATATGTTTATACCTAAAATATATATATTTATGCAATAGGTGTATTAAGCTTGCGACGTCCTACATCACCAACTAAATGAATAAAGACAATCCTCACGCCAATTTTGTTGAAAAGTATTTTGAAGTATACGAATTCTTTCCCAAAATCTGCAAATATTTCAGCTTTTCCCAAGCGCGGGTGTGGAGACTTGCAACTTTTGTTTGTGCAGCTGTTTTGAGTTCTCCAAAAAACTACTATTTTTTTTCACGTAATTACCATATATTCTATTAATGAGTCTTTTTTTTCAGCTGCCGCCTGATTCCTTCCGCGACTAGCTGTTAAGAACATTTCAGTTTACATTTGTTTAGATATTTATCTTTTATTGTTTTTAATTTGCACGAATGTAGAATTAGGTCAATAAAAATATTTTACTTATTATATACTTTTTGTTAATTGATGTTTCCAGTAATTTCTATTCGACGTTCAGTAGTAACAAACCCTTACGCATAACCACCCGATGATTCACAAAGTTGTCTTCTTACATTCCAGTCCCAACAGTCCATCAAAACAAAAGTACAATTTGTACTATATGCTTGTTTTTTATACTTGTGGTCTTTTAAACATACAAGTTTGCATGAAATTTTCCTTCGATATTAATCGTTCTAAAAATTATCGCTTTTATCGAGCTATTACCATATAATATATAGAACCATAAGCGCATCACTACTTTCTAAATAATCAAATGAAATCGACTGCATGAAATTATGTACCTTATGTACGTCCTTGCGGCATAATACCATGTTGTAACTGAAATATAAGTTAATATCTGTGCATAGGAACTGATAGCAAAAACAACATTCGCATTAAACAATATAGGTACATTTTTATTATTCTAAATATAATACAAAATTATGATACATCATATATCATTAATACATGGACATATAAATAATAAATTACAACACATAATAAAATGACTAATTTCGAATATAATTAAAACTGCATAGAAAATACTTGTATAGTTTGTATTGAATGCGGCGAAAAATTGCTATATAAATTATAAATTCTATTTATAGTAAAATGCCTGTTTAAAATCACAAGAAACAAGATACTGTTCACATATTTAGTTAAGAAAATAGATGTTTTCATGTTATCAATAGATTGAATATTTAACTTTTTCGGTCATATACTAATTATACAAAAAAATATTTCAGATCCAATACCTGTTTCGCTTAACAGTGACATAAGTTTGTATACAAATTTCGTTATCACTTTACAAGTAACCACAACTGGTGAACTAGGTGAAAACTCAGCAAGAAACTAATTGGATCCAATTTTTCGCTATTATATTCCTGACTGTTAGTATCAAGTCTCAAACAAGATGTTCTTGGGTATTCGATTTTTATATTTGTCGCAACCTTTGAATAGTCTGACTGAAAACTCAAACACTTCTTATTTAACACGATCAAAGTTTGATTTTCCGTTAAAGATTACTAGTTCGTTTCGTTGACGCATCGAACAGAAAAAATCCTTATATCCTACTACTATGAAGTGAAAACTCAATAGGACTATCGAGTCCGGACCGAAAATTCCTACTGAAACCTACATGTTTTTGTTCAATCATCGTGATACAGTTATTTGGATCCGTGTTTTGAATGATTATAATTATTTGATACCCTGATAGATATGCATAAGCTCTACATATATATAATAATTCAATGTATACAAATATAAAGTAGTTGTATGTATATTGAACATATTTCCTAGGAGATACTGTCGAGTACTTTTTATATTTGGAATCTGTGAAGAAATTATAGATCACAGACAATATGATAAACATAAAATATTCAAAATATTTCTTCTCATTGTGTACAGTTTATCTCAGAACTGATCAAGCTTGTAATGTGTCGACTGATATCTGCGAGTTTTTCATGGAGATAACAAAATCATGTACTATGTATATGTATAAAGGCACAAAAATAACAATTGAACTCTAAGGTCTATTTTCTCAGATTACACGCGTTGATAGAATATATATTGTGCTTCACATTCATTGTTTGTGATTCCATATATTTACACAAAATTGTATTAAGAGTGTTTTATACAGACAACAGTCTCTGACATTTCACATTTTTATTGATGATAAGAATTTTTACTGAATTAGTTTTTAACCTGCTGTCATAATATTTAAGAAAATTGGTGAGGCTAAGGTCAAATCAAGAGCAAAAACGTCTTATTTTTGTATAATGGAACGTTTTGATTGACATCACATTATAACCTGCTTATTAGACTAAACGTCGCATTTAAGAAAAATAAGTTTTTGTTATTGGTTTAACATCCTAAAAAAAGTTTCAACTTTATCAAATGAAAAAAAACAACCAAAAAGCAAAATGCTATTTTTAAAATTCACATATCTCAAAATATGTGAAAATTTTCTTATAGTTTCAGGATGCTATATTATCTTTCTTAATGTATCAAAAGTTCAGTGTGCAATGGATATTGTGCAATCAACTCTAATGTTCAGGATGAATATCACCACTTTTCCATGAAATATCTTGAATAACAGTTTATAAGGCTTTTTTCTTATGATAGAATAATGACTCAAGATTGCCTTGGGATAATGTAAGTGAAAGCTACTGGACCAAACTACTGATGAATAACGTAATTATGTCTGTATTCCTATTATCCTACGATCACAATATATATCTACATATGTTATAAATATCACTAAACGTTATTTCCGGATGTTATGTAATAAAAATTACAGCAACATGTAGAAAGTTGACAGCAGGTTTTTACCCTATGTTGCTGCTATCATCTGTGCCAGTGAAAGACGGCTTAATTAGCCATGTTTATGTGTAAAAGAAGGCATGACGATCGATTTTTCCCGCTCTTGCTTCGCCACGATACCTGGCCATGCAGCCGCGTAAAACTAATGGCGAAGTGCTGCATAGATAAGTTTAGGGAAACCCAATTTAAAAAAATGTAAATATTTTCACAGAATAAAAATATATCGTTATATAGCCAAAAAAGCTAATTATATTTTATTTTTCCAACATTTTGACCTAAAAACTGTTTTTCGCTATTAAAATTCTGGAAAATTAAAACGCAATGTCCCGTATATCACCAAAACTGCATACTCGAGCTCCAACTGATAACAAAATAGAGTGGTTAGCATTCACACAGAGGGCCAAAGAAAAATATTGGCTACATGCATAGGTATTAGCTTCTTAATAACCACAAATATACTCACATATATTCACTTCAATCAAACTGCTGCAATGTATCTTCTAACTTACTCACAATATTTTTATAAAAGTTCAGTTGTTCCTGAAGGAAGGTCTTCACAGTTAATCTTAAATCGGTGTCTCGCTCATTTTGGAAATGGTTCAATTCCGCGAAGGCGGTATAGGTAATTATATCTGTTCTCCTTCTCACCTCTGCTAGAACAGTTTGCTGTCCTTGCGAGGTCCTTTCCACTTCTTTTTTCTTCTGCTCGGACATTTTCTGGATATTCAAGATATCGGGAAGGCAATTAGTGATGCCTTTGTAAATATATAGTTTGTCAAACAATGGCTGCCAGTCCATTTTGGCTTGTTCTTCATACAGCTTGCCAATGACCATATATGTTGAGCCAATGTTCTTCACATCTAGAAAATATCAGAGATTAGTTGTATTGGAAAATTTAATTAAAAGATAGCCATGAATATTTTCCTTATGCAAGAAGAGCTGCTTAATAAATTGATCTTTCATAATGAATCATCTTGAGTGGATACAAAAAACATTTTCTTAATCAATAACATCTGAACATTAGTTATCATTTCCTCCAAGACTAATCATAAACCACGCTGTTTCGGTCTCCCTGGGACTTTCAGCACTCGGTAGATTTCAGATGAACAAATAAAATCACATTAGCAAACTCATAACCAACTATTTTTAGATATTCTTAGGGCAATCCTAACAAAATCAGGGTGTCATCAACATAACAAGTAGCTTTACAGTTTTTGATTTTGCAAACTAAATCAAATGTATATATTAAAAATAGATGCGGTCCAAGAACCGAGCCTTGAGATAGCCCTGTAGGAACATTCTGTAAAGTAGATAATTGTCTGCCTAAAAATACTTGTTGCTGCCTATCTTTGAGGTACAAAAAGTCGCAATGCTAGTCTGACAAATCCAAGATGTGCACATTTGGCATGTAGTAGATTATGACTTAAGTGTCAAATGTCTAACTAAAATCTAGAGAAATAAGGACTGTTGCCAGGTTTTTGTCTAGATTTCTAAATATATCATCTAATAGTGTAGTCAGTGCTGAGACAGTACTATGCCCTTTTACAAAACCAAATTGATGCTCTTGCAATATATTGGTAGTGTGAGTAAAATCTTAAATTTTTAGGTCACTGTATTCCTCTGGAATGTTAGTTTGGGAAGTGGGATGATCAAGGAAACACTGATGAGGAAAATACCCTGTTCCTATACAACAATTTATAAGACAGACTAGATAATCAGAAATAACTGGAAGACACAATTTCAATAAGAACTTTTAAAATTACTAGTTACTTGAAGACTGACAGTTTCACAGTAAGCACAATTTTCTATTATATTCTAAATGACACTCAAAAACTATATCAAATCAAAAGTCAGTTCAGAGTGTTTATCATTAATTTCATTTGTTCATCCGAGTTCTGCATCGCGCTGAAGAGACTCGAGGAGGACAAAACGATGCTTTGGATTAACGGATGAAATTGCAACATTTTGTTCATACACCAAGAACTTTTTCGCGAGTTTACACTACAAAACAGTAGGGTAACAGGAACTTATACTCAAATTTTCGCGAGAAATAGGAAAGACGGATGTGACATCATTCAAATGTCGCGCCGTATAGGAACTAAATTCCTACCCGCCCTATCTAGTTACTTTTTAGCCTTGCAACTGTCATAAATCATCACCGATATCTGAAATAACTAGCATTTTTGTAGCCTCGTGAAGTAGGTTTCAAGTAGTACAACTCAGAAAACTAACTTTTAGTTCCCTAGATAGCATACATCTATATGCCTACTATCGAGGCTCCATATTAAAAAAACATCCCAAAAAAAGATGGATCACACGTAGCATTTTCATTTGAGCATGATGTATTGGAGTTGGTTGTTTACTGGCCTCTATATTTAGCTGTCACTATGAGGTTTTGCGCCAGTTTCAAAATCTAAGCCAAAAAAACAGAGAGGCAGTAATTTAATAGAATTGTGCATCCAGAACTTCAGCATCCATGCTACAACCTTAAGAATTTCCCCATAAAGTAACCATTCAATAGAAAAAAACACATACCAACAGAAGCTTTGGAGTACATCCCCTGCTGATTCTGCTCAAAGGCGGCACCTAGTGCAAAAAAACTCTCCCCAATCTTCATAAACTCTCGTTTGTACATATTGACACATTTTTTCTGTTGATCCTGAGCTGTGTTCATGAGGTTCTTGATGCATTGATCCATCTTTGTAACATAGTTGATGTTTTCTTCAATTCGAGAGTCCACAAGAGAGGAAAGAATCTCCTTTTCAGGCGCCTCGATGCCTTGACAGAAGTTAGCTCCAACCAACTGATCACGTTCTGCGTTCCTCTTGCCTTGCTTCCACTGCCTCTCATCGGTGCAAGTTAGAAAATGAATCCAAACCTCACAGGTGGATAATACTGGATGACGACACATATAATTGACAAATTCTTGAAGTTGGGCTCGTCGATGCTCAATGAACTGTTCTTCATACCTATGAAATGATAATTCTTCATTATACATTAGATAAAATTAGAGTGTAATTTGCTATTCAAACTACAAATCATCAAATCAAGTGGTTGAACCACATGAATTTATAATACATATAGTAATGTATTTGGTAGCTAGCTGTAAAGAATTAGTAGTAAAATATATATTATTTATAGTGCTTAACTAGTCAATATTTGAAAATTCATGTTCATACAAGGGTCATTAAAGTTGCATTACATGCCTTCTTCAAAGTAAAGGATTGAAAAAAAATGTATTTCAAGAAACTGAAGTGATATTAATTGGTTAAATGCCTACAAGACTCCAGAATAATAATAAATTATATCCTGGTCGTTATTAATCAATGACTGCAATGTGTTATTTTTCAAAATTCAATTTCTTCCAATTTTCTCTCTAAGGCTGCTTAAACATCCAAAAACCTTAGCCTATAAAAGCATATGCCTTTAATCAATTACCAGCTAAAGTGCTATGAATAGAAGACAACCACAGGAGAAAATGTAGAAGTTATAAATATTCTTGACCCTTAACTGGTAACATGCAAGTTTGGAGCATAGATGGTAATATGCACACTGTGAAAATGGTAGCTGGTAGAGGTTAGGTATATACTTTGTAGTGACAATGTTATATAAAATGAATAAAAAATCATTTTAAGACAATATTAAAGAAGTTTCAATGTAAACACACACTGCAAATATAATTTCTAATTGACCAAGATAACAAAAGAAAACTTTTGTCATCTGTGAAAAAATCTCATAGATATATTGCACTTCACAGGTACTAGTAATTCCTGAATCACCACAACTATTGCATTTGGACTTGGAACACTGTAGGCATACTGAACATCAATTACCACAAATGTACCATTAATCATATGATTGGTGGGTCACCAATTAGGGAAAGATTTGATTAGGTCATTCACCTAAAAGTGGTCATTGTTTTGTTGAACCGTTGAAATAAAAATTGCTTGCAATCTCACAGATGGCACATTACCATTCAAAAGCTTGAAACAATAAATACTGTAAATCTAATTTTAAAAATAGTACTACTCACCTTCCAGACACCTGCTTATCAGGCAAAGGTGGAACTGCTATCACATTAAACTTGGCCATCAACCTATCATGTAACCAATCAAAATGCTTATATCTTCTAGACACTTCAACATTGGAAAATGATGGTGTTAACTGGTAGGCGATAAAGGATTTCAAACCACCCATTTTTGTTGCCTTTTTAGGTGAAGTTATTTGAACTGTATATGGATTTGATATCACTTCCCATTTTCCTATTACATCATCACCTTCTCTGTATATGTGAATCTTTTTACTAACTGGCAAGTTTGTAGAAGTACCTAAAATAATCAATTATTTTGGCAACCAAGAAAAAAGTAAAAATAGAGAATACAAATTTTTATACTTGAGCAGTCATAATAAAAAATTGGTGAGTTCACAATAGAGATAACAATATGCTGATTGCTGTAATTTATGTCACAGTTGGAACCAAGCACTTAATACAAGCATCTAGAGTTTGGCCTTTAATTTTTTGAATGATCACTATGTATTCAGGCAAATATGTTGAATGGTCTACTTTCCATTAATGTGGTTGGTGCTAGGTCATGCAAGTCAGGATATTGGTAAATGTGTATCATCAGAATGATAAATGTTTATAGAATTAATTCCAAGTATTGTTTCTTAGTAGGTTTTCCAAATAAAAAAAGTCTTAGAAACAAAGGACTAGTCATACCAAACAGTTTGATCTATGACTGAGCTGGACTCATTTGATGAGTCTATCTAGCAAGCTCAGAGATAGATAGAAAATCAGCAGTTCACCTACTACTTGTTGATGGGAAAGTGGCTTACACAGTACTGTGTTAAGGAAGTCATAAATAAGTTTAATTACTCTTCTCTAAACTGCATCTTGTATGGCAGATACTCTCTAAATATGAGAAGTATTTCATATCACTTTAGTTTTCAAAATGTAACTACCTTTGCCTATTGTACAGCTGCTGAGGCAGGCAAAACATCAAAAGTTTGTTTAATAATCATTTGTGGTAGCAATACTACTTTAGACATCCATTGTCTCAAGATTTTTCTACACATCACAAGGTTTTGATTGATGCAATATCTTCTTCAACAACAAGTGAAAAAATTGAACATTTGTTCAGATACTGCTTTTACAAAATACTAACTTACCTAGAATATATCCTTCCACACCAGATTTAACATATGAAGAAAAAATATTCAAACTCTTCTTGGTAACAGTACCCTTATTATCAATAGAATTATTACCCAAATTTGGAATATCTGCATTACTATATGCAAACTGATTCTGATTTGGTTCATTACTGTAAATGGAGTGTTGATTTGTAGTTTGATGATTGCCTATTTCTGAGTATGTATCATCATCCCAATCATCATCCCAATCATCATCATGATGACTTTGTTGTGATTCTCCCCAACTGTTTTGAGAGTTCTGAGATTGAAGAACAGGAGCTGGAATACTGGGTGGGTCTGATGGCACAATTCGCTCCACATAGGCTTCTGGAAATAATCCCGACTGTTTTTTTGAATTGATACCTTCCCACCATCCGTCTCCCACATCTGTTCTTGTCACAGTCAATGTTTCTCCTGTTGAAATGGACATTTCAGCAGTCCCAGGTTCTCCTTGAAAATCATATAATACTCGAACTTTGAACGACATTTCGAAACTTCAATCTAAATCCTCCCTTGATCTTATTAGATATTGTGGGTGTTAAAAGTTGAAATAGAATCGAAATTAACCTAAAAAAGTTCAACTACAATAAGTGTTATGTAGGCACATTAGAACTGTACTTGCTATCACATCAATCAATCCTACAAATAACAAGAGATGAACATTATCTTTCAGCCAATATTTAATATTTTTAATCAATGATGACTCTCGTCTTTGTATGTATCATCATTTTATCTGAAACCCAACAAAACCTGACACATCAGGTAATCAAAAATCAACAAAAGGACTAAGCGTCACAGCCCGAAACTGACATATGTCACCATGAAAACGTCACTACATAGAAAAAATGGAATAGATATATACACAGAAATATGAATAGAAAAAGGATGAAATATATATAGATAAAGTCATGTCCATTACATATGATATCAGTCAAATTAGAAGTGGAACATGGAACACCTGATTAGAATGGATTAACTAGTAATATTTATATTTATTTTCTACCAAAAATAAAATACAGAACTTCGACAAATCTAATTAAAAAATTGTTGTTCAGTAAAATTCCAATAAAATTCCAAACTCTGCTGAATAATTAATAGAAACATGTAGGACTCAAAAATGTCACTGGCTGGTCAGCTGTTCTATGTCAGATCGGGGCCTATAGGATAGGCTATGTTTTGAGGGCAGATCTGTGAAGATGATTAAAAACATAAACATATAAAGTACCAGCATTGCGAGAAAATTAAATATCCCAATAATTTCAAAGCATATTATTTCAAATTAGAGCAGCAATGTCTGATAATCAAGAGCAAGATGTTATAGACTCGCCAAAGAAAGGTTGCCATTATATATGAAGTATTATTTCTTCTAAAACCAATATATTTTCAGGTCCTACATTATCTACATCAACATCCAGTTTTGAAGCTCTAGATCCTCATGATCCAAATTTGAGTAAATTGGCTAATACAATGTTTAGCAAAACATCAGATTACCTATTTGGAGAACTAACATCAACATTAGATGATTATGGATTGTTAGAAAATATGAATAGGGCAGTAATTACAAAATACTGTGATATGAAACACCTAGCTGTTAATGTTAAGAAAAGTATGGCTGAACTACAGGAAAAATGTGAGATTATCAAAAGTATCCTCGTTACAAATGTAATGGGAATATGGATTTCTTTTCTATGATGCCTAAAGTGTAGTCAACTTGCCCCAGCACTCTAGATGACTATTTTTGACAAAACAAATAATCTATGGGTGAATTATATTATGTATTTATGGGTTTTTTGAGAAATTACACTGACAGGGTACAGTAAGGTATATATGATAATAGAGGTATTTCCTCAATGAGTAACTGGATGTTAAAATAATAGCAGAATGAACCCTCAACTGAAAGCATTGTAACCATACAATAATTTATTCATGTTATTGTGTTTTCTTGATGTTTCATGATATATACATCACAGAGAACCATGTCATTTATTTCCTTTAGTCTGTGTAACTGACTGACCAGTAATCCTTGGCCCCTCTCTAACTTACTGAGAAATTACTTCACACTTATGATGTAACTATCACACTAGCTCACTACTGTGCCAAGGATGGAAAATAAATCTCATTTTTGAATAATGGTGTAGTTAGTGGCTGTGGAATTATCAACACAGAACAAAAAGCTTCTCTTTTCTAAAACTTCATAATTAAAGGCTCCCAAAAAATGTCTAAGGGGGGGTCAAATTGGCAGGGAGTGGTGAGTGCTATTGTAAGCAAGTAACTGTGGAGTGCTAACAGGAGGGTATTTTCTGAACCTTGTATCATAACATGATAGGAAAAAGGGCTTGCAATTTTTTTTATTTGCTGTTCACTCTTAGTCATGATTACATGCCTTGTATATTTATTATTTATTATTATTAACTTTTTATGTAAAAGGGGCATATTTGTTCTCATTGTGTTTTAGCAACTACTACTAGAGGGTAGTTCTAACCTCTTGAAAAGAGGCGTCGGGTAGGTTGGCACTTTATATCACGTGTAGTCGTATCAGTTTGATTGAATTTCAGAAGTGTTGATCCACATAAGGTATATATGGCAAATATTGTAAATAACACCTATAATCGATATTTTTTTAATTCCTAAATATCCTAAATTCCAAAATCTGATCCAAATCTTAATTGCTAAACTGATAGCACAGATACACTGTTTCTTGTAACCAAGTTGAATCTTTGACATCTGATGAGCCGTTACTGAGCTATCTATCCATCTTCTCCATTTCCGCGAATACGACGGCTATGTACATGAGTCAATGATCGATTTTGCCATTAAGATTTAAAAAAACGAAACGCTATCGTTTTTAGGCTTGTTCAACGTGTCCATATTTTCATCATCTTGTTATCAATTTTCGCAATGGCTTGTGAAGATTGCTCCGATCATTTTGAATATGATAAGCTACATATAGTACGACGCAGCAGGTAGATTTTCCTAAATTTCCATCACTCTCATTGCAAATTTATTGCGTGGGGTCAGCAACGTTAAATAATTTTTATAAATTGTCGGATTATACAAATATCTCCTGAAATTACGTAAATCAGTATCACCACTCAAACAATTTATGCTATATGATCAGTAGTCATGAAGTTTATGCCATGTTCTGGACTGAGAACGATTAATATTCTATCAGTAAAATTATTGTATAAAGTATGTGTTTAATATGCAAATTTAGTTTTTCTGAGAATTGCTTGTATATTAATTGGTAACTTCTTTGATACCAGTGTCAAATATTTGCCTTGAATTGTGTATCTACTGTTCTCCAATGGTTCCAAGGTGGTTGTCTAATTCGCACCAAGCCTAAAGGTATTAGTCCTCTCAAGTTAAAAATGCAATTTTCTGACAATGATTGATGCATCACAGTAAGTTACTTTTCTTTGTAAAACCTTGTAAGTAAATTTTGATTTTGTTTTTTAATGTTTGAATCCCTTAATTAAATTTGATGTTATACATAAATGTATATATAGTTTTATAACATTGACGATTTTCCCAAGAATAGGAGGGTTAAGAAGTAGGGCTAGGGCGAAATCTCGAAAACCTGAAGAGCAAAAAAGGTGAACCCAACTGGTACGTGACAGTGTAACAATGATAATTAGCGGCCTCAAAAAAACAAAAACAATATATGATCGTTCCCAAAACTACAGTTTTTTATTTGTCCTAGCCATAATAGAAATCTAGTTTCCCGTAATCTTGCGTGAAAAATTTCTCAAAATCCGAATGGTACTTTCGGATTACCGAAAAATTCGAAATTTTTTGCGATTACAATAGATACTTTCCCGCTCCTTGGACTGGAAAATTGAACATCAAACCACGCCCTACAGATCAGTGAAGAATTATCCTTTCTCAGTGTTAAGAAGTCTACTATAAAACAATAGGGGGCAAACGAAGACATGTTGGACGCATAGGTATACATTCTCTGGCAAATGTGAGCCAGCAACACAAACGAACAAATAACCAACATTTCCAAAATTAACTATATGAATTTGTAAGCACTAAACATGAAATATTGAGGATAATCCGATCAGTTTGCTTCAATAACTTGTTTTGTTTCAGATAACTCATTACTACCACTTCTCCAACAAATCGATCAAATAGAAGATAGCGTCATCAAATTAGAACAAGCTGCATATAAATTGGATGCATATTCGAAAAGGTTAGAAGCCAGATGCAAAAACCTGGAAAAAAGATAATTTTTTCTTCAGGCAATTTTTTACCGATTATCTGTATTTCATATTATTTTGTATGTAATTTGTTTTGTATATTCAATCAGTTCTAATAAAACGTGATCAATTAATACTGTTTTGATCGACCTTAACTAAGTGCGTTCATCGAAAAATATTGAAAAAATCCCCCGCAGCCTTTTAATACCCACTCATAACCAAGAGAAGTATTGTTATTGCAAACATTTGAGAATTTATTAAATGTTTTTTGGTCGTTTGTCCATATCATAAAAACTTGTCACTCATTTTCGTCGGTCTGTATCTGTTCGTAGGCATTTTTGTCACAGCATATCTGTAACCACTGCACTGATTTTGACTAAAGTTGTGGAGCGTTATGGCAAGTGGTCGTAGTAGATAATGCTACTATATATTTGGAAATACTTTCGTTGGTAGATGAGTAATTGATAATAACAAAAAAATTCAAATATGCTGAAATTTCGTGTTTGAATATTTATCGAGTGCTCCAACTTTTTTAAATTCTGAACGGTTTTTGTACTTTCCTTTAGTCCCTTATAATTTCAGCACATATTCTCAGAGAGAAGATTACTGACATTTTGGCGCAATGAGTGTAACTCTTCACGTTTTCAAGTGGTCCGAAGTCTTAATTATGTAAACTGATTTTACAAAAGTTATTATTTATCAAGTCACCTATGGTGTTTCCATTGTTATTTTATGTCAACAACAGATGTAAAATTTAATTGTCTATCGAATATTATTATACGTTCCTATAGCTAACTCTTCACGTTTTCAAGTAATCCGAAGTCTTAATTATGTAAACTGATTTTACAAAAGTTATTTTTCTGTTCAAATGATTGTTATGTAGAAATGTCAGTTCATCAAAACGACTTTCAGAAAAAATACGTTTTAAACGTTTTTTGATATGAAACAGCATAACCGCATATGACTAGACAACTGAAATAAATTTCATATTTTTCACATGACATGACACTACAAATAAATACAAGTTAATTCGATTGAACCAAAAAAAACTGAATTTCAATCGCTTCCGGATGTTGAATTCATAATATTAGATGGATTATTAATATACATATGTATGTTCAAAATATATGGTTTTTGACTGTTTCATGAATATTACCATAACGGATGAGATATAGTAACCAGCAGAAGCACTCGTCTGATTAGCCCGATACATTTTTCAGACGTGTTTGCAAACAAAAAGTGCTGCTAGGCTGTGGACACAGCAGCCGTTTATACTCGAGAGAACGCAGGACCTATGCAATTAGATGATTGCTGCCTATAGTAGGAATGATATAAATCAAAGCAAAAATTGATTCGAAGTGATCAAATCTGTACTCCTCATGCATTCGTTTGAACTGTTCTTAATGGTATTATCGAAAAAAAATTGAGGAATTTGATGATGGAATAAAATAAATGTTTATATCAATGAAGTCCAAAAATGATTAGGAACTTGGATACTTGGAAAACCTGCAAAAATTGGTTTCATTGAACATGTCCAAATTCTCAGTCCTCTTCACCATTATTATGTGAATTGATGGAATCAAGGAAAATATGAAAATGAAATTCAACTGCAGCTAAGTTTGCGGGTGTTAAAAATTACAATACAGAACGAGGGAATTAGTGACATAGACTTGCATGATGTGTGCAGTGAAAATGAATGTCTGGTCCTGTAAGGACAAATTAATTTTTTCCTCGATTTTAACATATTTGTCATAATTTTAAACTTTAGGTATGCTTGGCCATTTGCCAACCGGTTATTTCGTAATATATTAATTTAGATGAATCACAGACAAAATTAATTGAAATATCAGAAAGACCTAGATTAATATAAAACTCCTAAATATCTTATCATTTATCTATCTAATATTCTATTAGTCCTATAGAGTTGACAATTTTATTATTTATTTCATGGATATCAAGAGATCTATAGCTTTTCTGACGACTGCATTTGTACTATCAAATGAATAAATTGATCCCACAAACCCATTTCGTATCAATACAGTACAATAACTTCCGACAGAATCCTGACTATACTTTTATTTAATGTATGTTATTATCTTGAGGAATAGAACAATTCGGGACAGTTTGAGAGTAATAGTTGAGGTCATGAAATCAAATATTGTTGATGTTATTTGATGAAGAGAACGATTTCACATTTTCAACAATCAATGTTTTAAAGTTACACAATCTCAACCTAACCAAGCTACGATTTTAGAGAGCGTGATATCCAGCATTCAAGATGATTGTGCTATTCTCGGTTTATATACACAAATCTGGTAAATCCACTTTGCATGGTCCTAACCCTATTATTAATGATAAATTATGCTCCTCTGTTGAAACTTGTTTGGACCAGGTAATTAATTGTCCAGTCTGACCGTCGTGATTTTACGACCAATTGTATTAGGATGCTGACTGCTCATCTTCGTCTGAACTAACAGCTCTGGTCAGTGGGGGGGCACCTTGCGGATGTTCTAATCATATATACACATTCTGGTTACGAAATATACCTGTTTAAATTATTCTTACTACTGATGTTAGTGATTCAAGTCTAGAAACTCGTGCTCAGGATTCAGGATACAGAGGGTGCTGCAAAATGTGGCGTTTACAATTTTTATTTTTGGTGAGTGTACCTATATACTTCTAAGTACTAATTACCACCTCCAAAACATCATGCTTGGAAATGTTTACTATTATTGTAAAAAAAGCCAGATAACGAAATTTTATTCAGAGTGCTGATAATATAAAATATATCACTCTTCACTTTGATTGACACCATACAATCTCAGTTACAATGCGCAAGAATTGATACTTCGATTATTTTGCAAGATTTGGGTTGAGGGGGGCATGTGGACGATAACGCTCACCATCACTCCATTGTAAAAAATACTTGTTAACAAGGGTATTAAAATTGAAATTAATTGTTTTTCTAAAACTTGCAATCATTTTTGGCCGTAAGCGAAAAAATAGGTATTTCAAAAATTGTATATCTTTTTCATATTGTATTCTGAGCCTTTAATGATTTCGTGGCATGATCACAAAATTTTGAAAAACTAAAATTGTTTCAGATAACAAGATTTTGTAATTAACAGACAGTTTCACAAATAATTACCTACACAATCTTTTTATCTGCATGATGGAAGAGTTTCACCCAGTAAGAGCATCTACAATCTACATAAAATTGTTTGAGCAATGCAGAACTCATTTATCTATAAATGTTTTTTATTTCTTACAAGTGTTTATGGTATGTCTTACTGAAAAAATACATTTGACCATTTTCTTTTCTATTTGTATATCTTGAATACAGTTGATAATAAAAATGAATGTAATTTTTTATCTTAAAATTTGCTAAGAGTTATTACCGAAAATTTTGTTATCAGTTATTCATCATAAAATTAGATATCTCAAAGGCCCATCTATGGAACAACATTGTCCGCAAAACTTCGACAAAAATGTAAGAATCATACTGCAAAAGGTTCAAATATTTACGATTCTTCAGCTGATATTTTCAATTGCTCATCAATTTCCATTGCTTAGAATGAACAAATGAAGCTGAAATAGGTATTCTGATAATTTTTTGTGTTCTTTGTAAATGAGACAACTTTACCTACAACATGTCCACATCTTTCCTACATGAATTTACTTAAAATAGAAGCGTTAATCCGAAAATCCCTTGGCTCAAAAAATATAACATCAGAATGATAGACTGACGGAAATAAGCGATTTTTATTTTTGTACAGATATGTAACAAAGTATGAAACGGCGAAAATGTTTATTATATCAAATTCAACAACTTTTTTGATCACAATATATTACTTATGTGTAGGAAATAATTATCATCCTGTATGTACGAGCTGTACAATTTTGCCTATAAATAAAAATAACAACCTTCGGATTATTCATATGGACTGTATCATAGTATACATAACAATGATTTTCTGTCAGTTAATATTAAATCCTTCCTAGAAACTGCATCCTTTATCAGAAATAAAGCCTTCACGTAAGCTAAATGTAAAATCTGGATAAAAATGCTTTTTAGTAATCATAAAAGTTTTTTAGAGCATCCACCTCGTTTCATAGGGATTAAATTTAAAAGCTTATTTTTTATTGATAAATGTAACCTAACTCATCGTGTGTTTGTCTCCCATGTAGTACATCTTACTTGTAGTGTAAGTACAAAATTCGCTTTGATAAATTCAACTCAATCCAACGTTCGTTAAGCAATTTTATCAGCCATGTGATTTCAATTAGCAGCCAGCCCAACGAGATGTGAGAATTGCAATTCACTATGTATTATTTATATGATGTCCTCTAGAAAAGTAAAGGTATATGAACAGTTTGAACGATATTTTAAGTCTATTTACCCGAGTTTTAATTACATTAACGTTTCATGAACTTCAATTTTCAAGAAAGATACTTCAAAAATATGGGTACTCGCAGAGATGCTATTTTGTCATCACTAGATTATAGGTATTCCCGAAAGGTCGAAAAAAAATAATTGCATCATGAACTGAGCTCTTGTCCGGTATGAGTAATCATATTCTGTATACAAAAATAAAAAATCATATAAAAGCTATGGTTATGCGACTAACAGTTGCTCATACATTACTGTAGGTCATGGTTGATGATCATTTATTCAATGTGAATAGATTAATATTGTTGTTGAGATCATGATAAATATGTATACATATTGTATTTTTGTGAAACTATACGTATACTGTATTGCGTGGTGAGTATTCTGATACTCATCAAAAATATCAATGGTGTTTTGGATATATTTTTTCATTGTATTGGTTTTACATGTATACAAGTATGTTATGGTAATGAGGATGAGGTAGTAATTACTCAATTTTTGTAATTTTATGTTACAAATAACGTAACTACGTTTTTCGATCTCTTGATTTTTACAACTCAGTTTACGCCGCATTCCTCAGTATATTCGATGGATTATTTTTGAATGGCCTCTTTATAAAAAAGCACAATTTGTATACTTTCTCTTCTTAGGTTGTTTTAACGCACCCCATTTCCCATGTCAGTGGCGGATTTGAGGGGGGTGGCTATAATGGTTCTAGGCCAGTGTGACAAATTTTTTGGTATACAATTTTACTTAACTACAACTTAAAAACTCTTATTGATTCCAAATTATGACATCTGAAGGATTACAGAAATATCGAGTAACACGCGCTTGAGAACCTCTCTATAATCGTATCCTAGCATTTAATGAGTATTTTCACAGCTAGTTTGGAAATATAATAGATAATTCGCAAGTTTGCAAGTTTGTTTACTGGCACTAAATTTAAACAAATTTTTAAAAAATCACGACACTCTCGTAATCAACAGATTTTAATTATTCAAAATGTGCTTTAATGTTTAAGTGCCGCCCTTTTATGTGAGAATACATTTACGAATGTCCAGGAGCTCCAGTTTAGATTTTGTCACAATATTTTCATAGATCCAGATTGCAAAATTATTGGGCAAAAACTATTCAACCCATTTTGAAGAAATTGGGTATCATGATTTCTCATACCGCCAGTAACGTAGCTAGAAATATCGGCGCCAATGGGAAATAAAATCATCTTAGAATTTAGTAATACTAGGTTGATATTATGTATATACTGAAAACATTGCTTAGATCTCGCTGGGAAAGATGATATCATGCGAGGAGGTTCGATTGGATGATCTGGACCCGAAAGACGCCCAGCAGGTAATCGAGCAGCAAGATCAATCTTTGAACTATGCTCCTAAGATAGAAAGCAATGTTCCCGCAGTACGTTACCTAGGGAATGAACCTCATCAAGTGCAGGAGGACATATATCAGGCACGACAGTATCATGGTCAAGATGGTTTGGGAGGGTATCTGTATGGGTACAATGTTCCTGACATCGCCAAAACCGAGAAGAAAAATGCTGGGGGGGATCTGAGAGGCGCCTATAACTACATCGCTGGCGATGGACAAGAAATCAAGGTACACTAAGAAATATTTTCCTTTCACAGTCTACCGACAAGCTCAGTGAATCAACCCGAAACCTTAGAGAAAATTAGCTAAGTAGACTGACTCGGTATTTCCACGCATTTATATGATTTACTTATCAAATTGAAAATGCATATAACTACTGCAGCTCAATAATCCACTCATGTATATTAATTTTAGGTACAGTACTGGGATGACGGAACTGGATTTCATCAAATTGACAATGTTCCAAAAATATTGCCAAAGCAAGTTGAAGACTCTCCAGACGTAAAAGCAGCAAAGGAAAAATTCTTCGCAAGGTGGCAACAAGAGGCCGAGAGGAATTTACATCCTGTTGAGTAAGTAGTCATCATACAATAATCGCTATAAGAACGTCTTGCAGGCTAAGAAATGTTTTGTTTCATACACATAGTATTATGACATGTTTCTAAAACAACACACATGCTTTGGCACCCACGCCAGCAAATGTCGAAAGAAACATTTTCCGCATCAAATACGAAGATACAGTGTATATGAGAAATGATATATTAAGTGAAACTAAACCTAGGATATTCCTTGAGGGAGAACCATTATGCAGGAATACTCTAAATCTTTGGCTATGCTCGTTCAAGTAATAGTTAGTGACTAGTATATTTTACCTTTTAGCAAAATCACTTTAACTCCGTAAGCTTTCCCATAATTTCCCAAATTCGTAGCTAGGATGAGGCATAAAATCATGAACTGAATGAGCGGTAACTGTCAGTTAGGATGTTTTTTGCTACTCATTTTTTTTGAGAGAAATAATATGCAATAGAGTAGAAAATAGTTTTTCCAGTAGATTTTTTTATTTTTAAGCTTTTTTGAGAGAATACATATCTATAAGGCTGGGAAATGGTTTTTCGGGGAGGATTATGTCTACAACCAGGGCGCAAATTACGGATCTTGCCCTGGGTGCCACAATCCCTGCCTACCCATAGTGCCGGATAATTCCCTGTATTTTCAGTAATGCACGAAGTTTCTCTTATGTGTATACCAAATTCATCTAACGAAATACCCCTCACATGGACGTCTTTTACTTAAATAACAACTTATGAATTATCACGGTTATTAAAGGCTAGAATATATTTATCATTCGGGCAGGTATGTCAATATCGCATTATAATTTCGAAATTTATATTTTCATTTTTCGTAGTTTGATGAAAGCCAAGGAAGCCTTTTGTCAGACACATGTGGTGTTGTTTAGCGGACAGTACAAAATTATTCAGGTTGCATTTAGATATTTAGTGGATAATTTATTAGAAAATTTAATGGATAAATGTTTTCTTTATGGCGTACTCTTTATGAGGTTAGGTACGTGATTTTTTGGTAAAAATGAAATTTCTTCAATTTTTTGTTTTATGGTTATATCTTTAAAATAGAGCACTCATCCACCCCGTGAAATGCCTACTTGAAAAAAATAAATATATCTAATAAATTATAAATTTAACAGCCAGTCCCCTGGAATAACTGAGAAAAGTAAATTCTTAGCGTTCTCGCTCGGAAAACATGATTTTCGATTATAGTGCGTGCAACTGTGTACGCGCTTCATCAAAATTTTCGATGTGATGCAAACTGCGAGTCTCAAAAAAACTTCTTTTTGTTATTCCGATAAATTGTCTGGGGAACAAATGATTATTGATTATATTCTTTTGCAAAAGTCTTGTGTCTTCAAGATATTAGAAAAAACAGCACAATTCGGCGGACACTTCGAACCTTTTGGCAGCTACAGCTGATTATACAGCAATAACAGTTTTGAATTAATTTGATATAAGCCTACATTTTAGTATTAAGTAATGAACAAAATTTGAAAGTTTATTAGACGAACAACCTTTCATTTGGATTTGTTGCCGTTATCAACAACGCTTTTGGTATAAAATAAATTTAAAATATACTGGCTAATCAGCTGTTGCTGACAAAAAGGCCCAAAACATTTGCGAAAATAGTATTTTTCTGAGCTATTCATTTCAGATATCCATACAACAGCGAAGGCCAGTACAATAATCCACCATTGTCACCAAATGTACAGCAACAACTACAGCAGCATCAGCTGCAGATACCCACAACACAATATTCAAAATATCAAGGTCAACACCAATCATCTCAGCCGGGTCCGTATCTACAGCAACAAGGTTCTTCTGGGAACCCAAATCAACTGGACTATTCTGGCCAGTACAGTGAACCACAGAATGTGTACAGTCAACCTCAATCTGGTAATCCTTACACACAATCTAGAGCACCAAAATCTACTGGTAACCCCTATGTACAGTCTGGAGGGTATAACAGTCAGTCTGGGGGATATGACAATAAACCACAGCCTACTGCCAACTCTTATGTGCAGGTTGCAGGGTATAACAATCAGTCTGGGGGATATGACAATAAACCACAGCCAACTGGCAACCCTTATGTGCAGTCTGGAGGGTATAACAGTCAGTCTGGAGGATATGACAATAAACCACAGCCTACTGGCAACCCTTATGTGCAGTCTGGAGGTTATGACAGTCAGTCTGGGAGATATGACAATAAACCACAGCCTACTGCCAACCCGTATGTGCAACCTGGGGGATATAACAGTCTACCACAGTCCACCGGTAAATCGTACGAAAAATCAGGAACGAATGAAGATGAATCAACTGGCCCGCCAAGAGGATTCTTTTACAGTTTCGACTACCCTGTTGGTATAATCGTCAATAAGGGCGAAGTTATCAAGAGAGGTGCCGATGTCCAAAATGTATATAATGAAAATAAAGCAAAATTTGAAGCCCAACTTCAACAAGGACATAGTGATGGTTCTCAAAACAGATACATATATAAGCAAAATTGATGGAAACGTCTTATATATTTATCTGAATAATGTTCAATACATTGTGATAATCTTATTGTTATTTTATTCTATTTAAGCAATGATTCATGAAAGTTATTTTTATAATTATTATAGAATAAACGTCACTGATTTTTCACAGGAATTATTTATTTGATGCAGACTACTGAGAACAACCTGAAAAATACAGTATATATATATACTGTATTATATCTATATATATACAAAAATCTGAAATATTGAAAGAATTACCTTGGCCTATTTCAAATGCATTGTTAACTTTCAAACTAAACTTCTCAATTAGTACATTTTTCAATATTTAGTATCACATAATTACGAGCTCAAATATCGCCACACTTTCATAACGTATTCAATAGGGAAGCCTCTGGCTGATAAAATAAACTTTTGTTAATTATGTGTGTAGACTCTCGTAGTTTATGTCAACAAAATTTGATATACCATAAAGGACATACCCCATAATTTTCAAAAATATATGAATATACGAACAGTCAGAGTTTGGTTGATTAATTGTAATCAGAACAACCAAGGACAATGACGAAAAACAAATATTAAAATCAGAACTGATTGCTAATGTCAACAGAACTATTTACATTCAGCTAAAACTCATTAGTTTGTTATCGTGATGACTTTCTATTTATCTAGAAATTGCCCATAAAGTAATCACTGAAAATAACTCATACACTTACTTCTTATCACTATTTCTCATGTTATCCTAAGAGCCGTGTTCGACTACAGCCCCATTAGTATCGATGCAGTCATTATGAGGATTGTACTCTACCATTAATTTAGACTTAGAGCAACCATTTGGCAAACGACACCAGGTTATAGTTTTTCGCGGAATTGTTTCGCGCTTCTTGCGCTTCACACTCGTAGAATACAAACCTGGCAGGCTGGATCTGTTCCTCTACCTTGTCTACCTTTGAGGTCTCGATCATATAGTTCTCATTTGTTGGGTGGACCCTAGTAAACCACTATAATAGTATAATGGCAACTGGATAGTTGCTATATCATACACATCCATATACATCGACAAATACATATAATGAGTCAGTGTTCTTCAAACGGATATGGAATGTTTATTTGGTCATCAGTACATTCCAACTTAAATAAAATACCCCTGAATAATACTATAAGGTCGTTGACAGGAAACAAAATAGTGTTATTGGAATAATGAGATAAGAAACTCCCGATTTTCATGGACGTCTATTCAGATGTGCATGTCACATAATTCAATGTATTTTTCATCTAGTAGAAACGGGAGAAAATAGAAATGTTTGTAGAGATCATGTACTCGCTCTTTACAAGAGTTAGATAAAAATATGCAGTTGGAACATTCAAATTTTAATCTGAACAACTCGAACAAAGTTTCAGCGTTTTTTCTTCTTTCTTTGACGCTAACTGACACGCACTTAATTAACAGGTATACCTAAAGGTATTCTCTCCATTGACGGGGCCTCAGATGAGTCCCGTATCGTTATATTTTAAATTCTATAGATACAGATCAAAGCTTTAAAAGTATGTTAAGAATAAATATTAAATGTCATTCGTATTATCATCTTTTAGAAGCATTGCTTTATAAAAATAAATGATGGGACAATCATTCTAAACTATCGTAATCTCATCGGTCCTTGATAAGTGTACATAATTTAAAATTGATCTGACGATATCAAGTGGGTGAAAATAGCGTTCAAAGATTCCGTTGCAAACATACATACATATTTACAAAAACGTGAAACTAATAAAAAGCTTGTTCAAAAGTGCTATAGTGCTGCAAATGTCAGACAAATTAGATTTTTATTTACCTGATAACCAACCAAAACAACGCATTGAATTACATACACCTCTTAGAGATTTCGTTTTTGAACATCAAAACGAATGCTTTATTCTAGTTGTTCATTGAATAAAAGGAAAAAGGTCAACAAAAGAACGAAAGAAATAGGAATCTGAGGCGAATTACCCTGACTACCTCTTAAATGTGCTAGATTCTGCTTTAGTACTGAGTAGAGTTTGATCAGGGAAATATTTCTCCAATACCTGATGTTTTTTCATGAAGTATGATAATGATCAAATGACTGCTTCCAAAAAACGAATAAAAATCACCTTACTGAATAGTTTATAATTTCAAATGTTTAATTTTTCATTATTACATAAATAGATGTACATATATATATAGATACATAATTTTAAAAATACTCCAATTGGTTTCAAAGCACTACCACATTTGCAAATATTTCGAATATATAAAATTCGGCTGTAAATAATAATACTTGTAACATAAATGTTTCAGTAGAATGTGAGTTGTGACATAATATATAAGGTATATTGAAGACAATAATTTCATAAAACACCAACCACCACTAGTCTTATAATATTAGAATAAAATGATCGTTAAATAATATAATTCCCAGCAATACACGCTGTATAAAGGTAACTACATGTAAGTGTATATTTATAAAAATTGTCTTTTTGTTGTGCTGGACATTTGACTAGCAAAAACTAGTGTCTTAAAATGTTTGAGAGTGTTGCTAGTCAACATATCAAACAGATGGACATTATGAAATACTTCAGTTCTGTTTTACAGTAATGAATAGGGTAAACCCTAAACTGCAGTTGCAACCTCAAAATACCTAAGATTTTCACATAATTATAATGTTGCCCACCTACAAGATTATCATCAGTAATGACAACACTCTATAGAATATGTCAACATTAGGTCCAGCAGTGGGTCCAGCCATTGATGGAAATATACAGAGTATAATCTTTGGTTTGGAAGCATTTCTAAAAATCGTATTGAAGCTTTCAGTTATAAACCTATATAAAATAACTAAATTAATACATAATATATATCATAAAAGTAATTTGGTGAATATTAAAATATAAAGTAGTTCCAATTGGAACTTAGTGAGAGTGTGTACCTTTTTTTCAGACACAACATTGAAAAGCTAACCTTCACTGGATTCATATAAAGAAATCAAAAAATAGTGTGACTATATACATTATACCAATAATTAAAAAGTTAAATTATAAAATTAAGTGGAAGCATATACAGAATCTCATGTTAGAATTGAGAAGTGTGTGATTCAGAATAATACAAAAATCTATTTTTTATTTGTACTATCATAAGTGAAAGACAGTTGCTTTTTTATACTATTGGTGGCTTACATATGAGGGAAGCATTAAATTTTTTGTGCGATTAGTAACATAATGCTGATCTATTTCTGTTATTTTAAACCATAGACCCAAGAGTGATTAACATGTTGGACGGTAAAGTCATGGACAACTGTAACAAAAAGTACTTTGACAAAGTTTCATGTAATTAGCCATAATACACTGAACTAATAATATGATGATATAGTACTTAATCCTAATGCAAAAAATGCATCTATATTTTTTTAAAACATAATCAGAAATAACCATTATTTAGCGAAATATATAAATGTCGTCCAACAATTGCCGTTTGAGATCCTACCATTAGATCAAAAAAAATAAAAGTTCTAAATATGATAAAATGATTAACATGTCTAGTTAATATCACACAAAACGCATTACCACTTCATCTTCATCTCTCAGATTCCCAGCTTCCAGCAACAGTTGGTGATAATCACTCACACAAATCTTTATCAAAATTAAGAACCTCAAACTGTTATTCACACCAATATTGTACTGCCGAATACCAATTACATGAAACAGTACTGTCTCAGGATATGCAAACCTCCCAATTTAGGCAAAAACCTGTGTGTCACGCCCTGAAACTAATTTGTGAAAACTCACATTTTTCGAAAACCCTGTTAAAGCCCACTTTTTGACAATTTCTAATTAGGATAAAGTTGAATTGGTGAAATTTTGCTCAAATCATAAAGTTACATTGAATTTGAATTAATAGTAATAAGAATGCTTGCACTAGGATCCCAGACTTCAAGACTGTTATGAAATTTAATCTAAAGACATATTCTCAACTTAATCCCTATCCATGAGACAGCAACATAAAAGTGAGAGGCATGTAAGACCACAGCACCATTTGCAGCAGTCACTATCATCTTGTTGAGGTGGAGGTTGATAGTGCTGCTGAGGTCCTGGGGATGGGTAGGGTCCCTGCGGGTAAGGCCCTTGTGGATAAGGCCCTGGATTGTACGGTCCCTGAGGATAAGGCCCTGGTTGGTACTGTCCAGGAGGGTATTGCCCTGGAGGTGGCCCATAAGGTTGTTGTTGATACGGTGGTGGCTGATAAGGACCCCCTTGTGGTGGGGGACCGAATCCTGGAGGTGGTGGACCAGATGGTTGATAAGACATAATAGAAAAGTTTTGGAAGGGTCAGTGGCAGCCTGAAATATATAAATACCTATGGTTAAGATGGGAAAGTGTAATTAAAGCACTACATTTCTCAAATTAGCCTAAATTCAAAATTTTTTAAAGTGGCATTCAGGTGATATTTATGCTAGATAGCTATTTCCTTGCATTCATATATATATATAGATTTTGTTATATTATCCTAAATGTTTCTTACTCATTGTGCTCTAGCCTTTAGTTAGAGGTCAATTGTGTTACTAGAATTTCTTAAACAGTTTTTATTAGCTACTATTTCTATTATATTGGAATGTATTTCATTGTGTGAAAACAACCAGATATCCGGAAATATTTGAGGAATCTGAAATATCTGAACAGCATTGCAGTATATATGAAAAGTAGTCTCATTAACTTAGCTTTAATCAATACACCACTATGCCTTTAGATATATGGTAATTTTCAACTATACTTTTATATTATATTGTAGTCGTGAACTATTTTGCAAAGTACAATACACAAGGACACATAAGTTTCACCAAAAGGATTACTTTTCAGTCAACAGTCCTAAAAAATCATATTCCCTCTGATAGGGACAGTAAAAAGCAATAAAGTTTTTCATGAAACCTGATTTGACTGACTCAAATCAGTGTCGCAAGAAAATACTATTAAGATGTGGATATCAATTAATTTCAAGAAAAATGATGAAGGTTGTCTCAAGTATCTTCCGCGCCAGATTTCGCAATAATACCGCGTGTCGATTTCAACAGAATGAACAATACTTTTTTATGATAGAAAATCAATAGAAAAAGCAGAAACTATACAGTAACTGAATACAATCATGAAAATTTAATAATGTGTATGAATACTCAATTCCAGTGCTTTATTTTCGAGATATAAGGTATTGAACAAATCATCGTGTTCATAATATAACATCTAGATTTTTAACTCAGCCAGTTACACTACAACCCTGTTGAGGAAGAAGCAGATCTCAATACAAATCACTGAATATATCAAAACAAGGGTAATGAATTATAACAACTCTGAGAAAAAACTAAGTTTGACTGGGAATCAAAACAAGATGTTTTACTATGAATTAAAAATAAAAATTTTAGACAGCTTCTCTTAAATTCTACAAATGAATATACACAAATGGTAATTTTGACTGAAGACAATATAGGCATCAGTAAAGTTTATTATTACTATATATTAAAACAATATAATAAAATAATTTGAATAAATAAACCAAAAACAATCATATGACTCATTCTGCAATCACTATTTAAACAAAAAATATTCCTCACACTCAAAAATTAATGTTCATCCATACATAGAAATGTAATGAATAATAATGCATTTCTAATATATCAAACAATAAATACACGCATTGATAGTGTGACCAACTATTGTCATTTTTATGTTCAAGGTGTCCAATGAGGATTGACCATGACTCATTTCCAAATCTAGTCAAAAACGCCTAGATCCCTAGATGTAGACATTTTTTAAGCATTCCATGTTAAGGAATTAATTAGGTTAATCAGACAGATACATTGCAAGCTATTCTATACTCTCTGAAAACATGCCAATAAAACCAACTAAATGATGAAACAACGTAACACGAATACATTAATAATAATCTCCGTATCATGAGTAAATAAAAATAGGTGTGACTGCAGATTTTAGGAATTATAAAAACAACATACACAGTACAAACTAGTATCGAAATTGGCGAATACTACAGAAAATGCAACAGGCATACTTCACAGAAAACGTAACAAATTTGATTTCTAAATTTTATACTTACACTATAGACAAACAGTGTACGGAAAAGAGATATAAATACACAATCAGACTAAGAACATCTACTACTTTACCGAAACAAAACTAGTCCACTAGATTATCAAATGATTGTATGAGATTGTGCATACGTCCAAAACAAAAGTCTGAGTTTTGTGCCTTACGGCGACACAACATTAGAACTTCACCAGCTTCATCACCACAATCACAAAACATGAAAAAACAGCCTATTATGATTGTCGGGTTACGATTGGCATAGAACGATTGGTCCCACGTGGTACACCACATGGTATACAAAGGATCGTAACACACCGATGTGTATTCAAAAGTGTCCGATGCAAGTAGTTAAATCATGGTAGCGCTAGCATAGCACGTGGATAAATATTTAAAAAAGCACCGAAAAATACTAATAAAGGATTGAGAAGTAAACACGGAAAGAATACCTCCGCTCTGTTATAGCGCACATTTAATTAGTTAATTATGAAAAGCTCACGAAAATTGATCACTCTCTCGGAGCTATTATATTTACGGAATTGTTTTAGACTACGTGAGTAGTTGAGGTTATGTATACTGTATTTGTATTAACTACTCTGCTTACAAATAGTATTAAATTTTTCAACTCCGTGCACTTCAGTCCGTCTACCACTACTTAATTCATTTTATACCCCCTTTGCTGCCCCAGCACTATTCTGGAGGTATTCAGAACTATTATTAACTGTTTACAGCTGGACACTTTTTCAAAAGGTCTCAAATATGAGACGGCGCTCCTTACCTCTACCCTCTATAGCAACAGATTTGGTTCGATACACCAGTTGAAAAATAGAGTTTCAGTTCATTCAGAGGCATATACAAGAGGGAGGGGAGTAATAATAATGACTCCCCCTCCCTAGGCCTTTGACCAAAAATTTAATTCAATTTTGTTTTTCTCGGGGAATGAATGGTTCCTATCGAAATATGAGCTACACAATTATCATAAAAACATGTTGCTTATTCATATATGCTACAAATAAAAGCGCTCATTTGTACGTATCGAAGACCTGGCCACCTGTTCCTAAAAGGGGCAACAAAACGTGCCCAGCAACTATAGACGCATGACTCTGCTTTGCATGATGTCAAAGGTTATGGAAACTGTCTTAACGTAACCTGAAAAAAGGCAATATCATCAATGATCGCCAATATAACTTCTGTAAGCATAGATCCACGGGAGGTTACGCACATGTGGAGCAGAGAGATAGCGAAGGCTTCCGATAGGATGTAGTGGCATGAGACTTTTGTTCAAGTTTTCTGCCTACGGGTTCCAGACTGGTCTCTGCCCGTGGTTTTATAGTTTCCTTAGGATGCCTATATGTGGTAGTGCCAAAAAGTGTAATGCTGGCCTGCAAATAGTGGCGATGGAGAGACGCTCAGTACTTGACTCGTCTTCTGGGAATTAACTTCAACAATAGCATGTCATGGCATGAGCATGCAGGCCTTGCTAAGTCGGGGTCCCAGAAGCTGGGCGGTCTCTTTCTTTCCAGAAGCTTGTTCACCGAAACAGCTACTGCTACTCTACAAGGCTCAGATCAGATCTTAGCTGGAGTACTGCTAGCATCTGTGGGTATGCACCGGAAGCAATCCCTAAAGCTTCTGAATAGAATCTAAAAACGAGCAATACTATCATGGTAAATATTCGATCGAGCTGACTTGCATAATAACACCAAGTTTTTTGAACAGCAAACACCAAAGAGGCGCAACGGGCGCATCTCCACCAGGTCGAACTTCTAACACCTCGAACGAGCCTCTTCCAAATGTCATTCTTTTGGAGAACCTCGACCTTGCGGAATGAGGTGCCGAATGCCGGAGAGTTTGTTCTCCGATGGTGACAATCAGCAGCCTTTCAAGGTCAATGTTAATAGACATTTATCCTCCTGCAGTGCTTGTATAGTCAGTGCCGTAGTGTTGCAGAGTGCGAAGTGCGGAAAGGCTTTCTCTTTCTGTGCTGCCCACCTAGACATCTGATTTCGACACAGCTTTTGTTTCAAGTGAAGTTCCCATGCTCTGGAGGTTCTATGATATTGACAGCGACAAACAATTGGATTTTGTGTTGTCAAATTTCAAAACTCAGCATTACATTCAATTTTTGTTCTTAATAGTAATAGTTGATAGAGTTCACAAAAAATATTTAAGAATCTGAAATAAACTTCCTGAGAAAAATGTTCCGGAATCAATACGACAGTGATGTAACAGTCTGGAGTCCCCAGGGGCGATTACACCAGGTAGAATATGCCATGGAGGCGGTTAATCTTGGATCGGCTACTGTAGGATTGAAATGCAAAGAATACGCTGCACTCATAGCCTTAAAACGGGCTTCATCCGAGCTGAGTGCTTACCAGAAGAAAATTATTCCTATTGACGATCATATAGGAATCGCAATTTCTGGACTTACTGCTGATGCTAGAATCCTGAGTCGTTACATGAGAAATGAGTGTCTGAACTATAAGTATTCATTGGATACTCATATGCCTCTGAATAGACTAATTAGTATTTTGGGTAAGTTACATATCTAAGTGATTAAAGAGATGTGAGTGATTAATAATCATGTGCTAGCCTGATTATTGCCATATGTTATTTGATAGCACTGATATGTTTGTGTCTCAAATACTTTAGCTCAAAATGGCCAATTATCAAATTCATTGGTAAAGTAAACAAATGTCATGGGAGTTTTGGCTGACTCTATTGCTTTTTTCAATTCTAATAAGTCTCCTAAGCTTGTAATATACATATATTTATGTAATAATAAATTATATTCATCTATGACAGGGTAAGCCAAAACAGGTCCGAGTGCAGAAAACATATCCACACCAAATATGTGTATGTATACTGCTGCACAAGTAACTAAAAAATGCAACAGATGCATAGTTTTAATTTCACTATAGGCAGGTATGGTGCTGTTTTGAACAAAGCAGATGGATCTGATATATGTCTAGTAACTAAACAATGTGCAAATACCAGCAATTTTTTTTAAATATATGACAAATTGATAGATGGAGACCTATTTACTTTATTGATCATATAGTGTAATATATATGTCATCTATATTAACATATTAATGTATTATGCAATTTGAAGTATTTCCAACCATCACTACCCCTATATATGAAGCACAAGTCCATCATTTATTTGAGGGTAAAAAAAATATGTATCTTGGTTATACTATACTTGATCAATGAATCATATGGAAAATAAAAAAAATGCCTTTAACTACTTCCACCAAGTAAAATTAACATGCAATTTTTAAATTATCATATAATTGCACAGCTACTAACTGATCTAAAAATAATTGCATCACAATATTATTATACTTTTGCAATTCGTATTGAAAATAAAATAACACTGAAATTATCATGTAGATTATAAATGCTCTTACTTGGTGAAACTCTTCCATCATGCAGATAAAGATTGTTTAATTAACACAGTGTTTCACAAACAAAACTCTTTTTCTGTCAGTGATGTGTTTCAATTTAAATTGATACTCTCCAGTTTATGGATAAAATAACTTTATTACTTCTTTGATTTAGGTAACAAGATGCAATTGTGTACGCAACGTTATGATCGTAGACCTTTTGGTGTGGGACTACTAGTAGCAGGCTATGATGAAAATGGAGCTCATATATACCAAACATGTCCATCAGCAAATTTCTATGACTGCAAAGCTATGTCTATAGGTGCTAGAAGTCAAAGTGCTAGAACATACCTAGAAAAGCACCTGGATGAGCTAAGTCCTTGTTCTTTGGAAGAGCTGATTAAGCATGGTGAGTAACTTTTTATTATTCATCATTATCATGAACACAAAGTGAAAACTTAATATTACTATAATTAGGAAAATTATGAACCATTGTGCAAATTAAAAAATATTGTTTACATTACAGAATAAAGATGATAAAAAGACACAAAAACTGAAAAGCAAATACATTTGACTTGGAGTCTATAATTTGAACTATCAAAATTCTGATTTTATTATACCAGACAATGATATTTACAAATAAAAGCACATGTCAGGTACTGACTGCATGTATTTGAACAAATAGAATGTAGAGAAGCATTGCATATCAAATTAAGATTGATCAACAAAATGTGGCTTTATAATATTGTAATAAGACCAGCAATTTCTTACACGTGCAGCTTAGTGTTCTTTTCATAAATTCACATGCAAAGTTTGCAAGCACTACAAAGTAGTACTTAAGAGAAGAGCCACTCTGACAGCTAATGACAACTTGTTCATGATTCCACAATTGAAATCAACTGAGAGACTTTCAACAGTTGACTCCAATTGATGATGTATTATTTTTAAAATCACCTGCTGAATGTTTCCAATTTTGCAGGTTTAAGAGCCCTCCGTGACACTTTACCCCCAGAAGTGGACTTGAACACCAAGAATGTATCAATTGGCTATGTAGGAAAAGACATCAAATTCAAAATTTTGGAGGAGGGTGAGACAGCACCATATCTGGCGCTAATTGAAGGAGAGGAACGTAGAGGTGGTGGTGCAGCTGCAGCAGAGATTGAGGCACAACCAGCTGATCCTCTCAGAGATGATAGGCCCCAGGGGGACGACGACCCTCAAGATCCTGTCCCAACAGTGGCCATGGATACCACAGATTAAGAAGTGTGGGGATGGTAACAAATAAGTGGTGTTTCTGGGGACATCTCTGGTGCAAAGAGATACTTCATACAGCTGTGGCTGCCTTAAAATTTCAAGGCTAATGAAGTTGTGAGGCAGCCACAGCAAAAACAATTAACATCTTCACATTTCAATCAAACATGTTTTTCAATCTTGCATATTAAATCAGTTAATATTACTTCTGGTTTTTTGTACAGTACAGTTTAAATGTATCCCTCAAAATAAATTTAAACCAGACTGAAGTGAATTCTCTGAAGCAAGTCCATTATTATTTGGTTATAATGGTTTGTGGTTTCTGTAATGATTTACTTATATCCCTATGGAACTAGTGGTTTCTGTCCATCTCTGCTGAAGAATTGAGATATGAACATATAAAAATCAACAACACCTTATAGCAAACAATCTAATATAATGTTTGCTGCAGCGGGTTGATTTATAGACTGAGAGTTATTTAGCAGCATCTCCATAGTTTCAGTTTCTTTATTTGCAACTCTTGCAGGGTACATTGAATTGTTCATTAACAAAGTTCCCCATTATGGTTACTTGATCGCATCTTCTTGTATGTAAATCGTAGGATACATGTCATCATTTTTGAGTTCGTAACAGTTTGCTGTTGTTAACTTTAAACTGAGCCAATCTATATCAATAGCCTTGTCGAGCTTTTTCAACAGAACCATTAATCCTCAAACAATCCTGTTCTATAGGTCCTCAAAACAGTTAGTACACAGCCTTAATTATATGCATACCTATGTTTTCTGTGAATACATAGTCTTTCAAGGAACTGGAGGGTGAGTTCGACCAATATTGTGGGTCCATGTACAGGAGAGTAAATATCAGTTATGATAAATCAAAGAAATGTTTCAGATAAAAAGATTGTTTAATTAACACACAGTTTCACAAATAAAACTGTTTTCTTTCAGTGACTCATTTCGATTTATGTTTAAATCATCGTCAGGCTGTCAGATTTGACTGCTAATAAGGTGACCCAGATTACTTGCCAACTAACTAAGTAGATCCTACCATAGATATAAAACTAGAGCTTTCAAATTTAGCTTACTATCTATCCTGTCTAGCTATTTTTCAATTTAATTATTTTTACCTTTTTTGTGTCTGTCTTAGAGGAAAGATTTTTTTGGCAGTCAAATCTGACAGTCCGACGATTATTTAAACATAAATCGAAACGCGTCACTGAAAGAAAGAGTTTCATTTGTGAAATTGTGTGTTAATTATACAATCTTTTTATCTGCATAATGGGAGAGTTTCATCACAGCTGCTGTGGTTTCACCAAGTTAAGGCATCTACAATCTACATGACCAAAATTGTTGTCCAGAAGAATCCTTAATTTTTTCATATATAAAAAACTTTCAATCAAAATAAAAATTAACATATAGGTCATACATCTTAAATATTTTTACAGGATTTTCGAATTTTTTAAAATGCGTAATTGCAGCAATAGGTCCGAAAGAAAATTTTGCTCTTTGTATTCCCAGTTGTTCGGCGACAAAAGTAGTGTTGCCAACTCAATTTCTTGGAATCCACCAAAGCGATATCGATTTTCTACTAAAAATTCTACTAGATTTTTTTTAAATCTAAACTAAATTTTTTTAGGGCGGTATATAACGAGTGTTCAATACTTGTTATGGTAGCAGGTGACTGTGGTTTTCTTTTTCTATCATGAACGTACGTCAGTTCATCTCTAAAGGGGTGGATTACCCGCTGTCGGCGCTGTCACCTGTCATTCTTTTGCAATGTTAGCCAAGGCATACGTTTTTTGTGACAATTGCCATTCATAGGTGATCTGACCATAAAAATGATTGAGGACCCTTTACTTATTTAACATTTTGTTATAGGTAGATATATAGGTAACAAAGAAAATACTTTAATACACTTTAAAGTGAATAGTATATTTAATCAAACGAAAACATCAACAAAAAATAAAACTAGAATACTGTGAACAAAAAAAACACTCCATTATACCTACGTATATAGGTATTGAACAAAAAAAAACAAAAATATTACTCTATTATACCTACATACCTATCGATCTTTTTACGTCGATACATCGATTCAATGAAAATGTATAAATAAAAACGGTTAAAATCTTTATTTTTTATTTTTTGACTCATCTAAACCAGAAAATTGCGTTTCGCTAGTAATTTAAAATGTCTACTAGAAAATCCACTAGCCGTCAGACAAGATTTTTTTCCGCTAGACATAATTCAAATTCCACTAAATCAACACTGGACGAAAGTGGGTGTAAAACATGCGACGAAGTAACTGGTAACCCTCAGGCAGTTCAGGTATGCGAGATAGGTATACCTCATAATCCTCATATTGATGCGTAAATGTTTCGCATTCAAACTAAGCATAAAATTTACCCCTCACATTTACCTTATATATTATGTCCTGTGCCTCACATGACTGTAAGTATAACAGATGACAGTTATCAGAATGACAATTGATATATGACACATGTCATAACATAGATCAACAAGCAAAAAGATGTGTATTCATATAAATTTATCTGTGAGACGGTTTCGTCTCAGACGCCAATCCAACGTTGACTACTGAATAATGGCAAGATATGAATCTTGTTAGCTTGGTAGTATTTTTGCACTGATAGAAGTTATGTTTTAGAAATGAAATTTGATTTGCTGATAATATGAACCTGAACCCGCGTGTAATTGGATATCACAAAATTATTGCATAAATAAAACAAAATTGTTTTGTACAATTTCAGTCATGTAGATGAGTGGATGAAAAAAATAATAGGTTGCCTTGTAATTTTACCGACTTATATAGGGCTCTAGAAATTATTACCATACTGTGATTACTGACATCTATCCATGACAGACAATTTGAAACTGTCGAATCAGTCGAATTTTTGTCTGATGTTCTGTGTTCTGTAATTTCTTGATTCTTTTCGTGTTGTGGTTTTCTTCCATAAACCATTATTGTAAACATAATTCGAAATGGTGAGTTTTCCCATATATCTCGGACATCCTTATATATGTTTACTATTAGATTCGCTGGACGTCAATTAAATGAAACTATTTTTAATCTGTTGTACGGATTTTTTACAATCTTTCTTACCATTAAGATTATTCAGCTTACAGGTTATAAAGTTGACTAATATTTTCCTAGTTTTCAGTTTATCTTTTATGCTATTATCGAAATCTAAATACTTGTGATTGGTTATTTATTATTATAATTTTAGGCAAAACGTACAAAGAAAGTAGGAATTACTGGTAAATATGGTACCAGATATGGAGCTTCTCTTAGGAAAATGGTGAAAAAAATGGAAATCACACAACACAGTAAATATTCTTGCAGCTTCTGTGGAAAAGTAAGTATTTCTCACACTTAATATATTTTAGCATCTTTATTAAATGTATGTCTTAGAAGAATAGGTACATATTCACAGTTCTCATTCATGTGGTGCCTCTGAACTCTGGCCACTCAGTTCTTGGTAGTGATAGGCAATTATGAGATATACTAATGAAATCATTGGATTATGAAAATGTCACGAGATATCCCGCTAATTTCCAGAGTTGACTACTAATTAGTAAATGGAATGAAACCAAATATATGAATATTCGATCATTGTCAGTCATTCATTCCTCCCTCTACTGGCAGCATGATTTGAGTGAGATAACCTAACTACTAATCGTATCCCTCCAGCGAGTCATGGAAAACTAAATTGTTCATATTTCATCATTTGAGACATCTCTTGGTCGGCAATCAATCAACACCACACAACAACTGAAAGTAAACAATATGGTGATAGCTGCGCCAGTGTGCCACCACTATTTTATTTCAGTAATACTAATTTGGTAGTGAACCATTCATTTATGAAGATCATTTGACTACTGATGTCATGATCCATTATGGAAATTAGTGATCAAATGATATCTGGATTACACAAATCTTTCACACTTGCCCATCATTAGTTCTTGGACCCCACATTAGATAGACAGATAATTTGTTCAACCACCTGTTCTTCTGGCATCATTTATTCTGTCTAATTAGATGTCAAAATGTTCTCATTGATGAGATCTTCAAAAGAGTCTTTTGTAGCATGGAAATAACCCTTAGGTTTTGCTACTAGTCTTTTGTAAGCCACATTTGTTATCAACTTATTTTTGTAGCCCTTGCGCTTGTATCCATAATAAGTATTTTTTCAATAGAGGCTGATAAAAGTCTAACCAAAATACTCTATCAGCACGAGATAAAGTTGCTGCCAAAAATTATCCACAAACTGCAAGTGAGATTCGACTAGTTACAGTTGGGTCTGATCGTGGATTATTTCTTGTAACTTTCAAGAATCATGTAAAAATTCGTACATTATCTAATATATCATTATCCAAAAAAACTATGTTTTATCCCAATTCTGTTGGTATTATTTTTATTATGAAAGCCTACTACTTTTACTATCATATCATTTTGCTTTTTAAGGATGCCATGAAAAGGAGTGTTGTTGGAATTTGGTCCTGCAAAAGATGTAAAAGAGTTGTTGCTGGAGGTGCATGGGTATATTCTACAACAGCTGCAGCATCTGTCAGATCAGCAGTAAGGCGTCTTAGGGAAACTAAGGAACAGTAATTTATAACATAATAAAGTTTCAAAAACCAAATGTTCTTTATTTTCATATGGTAAATTCTTGTATCCATGGTTTTTAATTTGATCATATGTTTAAAGAAATTTGGGTTTGACATTATCATATTGTTTTTTGTATTCCATTACTAGTGCTTTTAATAATTTGAATATTTCGTAAAGTAGCGATTTTTCATAGTTTCTTTTTTAGCATTGTTATTAGTTTCAAAATTACTATTTAAAGCATCAGCCGCTAACTTTTCAGATATTCAAACACAACTGGAACTACCCCTTTTTTAGCTTCATTCTATGTTAAATATAATTTTCTATAGATGTAGCACATCATTATTCTGTATCTAATAGTCTCATATAATTACACTAACAACAGCATAGTAACAAACACTTCATATTTCGTGTTCAATGTGTCTGCCATTCTTTTTGATGCATAGACCTAGCAGGTCATTCAATTGGTCTTCCCAATCCAATCCACTTCGGAAAATGGGTGTTCAAATAATTCTGGACTTTAGTTGTACTGTTATATGGAGCACCATCTTGTTGCAGCCACATCCTTGGATTAATTAATTGTCTGAGAGACGACCTCTCCTGTTCTAACATCTTTCCTGCACTCTAAGACACAGGATGCAGATGTCGACGATTAGGAAAACGATGCGTGTATAGTAACGACGCAAAATTTACATCACTTTCGTCTGAGTGGAAATTAATCCTGTGTCTTAACATTCTGTTCTGCATCAAATCTGCTGACACCATTGAGATACTAAAAAAGTGGGCTACCTCACTGTAAAAAATAAGGTATAAGTAATGCAGTATATCCTGATAGTACATGTGAATTGGTAGATTGAAATAATATAGGATTATTTATAAACACTTTCTGAGAAGGTAATTATAATATAAAAAAAATTAAACTAAAAAGCACAATATATGAAATAACATTTATTGAAAATATAAAACTAGTAACAATACATTTTATGTTTATTTATATAGATACTTTATACAATGTATTCCAAAACTATAAAAACTTCATATTACCTAAAAAATAATATCCAATATACGGTACGCAGCTCAAACTCGATATGGTAGTCGATGCTGAATGATTTTTCATATAAGTGCAATTTATTTGAGCGCACGATGGTAAGCTGATAATGCATACAAAATTTCAAGTTGGCAATTGAAAAATAAACTAGTCACAGATTTTCTATGACAGCTGTAATTTAACATCGAATTCAAAATTGAAAAAATCGTTTATTTGTCATTATATATTGTCAAATTTGAGGTCCAAAGACAAAAGGAATTAATGTAATTGCCAAAACGAATTTCAGATATTAGTTTTTTACATGTTTCATTACATATATACGTCACGCAAAAATATGTAACTCATTTCTGTCGATGCCTCTGTCTATCCGGTAATCTGTTGCCGTGAAAGTACAAATCAGATTTTTATTAAAGGTGCCTACTATGGCTAGAGCGGTTGATTCACTGCAAGAATGTTTTGGAAATGTTGCAATATCTGAAAAAATTTAGCTTTAATAAACTAATGATTAATTTTTTTCAATATTTTATTAAATTTCATTCTAAAAGAATAACAGTTCCAAAATCCTATCCATATTAATTCGTGGAAAGTACACGTTCAACCTATGTAGATTCTAGCTGTTTGAGACATGATTAGGTCAATTAGATTCACCCAGTACAGGCCAGACGTTAATACAAACTGGTTTTCAAAATACGCGTTAGTCATAATTTCGAATACCGTGCAAATCAATCGCAGAACAATGAAAATCGTAGCAGTCAAAAGGCTAGTAAAGTTATTTCGTCAATCGCAGGTAGTTTTAGTTAGCGGCTAGTGCAAATGTAACTTGAATCATAAATTCAAGACCCACATCATATCCCAATCGATCAGTGAATCAAGCAATTGAATTGCGGATTTAGAACACCCAAAACCACATTTTTACTGCACTAGCATCAACACTAACTTTGGAACATAAACTGATTATTGACTCAAGGGCAAAGGTTCCAAAGACCGACCTGACCAGACATGACAAATAATAGTATTGCAGTAGCGGTTAAGATGGACTAGAAAATTTCTAGTAGAAATATCATCAGCAGAAGCGAGAGACAGATTTTGGCGAGGTAGACGTAATGAGCATCTGAAAATTTCTTCATCCCTAATTTTGACATTTTTGTTGCAATACTTGCCCAAATGTATGTGTGGGAGGAAATATTAATTTCTGAGTGTTGATATATGGCAGTTATAAAATATATAAAGTTCGTTTATGGAATGAATTCAAAAACTAGAGAATACTTGAATCAGCATTGTGCATTCGAAAAACAAGAATGCCTAAGTCGTGACTATTGACGATTTCAAATTAAACATAAAAAAAAGAATCCTTCATAGTCACGGGCAGTGAAACTTACTTAAGTTTACGTCTCCAAAAAGCGTAAAGCAAGCTTTGCCGCCGCCTTTTTAGCCATAACTTTATTTGCACCGCAACCGTGAACCAGCTTGGGAACACCGTTCAACAAAAACTGCAGAGGAACTATAACCTTGTTGTTTTGAGTGATCATTACATTGCTGAAACAAACAAAAATTGTTAGAAAATAGAAAGATATTGAGAATTAAATCAAGATGAGTCACTGGGATATACAAAAGATAATACTGCGATCTAGGAAAAATAAATACTGTAAGACGATGAACATACAGAGGATCACCCTCTAGAAAGCTGGTCAACATTCTTCAAACAAAATATAACCAAATTCATATATTAGACACTCATTAAGACCAGAGAATATGAGTTAACACATTCACCAGTGAAAAGTTAATGTTTTAAAAGGTGTTTAGAGGTATTTAATTTGATACCTTATAATTTTATAGGTGTGAGACTGAAGGGGGATTGATTGCCCCAGAAATTGGCGACCGAACGTTCGTGTTTGTTTTTACGCGGTATGAATTTTTAATACAGTTTAGGTGACTTTGAATCTCCATCTTGATAAAATATAAATTATCATTCCCGTATTAAGTCACTGCGAATTGCGAAGTAAAAAATTATTTTGCATAATCAAATTTCACCATAGATCTACTTTTGTAAATCTACTTACCCAAATTGTGGGTGCGCTCCTTGCCATTCATAAAGTCGTTTAACAGAATTTTTTGGTACGTTTTGGCTAAATAGTTCCAATTCATTCCACATAATTTTGTGGAATATTTTCCACACTGTTTTCAAGTCTTTTCCACAATCAAGATATATTGCACCCGCAAGTGCCTCAAAAACATCACCAAGAGCCTAAAACAAAAGTTGTATAAGTGGTACCCTACTTTTTCTGGTCCTTAAATAAAATAACACAAAACTTGCAATTAATTCAATGAGTCTGTGGACTCTAATGAACGTAGTACAGTATACGAATAACCTCTGCATTCTAAAACTGAAACTGGGATTCGTATTCAAATAAAAATTATAGTAGATGAAATTTGTAGAATATTATCTATCAACATAAGACAAGCATTTTGAGTACGGACCTTCGAAATTAAATCATATGAATACACAAGAGCTGACTATTGTACTAACACTATATAAGTATTGGTATAACAGCACAACTTCATTCAATAAGCAAAACTACACTACAGGTATTCTATCTATCAACATCATTGGATGATACACTTAACAAACTTATCGAAAATAATCAATTTATCTACAATACCTTTGGCACATCTAGTTGTTCGGCCAACAGCAGCTCATCCTCATCCAATAATATGAGTACTTCATCGTCAATCTGATATTTCTTTTCTTCTAAGAACTCGACAAAGCGGTCGATATAAGCTTGCAACTTGTAATTAATGAACAGCATAAATTTGTGCAAACCAAGTCGCACAAGCAAGCTTGCAAAGGTATTATTGTTTACCAAAGCAGCACGTAGATCAGTGAGAAGTCCTGGTGTGAGCCCTGGATACAAAAAGTGAGATAATATTTCATTCAAGTATTCATGTGCTACGTACACTCTGTCAGCTTAAGTGTGTATGTTCTACAGCAAGATGAATTCTGGGCAAAGGGGGATTGCACCTTAATATTGGGATATTAGGCCAGGTAGTTCAGTATTTTGTTGTTGTTCGAAATATAGGAATATGCCCAAACTGGGAATATATAGGGTGTTTTTTAGAGGTTTGTTTCTCGACTAATGAATACGATAGCCTATTAGTAATATTTATGTGTTATAATTATTAGTATTTATCGTATGATTACTATTTACTAAAAATCTGTCCAAAAATCAGCCTCTTATCGCAAAACCGAATAAAAATGGACACATTGTAATCATTAGCAAGAGCATCTGTTTAAATTATAAAAAAAACTTTTAATTTCAATGTTTTATGGTCCTTGTATATCAAAACGTGTGACCCCATTAATTAATTTTAGAAAAACAAGTGTAGCTGAAGATGGCATTGAAATAGGCCAAAATGTCGTAGTATTATTGAATACTGTTATTTTGACTGAACCCAAGATAATTATATTCAAAAAATCATAATATTCATACTCACCGTCACATTGCTCATATATGTAGCAGGTAATAAGGAAGTCTAGAACAGCATCACCAAGAAATTCTAGACGCTCGTATGATCGTGTCAATCGATTAGGCGTATATGAAGCGTGAGTAAACGCTTGCAGGATATATCCTTTGTTGTTGAACTGGTAGCCTAATTAATAAAATAAAACTATTGCAACATAGCTCCAAGTGTTAGAAAATCTTAAAATTGTGTTTTGATTACATTCATTTCTCTCTCTCAGATCTCAAATAAATTCTGACAATCACCTTTTTTAAATGTTCATTAGTAAAAATATTTAATTCTTCTGCTTTAGGAGTTAAAAACCATAGTGCGCGAGTGAAACTAGCACAATATTTAGGTAATAAATCGGCTAATTCAAGGAATATAAACTATTTTCAAAAATATGATTTTGTTCCCTGACTTTTCTCATGACCTAATGTTTTTCGTGACTCTCCGAGACCATCTATTTAGGAATGGGCAAAACAGCTTATTCGAAAAAGCAGTTGAAGCAGCTCCTTCCTTCTGCGAATAACAGCTTCTAAAAAGCAGCTTCTTAGTAGCAGTTTTAGTGTACGCAGTTTTTACATATATGGTGCAGGGTGCTTCCCTGTATTGAGTACTTATTTCTCTTAAATATAATTTTCAGCAATTTCATGTATAAAAAGGTGAAACATGATTTGCATAAATAGTCATGGTTTTCACTTTATAGAATTTATTTATCTCTTATTTTATTCAGTTCATATAGCTAAACTGCTATTTCCTGTCCACGCAGCACAGCATTACGGCAGCTTCTGCTTCATGAGAACAGCGAAGCAGTCGCGGCGTCGAACATCCCAGAATGTTATTGTCCAGTCAACAGTTACGCTGACGCGAAGTCTGACCGTCGCAGAATATTCGGAACGGTTCGGTCCAATAAAATACTGCTTTCAGCAAGCATCTTTACAGACATTTAAGAAGCAGCTTCAGGCTGCTTTATCGAAAAAGCAGTTACAAATAAGTTGCTTACGAAATAGCAGCCCATCCCTACAATATATTGCTTCGCTGACTTTTCACTGTTTTTGAAATAATAAATATATTTTGATAGATATCGTTGATTATCTTCTAAATAGTATAATCAATAGAGATCTTTCAAATTCGATAGGAAATACCCACCTAAAATTTCTTCCACTTTTTGCCAACAAGGCATACAAAAAGAAAGTTCGTCGACACTGGCACCTTTTTTTAAAAATGGATTTTCTGGCTGGCGTTTCAACACATCAGTCAGATTTTCTGGTATAATACCCATCCATTCAACAAACTTCATTCCACCTGAAAACAGAACATATTTTCAGGAACATACCATCCAAACTCTGTAAACATAACTTTCATGTACTTCATATGCAACATTCAATTTTACGCATCGCCCTAAAGCACTAAATGAATAAATAATCAGAACATTTAAATCGTCTATAAATTCCAAACAATATCAAGACCAAAACAATACAATAGGTGAAATATTTCACTATACAGCCCAACAGCACAAAACAAATAAAATAACAAAATTTTGCTGAACGACGATTGGCTTCGCATCTATTCCTTGGTCTATTTTATTGATACACTACTACACATTTGGGAAATAAACTGACCTTCAAGTCCGCAGGATACGAAATAGCACCCTAACAGCGACTCAACCGTATCAGACACGTGTTTGTCTCCAATGTATTGGCATTTCATGAAAGAAGCCATACTATTATAAAGATGATCCTCAGCGTCATCCGGAGGACATTCGATCGTCGACAACTCCTCCATTTTATCGTCTGAGAGGATTCCAGACTCTTGTTGTTTGCCTTCTGTATAATTCAAATTGAAAAGGGCATTCAGTGACAGTTCGCCGCGTTCGATCCTTTCCAGTACTCGTTGAGGAAGTGCAAAACACGGTGGTAACCTATAAATTGAAATTGTCATAGATAATGTTATACATCAAGTAATTACCGGCGATAATTTGGTAAAATAACCTTATTCATATGAATTCTTCTAGATCAGATTTCTAATATATGATGACTTTCGCAGATGGCATATGACAAAATAATCTGTATTTGTTTTATTATCCGGCCTCTGTATAAGATGGATTGGGAGTTATTGATTCACAAAATGAGAGAATGGCTTTCAGATGGTAGACGGGTTTAATTTGCGTTAAACACAGAGCTTTGACAGGGTCAGAGATCTTCAATTTGATGACCAAGATGAATTCATGATTAGAGCCCCTAGAAGAGAAATGTTCAAAAACTAAGCATTTTTCATTATTTATACTTTTTGACGATAACCCCGCCGCTACTAAAATGATTTTTATTAAAACTACAAGTACTTTCCGAGGTATTGAGGGGCCAAGGATCACAAAACAGAGTACAGACAACCGGAATTCAATGATATTTTTTCGAGATGTATATGTCACGAAACATCAAGAAAACAAACTATCTTGAATTTAATTTTTCCTCAATAACAAGGCTTCGTCATCAATTGGCGTGGGAAGTAAAAGAATAAATAAAGTGCCATTAGCAGAGATCGCAGCTAAAGCACGCTCGATCGTCTTTATAAATTAATTTATAAACGTGAGACTAAATTTAGTTTCTCTTTTAGTTTCACGGAAACGAATTTGTTAGCGAACAGAGCAGTTTTTTTTTATTTTCCTTATGTATATACACTTCTCTTGCGAACGTCGCAGTCAAACCAATGAAAAAAAGCGTATATTCAATGCATCAGTTTGAACCATCAAAAAAGGAAATTCATGACAAAGACAGCGTCAGCGTTGACCATCAACCAAGTCCATAGTAAACAAAGGTGAAACTTATACTAACCAATCGTGTTTCACATTATCTAAGCTGTGATATCGAATGATCCCGACCAAGTTTTTTTGCCTAGCGAGGTAAAATAGATTCTTATTGCTCACTATACGACTCTTAAGCGCTGTAGCTTGTCCTTCATTCCATTTGGGAAACTTGATGGAGATATAAACTGAAGTAATTATCTTGAGAAAACTATCTCCTAATGTTTCGAGGCGCTCCAAATTTACAATATCGTTCGCCTTAGCGGTTGTGAGGGCTCTGTACAGTTCAGATAAGGGAGGACCTGTAAAAAATTAAAATATCAATACTCGGAATATGTTGTCTACTGACTAACTAGAGTGTTACATTAAAGATTATGTATCTGACTTTTATGCATTCGAGGAACTATTCAATTGAATAATGTTTCCGAGATAGCTGAGACAATTTTAACAACCTAACGATGTAATTCAGTATATATAACGCGCGTTAAATCCTTTGAATCTAATTTATGAAACTTGTGTTACGTATATATTACCTTCAAACGATTTCGTATCAAGTAAATTGATGTTTTTGAAGCTATAATCTTTGTAGTATGTCAATGCCAACGCCTTTTGCTTCTTGATAGGACTGTCGTTGGCATACTGGACATCCTCATTACGCACCTAGATAAATAAAAAATAACCCAATCAAATATTGAAATATTCACCTCTGAACACTCAAATGATAGTGTTTCACTACGCATCATAAGTACAGAATCTATGTTGTTATTTGCCCCAAAAGCTCAACAATCCTTAGAAAACAAGGATATTAGCAATAATCCAAAAAAAAAAAAAATGATTGCGTGAATTGGGAACTTCGCAATCGTTGCTTTATCTTATTTTCATTACAATTTACAAAGCAGTGATGTCCAACCAGCGACAATGTAATACTAAATGATGGTTGATGCAGACAAAGGTATCAGTTCAGAAATAATTCTTTTGATAGGATTTTAGAACTGTTGATGGCTGGAAATTGAATTTAAGAGTTATTGATAAATTAATTCATAGTCTCAAAATGCCAAAAATTTGTAAGTTTTCAAACATTTCTGTAATTTCTAAAACTTAGTTTGAGTGAATTAGCAATTCTTCAATTCGGTGAAAATCTCAAACTGATACAGCTGCAGGTGAAATATTAGAATTTTATACGGTTTCTGATTAACATTTGGTAGTAGAAGATACTGCTAAATATTTTCTTACCTGGGCCGAAATAAATCCCTCATAGCACTCAATATCCATCAGTGTCACATCTAAATCTCGTTCCAAATCTTTCGTCGGTTCATCAGTGTCTTTCCATGGATACTGGCCTTCTAACCTTTTGGCTGCGTAATCCTTGTTATAAGACAACATAGCAGGCAGAACATCCTTCTTCAGCTGAGACACATCTTGTAGGATGGCGACATCATTTTCACTCGTATCATCGGTAGTGTCGATACCGGGTGTGTAATCCAACAAGTGCATGTCTAGTTCAAGAGTAGCCGTTTTTGGCACTTTTGGATCACCTAAACCGGATTCGCGCGCTACCTGTCGGCGTAGATGCTCCAATTGAAAGCAAAATAGTATTTTGGAAAGGATCGTTGGCAGCAAGCTTGCTTGGATCTGTAACCGATTCAAATGATGAGTACTGTGCTGATACACAGCTCAATTTCAGGCAGATGACAATTTGAGCTGTATGTAAACAGAATATTTACATTTTAAGGATGTTTTTCTCACAACTGTTCTATTGAACGTATAGGGAAGAATTCGATACTTTCCGAAATTAAAGTAGAAAAACTAATATACGGTGGACCATGAAGAATAATTTCATTTGAATGGCGTACCCAGTTTACCATACAGTTATATACCCTATTAATTCTGCAAGAAGTAAGGGATCAATGCTGCCACCATTCCAAAACCCACACCAAACAATCATTCATTTGACAATGAATTCAGCTCTACCGTAAAATGGGGATTTCAGAACACCAAATCATGACATTATATTTATTGACATACCCTCCAAGATAAAAATCAGCTGCGTCTGAAAGTTGATGCTGCAATGAAAATTGACATCATTTTCCAACCAATCTAACGCCCATACAGAGAAGCGATAACGGAGCGGATGGATTTTGCTTTAATTAATGAGTGAGTCGAACCAATTAAGCAAATAATCATACGTGTATCATATTGCATACAATATTTTCCGGTTGAGATTCTTAGCTTTTCACGCTAAGTTTGAACAGCAATTCTTTCGCCTGTCCCCACTGGATGAGTGCATTTGTAGTTTTTATTATCCACCAGCAGGCGTTTCAGGAATTTTGTTTATGAATTTTCTAACCGCATGCCCTGCTTCAAACCGACCAAAAATTCGTCGTAACTTTCGCACAAGTTCTGCAACATATCACTCACTTTGGAAATAACTATTTAGAATTTCCCAGCGTTGTTCAATAGTAAAACGGTTTAGTAAAACGATCAATTTATTACAACGATGTTTTTACACTACATATCTGTCGATATCTCATGCGCGACAATCATGCCAATATCTAAATTCAAGAGCTTTAAATAACAACATATGGCTCACAGTTCATATGTGGTTTTGTTGTAAATAAGTTGCAATATAGAGCTATTTCAAATGATAACATTGAAATCTAAGAACTATTATTTATTAGTAAAATGAGACATCTGGCACCTAAGCAATGAAAAAACATCCAATGTTGTTGTATCAAGATGAATCATTTATAAACATACCCAAAGTGATGATGGAAAGTCTTGTTTGACCACCAATTCTGGTATAAGGTATTCGGTCAGCTCTTCATATAATTTTTCGTGCTTACGCTTTGCCTCCTTTCCTTTTGGCTTAACGAAATTCAGCCGTTGTGTTAGGCCCTTTACCAGCAATAGCGGTTGAGATGGATTTTCGATTGGTTGGTTGTGTTTTGCTATGTAATACTCCACAAAATCAACATAATCTTCGTTAGGAAACTCCGAGTGTGCGTTTAGATTCAAACACACTTCACTAACCACATAAGTAGACATATTCGATCTATACCATGGTGAGACAATCTTTCCATGATGCGACTCTTTAGTAACTTGTAAATTAACCTTTTCCGCCTGTGACAATTCGGAAACTTCTTTCACTTCTGAATAATCGCGAACTACATCAAAATCTATGTTGCCTGTGTGTTTATTGACCGGAACGACCAGAGCAGTTTCTGCATCTTTATTAGAGTCAAAAATTAGGAATTTTTGAAGAACCTACAAAAAAATGTTGTTTGTTCATTAATAATGTGATATTATATGATATACAGGATTATATGAATAGTCTTCTACTGAACTATAAAACTATTTTGTTCTTTTCAAATGTAGTTTCAACCAAAACTAGGTAATGAAAAATGTTGTTACTGTTACTTAAAACATGCTTATGTGATTCTTATTTTACTTAGGAGTTAGTTGAATAAGCCCGAAGTCTGAAAGTCCAATTATTAGGCCTATCCAGGTTCTTACCCACCTTAATTACGTCTCTGAACACACTGCAGTGGAAATGTCTCAATACCGCTAATTGGTCCCCATCCAGCGCCAAAGTCCTTTTATTAACTTCTACGCTGACGTTTATTTGACCCATTGTAACGAACACGGGGAAATTGCATATAGGCGGACATTCCTCAGGTGTCAAGAATCCGAAACAAGTAGGAGACACGTAGTTTTCATACAGCGTAGCTTCGTTGATGTCACTGCTCTTGGAAAAGCATGGTTTTAACAGTATCATGTGGAGGTATGCCGGCTTTCCTGGGTAAAGCTGACCGCGGACATAGGGAGCTATCTGTCAAAATAACGACAATATATACAGGTGGTGAAATGTCAAAGAATGTATATAATAGAACATGTTTGTCCAGATTCTAAGCTATTACATCCTAGCAGTAGAAAAAATGTTGCGTAGGATTTTGGTTAAACTTCACTAATGGGTCACTATGGTGACTAGTAATTGGTATAACAAATTATTTTTAAAACAAATTTCCTCAAATTATGATGAACTGAATAACAACCGACGTATTCGAAGAAATAATTGTTATTTTTAAAGTATTTAACACATTTTTTCCTGTGGTTGAAGATACAACAAATTAAAAGTAATATTAAAAAAGCACAAAACAACAAACTTACATGATTTAGATATTATTTCATAAAAAGATACCTGTATTTGATGAAGTCTTTTCATTTTGGATGTCCCTGCATTCTTTTCCTTCTTTTCTGGATAATGCAGAAATAGGAATTTGACATCATCGATGGATTCCTCAATTTTTTTTGGGCGTAGATGCTGGTCAAATACTCCTGCTTCATATAGAATGATACACGCTTTGTAAGCTGCTGCTTCTTTAGCTGCTTTCAAAGTCGGCAACCAACAACCCTACAAAATACATTTTCGGTTTTTGTGTCTCTAAATACAAAGAATATTGTATAAGTTTTTCAAATAAATGGTAAATAAACAATATCTAAAATTATTCAAAATTTGAATTATACATAAACAAAGAAAACAGACCAAAAAAACTGACATGTTCCTTGAAATTTTAACCAGTATCATTTATTATGTCACAAACCAGTATCGACCAGACTCAGCCTGGTCAGACAGAATGAATAGAAGGATTTCATCAATCATCATCTGAAGTAGTAATTGTAAACTGATACAATTGCCTGAAATGTACTCCACACCTACTAAGAGCCATCTTTGATCCTCAATATGTGAGCAAATTTTTTAATCAGACGTCTTGAGGTCGGCGAAAATTACGTTGAATTATTCTGTTACACTGATATACATAGATCAATCTAATAAATGCGAGTTAACACGTTAAAAACGTTTCAATATGTGATGCAATCAACAATCAAAATAAATAAAGATTAAGATAACTTACTACTACAACATCCAGCACTGGGCAGACCGTTGGCAGATAAATGACCACCCGGTAACAGCCATCATTTCTTGTTTCACTATACCATTCTGGAGCATAAATGGTGTATATATCCGAGGGTAGACTGGAGTAATAGTAACACAGCAAAGCTACGGAGTTTTGCATGTTTATCTGTGCAGACCCCGGACCATTCACGTAGTATGGAGGTAGCTCATCTTCTTTGTACATACGTTTGATATCGTCCTCGTGTGGCGCTTGCCGTTGTTCGTTCTTTCCTATTAATAGCTAAAATGAAATCTTATTTAAGTGCCGTCATAATCATTGACACCATAAAATAATGAAAGATGTACAGATAAAGAATTTTTGAGATGTTTCGATCACTTTAAAATCGTATGTTCGTTAGAAACATGCAAAAATTAAGATAGATCTTACTTGAGAAATAAAAATATAATTCAGAATTCACAAATTTTGAGACATCAATAACCTAAATCATACTACATTTCTGGTCTATTTGTCGAACCCTTTCTTTCATTTTTTTGTGCAGTTTTTGAGAAATAATTTTAAGTTCACCTACCTCTTTTAGCGCCTGTTCTACTGTTTTGAACTCCGAGTAGCTTTTCTCATATTCTGCTATCTCTTGATCCCCGAACATGATATAGAATATACTATCTTTGTGGCGAGCTCTACCTTTTGACTGCACATAAGAGCGGTAGTCCATAGGTTTGTCAAATCTGTGCACATATTTATTATTTGTATCTCTATATCAAAACAGACTTGTAATTGCAATGAAATTGATAAAACTATGACAGGATATCATTGAATGATTTAATGAATTACTGAAATTACCTGACAACCATAGTACAACTTGGAACATCCACACCTTCTTCAAGTACATTTGATGCCACTAAAATGTTGATCTCTTTGTTTCTAAAGCGCTCCAGTACTTGTCTGTTTTTCTTGTTAATCAGAAGGGATTCAACTGTGCTGTTATAAGGATTACCATTATAACCAACAATAAAATCGGATTTGATGTGGCTGAACTCTGGAACGTTTTCACTCAGGTCTTTCAATACATGATGCAGTATCTTTGCAGTGCATCTTTCCTTTGTAAATACCAGACCACAAAGTTCTTCATTTGAAGATAAACTGTTGGCAAAAATCACGTATACTTTGGAATTGCCGTATTGAAACAAAAAACATTATTGAAGATTATCTGCTAGATATAGATTAATCTCATTGATGTGAAGAGAATATTCATGCAGAAATACAATTAAAAATTGGTTGCTTCACCCTTTTGTGTTTTGTTTTTTGTTATTGTTATTATTGTTGTTATTTCTAAACTGGTCAGTGAAACGAATGTATTATTATTTTAGGCCTTCATTTCTTTTTGACTGAAAAGTACATGTTCCTTCACTACGGTACAACATACCAAGCAGAAATGTTCACCTACACAAAACCTTATATGTGTATATATATATATATATATATATATATATATATATGGTAAAGTGGAAGAGTAGCTGCCACGGTAAAATTCGCCATGATGTGAACTGTTTGCCAATAAAGACACTTTATTATATATATATATATATCGTATGTATAATATATGTCATGAAGCACAATATCTCAGATTCGAAATGTTTCGCGATTGCAATATTGTCCCACTCATTGGCGTAATACGTATTGGAACAACATAAATAAACTATCATACCTGTAATCTGAGAGTATTCGAAATAGTTGGATCATCTTGTCCGAAGAATGATTAAATATTTGTTGTTGTTTGCTTAACGTTTCAAACTTTTTCAGCAACATTTCCATAACGAACTGGAGCACAGATATTCCATGTGAAATTATATTCCACAATACAATATCTACAGTACAATAGCGCTTTATCCTTTCAAACTTCACCATTAGTGATATAATTGCTTTCACTCCACCATACATCCCCATTCCAAGAATTGTGTCAGAAACTTCATTAATACAGTTGCTAAGTTTTTTGAAACATGACTTTTCTTTCAGAGGCTTCAGCTCCGGTATTTTTAAATGCTCTTCAATATCAACTGCAATCATTAAATCTCGAACTTGTTGCAAGATATCAATTACAGTTTCTTCTGTTCTAGAAGGTTGATATTGTCGATAAATTATGAATTTTTCTGTAGGATTGGTAGAGTACCTGAAACAAATTGTAGTGGCTGCTCAGTTAGGGGCCGTGCATACGTGGACGACCAGAAAGAACTGGAATTGACATTGGGAGAAAGGCTCACCATTGAAAAACTTTACCAAGTTTCTAAGCGAAGGCAAATGGAGTGACATTCAGTCAATCTTGAGGGACATAATGAAAAGTAAAGTACTTGACAAGAGAATCGACAAGGAACTCAACAATAGGCTTTCGTAACTCGGGGTTTGCGATAAATAAACGATGTGTACATAGGGAGTTCGGGAAGCGGACAAATATATTTCAGTATGAATTGTAACACGACGCTACTCACCACGAAGAAATGCAAATAGCACTGCCATGCTGGGATAAATAGTGGCCGATGAAGCGGTTTTAGGGAGCATGCCATATTGTGTAGTCTCGCACTTCGGGCGGAAAAAGCTGATAGAACAACTCTGTCAAGTTTTTTCGCCTACTATAGCTTTCGCCCGACTGAAAAAAGGATGTGCGTGCGGGGATTGTTAGTCGACCCCACACAATCGAAGAAGCGGGTCGTGCAAAAGATAGACTACTAGATATATTGTACAGGGTGCTGTTTACCCATAAGCGTGAAAAGCCAGCCCTTACTTTCGCAAGTCTCTCGCAGCAAGTAGTGACAGATCTTTGTCAGTGTAGTAGAGTTTGGTCAAAATTTGTATACGTTTTTTATTTTTTTTGTATATTCCGGGACCCGGGGAGAATATCGGATGCGGACTCCCAATAATAAATTGTTGGTTGGAAAAATTTGTTCAAAAATTGTTCCAGGTTCGTTCTTGAGAATTTGAACCCAGAAGAAATTGCCCCAGATTCCTCACCCTCTCGTCGGACCTGATCCCTATTTTTAATGCAATGAACTTTATTTGAGGTTGTTTTGAGTCCTTAAATCTTGTCCTTTGTCCAAAAGAAACTGAATCACCAGAGTGACCTACCTTATAACATCTGAAAGTTCATCTACAGTAGCCACCTTAGAGTGAAATGTTGTTTCCAATTCATAGACTTTTGTGTTGACTTTAAGTGGAGAACAATTTCCATTCAAAAGTGTTGCTGTTAATCCAAGTATTCTTGGAGCCTCTTCCAAATTTCCATAAAGGTTTTTCATTATTTGCCTCATAGGCGAGTCCCCAACAGCTTTGTGACATTCATCAAATATCAGTAAGTTAATCCTGTTCATATCTTGAAAAAAAATTGCTATTACTTTCTGTACATTATAATATTTTGCAATATAATTTGAGAACTAACACCATTTTTCTGCCTCATTTTAATATAATCACTGACTATTTGATAAATAATAAAGAACTATTCAAATCATATTCTTTAAGTTTTAGAAACAACATACTCAATGAGTTGAAGATGATATACATATATTTATATTATTTTGCCCATAGAGCTGAGGATGGTATCCTAAAATAACGGATCGAAAGTACAAAAATGAATTAATAAAACTAGCATGCCAAAAAAATTAAAAGTGTAAATTCTTATTACATATGCTTAATCTTATAATTAGTTGAGGTTTCAGATTCAACATCAAGGTCTACCTCTGCATTTCCAAATACACCTTTCTTTATGATAAGACATGCTTATTTTCAAATCACCTTGTAACTATTGTATGGATGAACTACTTATTTTTATACATATTACAGACTTACCTAAATAACCATTAGTCATAGTTAGGTTTACCAATATTTGTGCAGTCATTACAAAAATTTGTTTACTATCAAATTCCTCAAGCCATCTTTCCTTGGACCAACTATCAACATTCATATCCCCAGACAACTGTGCAACATTAAAAGGAGTATGCTCTCTGATGTATTTAGAATGTTGAGCTACTAATGGTACAGAGTTTACTAGTACAACTGATAGCTTTCCTCCTTGGCTATATGATCTGTAAAATTGAAGTAAGTTACAACTAGAGATCGATTTTAAAGTGATGTATTCAATGATGAAATTCACGTACTACTATGTAAATGAAGATATGATCTGTATTTTGCATATGACCTGGTATATAATCTATCAAATATTTCGTTTCCACACTGTTCTCAGGAATTATACATAAAATGGAGCACAACATATTGATACATTACTTAAAATTCAGTTGGTGAATAGATAAACAACAAAATGAAGGTGAGCTTTTTGGAAAATAGGAAAAAAATTACAATGCTTGAAATTCACAGTATATTATACCAGCAACTGATTATTATTGCTGTTCAGCTGTCCCATTTTGAAATAGGATTCACGGATTATTATTTTAATGTTGTGTTATTTAAATGCTGTAATAAAAAATGTAATTCTCCAACAAAAATATTGGAGTAGATCAATAGTTGGAAAAAAAAATTTTTATTGGTAATAGGCGTTCCCAAATAATAAAGATATGTTGTTGTTTTTTTATCATATGTACAATGAAAAAAAGCAGAAAACTTGCACCGCAAATCATATTGTTTTCTACAAATTAGTTTGTTTGGAAAAGCTATTTCTGGCAGACGGCAATAATGTTTGCGCAGAAATTGGTGATGTATATATGATCAAGATATGAGGGTTGATTTTTAAGTGACCTCGCATGACAAAACCAAATTTTATCACGAATTTCTTAATCATGGCATGACTTAAATTTTGTTACTAAAACATTATTTATTTAGCAACCAGGCATCATTATTTTCCTGGAATGCTACATGCCTCTTGATAGCGAATCACACAGAGAGTTCATCTAACATTTAGTGGAACACCAAATACATTAAGAATCGCTGACCACGACCACGGTAGTTATTCATTATCACTTGGACTCACTAAACGTTCTTTCACTACATTTGTCATAGTAATACATTAATATGATAATTTTTTTAGAACCATGATTGCACTTTTTTATTCTTTATACCAATGCTGTCCAACTACAGTCGTACGCCTACTCTGATAAGATACAGTTTTGGAAGACCACATTCACACACGTTATCGTTAATGTAACAATTGTGCATTTTTTGTATTTGAGGGTGATTCATACACTTAGAGAGGCCTGCTTCGAAGGCCTCAAAGAGTCAGGTCTTCGGTATGCTGGACAGCCCTGCTGTAAACCTCTTCTTCCACTATATTTGTATGTCAGGCTGGCCGTACATGCAGGATTTCCTGATTTGGTTACCGAATTTGAAATTTGGGCACCCAAATGCATCCAAAATATATGAGGTAAAATTTCCAAATAAAGCACTAGGGAAGTCTGTGCTGAGTTCATGATGCTCCGAATCTGTATTCTATATTCCAAATTCGAATCGGGAAACCATACATGTGCCTTACAATCGTTATTTCTAGCTCTTACTTACTGTCGCCAATTAAGCTTACACTGTCTATCTATTCTTGAACTCAGGTGCTCTGCCAATTCTCTTTCCCATACCAATTTTTAAAATTACTCTAACAGTGTGTATGTGCACAATATGTGAAAATTTGGAAAGAGTGTTTTCCTTTACCATTCATTTATATGTTCCACTGATTTTTTCATTATAACCATTTTAGTTTAGTTATGGTTTAATTCAAATGAAAATTCAAATTTATGGTAAAAACATATCCATATGATGTTTTTTGAATAAATTCAAATAACCTATGATGTAATTACTATAATGTCAAAAATGTATTATATTTTTTCATTTTATTTCTAAAACCCCTATCATTTTTGCCTGTTGGCATATTCAGCGTGTAGGACGCGCCAAACAACCTAAAAAATTTATCCAACAGAATGTTTTACTCCTTTAATATATAAAAAACATTAAAAAATAAATAAAAATCAACATATATCTAGGTCATACATATTTTCATCAAATAAAATTCATGACTTTATGATCACTTGAAAGGAAAACGCCCCACCACAATGGTTCGCTACGTTCAAAATCTGTCCCTCTCGACGTGGATATCAAATACACAAAGTTTCAACAGTTTAAAGTATTTTAGGTCTGAACTCAAGGACTATAATGTATACTCACTTAAGCAGACTTCTTCCAAGCTGCTTTAATACCAGTATTGCTATGTATGTTTTTCCAGATCCTGTTGGGAGGTAGATGATTGAATTTTGCTTTTCTGCAATTTTCATCAATTCCAACTGATAATTGCGAGGTGTGAACCGAACTTCAGTCATATTTTTTTCTTCAATTTAACCACCTTGCTACTGATAATCACTACCTAGATATGTAAAACTACAAATAGCTTGAAACTATTCAATGGACAATACCAGAAATATATTATTTATTTAAGATATTAATACCACCAATCACCGATCGCTGACGTGTCTGTATAGGCTGGGGGAATCACTTGATGGGTTTCACAATTTATAAACATGTAGATGTTTATCAAATTCCGATAAAAGACTGGCGTTGGTTGAAATTAATCGTGATTGAAATGGTAGTACTTTTTCAGGAATAAAGGTATAGAGTTTTTCTCGCAGTTCTCTACGGATAATGTACTTGCAGAGGGCGGCACGTGAACGGAAACTACTAAACCACATACCACCAATAAAACCGATCAGATTAACTTTGTTAACTGACAAAAGTTTACCTCATCGCCGGATAATCTGTGCTGATATATTGCAGATCTTATCTAATTTGTGAGACTTGTGGTGAAGTGGGCTAACCGAGTTATCGTTAACCACAGATTTGCACACATTGACCAAATCAAGATCCAAAACACAAAACCAGCTGAGAATTGTCAATCAGTGAACGTCAGAATTTTGTGGTTAGATTTGGAATCCCGGCAGTGGCAGTATCGGCAGTCATATAATATTTTATTACCAGGACACAGGGTCGCCACAAGCTTTTCTTTCATCGGGGTAGATTACAGCAAGATATCGGAGTAGAAGTGAGTTGGTGGGGGAAGGCTCGAATTTTAAACTGGTCATTTCAACTTGTCTTTTTGGTAGGCCCGTCGACACAAAGGACAAACCCGGGAGAAATCTAAAACTTTTGAAATACCTGAATAGCAAAAGAAACAAACTATTCGGTGACCCTACTGAAGCTCCGAACTCAGCGGGCTAGATTTGCTTGAGGCACGGGTAGATCTACGCCGCACAGGTGAGCTTCAGCAACACTGACAGCTAGTATCCGTTGCTGTTCAATTAACAAATTAATAACATTCATGTATAAAACTTTGAAAATGGAAATAAATTGTGTGATATATTTTGTATGTATGTGCAAACTTATAGTTTATAGCAAAACCCCAGGGCGGTTAATTACAGGCACAAAATATATATTACAGGCCCAAAGACGGACCAGGATTAGATGTCTGATGCCTGGGATGGGAGGGAGTAGAAGTTCACTATGTTTGGCGGAAGGGGTTGAATGAAGGGGTAGTTGATTATCTGTAGATGTTTTAAAGAGGAAAAAGGAGTCTTAGCAGATCTATGGGTAGGAAGAGTTCTGTTCACCGAATACTTTTACGGAAAATGAATGGTTAATTGTTTAGTTTCGGAATTTTGTCCATTAGTTAACAAAATGTAGACTCAAAGTTGTTACGGGTCATTAGCTATTGATGTCAGAAAGGTCCACAATTTATAATATTTTTCATCGGGCGCTAATTGAAACCACATACCTACGTACTATGAATAGGGGGATTATCTATGACTAGGAATGAATCTTCACTGGCATTTCGGCTGCCTCGACAGCCATAATCAAAGTTTCGTTTCATCTCATAAGACAGGCAGCTTTATGGATCTTGTGTGACTCATTTCCTTTTTTGGATTTATGAACAATGCTATTAATCATCTGTATTCTAGCTGTTCAGATATTTTGAAAATAATTTTTTTCATTCTATTTTGTACTTTGATATTTTGTACTTTTAAAATTGGCTTCAATTTTCGTGATTCGTGAAAATCAAAATAAAGTATTGATTGGGGAAAATACACTAATCCAAAAACATGTCGCGTCGTCAGCGACAGCCTCTTTTGCAGAGTTGGCGAAAGCAATGTACCGTGTTGTGATCGCGATAGTAGCGGTGCTCGCGGTGCTATGCTGTGGTACAATGTTCATGCTGTCAGTTTCGTCATTGTCATTAATGTCATTCTATTTCCCTGTTTAGTTTAGTTAGCAGAACAGTCTAACCTAAAATTTGTTCAAATTTTTTACGTAAAAAATCATTTAATCATTTTTTGTTTCATTCTCATTCAAATCCGCTGCATTTATCATGCACCATAGCATGTGATATGAGTCGACGTCCATCTCCATTAGACAACGAACAATGTAGACAGTGTTCTAGTTTCCAGGATTACATGAAATCCACCAAAAAAAAGATGAAAGATGATGATTCTGTGAACTCTGCGAATCATGGGGACGATGCAACTGCTAGAAGAGCAGACTGTCCTTTGGACAAAAATGAATTGGGTCATAGTACTTGGGGTTTACTACACACTATAGCTGCAACCTATCCTGATAAACCTACTCCCCAACAAAAGTGTGACATGAAGCAGTTTTTCATGTTACTTTCAAAGTTTTATCCTTGTCACATCTGTGCGGAAGACCTCAAAGTAGAGTTAAAAGTGGATCCTCCCAAGACAGACTCTCAAGAAGTACTAAGTCAGTGGCTATGTAGATTACACAATAAAGTCAACATAAAGTTGGGCAAAGAAGTTTTTGACTGCAGTAAAGTGAATGAACGGTGGCGAGATGGATGGTCTGATGGCTCATGTGACTGAATATACAACAATAAGATTGAAATATAAGATTAAGCATTGTTACTGTATAGTCATTGTTGAATACAAATAAAAACATTTTATTGACAAATTGAACTGAACAGAAAATATATGTTTTCAGAAGCTATGTTCCTATTTTTTGATGAACTGAATAGTTTAGCATCAGCTGTACTATCTCTGATTGTAGTTATGAAAAGCAACTCTTACCTAGCACAGCGTTTGTTAACCTTTCTTAGTCCACAGAGCCCTCAGCAAACTTTTAAGATATGTCAAACAAATATTACTTTTTAAAAAAACCATCAGATTGACTTTACGACAATGTAAACTATAGCGACACTGAAGTAGACAGTCTCACGTGACTGAATCCAATTGCTTCTATTATTTGAGGTGGAGAATGTGAATTTTGCAGTCAGATGGTACATATAATATGAGACTTGCTACTAAATCAACATTAAAATTGAGTGGGATTATGTTAATTCTGCTTTATAAATTTATTTGCTATATGTTCTGTAACTCCAGTTAGAAAAGAGTAAACAATGTGCCTTGTAGTTAGACTCCTCAAATTCACTACACCGAAATTGTTTCTAAAACTGAATTCATCTACTGTTCATAAAGTTATGTCAGACATTTTGGTCAGTTTATCTGTTGGCATGTTTATCATCACATAATCCCAGTAACCACTACTTTTCAACTTGTTATAGTTCCTCAAGTCTAATTCGCTTGCTCTTTGGACTTTTCTACCTTTCTTTTCAAACAAATTGTTCTTTTTTATTATTATCTGACTTCTAGGACGCTGTTTATTTGGCACTTGTAAAGTTTATTGTGGAAATTGTATTACCTAATTAATGATATTGTTTAATTTGTGTATGTACATATTTGTTTAAATTGAGTTTGGTATAATTGCAACCAGTCCAATCACCTCAATATGTTTATATTTGCTCCACAAATGAAAAAGAACTCAAGCAACTAATAATGAAATGCAAGAACACTGGTAGGATTAGAGTAGTGATGAAACTCAGTGTAGTTTGATCACAGTAATTTACATGACAAGCTTGGATGTAAAATTCGTAAACATTATACTATGGTTGATAAAACAGGCAGCTCCTAAAATTATATTGACCACACTTCAAATTGATTAAAAACTTGATGAACATGTAAATTTGACGCCTAGCAAAAACATTCAACTACACCCTGAAAAGTTTGGAACCATAAAAAATGAATCAGTTCAAAATTGCGTAATAGAGTATTTCATAGAGTATTTTAGATTTTAGAAAGAGCAGATGGATTTTTTCTCAAGGTATGTACAAAAGTTGGCAAAGAGACCGGTAGATCCATAGACTCCTAATAGCGTCGCCAAACTAACTCTTGAAAATTGTTGCTAAGTAACGCGTCAGCGACTGCACTGAAAACAAAGCTAGTATATGTTGGTATTAGTTCACATGGAACAATCGATTCCAGTTTCATGATCAGTCATTTTTGTTTTGTAAAATGAGCAGAAGGTGAGTAAACCACAATTATTGTTTGTTGACTCTGCACTCTGAGTAGGGACCAATTTAAACAGCACCAGTATAGGACTTCCAATGCGCAATATTCCTATATGTCTCGTATATGTACCTATTTTGAAAATGAATTTTCACCAATGAGCGGAAAGTAATGATTTCATTTAAAAAATCGGGAACAAAAAATGATAGTTTATCGAAAATGTTGGTGCTTTTTGAGTAATGCTGTCCTGCTTCAGAAAAGAGATGCCTTACCTACTCGATACGTTTACTACGGATGCAAAACGAGTCAAATTTTATATATATACAATGTATAGAATTATAAAAAAATAATTTTATCGTTACCATTAGGTACATAAACAAATTTGATTTAATGCAAATTGCGCTTATATTTCATTTACCAGCAACAACAGTATGGATCTCAAAAATATAAAGAATTATCTGAATGTCATCAGTATCTGGATAGCGTCTCGTAAACAGCTTTCAAGTCTAAGCAGCTCTTGTTTCATGTTCATCTCCCCTAAAACAGCTTTTAATGATTAAACTCTTGAAATAAGAAACTCCTACTTGAAAAAAAAGTACCAAGGTCTACTCATAGACAACAGATGCACTAGAAAACACATATATGTACCTACCATCAATTTGCAAAAATATTTCTGATAGGAATGATTGAAAAGAACAAACTGTGTATCATTGTGAAATCGAAAGATTTTAGATTATTGTCTTATACATTTTCACATTCCATATTTATTCTTATTTCTAATTTTTTTATATACGGTAATACTAATGTATTTAATTAAACCATTCCTTGTTATTGTATTATATTAATAATTTCCATATTAACAATAGCTATAATATTTATTTTTCTTAACCACCCTCTAACCATAGGGATAATTCTTTTGATTCAAACAATTCTCTCACGGAAGAACGGATAGGAAAATGGATCGAACGTTTCGCGCTTCGAAAATTTTAATTGGCCAATCACCTTTGGTTTTACTCTACATTGAAAAGCACTAGGTATATTTGTTCATAGTATTTGACAATAGCTATAATATTTATTTTTCTTAACCACCCTCTAACCATAGGGATAATTCTTTTGATTCAAACAATTCTCTCACGGAAGAACGGATAGGAAAATGGATCGAACGTTTCGCGCTTCGAAAATTTTAATTGGCCAATCACCTTTGGTTTTACTCCACATTGAAAAGCACTAGGTATATTTGTTCATAGTATTTGACAAAAATGCAAAATAAAAAATTTATTTGAAATTGAATACGTATCCAAAATCAGTTAAATTCAGTTGAATTAAAGAAAAAATCAAATTCGACACAGACACTTTTGAAATGTTCATGGAATTATTATAATTTGATTCAATGAAATTTGACAGTTTAAGATAAAGAACCAAATTTATATCGTGGATTGATGTTGATTTTTTACAATTCGATTCAGTTTAACTGATACTTCAAATTAATAATGCTGATTTCAGGCACGTAGCTAGAGGAGGGGTCGATGGGGATCTGGACCCTCCCGAAATGCTCAGTTTTTTTTCAGCAAAACTATGCACATATAGTGCATAGAACTCCAATCCGGCGATAGCTCTTTCGTCATAGTATTTTTGAATTTGTATGTAATTGTTCAACAAATGGGTTGTTATTACTATACTATTTTTTCCCAATATATATGCATCTATTCTTCAAAGTAGTGACAGCACTAGTTCATCTCGATGGCTTGAGGCGTACTGCGAGAGAACGGCAGGTCTGAAAGCTTTACGCACTACCGCAGTCTTAGCTGACGTAAATGGAGATGGGTACGGCTGCTTCGTGGCTGCGGATGATAATGCGGATACAGCTGTCGGAAGAATGAGAGTGTACCGGGGAACCACCGCTACTGACGTTTGGTTACCAGATATTCCTACGGCACTGATCGCCTTCTACACCGATAGGATAGAACCCAGGATACCAGGTGAAATTTTTTCTTCCCTTCGGGGGTTGGAAATTGTCATTCAATTTTAATCTGGAATCTTTTTCCTTCGATCTCTTATAATAGTTCTAACCCTAAGCTTAAGTCGCTCATTCTTGGCGGTCTGTCTGTCGTTCGGATGCATAAATTTTGATGACACATATTTCTGGAGGGATCACTTTTTGAATTCCAATTTCTAATTTTAATTCCTGGTAATTTAAGGTCGTAAGAAAAAATGAAAAAAAATGTTTTTTCGGACAAAAAAATTAATATTTCATTTTTTAATACTTTCAAGCAGAGTGCTATGTAAATGGTTATAAAGTTATGTATAACAAATGAAATTTATTAGCATTATACTTTAATTCATTAAATTTCGCGATTTTGTCTTACGTCACATAACAGTTCTGATGAACATTAAAATATCAGTTTTAACAAACAAAAATTCAAATCACTGCCACACTGTGTATGTTTTTCCAATAATCCAATTATGAATTACTACATACAAAAGTAATTGATTCTTAATAATCTTAAGTATATGTCGCTAAAACAGAACATTGCAAAAAATGTCAAAAATGGAGAACGTGTGTAGACTTTTATGTATATCACTTTACGAGGGAACCTCATGTGGTTATCAGTATCTTTAATATACCAGAGAAAAGTATTTTCGATCAGAAACTGCTTTTATTATTTTACACTGAAATGGATGAAGCTATAGTTTCTCTCCAACATAGTGTAGGAGAGCGGCAAGTATTTTTTGGTCCCCTGATCCTGATATAATCTCAGCGGCCATTCATCTATTCATCTATTTAGCAAAAAATATCGGTCATCTAGTTTACTTGCTTGCTATTTCTCGCTTTGAAACAATTGTCCTTTCAGCTATTTCTCGCTTTAAAACAATAAATTTTCAGCAATCGCTGTGGCAAGTGGTTCAAGTCTGTACATCTACAAAAATAATAAGCCATTCTTCAAATTTTCTTTGCCGTCGTTACCTATTACAACGGAAGAAGCGGAGTTGTGGAAATCATTTTTCCAAGATGGTTCCTCAAAAGTGGAAATTAATATAATTAAAACACTCTCCACGATTCAGTATAATCTACTGAGCACAATGTAAGTTACAGTCCAAATTCTGTATGTTATGTCCATTGTAGTTCCGAATTAAAGTTTTTAGAGGAACTATTAGTACTATTATTATGTTCTCGTTCCGTATCTTTTACTTTAGACATATCCATATAATGTCGTGTTCTATAAGAATAGTTTCCAATTATTTATAGAGGCCAAGAAATCATATCAGAACCTTCGGAGACTGATAAGATTCTTAAAAATCATGGAGTCAGTGAGTTCACAAAAGAAAAGTTCTATAGCGAATCACCCATAGCATGCATGGCAACATTAAAGAAGAGCACGAATGACAGATACGATGTTTGCTGCCCAGTCCTTGCTACAGAATCAGGAAACGTTTTCATCCTGAATCCAACGAATTTCTCAGTTCTATACCAGGTTAGCCTAACATTGCATAAATTTGATAACAGCCTATAGGGCAAGGGGTTTTAATTTAATTCGCAATTTTATGATAATCCCAACAGAATACCGTTTTTTGAATTTTATATATGATTTAATCCGTTAAAATTTAATGAACAACCTCAAAGATTAGGCGATTAAGAGAGAAAAAATACTATTTTTTCACTATTAATTAATTATAAAATCAAGCGTTTCATCAGGGTGTTGTTAAACTACACCCTAAAAATAAATATGCATACTAGAGAGCATTTAATTCTTGTTCATGTGTTTCGAAGACGATTCTGGTAGGCATAATGTGGGATGGAAGAACGTTTTCAGTACTTGATGCAGATTTATCTGTCACCAGAACCTTAAGCATTTTTCATTTCACTTTTCGTTATTTGACTTCAGATTTTCCTTGATTCCTAGCTCATTGTTTAAAGCTTAAAATTTGCAGACCGTTAAAAATGAGATGTGCATTTGTACCTAGCGACCTTGATCAGTACTCATTTTTTTGAAAATAGATGAATTGTCGAATGGAGATCTACAAATAAAGTAAAGTTCGATGCACAGAAGATTATGCTGACTAGAGTGGTTTTCCAGCCGTGGATATAGTAGGGGGATGTCTAATACTTGAATCATCTTCCATCAAGCTTCTGGAGCATGTTTTGACACATTCCAGGTCAGCATATCAGAAGAGGGTCGTTTTCTTCTGCTCCAGAGGATTGCACCCACTGGTACAGGAGATAATGTTAAGATCAGATCAAATATCCCTTAAACTTCTGGATTTAACCAGAAAAGAGAAACAGGTCTAATGGACGCAATAGACTTTATAAAAACCCTCGTCAGCTTGGGACACATCGAAGAAGAGTGGCTGATATGTCCCCATTATACTAATTCTACCACGGTAAATGTTCGATCAAGCAGTTCTGGATAATAACACCGAAAACCATCAGTAGAACCAACAATAGAAGAGATTAGAGAGCTCTAGTTTTGTATCCATGATATGATCTACTTAGTCAGTTGGCAAGTAATCTGGGTAGCATTGTTAGCAGACAAATCTGACAGTCCGACGATGATTTGAATATAAATCGAAACGCGAAAAAAAATATGCATGGTTGGATGCGTTCATTTACCAGTATTTTTGGATATTTATAGATTAGACTATTTTTGAAAACCATCGCGCTATACATCAACATCTTTTTACTGTTATTTTAAGCGTCTATTTCCTAATACATGTTTCAGGCAAATGCTCATAGGGTGAAATCAACGCCATTCCTTATATCAGGATCAGGAATTTTCAATGTTCAATACCGTATAATCATCGCATGTAGAGAAAGGCATGTGAGTCTACTTAGAAAGGATTGGTTAGAGGGGAAAACTATCATTCAGACCATGAACACTATCAGTGATATGATTTTTATTCCTGATGATGAATTTATAGTCATTACAACTATTGATAAGCTTTTACATTGCTATACAAAAAAGGTAAGTGTATATGATCATTGCAAATTTACCCTGAATACTGTACTAGTGATATTACGTATGAGCAATACCGACTGTATATTCGATTGTGTGTAAAATATGGTCGAATATTTTCTCTATCGATTAGTAGTTGAAAGACAAACTGTTGTCATATCTTATCCCACGTCGGTATTCTACATACATTGTGAATACATGCCTAGGAGTATCATAATTACTTTTATTCGAGTCCAATTACCATAAATTGTGGTCTATAAGAATAATCACTTTTCCTTTGTTCATTCCAATACGTCATCCAAGTATTGCACATACAGCTCTGATCTTATGTGATACAATATTATTTCTCCAATAATTTTTACCATTAACATGTTCAATTCTAGGGTCATAAGCTGTGGTCTATAAAAATGGCTCATCTAGTGACATGTCTTTGCTTAATTCCAATACGTCACCTCAGTATCACGCTAACAGCTGTTGGTTTGAAAAACGGCACTATCCAGATATATCACGGGAGAAAGTGTGTTGATCAAACCTCAGTGCCAGGCAGTCCATCTGTGATCAAGTTTGGACAGCTAGGTCAAGAGGAGAATGCCCTAATCACTGTCACAACAGGTATGTTGCCTTCTTTCGGATAGATTTGGTTGAAGAAGCAACATGAGCACTTTGCTTATATATTATACAAATATTCTGATTGGCTTTATTTCGCATAATACGTCTAGTGTCCATACTTAGAGGCTAACTTGATTAGCTTGCACCATTGTTATCATACGCCAAGGAAGAGAAGGTAGATAATCACTTTGTAGAAACTTTAAAATCGATTAGTTCGTGTAGTAACATTGTTTTTTCTAACACTGGCAACCTTGGACACAATCCTAACTGTCCATCGCGCAACATATTCTACAACAGCTCCTCCCACTACGTTACCAAAAAAAAATATTTTTGGTACAGGCCCGTTCAAGGTGCTGGAAGTTCAAATGTTGTACTAGTTGTACTGGTGGTAATATGGGAGGTACTTAATTGGTCTTCATTTTTGTATAATTCTATCCGAGTATTAATGTGGCAATGAATAAGTTCATGTCTAACAATTTTTATTGTCAACAAAAATACAAAACGAAATACACTTTTTACGCTCATTATATTTAGCACATCATATTGGGCATCATTTTGTGCATCATCATCATGTGGCAGCCTTCAATACCTGTAAGAGAAGAGAAAACTAAAATTCGTTGAAGTATATTAGAGTTTGAACTCATGCTTCATGAGTTTTCAACTTTTGTATTGCAAAATAGTTAACACTGATACTGAAATATTAAGGTCATTTAAACGTACTAAACTTCTCAGACTTTTATGCATTGTTTTAAAAAGTTCTACCTTAATAATTGAATGTTTGGAGAAAATACGACACTAAAACTATTTTTGATTTTGAAATGTAAAATCAACATTTGAAAATTGTTGCTATGGCAAATAATTATGAAAGTGCTTGGCAGGGTGATAAGTTGAATTAAACGGTTTTTTCTTACATCTGAAATTGAGCTAACACAGCAGAGGTGATAGGAATCAAAGATCACCTCAAGTATTACCGAAATAAGAATCGGTAATAAGAAAGAACATTTGGCTTTCGGAGGAGGAATTTTCAAAAAATGATAATCATCTTCATATTCTCTTTTTGAAGAAAGCCTAATAGACAAACATACTACATGAAAATTATGTAATTTCAACAATGTTCATACATTCGAGTCGAAAGTCTGTTAAAAAACTGGTAGGAAGGTATAAAAACCTACCATATCGGTGGTAACAAGTCATTTTGTCAACGGTGTTCCATCCACATTTGTAGTACATCTTGTCCATCATCATGGGGTACATTATTCCTCTGTAAAGTAATATAGTATTATAGTTAGATATTTTATATACGTACATACAATTTTTTGTTAGGGACGAATCAGATAAATTTGAAATAATATTAAACACACAATATCCATGATTATTCAGTGCGAAGACGAAGTTTTAATCCAAAACATTTTATTCTAAAATGTTACTGATGACTATTTTATCGTAACTCAGGCTTATACCTCTTGAAAGACTTAGTAATATTTTTATCTTTAAATTGTAAACGCATGAGCAATAAAAATATTGAGATCCCTAAAGTTTATCAATTTTAGATAATACTTTCTTTGACCATTTTGACCACATATATTCTAGATGTTCTTACTCGGCGAAACTCTTTCTTCATTCATATAAAAAAACGTATTAGAATATAAATATATTCCTCAAATTCCTAATACTTCAAGACATAGTGAAACATTTTTTCAGGCTTCAATGATCTTCCTATAAACAAAACAGTTTTTTGCAATATGCTGAAACTAATGTTTTGATCTTTGTCGATTTTGGGCTAATTAGATTGATTAGAGTGGGCAACGAGTAGTTCCAGTAAATACGACATCTCTCGTTCTTCACGGACTCAATATCCCTTGGAGCGTAGGGCAGTCGAGGTAACTCATTTATACCGTAGGACTGACATAAGGGAGATCCTTTCGGCTAAGATGTTTGCCGATTCCAAGATGTCGGTATAGATCTTAGAGCATGTAGCAGCGTATTTCTCATCATACCTAAGGATCCAATAACCACAACTAGTAGACTAACAGTGTGGTCTGGCCAAAGTCTGCGAAGCGAACGAACATCTTCTTTTGTTGATGGTCGAGGGCTTATTCGCTTGCAGAAGCTTGAGCGTGGGAAACGAATAGTTCCAGTATAACCGGCATCTCTCGTTCTCCACCACGGACTCGCCTCTGGAGCGTAGGGTAGCGCAGGTGTCTCGTCTATACCGTAGGAGTGCCTATAGCACTCGTAGAGCTGCGTTGTGCCGATAGACGTAAGCAGTGCCAGCGTACACGTTATCTGGTACTTCTATACCCATAACCCTACTACGATATACCAAGGTATTAAAGACACCATCTTGGCAAGCCATTATGAAGCCCTCAGCCCCTCAGTATCTGACTTCAACCCACTAGACCTTAGGAAAGAAAAGGTCAACTGCTTAGACAAGCTATGCTTATCTAGATGTTTATAGAAGATTCCATGCATGGGCTTGTATTTGTGAAGCCTTAGAAGGAAATTGGCTTCCGCAGTTTTGATGTGGGTTTAAGTTGGGCGGGAGCCAGCTGTGATGGACTGCTGATTTTCCCGCTTGAAGTTTAGTGTGATCCTGAGTTCTTCGGCTGCTCTGCCTGCTGCCCTAAAAAGAAAAGCTCTGCTAGCCGCATTTTCGTGCTCACGTACAAAGCGTATGAGGGCGAAAACATTCTTTTTGTATTTTCATATGCACTTGAACAAATCTATTTTGAATTTGAGTGAATTCATAATAAGGAGTTATTATAGATCATGTAACCTACCTCATATCGATATCACCAACCATACCAGGATACCAATTCAGTCCGGTGGAATGGTGCAAGTCCCAGTTGTTACCAATGCCCATGAGCCCGTAGTGATGGTAAAGAGGAGAGTAAGATCCGTACATGCCCATACTTACGTCGTCCATGCCTCCCAAACCTGCCCACCACTTGTACATGGGGTTATAGATTCCCGTCACGCCCATCATGTCACCGCCCATGTATCTTTGATGAAAAAAGTGGATCAATTTATACCTTCCCACTCTATTACGCATAGTCTTCACACTATCAAAGTATTGGGCATCTGTATTTCCATATGTTCCAATAAATGATTATCAAGTGGTAACCCACATCATAGTCCGTGAGCTCAGGATTTGTAGGAAGATATGTGGAAAATACTGATGCAAAATATAGAACATCAATGAAATGGAAAATATCATCTAAATATTTTGCCTTCTATAAGGTATTTGACGAGAATATATACAGTATTTCTAAGATATCACTGAGCAACACAATTGTAGATCTAATCTGTACAGATGTATAGGTTTTTATAAAATTATACAATGAGAAAAATGGTTATTCAATATTATCAGAAAGTGCTGGACAAATACTTAAATATAAAAAATACAGCGAAACAAATCAATGCAGTGGTTTCTGAGATTACATGGTGACAAAAATGGCAACTGGTATTCAAACCTCTGGACAGGCAGTGTGTCGAGTTATTTTTGCCGGTGATAAATTGTTGATCTTGTACAACGTGACGAGAAATATTGAAAGAGTAGATTATTGGATTTTAAAAATTTTCAACCCCCTAAACAATTGGTTTACTCCGTCTTGAAATGGGCAGAAACTAAAAAAAAATACAAAATAAAGTGACGCGCATTCCCATACCATAAGCCGAAGGAGTTCAACGCTTTGGGAAATTTCTTGAAACAAAACATTTAAAATATTAAGCATTTTAAATTTAATTTAATGAAGTACCTTCTTTTTCTCTAACAGACATGAAAGTTCTTATTTGCAAAGTATGTTTCTTGATTCTCTTTTTTGCTGTGAAAATAATAACCGTCAGATTTTATAGGCATGTGAAATTGTGTTGCTGCTTAATTTTAATTTTGGTTGCGTTATGGAAGTTACACAGGGGCAAATCGAGAGAAGGATTTTGGGAGGGGGCCATATATTAATTTACTAAAACACATAGCATATTATATATGCTCAATCTCAATTGATTGGGTTTTGATAGAATCTACAAATCGCATCGATGATTTCCCATTTCGGAGAATCTTTCTACTACTTTTTCAGGTTTCACATCAATATCGTAGTTACCTTATAACAATAAAAAACTAATTTCCTTAATGGCAAAATATTTGGGGGGGGGACTTATCCCCCTTGTCCTCTCGCTGGATCCGCCACTGAACTTGGTTAAAATTTTAATCAGGTGGGTTGACCAGTTAAGTAAAGTAGCCGTTGAGGTTAAACTCCGCCGTTTGTATTATGTATAGTAGTAAATAAGACAACGAGGCCCATCAAGAAAAAAAACAAATTATTGATATAAAATTTGTGACAAAAAGGAATGCATACTTCATGGTGTTGTAGACATCTCCGTATCTGCCTATGATCCCAGCCTTGTCCACGGGCAGGACATCGTAGATGGGCACTGCGCTAGCTACCGCCAACAAGGCACTCAAAGCTGCTAAGAAAAATTTCATTTTCAAACGCGGAGAATTGGAAGGTGAACAACAACACTTGACTCTACAGATACAAGAACAATGATGCTGATCTGAATACCGAGTCGCGTTTTATATGTTAGCCTTTTATCTTTATTGTCTTGCTATTAATTTTTTAGATGTTTGTTTTTGGAACTGTCCGGCTGTTATTTGGACACCAGAATTATCACTTCACTATCACTGTAGAGGTGGTGTAACTTTTTATTAGTTGATTATCGTTAATTGGTGTTTTTTACAAGATTTGTCTATGGAAATGAAGGAATTTTTGTAAATACATTTAAGTTGCATATTACCAGAGTATAGAGTCCAATGGATTATGATTCGAGATGTTTTCCAATCCAATTGACCTAACGGTGATTTCAATTAAAATCGCTTCAGGAAATCATAGATAATGAGCATCGCAATGTACTTATACCATTCTGAAAGTTGAAAATGACATATTAAAACCGAAAAACAGAATAAATTGATTTTGAAGTTTCATTTGGTAGCATGAAGTGCATAACTGCCAAAGCTAAGATTAATTGATTTTTTTCTTGTAGATTGTAGATGCTCTCACTTGGTAAGACTCTTCGAATCAAGAAATTTTGATACAAAGTTCTACAAATAAAATTATGTTTTTTAGACGCGTCTCAATTTAATCATCACATTGACAAATTTGACTGTTTACACAGGATATCTAGGTTACCTATAATCTAGCTAACTAATCCCTATCATGAATATAAAACTAGAGTTCTCGAATGTAGTATTCTATTTATAATGTCTTGCAATTGATTTATTATATAATTTTTTCTTTTGTCCGTCTTAGGGGAAATATATTAAAAAATGGAATATCTCAAGGCATGAAGTGTCCAATAAATATAATATTTTATAACATTAAATAACTTAAGGATATTTTGACGATGATGTTTGAGGTTTTCTGAGGGTGTTCCTCAACTCTAAGTTAAATGCAGTCGCCAAATATATTTCTGTTAAGGCACACAAAATAAAAAATGAATTGAAAATAGTAGATACATCATAGAATGCTAGATTTAAGAACTTGAGAACCCTAATTTTTTATTAATGATACGATTTAGTTAGTAAACATGTAACCTGAATAGTCTCTGTGAACAGTCAATGTTGACAGTCCATGATTTAAATATTAAATCAAAATGCGACACGTTTGTATAGTTCTGCAACCTTGTGCTTAAATCAATCAATCTCATCTGAAGAATTGTTTCTATTTGTATAAAGATAATCATGGTTGCACCTACAACCCCCACCGAATAGGAAGGCTGAAATACTATATTACAGTTCAATGCCCTTGCTTGCTATGCATAGGCAAGGGAAGTATTTTAATGGAAAAAATTTTGAGATAATATTTCCCTCATTTCCATTTGTCGGTCTGTTCATTGGCGTTCTGGTCACTGCGTAATCTCGGTAATCATTTCATTTCTATGAAATTTGGAGCGGGGTATAATATGTATCGGGTGATGCGGAATAATCAGCAAAAATCCAAATAATATCATAACTTTTGAGATGTAGGTTTCAAGTTTTGTCGAACACTATTCATATCGTCATTTGCCGACATCATAATGACAGTCCTATTGCCAATCTTGTTAGATTCAAGTCATCACTTAGTTGTCAGTGTGGTCCGCAGGATCTTGAGCAATAGTAGCTCTTTGTACGTGTGTCAGGTCTGTTACCCCATCAACCAGAAAACAAAGGAAAAAAGGTAAAAGAAAACAGTAACAAAAGGGAAGAGCAAAGAGATCTTTTAGAACAAGAGGCGATTAGGAATTGTTAAAGTGATTCGAATAATTTTGGTGCGCTCTAAAGTATTTATGGTTTATGTTCCATTATAGTATTCTACTTTTGGTTCTCTATTCATGATCTAATAGTCTAAGACCCACGACCCTACGTCATCGCGTATTTAAATAAGAATTACACACGCGTCTAGTATGCGTATAGGGGATTATAGAACCCAAGTCTGCCAGAAGAATCCTGTGCAAAAATGTATATCCGCGATTTCTAGTTCTTAACTGTTTGATGTCTGAAGACTGACTGAATGCTGTCACTGCTCGATGCTCCAATACATGAAAAAATGCCCATGCATGCCCATGAACGGATGTTCCATAACCAAATATCGAACAATCCTGACGTTCGAGATGCCTGTTTTGACAACCGCTCTCGTGTTCTGGATGATTTATATACAGGGTGATATTTTCTTAGCTGCTTACGCTGATTGAAGTATTAACAAATATCACTTTTGAAACTGGGGCCCCCTCCGAAAGTAAATCCTGGGTACAGGAGTGGGCACACCTAGATTTTTTTGCTAGTCGCCCCCTACAAGCCTAGGTAATTTTTTTATTCAATTCGACATCATATTAAATTTCAGGATTTTTTTGATTTTTCAATAATTAATTGATTCACACTTTTTCACAGGATTTTCCTGGCAGACTTGGGGGACTTGAGTCGAGTCTCATTGTCTCTCATACTATAAGTATATTTACAATGATATTCGTGGTCTTGATTGACTTTGTAGTCCACTGATTTCGCGCAAGAGGGGGTTAGTGCGTCTGTTGTTTGATGAAGCCTCTGAAGATGTAGAGGTCTCCGTTAAGAGTCTCGTGTGATTCCATGGTGCATTGGTGATTGTGCACAAGGTCCTGCTTTGCAGGTTTTCAACGCTTCCGTGCAATTCCGCCAAGTCATCCCTTTGCCAAAAATGACGAGATATACCTTTTATGATGTCTATTATCTGAATCACCCATTTCCTTCTATCTACGGATGCTTCGGCGTTTTTTTTCACCGCGTACTTTCAGTTATGGTTGTATCAATTTTGATATAATCAGTAATAAGAACAACCATACTTCTTGAGGGCATAATAAAAAATGATTTCATACATTTTGAAAGGTACCTGACGTCGCTTTTGAATATTTCTCGAGATTTTCATAATTTTAGGGTGTAATCAAAAATATTTTTTTTTGGTAGGTCAAACTTACAGGAATCCTTAGTGTTCTTTTTTAGTGATAAAAAATGTAGGACAGTGATTAAATAAAATTAAAATGCGTAGTTGAAAATTTTTGTAACTCGTGTAACCTCACCTACTACAGTTTTTTTAATTAACCATAATCGTCCTGGCATTTTATTGAAGCACCATGATTAATAAGGTTTCGGGGGCATCAGCAACATACAAAATGAAATGACAACATTAAATTTTGAAGATGCAAATTTCTCGCACTGTATCCGAAAATCTCATAATAGTTCAGACTGCGATCTAATAATAATTAAGAAAATTATAGCTTAAAAAATAACAAAAAAAACTCGGTTTCATAGTTAATCGAACTGAAAAGTTGAAAATAATTCTTAATATGAGAATAAAATGATTAACGAGAAAATTAATGGCATTGTGTGAAAACTGTGGGGTGCCTTGTACCAGATTTTAATACTATCTCTGCATTTTGAAAGACAACTAGTATGTAATCATAACAACTTATATCGAGCACCCCACGATTTTATCAAAAAGACATTAAATTTTTCCGTTAATCATTTTATTATTATATTAAGCATTATTTTTTACTTTTGAGTTTGATTCACTATAAAAGCGCGTTTTTTATTGTTTTTAACTATAATTTCTTTTTCATATTTCAGTTGGATCTACTATAAAAGCGTGTTTTTAGGAGTGGGTAAAAATAGCGTACGAATATTCCGTTGCAAACAAATTCCGAGCTAATTATACCACCATATAAGTATGGTCACAAAATAAGATACATCTTCTTACTTATAAAAGTTTATTGTCAACATAGAGACATAACAAAATCACAAAACAGCCTCATTCCTTTCCCTCATATTTAGTACATCATATTAGGCATCATCATATGGGGCATCATTTTCCGCATCATCATCATGTGGCATGTTTCAATACCTGCAAGAGAAATATCAAATATCAGTTCCAAGTTTAAAATTAGTCATAGTTGCAATGCTGATTCCTATATCTTCTGAGCTTATGCTATATGACAAGATAAATTTATTCACAGTACGGCCATAGGTCGTATACAAATACAATATTGGGCGTGGAAGTTGGAATACATTCAATAAAACGTCATTTCGGCAAACAAGAGAAAAATACTCGCACAGTTTTTAAGTTTATGAATTCCCAAAAATTACATAATTTCAAAGTGGATCAACAATTATTCGTGATACTATATCCTTTTGCGCAGCAAGCACAAACAATACACAGCTTTATCACTGCCGAAATTTCAATATCCAAATCCAGCAAAAAAATAGTATGTCTATGGCATTAATACCTACCATATGTGTGATAGCACATCATCTTGTCGACGGTGTTCCACCCAGATTTGTAGAACATGGGATCAGTCATTTTTCTGTAAACAAAAAGTAGTTTAATTTTATTAGTTCATTAATATATCCAAAATATATATTGTGTATTTGAAAATGTATAATATATGATTCAAAAACACTGCTTCGGACTGTCATTGTTTTGAATTTTTGCGTTTCACAATGTATCGTCCATCGTCTTCAGATGACGACGATTGAAGATACCACATTAATCGAAACACTGTGGAATTCAAAAATTTTCAAGGCAATGGAAATCCGAAGCAGTGTTATTAAAACATTAATATTGTCTACAGTGACAAAAATGGCAACAGAAGGTATTGAGTGACATGAAATTTCGTGATAAAAGATCAAGAAATCTCATTATACTACCTTAGATTCCATACTTTCCTCGTTTAGGCGTGGAAAGCAAAAACGCCATTTTCTGTGCAAAAATGATCATTATCGTTTAGCTGAATTATTATGAGAGATGTTGGCCTACCTCATGTACATGTCATCAACCATGTTATCGTCGTATATTCCAGTGGAGTGGTGTAAGTCGTTGCCCATTCCCATGAATCCATAGTGGTCGTAAAGAGGAGAGTAAGGTCCGTACATGCCCATGCCTGCATTGTGCATGCCTTCCAATCCTGCCCACCACTTGTACATGGGGTTGTAGATTCCCGTCACGCCCATCATGTCGCCGCCCATGTATCTGAAACAGATTGTTCAAATGCCATCTGATCATCGGATATTCAAAAGCATTGAAGAAAATCCGGTATGCAGAGTTTTAAATGAACGGACACGTTTCACAAACGTAATTTCTAACGATACACCAATGTATATTTTTTTATCTTTATATACCAACTCTTAAAATCCTATTGACACATCTTGAAAAACCTACTGATAGAATGCAGATTTGATCGCGATCTATGCGAAACTGTAAGCTCCACAGAGCTTAAAAAAATTATACGATTACTAAAACGACGCAGTGACAACACACGGACAAATCGACAGACAGAGAGGACGACAAAAATGAGAGATACGGATCTTCGTGAAACATCCAAAACGCAGATAAATTTAAATCCAAAAATTTCGGATTCATATTATTTTCTTCGCTTATATCGGAATTACAATTACCAACCAAACAGAAATACCTACTTGATGGTTTTGTAGACATCCATAATATCTCCATATCCGCCCATGATGCCAGACTTTTGCACAGGCATGACATCAAAGATGGGTACTGCGCTAGCTACTGCCAGAAAGGCACTCAAAGCTGCTACGAGGAACTTCATTTTGAAAGGCGTGCAGTTGGATAGTGAACACTTGACTCTTCAGGTACAAGAATAATGATCATCATATTGTATCGAGTGTTTTATATACTATTCTTTTATCTTTATTGTCTTGCAATGTTTCATCTGTTTGTTCTTGGAAAGGTTTGGCCATTATCGTTTCACTATCACTATTAATGTGGTGTAATTTTTTCTTTGTTAATTATCGCTAATTGGTGCTATCGGTATTGTGTTTTGCAAGATAGGATATTCTATGGAAATGAAACGATATTGGTAAATAAGTGTCCAACTGTCTTATACCAGTTTAATGTTATAATTCTAACGCTTTATGAGACTGGTGAGAGATAGATATGCCATTATGCGATTTAGTTATGTAAATTGAACGAAAAAAATCGGTTCAGCAGACTTATTATTTCAATGTTATCGTTTACCCTTCGTTAGGAAAAATATCAAGATTAAAAAAATCAATTGCGTATTTCTAAAGATTATAGAATTCCGTGATTTCTTCAAAAACTATAAAGTCTTGACCCTGACAATTTGCCGTACTCATTTAGTGTCTTTTTTGCCTTTTTAACTGAAAAGTTATATAATTCATTGCACTCAATGTGTTAAAGATAGCAAGTCAAATGTTCAGATCTGTTTTCAGGTAATGATACATCGTCGTTATATTTATTTGTATGGAAAGCTTGGATGAAATGTTAAATTTAAAAAAAACGTTCATTTTCAAGCACCTGTAAAACTATAATAGAACAATAAAACATATTTTGTTATGTAAATACAATTATAGTTTTTTTACTACTTGAACTGGAATTAATGAACACACCTTGAAAATATAATCCTGGAATGTTAGCTTGATTCATATAAATTATTAGATTAGTCACTGTAACTTCTCAATTGAAGGATGCTGACAAGTTTATTATTCATGGGTTCATTATTCTGCTTTTAAACTAAGTAATTTACTATTAAGAGGGGACCCTATCTTGAATAAAAGGCGTTTCGCATAGGTTTCCAATATTATTTATTCAGCGCTTATTTTTTGAAATAATGGAACGATTTCATTTGCAAATGATAGAGAAAGGTCGGTTCTATGTTCGTACGAATCCCTTTTTGCATTTTTTTTTAAATGTTCAGATATTGTCACATGAATAATGTTCTTTCGCTATGATCTGCATACAAAATATTTACAATACTTTCAAAATCAAGCGCTTCAAACGAAATATTTTGGAACCGTACATGAACATATTATTACCGCTGCGCTGATACGAGCGCCCTTGCGACAATATCTAAAAGTATGTATCAAGAATTAAAAAACGGCTCCGCAAGTATAGAAGCAACCTTACTCTATCATTTTCGTAAAAATCCTTCTATGATCTTGAAAAATGAGCGCTGGAAACGAAATATTTGGAAACCCACGCAAAACGACATTCTCACTGAAAAATCTCCGAGCCCTGTGGATCTCAATAGAAATAATGCAATTCTAAGTTATATAGATTATATTTTTATAGTTCTAACAATCCATTTCTAGAGGGAACCGTGATTTTCAGAATATTGAAACGCACGGCCGAGTTTCAATTGAATACCACTGAGAATCTTCCACTGTACCAAAGCAAGCCGTTGCCTCTACCCAAAAGAAGTGCTTTGTTTTTGGAACAAAGCCTGAGAGAACAGCAAACTGCTCTTGGTATGTGACCAATAAAATAGAGTAAAAATCAGATCATCGATTGTAAGATGAAATAAATAATCCAACAGTAAAATTGTTTATAAATCATATCACAAAAAAAGTGAAATCGAACCTTTGAAGTGATTGTAATATTTTGTTATTTAGTAGTTATTTCAATTGTTTTACAAAACAATGTTGTTCTTTTAAAAAAAACTGCAGAAATAAAATTTGGGCATGAACCAGACGAATGGAGACTAATTTTTCCGCTTCTAGCTGAGTTACAAGTGAATCTACTTTGAATTTTTCAGACATACATCAGAGTTTTCAGCAAGACTTGATAAAATTTCGCTTGAATACAGCCCGGGAGCTCATGAAATCTGAAAACATTGGTTCAAATGCGGCGAATCTAAGAGAAAAGATAAAACTTTCAGCCCAGGTAAGTGTATGGTAGATAATCATTGCGCTTAATAATCCTTCGAACGCAATAATGATCTTTGTATGATTTCAAATTAAACACCATAAAATATCGCAATGAAGCAATATCGTTATGACTCCAGGTGCTAGGAATGGGTCCAAAATTTGAAGTTATTTTCAATTTGGATAATATGGAGGAAAGTGAGCCAATGTACGGACTCAAAATGGTTTTACACGTCAATCCAAAATATTATGGATGTTCATACAACCTTATATCGGTAAGTTATATTAAACACAACTCAGATACAAAATTTTGCTTTCGAAATTAAAAGAAAATGATAATGATACCAAATGACAGAAAATCTCATCTGGAAAGAACTCGTACAAAAACATAAACATCGCTTATCACCAAATAACATTAGTTTAATGAACTTAGGATAAAAATTTAATAATTTTTATACTATTTTGCATTCCAGATTCCGTTGATACCACCGGGATCATCTCACAAAGTTAAAGTATATGTGGAAGATAAATTAGCAGATCTGGAGAATGATCCAAATATACCTTCACTTATAAGGGTATTTATAATACGAGAAAAAACCAGTCAGCCAGTTTTGGCAGCAGTAATAAACATGCCACCGATGGAGAGAACACTGGCAGAACCTACGAAGATTTAAAGCTCGATCTCTGTTATGTGCTTTAAGTAAAAATAATCATTTTCAGTTTAGAAATGATTGATGTTTGAGAAAAGTGTAAGTTAAAAGCACAATTAAATAATGATAATTATAGATGATAAATTAAAAATATGTTTAGATTCAGCGACTAACACGTGGTCTTATTTCCTAGGGTGAGCTTACAGAAGTGTCACGCTTCACTAAAACAGCAAGCAAAGCTTGGAACCAAAAATAATAATATGCAAAAATTGGTATATAAGTTGTATATAACACCTTGGATTGGTAACATATGGTCTATTAGTAGTAGTGATAATGGGGAGGCGAAGCTTGGCAAGTTGGCCACCTTTGGCCCTTTTTTCCGACCCCGAAGACCCTCACTAAAACTATGGCAGACATGGTAGTTCTTTAGTGTCGAACCTTCCAGACCTTCTTATAAAAGGGATGACCATTTCGCTGAATAGCACTCTTACCTGTCAAACTGCTATGCCGAACACCTCAGCCCCAGGAAGTGGAACGAGGTCTCGTCCTCCTCCCAGCACTTCTGATAGATTGGGTCTTTGACCATTCCGATGAGTGTCAGGTGCCTGTTCAATCTGCAGTGACCTGTGAGGATCCCTACTAACAAGTGGAGTGAATCCGGTTCAATAGCCGTAGCGCCCTACTTTTGTTGGGGCCTGCTATGAACCTGTTGGACTGCCTGCAGTCATCTCTCTCCAACCATGCTTTCGCAAGTTACGCCTAAACATCTAGGGCATTACTGATCTGGCCTCTGCTAATACCCATCAAGGGTTCGGGGCCAATGCATGTGCCCCTTGCTTCCATCCTAGCCAGGTAGTCAGCTTTCTCATTACCTGGCACCTCGCTGTGACCAGGGACCCACATGAAGGTCACGCTATTGGATTGGGCTAAGCGTTGGAAAGCGGCACTGCATTCCTGGAACAGTGGTGATCTGATCCCAGGAGATGCTACGGCTCTCAAAGCTGCCTGACTATCGGAGCATATATAGATTTCCTGCTCTGTGCACTGTACTTCTACTGAATATGCCACCATTAGGATTGCAAATATCTCCGCCTGAAAAACTGACGTGTGGGTTCCCAGCGCTACCCTTGCCCCTACCTTCCAGACACATTCGGTATAGCATACCATGCTGTGGGGCGGAAATCTTATCTTCTTTCCCGCCCACTCTTCCCTAGAGGGAAGAACGAGTGAGAATCTCCTATCGAACCTTATCTTATCGTTGGCCCTTGCTACCCTGAGTGAGGAAATGGGGAGGTTACTTTCCGCCACCTCTTCAATCCTGGTATGGCCACCAACGGAGCAGACGCAGTGCACGAATGATATATATTCTATTACGACATATATCGACAAGTGACCTGATTTACAGTAAATCCTGTGAATGATGTCAGTATGTCGAAGCAATCGTTAAAGCATTTACAAATTACATGGTAATAACTAAATACTTGTGACGTTAATTTTACATGCGAAAACTCGTTTTATTACATTAAGAATAACACATTTAAAACTGAATATTTTTTTATAGGATTATTCGACTTCTGAATTCTATAATTCACTAAAATTTTACATTTCCGAAATATATGCTCCTTATGTTGATTGATTGAGTAGAGTCAGGTAAGAATACGAGGTCTTTATGATCTGAAATCATAAATGCATTAATAATGTAATTAAATAATTATTGTGAAGAGAACATACCATCACAAATAGAGGATAATTCAATGTGCCGAAAGGTAGAGCATCAAAGAAAATTGGTTTTTGACACCTAGCCATCATAAAAGCTATACTTTTCTTCTGTTGGACGGTACCATGGTACCATTCCGAAAAGTAAATGGTGTCTGCCACAGAAAGTGACTGAAAAATAAAAAATGAAGTTGAGCAGATTGATTAGGTACTTATTCCAAAATCATACCAATTATTGTAAGTCCTTGAAGCCGGGCTCATTATGACGACAATTTTACTTGCAGATCAGTGTACCTCAATGCCAAAATCGTATAAAAAAATTGTGATATGATGCGTCAAAATAAGTATTTAATCATGACGATTAAGTGTATACACAACAAAAAATAAACAAAAAAAATAAACATGCATATAAGAGTAAGGATTATTTGGAATGATCTTTGGATTTCAATTGATATTTACCACTCTGAATAAACATATTGATTATGTTGTACTAGCATGGGGACCGATATTATTAAGGGCAATATCCATATTGCCTGAGGTGATACTCGCACAACGTCACAATGTCTCGTAACCACATTGTACATGTCTTATGATACAAGTACCTAATAAAGATAAAATTGTTCATACACAACGTTTCATAAATAATATCGGTTGTTTATTGACTGTTTACAGATACGCAGATTACTTGTCAATTAGCTAAATCATATAATAAATATAGCACTAATCTTAAAGCTAGCATTCTATTTATCCTGTCTAGCTATTTTTCTAATGAATTTTTCTCTGCTTTTTATGGAAACATTTTTTGACGGCTGCGTTACAGGAACCCCTAGAAAATCTCAATAGCTGTTGAAATGTCTAGTTAGCTAGTTGACAAGTAACTAGGGTAGCTTTTGTGAGTAGTTCATTTGAACTTACGATAACTGATGATCAATTCGAAACCTGTCAATGAAAAAGCGACATTTATTTGTGAAACCTTGTGTATAATTGTATAAATTACACAATTTTATCTTAATGGTGGGAAAGTTTCATCAAGTAAAAGTATATATACAATCTACACGCTAGCCACGCCACAATCAGCTTGGATTCAGGTGAAGATTGACTGGATAAGGAAAGTTTTTATTCTATTATTCTCTGTATCTCACTCTTACTTCATCTCTCATTTTCTGCCCTGCGTGGCAGATCATGAACATGGCTATCACCCAACCAGTTAGAAAAACGGATGCCCCAAGCGGTTTGCTCTGAAACAACATTTATATCCAGTCTTTCTGATTTAACCTTCAGAGACTTGCATGTCACCTTAAATATTTGATTCCCAATGCAGCCAAACACTAAAGCAGCAACTAAGGAAACATGCCCTACTGTGGCTTGGACCAGACGATTCAGTTGATCTGCAACACTGATTAGTGTTGAAAGTGAGACCTGTATTATTTAACACGTATTCAATATGTGAAATAAAATATAAAGTTAAGTTCTTTTGGAATAGTCGACATATTATGCAAACTTATAAAAGTGAATACTTTAGAAGCAGAATCATAAAATCAGAAAATCAAGGAAGAAAATGGGGGGGCATCTATAGACTTTGGACTCCGGTATTCTTGGATTCCGGTATTCCTCCGTGCCTACTAGATGTATATCAGTGAAATTAGGTTTGTTTTCCAAACACGGAAATGAAAGATTTATTTTCAATAGCTCTGGACTTATTAAAGTTATGTCAGAACGTACTCATTTGGATTAATGAATTTTAATATTTGTATACATAAATTGAATCTTGAAAAAGTTATTAAAACTGTATCATAAACAAATTATGAATATCAAATGTATGTAAACATATTTTCATCAATTATGATAGAATGTTATTTTTCTTTTTAGGTTTAGGTATATATATTTTTAGCTAAGAAGTATGTTATAAAATATATTGCTGTTCTGGCACCTGCCATTTCTACTCTTACCTCTACTAATTCTTACCTTTATTTTATTACTTTATTTTAAACTAACATGAATAATAATTGGGCATACATAGTATTGATGTAAATATTGTTAATGCTAATTGATAGAAAGTAAGTAATACTCTCGTTTCCTGTAGATAAAAAGTTGTGTAGTTATCACACAGTTTTACAAATAAGACTCTTTCTTTTAGTGACGCGTTTCGATTTTTATTAAAATCATCGTCATTTGTGAAACAGTGTGATAACTACACAACTCTTATCTACATGATGGGAGAGTTTCACCAAGTAACAGCATCTACAATCTACTCTCGTTTCCTTTATGTTACCCATCACGAAGGTTCTAATGATAATTAGCTGGAACACTCACACTTTTTACCTATTTCCCACGATTACTCTCTGAAAAATTTTAAGTATTCATTAGCTTCGAGTAATGTTTTGAGTATAGACTCATTTACGTTGTTCCACTCCACGGAAATATTTAGTAAAAGGCGAAAGATTTATTCGCATTGAAGGGAAACCAGAGTGCAGTAATGTTTTGCTTACCTGAATATAAACTTCTGGTATTCGACAAGGGTCCGCAATCGCTGTGTGACGTCGTCCATATCGTCAAACACCTCCATCAGATGGTGCTTCAAGTGACTGACATGCGTGAGTAGCACCTCAGTGGCCTCCCATGTGAGAAAGCAGATGAGAGCGGCAGACGCCGTGAGGTGAAAGGCCCCTATGTACTGCATTATAAAGATGATTACTTTGAAATATCCCGGTATCTGCTTCCAAGGTAGCCATGCGGGAGTCACACTCCAGCAGATGTCATGCAGACCATATTGCTCGTTGATTGTTCTAATACGATATTGTTCAAAAATCGTTGTATAGTTAAATGAATGAATTTTTAAGAAACTTCAAATCACAGACAAAACAGTGTGTTTTTATTAATACTTGAATATAATGAAACTATTATTTTTATTTTAAAGCTAGAATGAAACCAGGGTCACGTTCTTAAACTTATCCTAATTCATTAAAGCTGCGTGGTTCATTCCATTGACCACGCAGCTTTTCGTTTCTTATTTAGCGGTATTATGTCCCTCGTTTTGGATTTATCAACAATAAGAATGAATCATCTACATTTCTAACTTTTATAAAGGTCATACTAAGGTCTTGATTTAAAACAAAACTGTGACTCTGGAGACAGTCATACATATTTATGTCATTATAATTACAAAATTAAATTATTTTGTTCTTTTTTGAGAAAGGCTGCCGAGATAGCCGAAACGTTAATTAAGATATTAATTCATTTTTAAGTGATTTCAATTAGCAGCCAGTGGAAAATGTAATGGGTTACCTTGTATAATATCGTCAGGAGGTTGAACATGGTTTATGCATTTCTGATGTTTATTGTAACTTCAGAAACTCATCCTGTAGTTTCCGACAAGTTGAAAGAATAGAAAATATTTTATTAAATTGGATTAAAAGTTTTTGGAAACGATCCGCACCTGTCGCGGCTTTGCGGCATTAGTGATCGATCAAAAATATACGGTTGACTACAAAAAGTATTAATAATCACCTGCATTCCTTAGATTCGTACACCGTCACCGTCGCATAGACACCCATCCCGATGGTGCAATACCAAAAGTAGCTCATTGAATAGAAATTGAGGCTATCAATGGTGTTTTTGTAGGTAGCTGGGGTACCAAATTTTCGAAAGTCGTTGATTCTAAGAAAAAATGTTGACCAATTTCTGCTCTTACAGCCGAACAGGAGGTTCGTTATGCACGTCCCCAGTCCACCACACATAACAGCAAAGTCCTCGCTTTTGTCAATTTTTCCATTACCTATATAAGGAGGATCCATACATCATTCCACCAAATAATATTCCATAGAAATTTTGAGTATTCATTAAAAATTCTTGCTGGAAATATTTATAAAATAACAATATCACCAGCCTTTCCTACGCTATAAATCTGCAGGGTAAAGTTTAACATATTTATTTGTACGAAACTGTAAATAATCTTATGAATTAATTGTCCTCTGTTAAGAAGTATTGACATTTATGTGCTTGCGAGACGCACCACAACACGTAGTAAACTAATTAAGATAATTAAAATATGACTAATTATGACTATTTAGTTCTATATCTAATTTGCAGAGAACCAGAAGTACTTAATAACGTTGACAATTTGGTGGAACGGTTGATGATTGTACAGCAGCTAAATGGCATAAATGGACGACCTTTAGAACATTTGAGCTAACTACCGTTGGGTAGTAATGCCATTATTCAAGCTATCAAACATCTTTTTCTTTCACATCACATCATGTTATTAATTAACAATACATTGTTCATAAGTTGAAATATAGCTCTTAACTTAAGATAATCATGTACATGAAAGGCATACATTTTAAACGAATTTGTACTCATTTTTGAGTAGTAACCTTTTTAAAAGTATTCTAGGCTTACAGAATTTCCGAATGAAATGAGGCCAAATTCAATATAAACGTTTATATTTGATATTTATGGGTTTTGATGATAATAAGTAATCATAATACAATTTGGTATGTTTTCGTTCAAATTTTGAAAAAAATATCAATGCAATTCAACCCTTTCTATTTTGAATCTGTGAATGTTGAAATGAAAGTCTCGTCTTAAAAAAATGCGAAAAAGGCTAGATATTATATTTATATATTTTACAGAAAATCACAAGTAACACTTTTTGTTGAGGATGCGTTTTTCTAGTGGAAATGGCATTTTGAAGATTTGTTGGAAAACTAGTTGACTAGTTTTTCTATCCAAATTTCCTTTCAATCTTCACGGATTTTTTTGTAATTACCTTTCATCATGTCTGAGCTTAGAAGCTACCATTTAACCAAAGTTAAAAAACTTTCTGGTAATTCTCTCCCCAAATGTTAACGGGAATTGTATTAAAAAGTATAGCCTTTTACTCTATCACTAACAACTATAACTATGATTATAAGCAAATGTCTCATTCACATACCCCAAGCATTTCCAAGGTGCATCATACATAAACCGACAACTACTATGAACGACAGACCTTTTTCCAGTGCCATTCTCACCATATGTAAGTAAAAGGATGCTCCTTCTTTTCTTTTGGGATAAAGACGTAACATACGCAGAGCTCGGAGTGTTGAATAAAATGCCTTGTTCTTAGTTACCTGTTAAGGAAGGGTAGCATACATGGAGGAGAAAAACCAGTATATATTATAACAGTAGAGAAACAAGAGAACATTTATTTCCAGGTAGAATCAAATACTTTGAAATTGCAATATCTTCTCCAAATTTTGTCATGCTATGACATAAATTTTGTCAGAAAGATCGAAAACGTTATTAGATGTATTTTCACTTAGCTGACATGTGGTGACAAAAAAGTTTGCCCTATCGAAATCGAATGAATCATTATAATAGTGCTCTTAGTTACGTGAAAGGTGACAAAAGGTATGACAAAACACTGAAAAGGTTCAATGACATTTTTTAAAGCAGGCACAAAAATACAAATGATAATGTTGACTAATTAATTCAACTTAAATACTCAGTACTATTTGAGATATTTCTATTATCAATCATTCCGCTAAGATTACTCAGCCTACAGTTTAAAAATAAGTTGTAATTTTTGTACAGAAACAGGAAAACAATATAAAACAGGTATCTATGTTATAACCATACCTCGTACATTTCTTCCAATATTTGCCCATTGAACAAATCAACTGGAATATCCTCTAGATTTTTATTATATGGAAAATACTTCAAAGAAATTTAGGATAACTGTTCCTTTGTAATTACGATTTAAATTAATACATTCCTGGATTGCATATCTAAAAGTAGGTCAAACGTGCTAGAGATCAATTTTGTATAAAATCACAGTTTGCGAAAGGTATAATTTATTAAGTAAAATGAAACGATTTATGCAATTGTAGATTTTCTTCTAGTAAGTTACATAAAATTGCTTGATGCTATTTAGCTTTTCAAATCATTGCTGCTGATGCTATCAGTACTTCAAGGTCAAATGCGGTTTTTTAATTTAGATAACAAAGAATTAATAACTGATCCTTTCATATCCAAAAAAGTGGAGATAAAATAAATACTATATGAATAGAATGAGCAATTATTTTTTATGCATATTTAACATTTAACAGAAAGTTTCAATTATGGCTAACACATTTTTGAAGGGGATTATGAGTACCTTGCTTTCTAGATGTTAGAGTTCTCTAGTTTAGATTCTTAGATATCTACAAAATCCTCAATATCATGAATAAATGGAATGAAATAGTAATTCACATTTTCTCGCAATTTATTTTAACATTAATATTACATGATGCTAACTGGGTAACAAAAAATTTGAATATATAAGGAATCTGGATTTGTGAGATGTTGCTGGAGCTTTGGCATAGCCTGCAGTATTCCTCCGTTTCAGCTCTGTTGGGTCTGTCAGCCATTCTTTTTATTATGGTTATTGGACCAAGAAGGGTACCACAGTTGCTACAGATGAATGCCTGAAAAAAAGCAAGATGATTTGTAATAGCAGTTTCTAAATTCAAAAGGATTAGTTGGAAGAAATGAAGGAACCAACAAATAGGTACATATTTTTTCATGTTATTAAATTCAACTGTAAATACCTGTACTATGACCTCTATGGTAGTTCACAAATGAATAAAACTCACAATGTAACATAAATTGAGCTCTTGCTTTTTTATAAACAATAAAGACAGTGCATGATTTTTTTTTGTTTTTCGCTTATGGTACGAAATATATATGAATCGCGTTCATTTGAATAAGATACAAATTTATATACCTAGTTGAAAATATCAGTATATTAAATATTTATATTGATATATCTATCGAAACTGATAAAATATTTACCTGGGTGCTATTCGATTTTTTATAATTACTTACACCAGCATATTCCAAATTCTAAGTGTCTTCAATTAAATATAATCATTAGAAGTAGTAACATAATTATACGTGAATTATATTTGAATCTGACAAATTGTACTCTAGATATATTTTAAGTTGTAATAATAAACAATTTCAGATCTGTCAGTCTGACAGTGTAGTACTGTCACTTGTAGTACGCACTCACAGCAATCAATGTTGAGTATTCGGACTAACTGATGATTGACAATAACAAAGTGTTTGCTTACTTTTCCCACCTAATCAATTCGACGGTTTATACAAAATGTGATCAAGCTTACGTCAGTTTTATCCGAGCAGTGAAATAGTCTATCTTGCAACAAAAAAGCAGCTCCATGACTGATCAGCGCATCTCTTTCCATCTCTCCAAACCTGACTCCACCACCTCTTTTGCGGCCTTGTAGAGGCTGTCGCGTCAAAATGTTAATAGGACCCGTTGAACGAACCTGCAAAAGAACAGTTTTTGGAATAAGATTGGATTATGTAGTCGCTACATTACAAAATGTTTGGAGATGTGGGTTCAATTTTCACCGGTCAATGTTTAGTGGCAGTTCCCACATTTGGCTCAACAGTAGTAACGTATCGGCAAATTCGAGTGAAGATAGTATGTAACTGGTCACTAGATGTCTAATCAAGATTCGAGATCTTCACACGCTATGAAAGGAGGAGAAAGAATATCACGAAGGAGCAACCCTCCGCTATTTGCCAACTTTCTTCTTGGATCGTTACAACAAAAAAGCTAAAGCGATTTTCAACAGAATAGGAAATGTGAGGTTCAACCCCTTCAGCGACCATTTTTCCCATTCTTTGTGAGTATGAGTTCATGTTCTGTAGTATTAACAGTTTAAAAACAGCTGATGTAATGGGCCCACCTGCCATTTATCCGATACCATGTGCCTGAGCCGCTGGTAGTGCACGACCCCGAAGAATACTTGTGCACCCATCTCCCTGCCATCCACTCCCGAATACATGGTTTCATTGCCGTAATAGTCGTAGCCAGCTTCCACCAGCAGTTTGCCGAAGTAGTCAATGGCGGTATCCTCCTCGGTGAATCGGAAAGGGGTAGCGTCGTGTACCAGGCCGTGGCACGCAGCTGATTTTCCCGCCATCAACTCAATCATCATAGCGATTGTCATCCGCGAAGGGAAGCCATGAGGGTTGAAAACTATATCGGGCACCAAACCTACAGCAACCAGTAATGATACAAATCAAATACGTACACGAATCCCAGCAATGTCGTTCAACTTGACTGAGAATCTTTGACGTTATATTTGAATGTTCTCAAATATACAACTCTATTCAGAAACTCAGAAAACACCTGGTCAATGGGGGGGTTCAAACACACATCTTCGGCTTGCTGAGTAGACCCTCTACCAATTGAGCTACAAAGGAACGTCTCTCAATCTATCATCCGAATTCTGATTTTAGGTACATTTTTCTCCGGATTCCAAATTTTGCGCGTTTCCAGTAAATAAAGATCCGGGCCAGTGTTTTTGAGAAAAAAATCTGTAACCGCAAAAAAATTGTTTCTCAGGGGAGTATACCTAACATTGGCGCTCGAATCGAATGACAAATGTGCCTTCGCAGCTCACTAAGTAGAGCGTCTAGCAGGCAAATAGATGTGTGGTTCCAATTTATCTATTACCTAGGTTTTTTCCGAATGCCAATTTGTGTATATTTATAAGTTGTGGATTATAAGTAGACAATTGTCACTGTTGTTGCCTGCATAGTGGTACTATGGTTGTGTGAGTAAAACATAACCAGATGCCTTTGCTGCCTACTATACTAATTCAAATTATACAATAATAATAATAATAATAATAATAATAATAATAATAATAATAAATCGTCTTCATTGAATTAATAATAACAGACTTAGTCTGTAATATACAGTGGGTAGCTTACAATGGCGAAGTTTAGCTACACTTACACTTAACCATGAGCTACAATAATGAAGTTGTTCTGCAAGTAGGAAGACTGTTAAATAATATCGTACAAACATCACTAAAATGGTAAAAACTATAAAAAATTGATTTACCAAGATAATCAAAATTGAACATGAAAAGATAGAGGGGAAAAAATTTGAAAGATACCATATATTTGGAAATACGAGCATAAAACATTTAGGCTGTGTTATTGAGAGCTGAGGAGAAGGGTTTTTACATATTTCTTAAATCTAAATATCGACATACTCTTAGCAGTAACGTCAACAGCATTATACAGAGTAACTGCATTATAGGTAAACGATCTTTTGAATAAGGTGGTGCTGTGCAATGGCATAGTAAGTGTATATGGATTTCTTAAGGCTCTGTCATGAATGCTGTACCTAAGTATTAGTTTCTCACGCAGATATGTAGGGAGGTCTACCAAAAACACCTTTTTAACAAGAATCAAATAGTGATATGTGACAAGATTAGGCATTTTCAACCATTGGATTATGGAATAGCCCTGCGAGACATGATCATATTTGCGCAGCTTTAGTATGAACCGCAGACAATTGTTTTGTGAACGAAACAGTCTAGTTTTTGTAGCCTGATCGAGGCAGGGGTAATACACAACGTCACAATAATTAAAAACAGATAAGATCAAGCTCTCACATAATTTTTTCCTTAATTTGAAATAAAGCAAAGATTTATTGGCATAAAGAATTCTAAGACGGGCGTAAGACCTTTGTAACAATACACTAACATGTTTTACAAAACGCAATTTCTTATATAACCATAAACCTAGATATCTGCTATTTTCAGAGTAGTTTAATGTTTGATTACCAATTACAATAGATAGAGTGGATTTAATCTCATCTCTCTTGTTTTCAGAACAAAACAGCAATATTGTAGATTTCTTCGGATTTATGGTTAGACAATTATTTTGCGTATAAGCACGTATGGATGACAAGTCATCATTGAGTTCAATTGCAGCTTGATATACGGAACTGTGGTCGAAAAAATATAGTAATTGTGTATCATCTGCATAAGAATGCACAATCGAATATTTCATACAATTAGCTAAATCTGATACATATAATAAAAACATGATATGTTTCTTATTTTCTACTGGTTGCTAATTGAAACCACATACGTTTGACTGATATATTTATATCATATAGTACCTTTAAGAAGGCAAACGCTTCAATTAGCATCTAGTATAAAATATAATGAACCAGAGAGAAAACCATAGGATAAGTTTCAGGCTGTACTGACGAGTCTAGGCTAAATACGAAGCATTCACGTCTATGCATAGTGGAGAGCATACACTTAATTCTCTTTTTGCAATGAAAACAATTCGCTAACCTGTTTCTGTGAAAGGCAGATCTTCTGCTGGCCATTTTTGAGAACATATCCCTTTTTGTCCCGCCCTACTGGCAAATTTATCTCCTACACTAGGATTACGCTGAAACAATAAAAAATCATTATTTATAAAACTATTAAAGTTAGTCAGTTGAACTAAGTATGAAATTAATTTCTTATAGTATACATGACGTCTTTCATACAAAATAAATCTTATCCGGTTATGTGGTGGGGCTATGGTTATTCCATAAACAATTGTTAATAAAATAATATAATAGTTCGAAAATTCACAAAGAGGGCATTTACCAATTTGCAAAAATCCAGCAACAACAATCAATACAATACAATTAATACCTGCATTACTTACCGGCACTCTGTAAGTAATACAAGCAATCTTGCAAGCATTCCTCGCCCCCAAGTTATCACAAAGTCTCACAGAGTTAATGTAACACTCCTCTTTGCCCTTAAAGCTCTTCACTACATACTGGGACCTGTCGTAATCATAGAAACAGTACTGAGGCTCACCTTCTCGCATCAATCGGCCGACAAAGGGAAGACCGTCCTCCTCCAAATACCTACGATTCATAATATGTGGTAAATAAATGAGAGATCACCGCTGCATAGATCACTTCTTGGGCTCTTTACCCATTTTACAAAATTAGAGCGTGCAGACTTCCATTGTTTGTAGAATTTGTATTACACGTTTTAATTGATGCAAACCTTCAATAGAACTTGTAGAAACACAAATCTTACAGATAACGAAACTCCGAAGCAGTGCTTGTAATGTAAGTAACCAACGTTATATCAGGCAGTATTGATGTGTACCTTGTTAGATTTCCAAACCATTCTCTAAAGTCTCTAAATAGGATCTGTTTAGATAATATTTAGTAATTTTGTTGTCAAACAATTCTGATCTGGTCGATTTTGCTAGATAGACCTTCTCATTAAATTTAATTAAACAAATGTGCTTTATCCCCCACAATTCTGAAATCGCCTCTAGCCCTACCCACTCCCCAGTTACCTATCCCATTGATATTATTAATAAATCAGTCAGTATCCGAGTTTAAAGGTATTGATTTCAATAACGATTGTTCTTGGTGTACTGCGTGTATAAGATGTCTCCACAAAAGTAGGTGCGAGAGGAATCAGAGGAATTAGAATCAGTGCGGTAAAATCATTCATGATGTATATTCTATAAAATCATTGATGAAATCAGTGTGCCACTGTTCCTCGTAAGCTTTAAAGTCATGCAGTGTCGCCGTTTTTTGTCATATTTCACCGTTTCCCCTTACATTCTGAGCTTCTCTGTGGCAGGATTCCGTGCAAAATATGAAGAAACATGGTCAAGCTCTATGAATTCAGATTTGTAGATCGAACCGTGCGCCAAACCACGTTCTTCTGATGCCTTGTTGATTATCATGGCGTCTTCCATATCATAACCCTACAAAAAAAATTAAAATTGTTAACGTGTTTAGCTACAAGGTCATCATGATTTTTTACACGTGTTTCATTATCACTTTGACATTTTATTGTCAACTATCATCCTGAAATTTGCGATTTTTCATCCTATTTAAAATATTAAAGCATGACTATTTTTTAAATGAACTATTCATCTATCTTCAATATCGATAAATAATAATAATAATAATAATAATAATGTTTATTTGGCAAATATGTATAAAAAACACTTCACAAGCTGACGTTTAACATCATACAAAGTACTTTGCTAAAAAAATAAACATTGTAGAAGAACTATAGCGTGTAGTAGACACTGTACGTGGATGTAGTAAAAAAAGGAAAAAAATTGCGAAAAAAAATATTTGCGAAAATCTTAGTACTCTTAACTAATTCATTCACACACACCCGTACATACATTTTCAAATACTCTTTCATACATCCTAAAAATTATATAAATACAATGACATAATAAAAGCAAGTAACACATTCTAATCACAAATAATGCGAATAAATGTATTAGTCAACTAGTAAGATATATTTGCGAACCAGAATTTTTCATTCAAGGCTATCAAATAGGTAAGGAATCAAAACTTTTAGATATTTCACAAATTCTGGACAAATGTTGCATATCCTTCGCGCATAGCAATCATAACATTAAGGGGTTACAGTAACACCAAGGCCATAGATATCTTACTTGTGACATGTTATGAGTTCCGCTCTCAGATGAATAATTACATAAGAATCAATTTATTGAGAATGAAGTGTTATCAAAAACCCTTCTCTCGCCACGCACATGACGTACGTTTGTCGTTGGTCCTTGAGTAGGGACATGTCACTTATCTTTTCTATTATTTTTATCTTCACGTTAGTATTCACCCGACGCTTGGACAATATCCCAACCTGTGATTTAACTCTGTTCCAACATTATCTAACATTGTAGGAGTACTCGACGACAAGAATTGGATTATTTTTAGCCGTAACTGCTCCAATGTACTCGCCCTTTTATGCCGGTGGCCGTTAATACGGGATTAGTAGCCCCACAGAAAGAAATCAATATACATATATCTGGGAATCGGAAACTAAGATATATCAAATAGACTTAATGGATACTATATGAGATAGAAATTGTACAGATATAGATATTTTGGTTGATGAGTTGGTTTCTACTTTAAGAAAAACGTTAAATAAACATGAACCAATCACAAAAAAAGTTGTAAAGGCAAAGTGGTCATATAAAGAGTGGTGCACAATAGATATAGAAAATGATGTTAAAGTAAGGGATCAGTTATATAGCAAAGCAGTAATAACAAAAACTGACAATGACTTTAATCAATACAGGTCGCAAAGAAACAGGGTAGTGCACATGATAAGAGAACAGAAAAGGTTTTATTATAATGAATGAATTGATATGAATAAAAACAACTCAACAGAACTGTGGAAAACCATCAAGAAACTTGTGGGTGGGAAATGTAATAATAAACTTTCTTAAGAAGTAGTCGTGACCGTGACACGTGTTTCGCAGAGCTCCGTCTTTTTTTATTGTTTACTGGTGTATAAGAAAACGATAAAATACGAGAGTTGGGGACTTGACGGAGAGTGTAAAAAGAAACATTTTCATCAAAAGAAAATGGATCCTGTAAAGCAGCAGTGATCTCAAAATCGAGGAAGAAGTAACTCATTGGGGACACTTAATATGGAAAAACAAGAAATAAATAGTATAATCGGAATTGAACCAGACAACAAAAAGCAACAACACGCAGGTCAAAAAAAGGTCAAAGGAATGTGAAAGAAATACTTCAGCAAAACGAATGCATACAGGGCGATTCAGCAAGTAGATCAGAGGAACACCGTGAGCAGTTCACCAACGTGGACGATGTCTTCAAGCCACGACGAATGACATGTCGAACGCCACCGTCAAAACCATTGGACAGTCCCGAGAAACAAACAGCGGAAAGAGAGAAACATGGTGTTGAATGGGGGAAAACGAATTAGAACAGAAGTCAGTCCAGATACAGATGATGCAAGAAAACGTAGATGTTGGGAAGAATCGCCTAGTGAACTTTCCGAAATATTTGAAATGGACCATATAAACGCAACAAATGGTGGAACATCAGAGTTGGTATCTAAATTTTTCAAAGAAATAGATATATGGAAAATGGCATAATGCTTTTTTGTCCTTCAAAAGACTGGTGACCAATTGGAGAAACATGTGGCTGACATTTCCTATTCAAGTAACATTTACCTCTTTCTCAAATTGTTGGATACCTTTTCTTTGAGGATCTATTCATACATGTTAATCAGACAGTATCATCGCATCTGGCTCTGTATGTCTTTTTGTTAACTTTTTCAAGGGTCTAGAGTAAAAAAATGTGTCAATTTGTAACTATACCTTGTTATTAACAACAAAGTTTTAGCTTTGTTTATAAGCTATAGAGAAATCAATATCAATATTACAGTAATCAATAACAGCTATCAATCAAAATGTTTTTCTACCAACCCCTTCGATTGAATTTTTAGCTAATTGAACATTTTGCAAAATATGAGCACATAGATAAAAATTTTTAAAACCTGTTGTACAGTAGCATAGTCTAGGAACCAGAATTTAATAACAACTATAATAATTTTTGAGTATATATGTGAGAGAAAGAGGCCTTGAAAAATAATGTTTATTTTTTGATTGACTGAAATGATTTGTCACTCATTTGCACTTCTTTCAAGTTATCCTACTGCATTAATGGTTAGAATTGCAGAACTTTCTAAGGATGTTGCTAAGGAGTATAGAGAAATTAAAAAGACTAAGTTACAGAGGACATTTGTCTCTGGATCTAATGCTGCAGAAAATAAAATAAGTAAGTACTCAAGCTTATGCATTATTTATTGAAAGTTATTAGTTAGTTAGAAGCATGAATATGAACTGAAACAAAATGTGAAAGCCATAGATAAATTGAAACATTTATTGTCCACTCAGCGAGCCAGAATTAATGATTTTTTATTTTTAAAGAGAGGCGAAGAACTGACCCTGGACCTGTTGGCACATCAGGGAAGAGGTGATAATACATGAAATTAATGGTTGAATACATGCATTTGTATAACATTTTTTAATATATAAGCTATTATTCATACTGTAAACAATAAATTGGTATAAAATGAATACAAATCAATAAAAAAAACTATCTGTAAGAACATGTCACCCTAAACATACTATCAATAAAATCTTTTTATAGGAATCACTTGTTCAAATTATTATTACTGGTGTTGTGTAGTGCTTCAATGGAAGCACTCAGCTGCTCTAGCCTTTGTATTAGTTGACTCATTGTATTTTGTGAATGTTGAATGTTCTCATCGCTCAAGCAATTGAAGGATACTGATGGGAGCTTCAAAAGTATCAGACAGTTGAGAAGTGGAGCAGTTGTAGTTGAGAGTCACAGCAAGACGCAACAAGAAAAATTGAAGGGCGTATTAAAAGATAAAAAAGACATAAGAATTAAAGAAAATGAAATGAACGATCCTATGTTTGTCATTACAGGAATACCAAAAGGATATGAAAGTGAAGAGTTTCTCAAAGAATTAGTGAGACTTAATAATGAAATTGAAGTAGAATTAAACCAGTCAATAACAGATAAAATTAAAGTCATTACTAGAAAACAGTGCCGAAATCCTACAAAAGAGAATTGGATCCTTCAAGCCTCCCCAGAAATTGCAAAGTGGTTCTTAAAGAGGGGAACTGTTACCTTTGATTTGACAAAAGTGTATGTAAGAGAACACATCAACCTGGCCATATGCTTCAAATGGTGTGGATTTGGCCATGTTGCGAAGTATTGTTCTCAAGAAGAAAGATGCTATAAATGCTCTGATCAACATTCAGCATCACAATGTCATGAAGAACATACTATGTGTATCAACTGTAAAAAAAATGAAATATAACGATATTCATCATTCAGCTGGAGATATTAACTGTCCAGTATATAAATCAAGGATGGAGAGATTCCGAAACAACATCTAACAAACTAACTATGAAACTATTCTTTTATGAATGACATAGGTAAAGATCCAACAGTTAGAAAAAAAGATTATAATTTGCCCTGTACATCCACTGTAAGCATTATACACCAAAATGTACAATCTATGGGAAACTCCGTGGATAAGTTAAGCGAAATGTTGCGGAATCATCATGAATGTGGAGTTATGTGTCTGACCGAGCACTGGAAATCTGAAATTCAATTGAGGACGATGGCGATAGAAGATTTTAACCTGAGATCATGCTACAGCCGAAGAGAAGGGAAATATGGAGGTGCAGCAGTGTATGCAAGAAACTCTGTATACTGCAGAGCATTACCAGAGGTATGTGAAATGTCAGTAGAAAGAGTGATTGAATGTGCAGGTGTGGAATGCTCTCTAAAAATGAACGGTTCGTAATAGTGGCCTTATATAGACCTCCGACAGGCAATATAGACATTTTTTTTGATAAACTGGAAAATCTTATTAATCTTTTATTTTATATGAATAGGATAATAGTATGAAAAGTTTGATTTCGGACTTCCATTGTCTATAAAATTTTTTTGAGTATCACAAAAAAAAAAAAATTTATAGACAATGGAAGTCCGAAATCAAACTTTTCATAAATCCACCTTGTCTACAAGTTTCAAACAAGGATAATAGTAGTAGCAGGTGATTTTAATATTGAACTTCTAAGGGACAATAGACATAAAACTCAATTGTTATCTTTAATGCAGTCATTCCAACTGTGTCAAACAATATTTGAGGACACAAGAAGAAAATCAAATGTCTGTGCTAGTTGCATTGATAATATCTTCACAAATGAGGAATATGTGAGAACGGAAATTATTGAAAACTTTTTTTCAGACCACAAAGCCTAAAAAATCACTTTTGAGTCTCCAGATGCAGTAGTTAAAAATAAAGTTAAGAACATAAGAATATTTTCAGATGATAACACTCAGAAATTCTTGAGCAGACTGTTCGAGGAAGACTGGGAAATTGTTTATCAAGTACCAAATCAAGATGTCAACAGGGAGTGGAATGTATTTATCAACTATTTTAGTAATATATTTTTCGAATGCTTTCCGTTAACAACACGTCGCCCCACAAATAGAAAAATAAATAATGCAGAAATAGAAAAATGCAAAACAAAACTAGATATATTATTAACTCTCTCAGATCATGATCAAAAATTCAAAGTGGAGTATTCAAGAACAAAAAATGAATATGATAGTCTACTTAACAGGAGTCGCCCAAATGAATATGAAAAGCGAATAAAGAATTCTGATAACAAGAATAAGTGCATGTGGGCAATTTGTAGCCAAATAACAGGTAAAACTGCGAAAAATGAATATGATGTGGGCTTAACGGAGGACATTGAAAAATTGCCCGATAGGTATAATGCATATATCCTATCAGTTGTTCCAAACATGTTGAAACAGTTGGAAATGAGAAATGTTCAATGTAATTTTGTGCAAAATACGCAGTCAATGATTTTACGTCCAACAACACCTGAAGAAATTTGCGAATTAGGAAAAGAAATAAAAAATAAACATACGGCCGGTATAGACGAAATTCCAACAAGCATAGTTAGAAAATCAATAGAATGTACCAAGAAAGTACTGAGTTATTTAATTAATAATTCTTTTGAACATGGGATCTTTCCAGACCGACTCAAAATAGCTACTATAAAACCAGTACACAAAAAAGGAGACAAAACACTCATAGAAAATTACCGGCTCATACACATTGACTGGATTTTCTAAACTCTACGAATTAGCAATGTTAAAACAGTTAGTAAACTTCTTCACAGAAAACAATATCTTAGCAAAAAATCAACATGGATATCTCAAAGGCAGATCCACACAAACAGCAATTTTTGATTTTATCCAAATAATTCTACAGAATCTAGAAAATGGTATCATTACATTAGGATTGTTCTTGGACCTATCTCGTGCATATGACTGCCTCGATAGGAATATTTTATTACAGAAACTTCAGTTATATGGTGTTGGAGGTAAAGCATTAAACTGGATATCTCCTTACATTAGTGATAGGCAGCAAAAAGTAAATATTTGCAAAAATGTGAAAATATACTGTTCTAGTATAGTAGTTAATAGTGTCGGTATAGCTCAGGGTAGTATTGTTGGCCCAGTATTATTCGTGATTTACATCAACGACATGTACTCTTCAGCAGATAGTCCAAATTTTGAAATAATCAGTTATGCTGATGATACAAACTTAATTATAGGAAATAAGGAACTTTCAACACTATTAGACAATGCAAATGAACACTTTGGTGAAATCAACAATTGGTGCATACAGAACAAGTTGATAATAAACAAAAACAAAACCGATGTTCTACTCTTCAAAACAAAACGTTCTCGTATACATAAACCTGAATGCATACACCTTGATAATAATGAACTAAAGATATCAAATACCACAAAGTTTTTGGGTATTCATCTAAATGAGTCTTTAGATTGGTGAGTACATATTGGAAATGTTGCAAATAATTTGAATTCAGTGTGTTATGGAATAAGGGTTATTGGAAGATATATGAATGAAAAAACATTGAAAATAATATATGTTGCCAATTTTGAGTCTGTTATGAAATATGGTCTGATGTTTTGGGGTTCACATAGTAATATTCGGGACATTTTTGTAATTAAAAAAAGAGCCTTGAGATTAATTAATAATAAGAGTTATAATGAAACATGCAGTAATGTATTTAGATCAGAAGGTATATTGACAGTGTATAGTTTGTACATATTTGAGTGTTTGATTTTTTTCCTAAAACATCGAGATAAGTTTGACCACGCTACTGAACATAATTACAATACAAGAGCCCAGCAAGCCATATACCCTACACACAAGCTCACACTCACAGAAAAACACCCTCATTATAAATGTATTGAACTCTCTACCTGAACACATCAAAAAGATACAGAACGTTAAGTCTTTCAAAAAAGTAGTATGGAAATATCTGGTACATTTAGAGCCATACAGTATAAGAGAATTCACCTCCACATGTTAATTGTTAAGTTATACTTACTGTACAATTGTATTAATAGTACCTACCTGATGTTGAATGTTTTTTTTTCTGTGACGTGTTTTTCATTTTATGTCTAACATATGTATTATGTTGTAGCATAGATTTGAAAAAATAAAATATTTGTTATTATTATTATTATTAAACCAGCAGGAATTTATTTTGACGACAAACTTGAGGTAAATGAAAACGTTATAGCCAATAAATTTAATAAATATTTTGTTAACAGTATTGAACAAATTAACTATAAAATAAGTCAAGATGCTATAATGGAAGTTCTAGAAAAAATTAATCATGTTGACACAACTTTTAGAAAATTCAGAACGATTTCATTAGTAGACTTAATATAATAGATTTAATGAAGATGAAATACTCACAGTATAACTAATGACAGCCACTATAGCATTAGTGCCCATTGCAAAATCATCCAATTGTATTTCATCATGATGAACTGGCCTAAACAGAGGCGAGGCAGGTGTTTGTAGCCTAAAATCATCAAATTATTTTTCATATAAGGCTTTAAAAAATGGAATCAAGATTTCTACAGATGTACCTATGATACATGCATTTATTTTTACAATTCAATATCCAGGTGATTAAGAAATATCTGTAGTCAGGTTCTATTTTTGTATTAATGCTTCAAAATTTCAATAACTGCTCCCATGGGTATGCATGAATAATGTATTTAATTGTTTAAACACATCTGCGTAATTGTTCCATTCTTAAATCGTACGAAATCACGAGGGAATAATGTGAACCCAAGAAGTCATATGGTAAACTTATTTTCACTGCTTATACATTGATGCAGAGTCCAACGGGGAATGTATTAATACACATAAAGAAGTCACAGAAATGATCTCAAATAATAAACGCGATAAGCTATATAATATGATTTTAATGGAAATATCTACAATCACTGTTGAAAGAGACATGATGAGTTTCTGTCGTGACATTACTTGCAATGTAGAGATCAAACTTTCACTACTTAAACACTAAAAAATATTTTGTCAGAAATTCTCAGACCCGTGTAGCCTCTCAAATTATATAAAAAATAGCGCTTTTAATAAGCAAAAACCGCTTACACTTATATGTGACATGTTTGGAAAATATTTGAATTTATTGTAGTTACCTGTATAATTTCGTTTCTGCTTGAATATCCCAGTTGTGACATGGCGTTCCCATCGTTTGCTTACCCATCTGACACTGGTACATGTTTCTAGGAGATTGATTGCAATCTGGCATCGGAATTAACTGGGCCAAATTCGACAAGAAGGATATCTTCGATAGTTCCATGTGTGTTGTAACACCTGGTGGAAGCAAAATAATTTTTAAAAACTTCAATAAAACGCCATTTCATGGACTTCTCGACTCCTGAGTGAAAGAGCATTCTGCTTTCATAGGTGGTAACACTTTTCTCTTACTATTCTAATGACACTGTAAAATAGTATATGAGGCATATCTTCTATTCAATGACATGTCTCAGTTATATCCGCTAATTAAAAGGATTGAGACGCAAGGTAACATCTAACCTTGGATTGGATTGATCAGTTATTTAACATTACGAGGCGGCCTTGATCGAGATGAAGTGTATAAATGTATGAACAGTTTCTTCATGTTTTGGTAAAAGTGCATAACTAGACTTACTATTTACTGAGTGTTCTGATTGTAAAAGAGTTTGAAATGCAAAAAATAACATGCATTTACTTCAACCAAAATCACAAAACATATATGAGAAACATTGCTGATTGCTGAACAACTGAATTTGTTCCCACATCTACTCTATTATGAAAATTTTAAATGTTGCTGATCTTTTTGCTTTCTAAATTTTAACAGCATATTCTTAATGTTCACATTTTGATTGAACATTGTAATATTTTCATTTTGTATAGACATTTTGCATCTTAATTAAATAAATTACTTCTTGACATTCCACAAAAACCACAATTTAACATTTTTTATATCCGAACGCACACCTAACAGCGACTGATTCGACAGACTTACCTTTGTATGCTTCCTCAGAGGTAACACAGATATTCATATAAACCTGCTCAAATGTGCCCACCAATTCCACCTTTTTCGTATATAGATTCAAAAGAGGTCTCATCATTCTAGCGGGGCCAGTGAATAAGAACATTCCAGGGTACTGGCAAACTGTATTCTTCTTGGGTACCAGCACTATTTCTAAAGTCGCAGGTACTGTTTCGCCTACGAATCAATTGGATTAACATAATAAAAATAGAGGGTGATTAGAGTTGGAGTAAGCAATCTCCCAGTTATTGATCTTCTTTTCAAGTCATCTAAAACTGCTTCTCCCCAATTTTTTCCTAGGCCTGCCCTGTTTTCTTTTTCCTTCAGGTGCCTTCCAACCAACTGTCTTAATCAATCTTCCATTCGTTTTAAGTGTCCTAACCATTCTAAACGGCGTTCTTTTACTCTCTGACTTACCGGCGCTTCACCAAACAGGTCATATAGCTCTTCATTTGTACGGCGAACCCAAATCACCAAAGATATACAAATGTTCAATAACTAGTCACAATATTGGACTCACGGATCGCGAAAAATATTGAAAGTGTATTGTTTACTCTGATGCTCATCTAAATAGAATTTTGATGAATATTAGTATATATTAGTTTCAAGCCTCACCTCGAATTTTCAATAGCCTCAGTCTGTCAACAATTTTTCCAGCATCTTTTTTCATTATGAAGCCAATAATCCTACCATCCAAATGGACAGTATAGCTGTCTTTTACATCGACGATCTCTCCATACTTCAAAGGTACCATGCCAAACTCCGTTAATACGATAGAAATATTTTTCACCTAAAAAAAAGGAGACATATGTTCATAATACATGGCACTTAACAACCAGAAAACCTGTGTTTGTCAAGTTTCGTTGCTAAAACCAGTTTGGCTGCACCATGCAGAAAAGCTACTTAATCTCTAAATCAATTAGTACCTCTTTATAGGAGTTTCAATTACATTAAGAGATTATCTTAATTGGGATGATCACTAGTGACAAATTCCAGACAACTTTCCATGACTTCTTCATTCAATACAATTTATAACCTTTGTTTGACATCACGTTTGTATTATGTGGTGATTCCGAATAAAGTTCTTTAAAGTAACAAATAATACATTTAAGTATATGAAAATAGGATTAAGACAGATTCTAATATCCATTTCTTTTTATTTAAAATCCACTGTGACTCTCATTTGTTAAAATTATGCATTTAATTCAGAATAATGTTCTTAAAAATCTGAGTATGTTGAGCACATTAAGGTATATATCCCTAGGTCCCTCAATAATTAAACCAGGCCCTTAGTATCTGAATACACCAACTTTTGGTTTATCTAGATAACTTCCTCCTGGAAAAATGTGTTATGCCAGCCTCCAGTTACCTTGATTGGATCTGGGTGTTGCGTAATGGTACAGTCCATAGCAAGATGGTTTAGCAATCCACAGGGAGACCCATCAGGTGTGTGCACCGGACAGATAAAGCCCCAAGCATCCGGTAACAACTGTCGCACCTCTGTAGTGCGCATCTCTTGGAAGAATGCTCCTCGGTGCACCGCGCGAAAGTGAGACATGTACCTGCCGGTTAAACCGTATTAGTAGACAAAAACAATAGAATGTTTACACATACCAGTGACCCAGAAAAATTTAGAATCTGATATGTTGTTTATTTTATGTCTACATGATAAACATAGTAATTAAACTGACAGAATATTAGGCAGACATGGTAACTAAAATGTTACATTTTAGAAGCAACAGCCTATTCATGCTGGGTTAGATGTATTCTGAGTAGTAATGTTAAACAATCAATTTGACAATCAAAATTGCTATAAAATGTGGCGGAACGCGTCAGTTTCCAAGCATTGTGAAGCTTTTTGCTACATTAGCGACACTGGGCAACAAAGTGATCAGAAAGCTCTCCGATCTTACTGTCACTATTATCACTTGATGTCGAGGGTTTGGAAAAAAGTTACAGTAATAAGTATTAGCTGCTTTTAAATGAATTTCTTGAAAAGAAAGATCTGTTCATTTTTTTAAATTGGTAAGTGCTGTTATTAAATACGTGAACTTCTTTGAAATAAATATATATGATGGATGGGCTTGCCAAGACAATTATTGTGTCTTAGTGGCCTAGAAAACATCCCTTTGGAATATGAGTTTATCCAGCAAGTAGGTAGACAAGTTGGTTTTAAGGATTCTATAGTAATAAGAAATGTTTCAGGCTCAGCTTGATCTGAACACTTACATGACTATCCTTGCAGAACCCATACACACACCTACAACTATTCTGAATCTTTTGTAGTCTATATTTATTGACAGTAAAGACATGTATAGTATATTGTCATAGTATTAAACAAAACGACATGACTGGGTTGTCAACCAAATTTTGTTTAAGTTTAAACAATGAAAATATAACTATTTTTGATAGATTATTGATATGCCCAGTGAAGATTATACAAGCCATCTGAAGATTGTATCTGTAAGAGATACATCTAACATGATACCTAAATTTCTGTCACGCTCTACTATAGGAATATGAATATTATACACAGTAAGGTGAACAGTTCCATTAATATGCCTACACAATATATACATTCTTATCGTATATTGAATTATATTTATGCCAAATAAATATACAATTTTATAACTACACTGAAAGTCACCTCATTCTATTGATGTTCTCGGCCATGATCACCAAGCCTTTGTCCTGCATGAGGCCCAGTCCCGAAATACTGTTGATGCTTCCTGTAGCTAGAAAAAGTTCTAGAGAGTGTTCGATGCCTCCAGTTGACTTGGCCGCCCTCAACATTTCCGGCTGGTTTATGCCAAAATCGCCACCCGTCTTACTCAGCTTCAACAGGTTAGTGCGTAGCGTGTACAGCCACGACTGCATTTTTTCCTTCACTATCTGAAGATATAGGTGTCCGCCTAGTTCAAAAATATTTTCAAAATAAATACATAAGGGAATACTAAAAATTGAGGTCGAAGAGGTAACGTTGCCATTAGTGACAGTACACGACAGCCTAACATCATCCAAAAGATCTAGACCAGTTACCGCCTTCCAAAAATTATATAAAATAAACAGAAAACACTGAAAACGCTAAAAAATTATTTATTATATGGTGTTCGCAAATAAATCGCTCCAGTTTTTATTTCAAAAATCGATCATTATTAAATGCATAGCAAAAAAAATTGTTCGGAAAAAAATTACTCTATTGGAACATTTTTGACCCTATATTCATCAATGAAGGTTTTGTCAATCAGAGGATTTTGCAACAACCAGAAAAAATTAAGCTTAGTGTCCGGAAATAAGTTTCTGATTATTCAGGGACATATATTTGGGAATCTGCGGTTTTTGTTGAAGTTGATATATACATATTTTGAAAATTTGTTGACATCAATGCATAGTAAGTACTAATTCAATGTACTAAACACCATGTTTCACAATATATCGGGGAAACATGAAGATTCAGAGCAGCTCAGCTCATCCAGAAATCTCAAATTGCAAGAACAGTGATGGAAAATATTCTCATCAGCATTACCTAGAAGTACCTCTTGCATCATGACAGAGTCAGCTCCCTCGACCTTGCACTTATCCTGCGCAAACGCGAACAACTTTTGCGTCATGAAGACGAGCGCGCTAAATTTGTCGTCAAATGAGTCAAGATGGATCAGCAGGCATTTCCTGAGAATGAAGTCGGTCACATCAGCATCGCTCGCCCAGGATGCACACTCGTGAAATTTCACTCGGAACATTCTACCCAAATAGGTCCGGCATTCCTCCATTCGGTGGAGATTCTCTACGTGGAGCTCTCGTAACATCCTCTGAACACAACTGAAACATAATATTTCAGAATCTATTTATTTTTTATTTATCGATTCATCTTACAAACGCTACTAGTAATTACATGTCAGAGTCCGAGTAATATTAACACAAAAAAATAGCTCTTTATTCTTTAGTACTTTAAAATGTATACTTCATTTTAATGAGCAGTTCTTAACTCTTAAATGTTTAGACTATGATATATGAAGATCGCAGACAGCATATCTTCATCTAAACGTAATTTTGGTCATTACTTGCGAAATGTTGTATGTATCAGTTTAGAAATAACGTTTTTCCATAGAATTTTGGAATTACATCACTCCAATTTTTGACAACTCAAAAAAAAATTAAAGTATTATGGAGCTAGAATGCGTCAGAAAAATAAGTTTCAGCGGTTTTTGACAATAAGATCGCAGCCTCTAGACCTGTTTTCATCAAAATCCAAATGGTACTTTCCGACGAGGGACCGGTAAGACAACATATAGAAGATAGACAAAGTAAATAGGAGAACGGAAATGGGTGACATGGTTATTCACGACTTATATGAATTAAAACATCTTGAATTCCTGATTTTTATTGTTATTTAAATACCTACCCCAGCTATGCATGATGTAAGTAAAAATGAAAGAAGAACGAAAATATGTCTTTCAAATGTTACATCTTCAAACATGTTTAATGTTAAAATAATTGAGTTATTCAACAAAAAGGCTCAATTCCACTTCAGAATTGAATTATTTTCAAGTACTTTGATGCATACTGCAGAGGCAATCTTGATGAAATTTGTAATCCTCTGAAATTTGGTTTCAATTTTTGATCAGTTTAAGTATAATGAAACCAATCACAGCATAATTATGTTTTAAAGCTCACATCTATACTGTAATATACAGTGTAATGAATACAGATCTATAGTAAGTCTTATTATTGCATTAATTTTAGTTACCCTTAAGTCTTGTTTCCTTTCATCTTGTCAAATCATAGGTCACTTTTTGCATTCAGATATGAAATGTGAATCGCATCGAGCTTCCAATTTACATTATGGTTATGTTTTTAGTTTTTGATCAGTATCTGTTAATTGAAGCTTCTGGATGTTGCAATTTTAGCCTCTGTATAAATGGAGTGAGGCCAATTACCGCTCGATGTTAACCATATTGTATTCAATTGCCAAGTAAAAAACGTGGAAAGTGCAACTGCAAGGTACTTTGAGTTTCTAATGGACCCTGGCAGAAGCTGATGTGACAATACTACATAGTGGTTCTATATTCTGACAAATTTTCTAGCCTGGCTAAGCTCAAACATGCAATTTCCAACTGTTCAACTAACCAATTGCAAATAAATTCCGACAATGTTTCCAGTGTGATATAATATTATTATAGCTGGTGAACTTACTCTACATAGTACAAATCATCTTCACATCCTTGAATCAGCCTTTGATAAATGTGACGGTCACTATAGTTGCACAGGCATTTCAATATTAGACATAGTGGAGCATAGTAGAGGGTCTTCTGATAGCTAAACATCAATTTTGCACTGCCATCTGTCACATAATGTAACACATTGTTCTGAAAATATATCAAAAAATAATATTTCTGTAAAGGACAATGATGTAAGGATTATTTTATAAAATCTATTCAGTTAGTTAATAATGCAAATAATTAGGTATTTTCCGTCAAATTTTACAGAGAGCGCGAATTGGACTGAAAAATATCCAGAAAACTTCTAGATGCCAATAAGCCTCAAAACTGGTTTGACAACATCAATATGTAATGCTAGAGAATGCTGTTCACCTCTCTCTGAATGGATTTCGATCCATACAAGCATCTATCTGGAGAATACACCACTCAGACCAGTAATCTTCTGGCCATTAAAGCAAGCATTAGGTCTGCCCTGCCTGTTGTCATGTGGTATCACGACATGCGAAATAGTATGGAACATTAGTTGGATGAGTCTTGATTCATAATATAATCACAGAAATTTAAGAGGAAAAAATTCAAAAAATGTCTTGGTGAGGACCGAACTACATGCTGTGTCTCTAACATGCTGTGGTGATACAACAAATGTCTGAACACAATATATTGACTAGTTATTGATGAAAATATTTTCATGACACTATATTGTTTATTGGATAATACATTGTATTTCTTTAGGAACCTAAATTTGATAGCTATCTTGACTATGTTCAATGAGCTTGGCTTGGCTATTTGACATTTTATTATTTCACCTTTTTGATGTGTAGGTATTATGACTGCATGTTTCAGTGCAGTAGAAAAGTAGCCACTTCTCAAAATATTATTTATTATAGAAACAATAAGTTGTGTGATTTCTATTTATACATTTTATATAAAAATCATGAAAATATTAATTCAATGTCAGATAAAATGGTGAAATATCTATCTAAGCTAAACAGTTAAACATATTGGCCAATAATATGAACTTCAATTAACCGTCCCACAAATGAATCATATTCAACATACTTTACAAACTGTGTACTTACTGTGGCTGTTTGATCATCTGTGACACATCTTATTGACACACCATATTCTGAAAACAATGCTCCTCTCTGTTTCCACCCATTCCTTTTTATAGCAACAGGATAATTTCTTCTAGTCATAAGCAGCATTCTGATCAACTTTTCATGACCCTTTATTATAAAATAGCCACCCCATTCTTGTTCATGTTCTCCTCTCTTAACCAATTCCTTTGGAGATAACCCTGATAAATGACAGCAATTTGACTAGAATAGAAGGCATATTAACCAATCTAAAATACAAAAAATTTAAAGTAGTTCCATTTGGAGAGCAAACATGGCCACAAAAAATTCATATGCCATTATTTTTACCACTTTTGTGCTGTATTTACTCCATAAGATCAGATAGTCAAACTGTGATATAATACAAATATAAAACAATAATCTCAAAGGTATTTCATAATTACACACATAGATAAAAGCCAGTTCATGTAAAACTTCACCTTCACATCACAATCTCAAAAAAAAATAAGTTAATCAATAATTATTATTATCAAGTGACTTTAATAAGAATGTAGTCAGTATATTATTAGTTTTTCATTATCTAAAATGTTATGCCTTATTTCCTAATTCATAACACCTCCTCATATAGAAGCTATAGCCTATGTGAGAGGTACCATTTTTAAACATATTAATCATTTGTTTCAACTATTTTGCAAGTAATAATAATAAGTGATATTGTGTGATTATAATAAGTGAATTATAGTAATTCATTTATTATTTCATATATACTACAGCTAAACAAAAAGTAAAAAAAATAAGGCTACATGAACAATAAATTTAAAAGAAATATAGTATTACAGAAAAAGTAAAATAGTTCATATGACCAAGTAAATATATAAGGTATATGCTGTAGTTGAATGTTAGTGAGTTATAAGCACATCTTTGGTTTAAGATGTGAGCTTCAATGCATCAAAAATAATTAAATCAATAAAAACTTGCAGAATGATCAACAGGTATATTTTTTTGAGATTTGTTATAGTTCAGGCAATTATACATTATATCAAGGAAGAAAATGTTATTTTAGAATAGGTCCTACCTTTCTATAAGAATATAATTGTAATACATTCTCAAGCAAGACTTTATCTACTGGCCCTAAAAATTGTTGGATCAGGCCTTGTAAAACAATATAGGCTTTATAGTACATACAGCTTTGTGTACCTATGTTTTCTGTTAGCAAATACAATTAATTAAGAATATATCTATCCATGAACCAGTCTTAGATATTCTCATCTAGTTTAATAAAAGTTTGAATAGATTCATATTTGTAGTGGCCACATTTTCTCCAGTCAGACCTCTTAAAATTTACCTTTAGCATGATTGGTATATCACCCAAGTCTTTTTGGAATGACTGCTGCTGAACATCATCTATATACCAATCCACATCCACTAATAGCTTTCCTTTGTAAGTAGCAGCCCGCTGTCTGCATTCAGAGGGATAGATATTTGTGTCTTTGACACAAATTGTCCCAAAAGGCAAGCAAGGCTTTGCAATTGTATAGTTTGAAATGGTCAGTCTGATCTTTCTCAAATTCATCATGAATTCAACTGGAATTAGATCTTTTACAGCCATTGTTAACCCTTCTTCGAGCATGTGATTGAAGCTCTGTACATGAGGTTCACCCAATATTTGCAACACCTGTAAAAAATGAGATTTTAATGCAATTTTAAAGGTGACTGTCACAGAACTACACTAGAAACTCATACCTCATTTTGATGAGGAGGTGGAATGCCAAAGTTTGAATCTGTTAGGTTTTTTAATGTTGGATTCTTCATTACTTAAATTTAAAAGCTCAGGAAACTGCGAGATATATAGCCCACTACTCCAGCCACTTAGGTACTTAGGTTGTTTAGAACAGGTTTCTAGGGTGGTAGGCTGTCTAGCATAATCCAAAATTCAGTCTAAACAAGGATTGACCACTACATTGAGCCATCTAAATAAATAAACACCACAAACACAAAGTAAGATGGTCTAAGTGGTAACCACTCTGATTTGCAGGGTTATTTGAGGTTTTGTTATGGTAAATAAGTTACACAAACTCAATACGAATTCAATATTCAATGGTCTTGTGCAAACCTGTAACCCACAGAATATATGTATAAGGTAACGAAGGTAACTGTAACCCCTATGCCCTATAACCTATAACCGCCTATAACCATTAACCACCACTACCACAACCACGTGAACCACAGAGCAGTAGAGCACAGAGCCACCACAGAATAAGTAAGATCTGTCATCTGGCACAGTTCACATGATATATTTTTCGAGTACTGTGAATATGTCATCCATGTCATGAATGACAAGAGTACGTTGTAATCTGTTAAATATTAAACTGGAACGTTCATACATTTTATTTACGAATACTTTACGTCCAGAAATTCTAATTATCCAAGGCACTGAGGGACATTTGAAATTCATAGCATGAATTTTTCTATGAAATTATAAACAAATATTGTCGATACAAGCAAGGATAACATAACTTTGTCAGTGTTAATGTAGGTAAGGAATGTTTATGTATTCCGGCTATGACAAATACTTTGATTTTCCAGAATATAAAAAAATGTCTGCAACAGATAAAGGCGACAACCAACCCGTAAATATACCCCTGTTTCTGAAAAAGCTCTGGAAGATGGTCAATGATAAAGATAATCAAGATATAATTGGTTGGAATTCTACTGGTGATGGTTTTGTGATACATGATCCTGTGCAATTCATAATGAAGCTCTTACCTCATTATTTTAAGCACAACAATTTGGCCAGTTTTGTTCGACAGCTTAATTTTTATGACTTCCACAAAATAGCATCCCCAGAAAAGGATGAAATGCAATTTGCTCATCATTACTTCCTGAAAGACTTGCCAGAAACTTTGGTGTTCATCACTAGAAAAGTACCAAATCTCAAACCCAGATTCTCCAAAGAGGTCAATGAAGAAGATATGAAAAATATTCTAAATGGCATGAAAGAGATCAAAAGCAAACATAACTTGGTAGATAAAGAACTGAAACTGCTAAAACAGGAAAATAATACTTTGTGGCATGAAATGAACAATTTACGAGTGAAGTATTCCAAGCAGACCAAAATCATTAACAAGCTCATCCATTTTCTCATTTCATATATCCATCAAAATCAGTATGGCAAACGCACCACAAATATCATCAAAAAAAATAATCCTAGGAATATTCATTCTAGGCCTTCACTGTTGGAGATTGGGTATCAGCCCTCTCAACTTGAAGGGGTTGCTGAACATTTAAAGTATCTTCAGCCAGGTAGTAGTGGGGCATTAACTTATGATGTAGATTATCTAGATGACAATATTCAAGAGCAACTAAATACTGCAGAGGCCTTAGACAATATTTTAAATATCAAATCAGAAGATATTGAAGATGATTCAATATACTCTGTTCAATTCCCAAATAGTCCCAATAGAGTTGTAGAAGACACAACAGTGGATGAAGGTCAGTACTGTACTTTGAGGATTCATAATAATGGAGTTATAGGGATAGCATATTATAAGACACACTCAGTGATAGTACAAGAAATGCACTTGCTGCTAATTGAAGCCACATATTACTAACAAAACAACTTTATAAAGGTTTGATTATCCCCTGCAACTCTTATCAATGTATAGAATGAACTGAATTAATATTTTCTCCTTGAAATTATGATTTCTAAATTAATTTTACCTGTTTTATACTTTGATAAATGATGTCCAGGTAGCTAAAATGTTAGTAATATCATCAGCCTTATATGGTTTTAATTAGCAACCAGTACAAGTAAAATGGATTAGAGAGACAACAAAGAGATAACATTTAAAATGCATTGAATAGTGTAGAATATTCATCCATTTACTCTTCATTACATCATGTTCATGATGAACATATGAAATATAGTGAAATAAATTACGTACAAATTCTACCTTTATGGATCTAATATGTGTAGGGGTAGGGCATATTTGATTGAACTACCCCCTGAATTATTAAAATAAGTGAATGCCAATGACAGAATTTCTGAATTGACTGAATGCTGTCAAGTTTCCAAAAAAAATTAGAATATGTCAATTTCTACAACAACAATTACTACAAAAATTCTGAACAGCCATTTTCCTTCAACCTGGTTTCTGAAACTACTGTTTACAAATACAAAACTGAAATTAAAACACTAGCTGTTGGAGCAGACAATATCAATATAGGAATGTTGCTTCTTTGCTGTCCTTATCTTTCACCATTTATAACACATCCTCAAGTGCTGTGTGTTAGAAAATGTTTTCCCACACTCTTGGAAAATCGCCAAAATTTTTCACACTCTCTTTTACCCCTTATCAGTCAGGGTTACGCATAGGTTTTAATTGCACTTCTGCTGTACTTGATGTAACTGATAACATAATCAAAGAAATTGATGATGGTAATACAATGGCCCTAGTATTGCTGGACTATACTAAGGCTTTTGACACAATTAACCATCAGCTATCCTCATGTATATAGATTATTCTAATGAAGCAGTTAAGTTATTTTCAAGCTATTATCTCCCATAAGTGATAGTAGTAGTAGTAGTGGGAAGAGCAAGTGAGAATCTTCTATTGAATCTTATCTTATCGTTGGCCCTTGCCACCCTGAGTGAGGAGGGGAGTGAGGAGGAGATGCCCACCAACGGGGCTGACGCAGTCCGCGAACCCCCGTCACGAATTCTCAGGTAGGCCGCAATGACGCCTCTCTTATTCCAGACGTCCAGAGACGTTTTCATTGCTCCCGTAATCCCCAGCGTAATGCAGTACCTGAGGTATATATATATATATATATATATATATATATATATATATATATATATATATATATATATATATATATATATATATATATATATATATATATATATATATATATATATATATATATATATATATATATATATATATATATATATATATCTGACGTGTAGGTTCCTAGCGCTGCGCTTTTCTCCTCGCCTTTTCCTTCCAATAACAGTCCCGCACCATTGGATCCCTTCTCTTTTGAGCAAGATGTGACACTTCTTGAAGATATGAGCGTTCATGGTTGCGAGCGAACCAAAGTGACTCTTTCTATGCAGTCACCAAAGTGAGCATCTATAAACATCCTAGTTTTGACTACCATCGGAAACCTGTGGTTTAAGCCCTCAGTTCTTGTCTACCACTCGTCGCAGCTGCTACGTGGTGACTATCGCCTTCAGATACAGAAAGTCGATTGTCGATTTCACGTCATTTTGCAATCCAGCACCACCTTCAGGTAGTAGTTACTCCACCTTGCTGGTTAATGACAATGGTGTGCCCTATAGCTTGTACCATACTAAATATTACGCGCGTTCAGAAATGCATTAGAGTGAATCGGCTCTTTCGGAATACGATAATCCAAGCGCATATATTTGTTTATACTATAATTATTTTATTTTTAATGGTCAGTGTTAACTTTCTATGCAGACAACTTGGTTCCTATGGAAGAGGTAGTAGATGACCAACAGACTGATATTTGCACCCAGGAACAGACTGTTTCACCAGAAATCATACCTCAGAAGCTTGTACAAATCACCAGAAACAACACTTTGGAAGACGTGTATCAAATAAAAGACGCCACATCAAATTCCATCACTTACTCCATCAAGTACCCTAAAATGGAAGTGGTGCCTAAAAAAAGAGTTGCAGCTTCTGCACTAACCCAATCGGAAGTAGATCCAAAAAAGTTAAAAATGCCCAACATAATCAGTTTGCCTTCTCTTCGACCTGCCAAACAGATCAGAGAGAAGAGAATTGGGGTTGGATCCAGAAGTTCCCTGTCCAAATTGAATCGAATGGAACTGCCTCGAAAGCAAGCTGCTTTGCTGGCAGATTTGGTGTCTACATCGGGGATCAAACGAGTGCCCACAACAACATCCTTGGACCTTGAGCAGGTGGCTACTTCCATTAGCAGTCCAGAGATGGCGCCTAGTATAAGGCGTGGAAGTATTTCTCAACAAAATAAGAAAGCTGGTCAAGATTTGCATCTGGTTAGTAGGATTGTTTATTTAATTTTCATACGCGATTAATCAGTGGCGAGGACAAGTGCGATGAATCAAACTGACAACCACAGAATAACTTTCAAAAGTTAACATTTTAGAATTGTGACTTACGTCATTGAAATATTATTGAATTCCCATTATTTAATTTCTTCTTTTTACTGCTGAGTACGCATTCGACATTGAGGGTTCTAAAGCCTCAATTTTCCAAAAATAATAGATTAGGAGAGTTAAATGGAACGGGATACCATCAACAAATAAGAGGAATGCCGACGTATTAGAAGAGCTCTACAGTATACATGTGGCCTGCTACAGACATGCATATTTCGTTCATAGCCGATACGCTCGTTAGTGCATCTGGGTGGCTGACAGAGCAAATACTTGTATATGTAGTTATGTAAGGCTATTAGTAGCAACATATCACAAGGCTTGTCCATTTACGTCATACTACGAGCGTCTAGGGTGAGGCCGAATCATTCATTGTGGATAATACGCATTCAGTATCAGTCGTGATTTTTTTATGTAAAAATTTCAATAGTGAAGTTTACGAAATAGCACAGTTTACGAGTACTTCTATAACAGTTTTTGTATAGCCTTACCATCGCCGCTCTTGGTCATCGAGGTGCCAGTGTCAACAAATTTGTAAGACCGAAATGGTCAGCGCCACTCAGCACTGGCCTTGTTGCGTGTTATTTTATTTAGTTACCTGAGGAGAGTATGTAAGTTTAATAAATAATATTTAGCAGGGTTTCCCGAATAATTTCTAGGAACTGTGTTATTCTGCTTTTCAGGTTTCAAAGCCGATAGCGCACATCAAGTCCCAGTTACAACGCGGGTCAAATAATACAACTAGGCAAGAGATTCCACAAATCGATACATCTAAGCAGCTCGGGAAGCAAGCTGCGAAACCGCGAATGATCGCAGCATCAGCACCACAGATTCGATCTAGGGCAAACGTAGACCAGGCACCTCCTATAGTTTCTCAGATTCATCTCGAGAATTCACAACCAGTATCAATACAGAGAAAAAGACAATCTGCGATGAAGCAGGTCAAGAATGATCCACAACTGTTTACAAGCCAAACTGATGATAAATCGTCACTTGAAGATCAGAAGTAAGTTTCTGAAAAAAAGCAATATTTTTCAACGGATTTGCTGTTTTTAGTTAATTAGGAAAATATTTTTTGTCTCTGTATTCACATTTTATTGTTACCCGTAAAAAGGCGGGATAGAATATGGACTTCAAGAATCCTAGACATTTATTGTTCAGGAATAATTGTTCTATGGATTATTGAGTTTTTGCTTGTCATAACTTGGCATCTCAACCCAAAGGTCGAAGCATATTCTACATAACTTAACGTTCTTTAAAGCACCATTGAGTATACCTTTTTTCTCAAAATTGAAGTAACCTATATGAATTTAGAGATGACACCTCATTATCATAGTTATTATATAGAGACACATACTGTAAGTATCTAAACTTATTTTTCTATCAATATGCAATGCTACTTAATTAATCCATTATACTGTTGACAAAAAATAAATGAAAAATATTTTACAGCTCTGTTGCCTGCTCATACCCTGAACAAGTTGCATCAGGCTTGCAGCTGGCTAAAAATCTACCAGCTCGAGTAAAAACCACACAACAAAGTGGTGTGCCCGCAAAAAAAGTGGCAGCAAAAACAACGCAGCTGCCTGTAGTAAGTTCCAAACGAATTAAAAAAAATATCGACAAGCACAAACATGTACAGTTACAAAATTCGGAAGCATCTGGGCTAGAAAAAGGAGCTGACAGCAGTAGTAGTACCTCAGCTATTGCTGGCAGTTCTTCAGAAGCAACCTTGAGTGAACTGTTGCTAGACCCGGATGTATTCAGCGATTTACCAACTATGCCACCAACTCAGGTAGGTATCATTGTAGATAGGCACCTATATACAAGAAGGTAACAAAAATAATCCAACTTGGTATTTGTATAGCGCAGCAGAAAGCATTACCCTCCTCAAATGACAGATGTTGTCAAAAAAGGCCTTAAACGTGAGCCTCACTTTTTGATTTGTTATCTACCGAGCACGCAAAGCATCTGCAAACATTTACAAATGCATTGCACGAGTGGTGTGGACTTGAACTAGAATAGTTTATAAACATTTGCAAGTGTACCAAGCGAAGTCGATAAGATAGAAAGGATTTGTTGTTGTTTTGGTGTAGACGGAAGCATAGGACGTAGTTCAACGTCTTTCTTCTCTAGCAACATCGCTCGATGTGATCCCAGCAACCACCAGCAGTTAAGTTTAACTATATAATTATTGGCCTATTTTCGATTTTAGCTGAACGACGCTAAATTAAATATTCTGGAGAATCCAAAAGAGCACCTTACTCAGTACGTGGACAGCACCCAGTCGGAGTTGGACTCTCTGTACGACGTGCTGGGCACCCTCAGTTCCAAGGAATGGGAGAGTATCCTGAGCGAGATGACGCCGTTGAGCGACGACAACGCGGCCACCGCCCTGGACGATATTTGTGACGTAGTCATCGAGGAGGAGAAAGACCACCTGCAGGACGACAACGTGGATACGATCAAGCACGAACTGGAGGAAGAGCTGGAAAACATGCCGGCAGCTCCAGATGAGGACGAGGACGCGGAGGTTCTCGTCGACGCGTATCTTAACACAGATTTTACGCATTCTGAGATTGAGGCGGAGTGACGCAAGTGATAGATTCTTAACAAGCCACATGATATAGATTGGAATTTGTCAATCTTTTAAAGGCATTTTTCTTAAATTGAGTAAAGTTATTCTTTGGTTTTTGGCTAGTAGGCTAAAAAAAAATTTATTTACGAATTTCTCATGTTTCAGGAAGACTCCCGTTTTGTTTGTCAATTTTGTGATGCTATCATTGCTAATATAATTTTAGATATTATATCTATAACAAAACTAATATCTTTTAGATAATTGGGTTTACATTTTTGCCGCTCTCGAGGTAGGATTTGAAAAGAACTGAGAGTCTTCCTCTGGAAGCAGTTTAGTTAGATTTATACCAGGTAGAAATTATTATTCGATAGATTACGATTCATCGGCATAAACCCAAATAAAAACAGTATTGAAATATGGCATATTACTGTTTTCATTTGGAATCAACATCAAACAGTTAGTATATTTTTTCTCAACTAGTCATTATTCGCAAGTTTATGTGGCTGTAAAACAATGTCTGACCTTTGTCCATTTCTTTTTAGTAGTATTTATGGAAATAAAATATTGAATATTGCTCATCATACAGTTGCAAAATTCCCCTTTCAGAAGGCCCTTCCAGATATTCGTCAGTTGACTTGGAAACATCGAAAGGCGTTGTTACAAGAGTATTTTTTTCAATTTGGAATGAAAACTTCATCTGATTTGGATGAAACCTGAAGGTCTTTTACGTTTGCACGCGACATCTTTGGGGTACTAAAACGCCTGAGGCAAGGTATTAGTGATACGCCAAGACTCTTATCTGACAAATTATGATGTGATACCCTAATATGACTCATTGAAGTTGCTCACTTTCAATGAAGTATAATTATACTCAACAGGTTATCAAAATATATCTCACTTTATTGGTTCTCTGGAGATGTCCTCGGCATCCGTGAACAAAACCCTCTCGAGTAATGCTAATCAGTTGAAGTATCAGTCTAAGATTGTGGTGATGACGCATTCATCTTTAATTATTTGAGGTTCTGTTATTATACTTGTTGCACATGATAATAGTTTCTGTTGGGCACTTATATTTCATTGTAACATTTGAAGTATAAAAAGACTTAAAATTAAAAGCACATATTTCATATTTTCCTACAACTTGTCAGCCAAAGTGTAAATGTTAACTATGTTTTGGTATTTCGATACTTCAATATATTCTGTGATAACAGTGTGTTAAATATATTATGTGTGATCTGATCCACATTGGAAGTGTTGATTTGGAACTTGGTTTTCATTCAAATGAAACTGGTACCACCAAGTATCCCAAATTAGATCACAAAACATACACACAAAAAACGATATATATTTTAGAAAACTATGTCTAAAGTTTAGTTGCATAGCTAAATTTTTCAAAAGCTGGGATGTCAGACAAACGAAACATGATTTTTGTTTATGTATATTAATGCAGTAGTATAAGCTACTACATTAGTAGTAATTCAAGCACATTGCTAGTATTTGGTGTGATACACTAAACTTAAGTGTTACAAATAGCATTGAGTCACTTATTTTGCTAATAGTAACTTACTACACGAGTTTATCATCATCAAAGGAGTATGTCCTTTATATCTTCTTCATTTCAAGGAGTGTTGAGGTGATAAAATGTTAAGGCCAAAAAAGGAAGGTTATCACGTGTTAAAATATCTTATTGTAGAGATTTGTCTCAGGTAAATCCAAGTATTAGACAAATCGGTTATATACTCGCTATTTCCTTCTGGAACACTGTATTTTATATTGTTGATCAGGTGTCTTGTTATATACGTAGGATAACTAATACAGTTTGATTATATGGTATATCACTCATCATTCATAATTTGATGTAGGAATTTCCATAAACACTAAAATTGCAGATACAATTTTATACAACATACTGAAAATTCACATTTTATCCTAAATTTTCCTGCATCAAACTGTAATTAGAATCTGAAGCTATATCACTACTACCTTGTATTGAGTATTTAGATGTAATGTTTGCTTTCAGTAAATAATAAAGTATTTCTGGAAGCGAATGTTTGAAGGTTTTTAATTTTGATCATTATGTGTAGTAGAAGAGGAAATTAAGTTTGTTTTTCTGTAATGTTACACAATATTAAAAATCGTTTCAATCATTTTTTTATCCAATTACTGAAATGAAATTTATTCATAAAAAATCACATAGTTTTGGTTAACTTTACCAAGTCAATTTTCTGCATTTTGCCATTAGGTTGCAAAAGCAGCTAAAACTTTTATCAAACATACTCGTTTCAGTTATTAGTCTAACAAAGCATGATGAGACAACAGCAAGAGAAATTCAAGGTGTTACATTTATAGAAACTATTTTTCCATTAAGTTTTTTATGAATCTTCCGAAGAAGATTGTTGAATCTTATTTTTTCAGCCATCATAGGGCATGTACGCTGGTTATTTTACCAACCATAACTAAAGTAATGGTTGGTTAAATACTACTAGTACCTGAACCATCTGAATTATTAACACACATATATCTTATTATTATCAGTTGAGTTATTAGTTGTTAATTATCTCCAGATTTTATTCAAATTTATCTTATTTGTCATGTATGTTTTAGAAGATTTTAAATAAGATGCTTCAGTATATGTCCAGGATAAACACATTGAAAAATCCCAAATCCAGTTAAGTGTTCAAAGCGGAATTGAAACCTGCATTTCAATACATGATAACACGTTCATCATTTCAGCTATCTCTCCTGAGAGCTTCATTCCCTAATCTAAGAAAATATTTATATGTATCTTTAAACAAACCAGTTTTATTTCTCATTACTACGTTTAGACTGTTTGCTGTTTTTATTTATTCTATATTTACAACATAGTTGGGTATATCTAACAATTCATGATAGACTAAGTGAAATTACATCAAACGTAGCTGTGTTTAATATTGCTATCTAGTATGGATATTGAGTAATGTATTTAACCATCACCATGTCCATCAATCTGTTTTGCTATCAACTAACTTCTAGTTGCTTAGTAATTTCTACTATTTATCGAAAATTCAGTATGTAGCTATTGCTTATCACAAAGTGGAAAATACCTCCAACAACTTTTAACAACTTCATGTTCTCATGGCTAGGGCATCTTTACATCAAGGCCCTAAGAGCTTGGACTCTGCCTAATAGCGGTGAGAGATGCACCCTACGACATCTATACAACCGAATTGCGCTCTATTGTCAGTCCGCCAGGCTATATTGATGAGTCTAGGCTAAAGACGAAACAAGCATGTCATATGTATCGTGGAGAGTAATTCTGACAATATTGACGAAAAGAATGTGATGATGGAATGTAGGAAAATTTAAGGGTAAACATGTCCGCGTCGCTAAATCGTTGATTAGTGATAGAGGTAAGAAAATCTTCAAATTTAACAGTATAGCTTACGAATGAACAACTTATCAGCTGTCTCCATATTTTGCATGTTAATAAATCACATTTTCATCACACATAGGCTACTGTATATTAATATATAGCAAGCTGTTAAAAATGAGCCGGTTAATCGAACGTTTTGCCCCACCAAAGGTCTTATGGCCGATTCCGAATCAATAGTGAATCTGTTTTCTAAAGTTTGTTTATGAATAGATCTTGCAGTAGTTAAGGAAGGTACCCGCGAAGATATTTAATATGGAATTTTTCCGCCAACACTATTTTTAATAAACAGCACAAAGCCACACAGATCCGCTCTGGCATTCAAAAATATGCCATTTTTGACGTTTTCAGGGAATTCAGTCTTCAATTTCAAACTATAAATAACTGCCGTATAGTCTCAGGTGAAATATCAATTTTGATATGAACTTAACATAAAAAAGTCTAATGTCTCCGTTAACATCATTGCTCCATTTCTCAGGATTTGAATATAAGTTAAGAAGATTTTCAGAATACACCATTAGGGAAATTTTATAGCTGAAGGTAACATATGAAAAATAGAGCGGAGCGTCGAGAAACTGATTATTAATACTTTGCAAAAACTGGAAAAAACGAAATATATTTAAAAATATAAAAGTATGTTGTAGGAAATGAAAAATCATATAAACTGAGCTATTGTTAGAAAAGATTTGACCGTTGAATCGTTGCTCAAATAGCAATTTTCCCAATGAAAAATTATCCAGATTTCATAACTGCACTTATAAAATTTGTCTTGCTGAATATAACCTCCTATTTTTTAGTATGGAATTCATGTTGCAAAATTATGTTTTACATTCCACGTAATATCCATACATATTGACAAGTAATTTTAATGATTTTTTTCAGTAGCTGTTGTAAAAGTTGAGGTTGTCAATTTAAATAACCGGTGTCTCATTATTCAGTTCATTTTAAAGGTTTTTAATTTGTTACAACTTTTATGGACTAAATTAAATTAAAATATGTTATTTTTTGATGGAAAATAGTATCTTTCAATACATATCCGACAGTATTCAAATAATTAAATTAAATTTATACTCTTAAGTTGTTAGCATTCATTTTCATTCACAGATCAATGGCGTAATTGATTTTAACAGCCTGTGGGCCTGTGGCTCATTTAGTTGATTTTATAGGTTTTCCATTTCTTACAAGTTGATAATTTTTGGAATATTATTTTATCATGTAGGTAGTAGATGTTCTCAGTTGAACACAAAAATAAAGTTTTAATTGTGAACCTTTGTGTTCAAATTAGACAATTTTTATTTATTTTTTTGATTTCCTATTTTTCAAACCGTGCAATTTGATCTTCTATATTATCTTCCAAAAACGTCACATATATATTGTTATACTTGCACATTCTCTTAAATCTCAATATAATCTGTTTGATTTGTTAAATATCCTCAATATAAAATTTTTCGATGGTGTATATTAAAGGTCCTAAAAACCTCCCATTTGTATGCCTTTTTTGAATATTCATCAGAAATAACGATTATGTGTAATTATTTCACAGTTAAATTTTGGTACCCTCTAAAACAATAGTACACAAAACACTATCGATTTGAAAGAAGAAAACACAAAAAAGAATCATACAATTTGCAACAGTATCTGATTTAATTGCACCTTAAGCTGTGGGAGGTTTTTCAGACAAAACCTGTATAATATTATGTATGTATATGTTTTAAGTTAATACTGGTTGGCAGTAATGTGATTTAGATTATCAGATAATAAATATTAATATGATTACCTATGTTTAAATAACTATTATTTACACCTATTTAGTTTTTTTATCAGGCTACACAAAAGATGTAAAACGAAATGTAGTTCAGAATTGTTCTTAAGCTTGTGTTTTAAAAATACACAGGATTGGTAGTGTTCAACGAATTTTAACTAATATCACATGAAAACTGATTATGTAAAAGCAAAATCGCAAACATTTTCCAGCATCTATCTAAACCTTATGAATTAGTGAACTTAAAATAAAACTGCTTCTAGGCGTCTTAAGCACGTTGAGCACAGCAAATACGTTTGGGGATCGGGACATAGGAGAAAGTTTGTACCTACCCTACACAAAGAGGATAAATAAATCAAGAGAAAAGTCGAAGATCTGCCTTTATAACTTTGAACGATGATTGTGACCTAGTTTGGTTGATTCGGCTTTGGGAAAAGATCTAGTGAAAGTTCTCTAAATCTACAAGTGGATCAAAAGTTTTTCTCCGAGTTTGCTTATGATTTGTTATTGGGGTATATTGCAGACAGGCAGCGTTGTGTTACTTGTATGGCAGTGCATGAAATCCTTAAAAAACTGGTACAAGGATCTCTCACTTGGACAGTTTGCAATTATTTAGCATATAAGAACATACATGAAATGCTTATTTCAGAAGTTTTTCAAATTACATTAATTACCTGTAAAACATGTCACTTGGCAACACTGCATGCAGAGATGCCGGTAGGACAAAGTATACACTGAGGGTAAACAGATTTTTGGAGGATGCATCAGATATTGATAAGAGACAAAGAAAATGCACTTGGAAGTGCGAAGGAGACAACCTGTGGAACTGCATATTTGGCAACATAGCGACACCCGACATGTTCCTTCCGATAATAGTCCATACAATTTAATTTTGTCACAAATTTCTTACAAAGGGTTATTTAATTAGCAACCAGACAGCATTATTTTCCTAAAAACTGAATAGTTGCTACATGCCTCTAAATAGTGGCAAACCGCAAGAGGTCATTTAACGTTTAGTAAGAAGTAAGATACCAAATACGCCAGGAATAGCTGACCGATGTAGTTATTCATTCTCACTTAGACTCATTAAAACTTTTCACTATATTTGTGGTAATATTATTATTATTATTATTTTACTACGTTGAGTGGACTTCGTCATTTTATATGTCAGGGCTGTTACGAACTAAGCCTACCTTGGGCATCTTTATTGCACTTAAGCGCTCTGCTAACTTGTTAAGATGCGTACAGACATGCACAACCATGCGGTGAGAAGCTACGTGCGTAGCGTAGCGTACTAGAACTAGTAGTATATTGAAGATAAGATAGATCGACTCACTGTTTGGCACCATACATGAATTATATATGTATATTCACATTAGTATGTCATTACAGCAATATGCATAGTGATTAATAAAAGTATTTGAGGTACGAGCAGAAAAATAAATTCAATTTTATATTTATAATTTGATTTAATGCATGGGCGAATACAAAAAGGTTAGCAAAATTATTTCTGACGCAACTCATTTTCTTAGCGTGGACAATGCTGGTAATGGGTGATTGTTTACTCTCAAATAACGATATGCTTTCGGGCTGACACTACGCAAAGAAACTGCAGATGCAATATCATCTGGCGACCAACGGATTCTTTTTTTTTCTACACTAAATAACTTTTTTATCTGACCCAGAGTGAACATTGTAGCTAGGGCGTTTTTATATTTCAAAGCTGTTGTTTCTTCTATTTTGTCAGCTTTCTCGGCGAGCTCTGTATTCTGCTTTTCTAGAAGCATGATCTTTTCCTCCAGCATATTTATTTTCATCTGACTTGCTCTGAAATGATAAATGATTGTTAAGTTCGATAACATATATGTATTTGATAAATTGGTGGAAATTTGCAGCTAAATAATAATAATAATAATAATAATAATAATAATAATAATAATAATAATAATAATAATAATAATAGCTTTATTATCCAACAGATTCCATTTATAGGGTAATTTTAATAGACAATCCTAAATCAACAAAATACATATGGATACCTCAATACAGCACAGCTAAAGATATATTACAGCTTGATTCACTAGCTCCCTCAGAGTACACATAAAAATATCACAATAATTGCATATCTTGTTGAAATTGTTGCACATAACATGGACAGGAGACTTAACTAAAATATTTGTCTTGGTCTACTGCATCTGAACGTAAAATTTGTCCTACTACAAAATCGAGGTACATTAAAATTAAGCTGGTTCAAAATAATAGACCATTCTATCTCATTATGTATGATTTTGTATAGAAATGAAAGAGATGCTATATTTCTTCTTAGTTGCAATGAATCTTGATCGAACCTACTACACAAAAATTCGTAATTAATACCTCGTTCCGGGTAGATACCGTCAACTTTAAAAGCCAAGTATTTCAAAACTTTACGCTGAACTCTTTCTATTGCTTGTATATAACAGCCATATATAGGATTCCAAATCACACAACCATATTCTATCTTAGGACGAACTAACGAATTGAACAGTTGCTTGATTAACTCGATGTTCGAAAAACTTCTACAATTTCTAACAATGAATCCATACAACCTCAATGCCTCTGACACGTTCTGCTCTACATGTTTCGAAAAAGTCAACTTTGAATCAAAGATTACTCCCAAATCTTTAATAGTGGTTACTTTCTGGAGTTTATTGTTATTAATTTTGTAATTATAATCTATATTTATTTTTCTTCTGCTATATGTGACAACCTTACATTTTTGAGCATTGAGGCGAAGGTGATTCTTATTGCACCAGTTTTCAATAGTAAGCAAGTTCTTTTGAAGCAAGTCACAGTCATCAATCCCATCAATCCTCGAAAAAATTTTGACATCATCAGCAAAACATAGAACATTACAACCTACTGCTCCAAGCAAATCATTCATTTATAAAAGAAACAATAGAGGTCCTAGGTTCGAGCCTTGTGGGACACCGGACGTAACTGAAATAGAGCTCGACCTATATCCGTGATATGAGACAAATTGAACCCTCTCTGTCAAATATGATCGAAAAAGATTTACAAGTCTATCAGAGAAACCGTGATGAGAAAGTTTCGACAGTAGCATTTTATGTGAAACTCTGTCAAACGCCTTGGACAAATCAGTATATATAACATCTATCTGTCCTTGTTCATCCAAGACTTCTGAAATATATTGCGTTATTATACTCAAGTTGGTTACAGTAGAGCGCTTATCTATAAATAAGTAAATACTTTAGGCCTTAACAGGAACTACCTCACTTTTCGATATCTGTCACATTCGACGTTCCAGGATAACTTGTTTCATGTCCGATAGCAGCATTGGCACTCGATTGCTGTATTGGATCCGAAATGTCAGACGTACTTGAATCTAGCAAAACTACTACAGTCTTATGCTGTCTTCTTTTCTTCAGTCGTGCTGATCTTTGTCCTTTATTTGGTGAGTTGGATTCGTGACACCCTGGTAGTTGTAGATGGGGTACAGCATCAGGTTTTAAGTGTCTGCTATTTTTGGGGGTATAGTCCAGCAGTTTCTGTCGCAGAGGGATATCAAAACAACTATCATCAAAATGCTTGGAGCAGATGCATGCTAGAAATGAAAAATACTCGTATATCATCACAGTATTACACCCTATTGTGCCGCATTAACATAAAACGAAAAATTAAAATAACTAAATATACAATTATATCGCATAATGAACAAAAACGATCTGTACTCACCATTTTTCAAGTTTATTTCATCTTTACGTCGACATGCAATCATCCATTGCTTTGCCAAATCTTCATTTTTAGGGAACCGAAAGTACTTTATGTCAGATGCTTTCGTAACCCTATTGTAATTTTTGCAACTTGCTATTGCACAACCTGGCATCCTTATCTATTCACACAATAATGAAAAAAGGAAAACTAGATGCCTAAACTTGTGCATAAATAAAAATAATCGCATTCAGTTACTGACGGTAAAAATTCAAACCACGAAATGTGTTGTCGAACGCCTGCTTGCCGTATCGATCGTCGCCGGAGCAGTGCATGTGCTTCGCGTGTGACGTCATGCGCATCAGCGTACGATTTTCTGCGCCTCAAGTAGCATACCGTCGTCCGTGTATCGTGATTAGTACGTTCCTATTTTGAAATTACCCAAACGGTATACACTGAGTTACGGCCGTCTACTGAGCCGACAGTAGTGTCAAAAATTGGGTATTTAGGTTGTCACCGTAATTCTAACCCTAATCTACGGCGGTGAGACGATATGTTTACTTTGTGATGTTTATTTTCACACCTTTAGTGATTTTCAGTAAAATGAAAACATTCGAAATGTGAATTGAATTTCTCCTAAGTTAGGTTATATTTACAGCTAGATAAGACGTCTATCAATAGCAAAAGTAACCAATTAAGCTGCTTTTGGAATTTGAGTAGGAAAATACATTTGTTGGAAAATATACTCTTTTGTTTCCAACTAACGTAATTGTCGAGATCGATAAAAATGGGAAAAGTGATAGAAGCAAAGCAAATCGTGAAGCCTAAAAAGCGGCGCCACAGAGTGGTAGAAGCAATTGATGGACCTCCTGGAAAAGCTAGGAAACTACTACCTTCAAATCAGGCAAACGCCAAGACTGCTTATCACGCGTTAGAAGAAGATGACAAAGAGAGAGTTATATTGCAAGAGAAGACTTATGCTGATTTAGTGAACCCTGACGATATTCGCCTTAAAATAAAATCTGTAGAACTATATGACCTGTTTCTAGATGATGAGTTGACAAACAGTTACTTCTGTTATTTTAAAGATATATATTTCCATATACTTGACGAAATTGCACTTGAGGGGCTAGATGGGATAACTTTTGAAGGTAAATATAAATGAGTGTTTCTCGACCTGATATACTCCAAGGTCTCGTAAAATATTTCAGTACATTATCATAGACCAGTATGTTTAATAATTTGGTCCTATAGCACAATTCTGGACAGATAGGTGTTTTTTTGCAGACTGGTAAGTATTCCTCATGGACCTGTGCTGGCCTGTTAATTGGTGGTTGAGAAACCCTCCTGCTCTAAACTATACTACTTCATCATTGATAGGTTAACTAAAACTACAAAAGACCACACAGTGGTAGTGTAAAGATGTGGAATACACAGTCCTGGTTTATCATATGCGCACTTGAGGCTGGCGCGGATCTCATAGTAATAAATTAATATGAGAATACTGATTTTCCAAAAATGATTTGAATTTAAACATTTTTTGTGCAATGTTTATAATAAATATCAATATTAAGCATGTGTTTATCTATCAACTGATAAAGAATAGCAATGAATGGTCCCCAAAATCTCCAGTGCCCAGGTCCTGAAATTAGGTAAAATTGGCCCCGGGAATGCACCACCCACAAAAAACATATCTAGGTACTTTAGAATAATATTGATAGGATGTGGGATAGAAATCTACATTTGTTGAATCAACTGTTTGAAAGAATGAGTTGTGATGATTCTACAATAATTGACTGGAAAATTGCTTATTAGATATATTTCTGTATCTTTTTATTCCTCTTTATGTAATAATTTTCAAAATACCTGAACTGAAATGAAGAATTTTCTATTTTTTTTCAAATTACATATTTCTGGATGACAATGTATTAATGGTTACATGAAAGCTTTAATAATCGATTTTCCTAATAGATTTCCCAGATTGTGCTAAATGATAATCTAGGTGATTAAGCATCCACATAATATGTGTTCTACTGTTACTCAATTATTGTTTCATTTTTGCATTTTTTGAATTTATTTTGGTTTGTTACAGCTTTCTGGAAAAGGTTATCTGTTTGTTTGCAAAAACCATTCTATAGAAATACCAATATAGAGCAACTCATTTGGCGAATGATTCTTGATAATGGTAATCTACAATTCTACAAGTTGGTGGAATCTAGGAAACAATTGATTATTTTTAATCGCTACAATTATGTGGACCCAGAACTTGGAAATATATGTGATATGGTATTTGCATTTTTTAAGACTTTTCTGTATTATGTAATTATTGTTGGTTAAATTAGCTGCTTGGTCATTCATTCTTTAGAAAAACTATAATAGAGGAGTCAAATAGGAATAGGAGATTGATGATTGTATATTATTTGTAACTTGTAACATATTCAGTCAATATTGAAATCAAGGCATATGTTTGTATTATCCATATCTTTATATAAATAACTTATTAAATTTTTATTTGTTAAAGAATACAAAAATACAGAATATCCTGCATGGAGTTATGCTTTGCTATTGAGTTAAATCTTATATTAAATGACATTAGAGATTTATTTATATAAAGCTGTGTGAGGACCATCATATTATCAATGTTATGTCACCTTGAAGTGTGTATTTTGGAAAACCATGAGTAAGATTACTTAGCCAACTTGAATGAATAAAGAGCTTAACCAAGTAACATTTGTAATATTCAACTTCAATATTAATCTTGTTGAATAATCATGTTCCACATGTTATTATTTCGATTTTTATAATAGGGTTAAGTAGAAAGTGATGAGGAATGAGAATATATTGAACACTGAGTACTCAAAGTCCAAAAATTAAATAACATTTATTTTTTAGTCTCCAGCCACCCCTGATATATATCCATACCATACTGTTACTGCAGAACATGTGCAAGGTTCTTGCAAAACATTTGACACAAGAGTTAACATCACAGAGGAGATTAAGTTTATGAGTCTCAGAGAAGTTTTAAAAAAGTAAGTATTTAGCCAGTCTCTGTGTAAAAATCTCTTCTAACATAGATCAAAATGCAAATAATGAACTAAAGATTTCTGTGGATAAACATTCAATTAATCACAAAAAATCAATATAGTACCATTTTCTTATTCTATATTCTATTCTTCATTTCTAGAATAATCAACTGAATAAATATTCAAAAAATGTTGAGATGAGTAATGCATTCACAATTCTACCTTAATGATGGAGGAGTCTCACCAAGAGCAACCTACAAGTATTTATTATTTAGTAAATTGGCTCAAAAATATATGGTTAACAATGAATTGTTATGTTGTTTGAAAGTCAAGAATTTTGGAGTGTAATTAAAAAAAGTCATTTTAATAAGAACACCTCCATTCGGCTGCATTATATCAAAAAATAATTCTATTTAAAAGACCACCATATTAATTACATAGAATCAAGTGTAAGTGTTGAATAAGAAGTTCTTACACATTTAGTCAATTGTAATATTTTTATCAGCTGTACAACTTCGGGACGTCTAACGTGTTATCTTCATTTATGTGCTTATTCATATAATAATTATTGTCATCGTGGTGTTGGCAGTGAGGTAGTTATTGAAAGTTTTTCGATTACTGGATAAACTTTAATATGATTAGCTCTCTGCTAAAACAATACAGTAGGGCATTAATTTTAATTAAATGAAGCTTTTTTGGTGCAGTTTTGGATCGAGGGTAGTCATTGTTGCTGATCAAGTTCTAAGAACCACAGCATTACTTTTTGAAATGACGGATCCATTACTGCAACTAACACCACATGAATATGGTATACTAGAAAGGATTGGCAGGGCCCGACACCACGGGGAACTTACTGCAGGTAGGAGAAATTTTCCATTGTAAGAGTCACAGTCAATTATTTTAAGTTGCTGTAATGATGTATAAGAACCAAATGAAATTCTGAAAATTATAATACATGAAATTTTGAGATCCAATATCTTTCTCAATCGTAGAGGAAGACTTAATGTGGACAAAAGGCTTTGTGCAATTTTTTTATATTCGATCCTAAGGTGCGATTTGGTCCAAAATAAAATTTTCATAATGCTTTTGGTAGTAATAATTTAAAATGTAATGTTAGAAATTATGTGAAGATGCAAAAAATCTCCAGTTTTTTACCTAGCCTTTCGCATAAAAAGATAGATGTTGCTTGGATTCACAACGAGAGCTGTTTCTTGTACTACATGCTCAAAGGTTTCGTTCCAACAACCTAGTCTGCCTTACGTGATGGCACTAGGCAGTGGAATACAACATAATCAGAAGAGAAACAGATCAATCAGAATCACTTTTGATGTTTCCATGCATCTCTGGTAGGCTGATTATTCACAATTGGACATTTTTTAAGGTGTTCTGAATATGAGCCATGCCTTGAATATGGACAACAAATCAATCCATCACTATCAAAAACGTTTGGTGGCAAACAATTTCATAACAAAGCAACATTTTTACTTGAAATCATATAAAGAGGACCAAAATACGAGTGGTAGTTTGTTGATATTGAGCAGATTCTATTGCAAGGTCAAAAACAAACAATTGATCCTGACAGACAAGGTGGTAAATATCCTGAAGAATATGCCTGATTATAGGTAAGAATCCTATGTAACATAATTCAAGTTATTTATATATACTTTTTTGATTTTAATTGAATGTTATAATAAATTGAAAAAGATATAGTTCAAATATAAGCATATTTATTGACGACACTTGTGTGTATGAGACAGTGCTATTTGTTTATCAAATATTTTTGAATCTTATTATTCCAGGTAATTTGAATTCCATTGCTTATGTGTTTGTTTCCAGTCTATTGCTCATTTCAGATAAGTTCTTTTAAAAATCCCCCTATCAAAACAGTGTGATTATACTTCGATGTCATAATAAATATTGATCCTGAATCTCTGAGGAATACTTATCTGAGGTATAAAAAAAATTATATATATGACCCCCAATAACAACAGCCAAATTGAAGAGAAACATAGTAACACAATATGTCTTTATTAAAAGGGCAAATGTTTAATCATAATTATTCACAATAAATCCAGTTTCATCCATGCATTATGTTGTATTTGTGTAGTACACCTACACCATAATATTTCCGGGTATATCTCATCACTTCGAAGAAATATCATAACATGACAAAGTGTCCACAGGATATTTTTTCCATAATTCCAGATGTGAGATGAGACGACTGAGTAACATGTTCAAAAACAACTACAGAGTACTGCGAAGAGCATTCAAAACCAGCGAGTTCAAACGATTCGTAAAACCTGATATTGTAAGTGCTTCAGATTAAGATTCACCACGTTAAATATTAATATATACAGGTCAAATAATGATTTTTTTGAAAATTCCGATTCCTATAACTTAGTTATTTGATTGAAATGAAGTATACATAGCGTGTTGCGGTAGACTCATAGATATTGCGACTCGTTATTCTGATTTCTATGCGAGACAGGTTCGTACCCGAGGACGCGAAATACTGCCCCCATACTTCTTAATAACAGAATAGGTTAAAAAATATTTAAATGCAGCTCAAAATTCAACAAGGCTTGTTGTCTGTCAACAAGGCACAATACGTGAATTGGGATGTTTTGTTGACATTCCATAACATCATTAATAAGCATTACATACTAGTGTCTGAAAATTTTTATTATCTGATATTAAAACCCTACGACACGAAACTGCAAAACTTAAGTATGTATCTCATTTCATGTATTATATTAGTTCCATGGTAAAATTTCTCCTTTACATGCATGTGTTTTAATCAGCGATAGACGTGTTACATTTTTTACTTGCTCTTTTACATAGTGAAAATAGATACTACAAGGAGAGCTCAGCAAACTATGGGCAATGTAAATATAGTTAGTTAGTTCTATGTCACTATATTTCACTCTATTATTTGCTTGGGAGTCAAATTTGTTCAGAATATGTGGAGAAGCCTGAGTCATGGTACTTGATTCTATTTTATAACCTATGTTTCAGTTGGTTCCATATAGAACTATCTACCCTGACGCCAGCCGCGATGAATATATGAGAAAGGCTAATACTGGAGAAAAGTTGATAAGAGTTTGTGAGTTGATTGATCCTAACATAAACGTGGTCGCATGTTGGAACAATTTAATAGAGGTTGAGGAGGAGGAGGAAGATGATGAAGGTAATATTATGCTGTTTCAATACGGCCGTTGCAACTCTGCCTCTAATGAACACCCAATAAAATATGTTGGGAACATTTTTCAAAGTTATGGACACCTCCTCATATTCATCCATAAATTCATTAGTGTTGTATGTCATATTACCTGGTTAATATGTTTTGATGTCAGCAATGAATCAAATCGCAGACAACAACAGACAAGATACTCTGGACTAAGAGTTTAGTAACGATATCATTTAAAATCAAAGCATGAAAATTAAACTACTCAGCCTTTATTCATACCCCATGAAGCTTTTTATTTCTTATTGAACGGAGCGGGGAATACTCCGTCGCTCATATCAATGATTCTGTTGTCTGATACTTACTGGTAATTTATAAACTGATATTTATTCTAGAGTCGCGTCGTATCAATGATAGTTAGGTTAGTTGGTTGATTGGATCGACACTTGCGACCCCCATTGAAAAAAATGGTTCTCCATAATTTTTCATCAGTTAAAAACGTTCCATAAATCTAATTGTTTAAACGCGGTAGCCGGTGGCGCCTCCGGGACCTAGCGCCAGGGTGCAGGGGGTGCGTAGGGCCGCGTTCGATAACAGTCTTGTCAATTGTTGGTTAAGGGCCCCACTCATGCGCAAGTCACTATGTATGGGGTATTTAATTGTGTGGCGTACACAGTTAAGTCGTAATCAAACACTGTTTGATTTCACTGGTCGGCAAAAAAAATTTTAATCAAGCCCCGGCACTATTCTTGGTGATTCTTATGTAAAACGACGTCCGGAATCCAAATATAACTGCCGTTTTCCTCCATCACCCACCATTTTTGGCGGAGCCCCGCACTTCTATTTCTACCACTTATCAATAATAAGAATAATTTTATGGACATTGATTTAATTTGAAGGGGTAAAAAAAATATTTTAGCTGGAAACAATTATAAATAATAAAGATATGTACCATTATTTGCTGCTTAGTAATTTAAAAAGTATGCAACCAAACCCATTTTTCTCTCTGTGTGAGCGGAGGCCTTCAAATGGAACGTTATTGTTATTTTGTTCGCATCATATGTTCTGAAAGGTATCAATGACTTGATAAACATTCCATCTGCCCCTTAGAATCCAGGGAAGTAGAAGCGACTGGAGATAAAATATTCAATATGAACATTTCCCGAGAAGTGTACACTAACATCCTGCAGAGCGGGAAGACGGGCATGACACACATGGATGTCCTAAAGGCGGTGGGCATGAACTTTTACATAATCCGGATGGCCCTACGAAGATTGCTTGCCAGAGATGTCATCACAAAGAAGCTGACCGATGGGGGACGACAGAGATACGCAGTGTAAGTGTAGTTACAGGTTGAGGATTCAAATCAATGGTAAAAGAGTCGTCTTTCAATTTATCACCTTAAGAGCCTAATTCTCCAAATTGTTGCGATCTGGTCACATATATAGTTTCGATGGATCAGTTATTATTTCTATATTATGTTTGTTGCTCCAATAGATTTTAGCCTACCTACAACTCCGCGGGTTACCTAAGCTTTCGCAAAATCTAAAAAGTATAATTTAAAAGTTTTTAAGTTTTCCTCGAAAGCTTTTGTGTAAGAGTGATCATCAATTTCTTTCTCGACAATATCATTAAAAATTCCTCGATTCTGGATGAAACCGGTATCAAATTTGTGCTCAGCGCCTAACATTTGTTCTTGATTGCGTGGTTGACAAACGACTTAGCCTCGGTCGTCTTATTACCCTGAGGATGTCCTGATTGATTGCGACAAGTTTCCACTTGGATTTCTTTCGGAAAAAACTCCTGTATAGCTCAATGCAAGGAATTTTACAAATTATGACCTTTTTCAGCTATTATGCGAAATGTCTCGGAATTCAAGATAAACCAGTGGAGCAAATAGACGTGAAACCCAAAATAGAAGAAATGTCTAGTATAAAAGCAAGAATGATCGAAAAGCAAAGAGCTGCTATACAAAAACAAGGCTGCGAGGACTACGTCCTCACGTGTTCTGAAATGCCAGCTAGTGGAATTGGTCGTTGTTTTACGAAGTTCCTGAACATCGAGAGAAACTTCATTCCCACGTGTGTTTTTTTGATAAAAGATGTAAGTCCTATGAACGCCATCTCTGCCGTAGAAGATCTGACCTTTGATCGATATGGATCCAGAAATTATTCCATCAAACTGAAATACATTTCAAACGGAAAACAAATACCTATCAATGACTGGCTGAGGGAATTAAATCCAAAAGTTGATCCTGATACTAAAAAGTTGCGCCATGTTTACATTGAAAACGATAATAAGTTTAAGATTGACTTCACGACAAAGCTGATTCTGCTGAAATTATCGTTCCAAGAGATTGAGCTGTCAAAGGAATCTTTTGAGGCGCAGGGTCGTAAGAGGAAGCTTTCCGTATGCAGATCACCTACTGTGAAAGCCTCTACAGGCAAACTAGTGAACGAGAAACTCAACTACATGGGTAGCAATCCCGAAATAATTTGGAAGAGCGTTGAAGAGGGTCTGGAGGAAGTATTGGAGATGTCGACGCGGCCAGAGCAATACAGGTGAGGTTTTCATCTAAGAAAGCCAAAATATATTTGATACCAAATTTCAAATCGACAGATAAATACTTAGGTTATGCGGCGAATGAATATGATTTTTTGTCACTCTATGGTATTGGACTTCATTATAAGGAATGGAAAGGTTTCTATTTTGCGTAAGCAATCGAAATAGATGTCTGTTTGTAACAGCAACCTACTTTTTGCAACTACGATTTACCTCTATTATACCAGTCAATGATGAAAACGTTACCGCAACCCGCTATAAAAAGACCGTGAATTTTAGGGAAGCACTCAGTCTATCTACTTGATTTTTTCAATCGGATTTGGGCACAGCAAAATGGTTTTAGGGTGAGGTGTGACCAGATATTATACAATTTCCATTAAAATATGTTTTCTCAGGTATGGTACAGTCTTCTGTGAAACAGGGGATCTGTCGGAAAGAGTAGTTACAAGACTACAGAATCTTTTAGATTTAATAAACAAAGTGAGAGTATTAGAGGACATGACTATCAACATGATCAAGTACATAGAGGAAATTGAAGTCAAAGCAGGTGAGTTGGTTGGAGTAATCATCAAATTAATAATTGTTTTCCTTTTTTTTATTTGTCCAGCACCAGTATAAATTTTTGTATGCTACACACTTCAAAATACATTTTATTTTTAGGTGTCACGTATAGGTTTGATCGAAAATCTCTGGCAAGGCTGTTGAAAAGGCTGGTCAAGGAGGGCTACATTAAAATTTATCGATTGACAATCCAGTCTTCAACTGCGAAACGTACTCAGTTGTACGCCTGTCATCCCAGCGTGGAGCCTACAGATCCTGTAAGTTTCTTGGCAATGGAGGTTGAAACTATCACATTGGGTACTCTTCAAACATATTTGAAAAAAGTCCGCCTAGCTTTGTTCTGTCCTTTTTTATAGGTAAACCTAAGTCAAATAAGGACTCAATTGTACAAAATGATCTCCATTATATTTATACAAGGTTACATTGGAAATGGTACAACATTTACATAAAATAATTATTTCGATCGTCGCGAACACATTCATCCATGTATTTATGAAATCCTCCAACCCCAAAATCTTGGATAATTTATGAGTTTTAGTCGAGCCATGAGTTATCATAAAAATTTTCACCTTTTCATTTTACGGCAAGTTAGATTTTTGGAATAGTGCTGAATATGTAACACTAATAACTGTTATCTCATTTCAAACGTAGTTCTCCAGAGTATGCCCTTTTACTCCGAACTCACTAGTGGATAGTGGTCACAAACATTTTGGAAAATGAGATGTTTTTTCATCGTTTTATAGTATCTACTTCATTACAGTCTACATTACATGAATTTTATTGAAATTTGGGGACCGGTACTTGCTGGTATGTAGTAGGTAATTATAATATTTTTGAAAATCAATGCATTGGAGGCAGTTATTAGCGAACAGATTATTGAAAAAAATACTGTAGATCGCCGACCCACTCTTGAGTTATACTTGATATCTCAAACAGCTACTTTGGCGCGGAAAATACAAATTTTACCTCTAATAATTTTTTCAACTTTTCAATCTTGTCAGATTCCATAAATCTGAAAGTACAGATTCGTCCTATTTTTGCTGTTTCCAGTTACTGAGGCAGTATGTCGCTCAAGTGAAATTCAAGTACTTCATTGCTGGCGCGAAGAGGAACGTAAAATCGACTGAAGAGGAAGATTCTAAGCTAGAGGCAGCTTTCAGGCAAGGCGATGTCGTCAGGAGTGTTACTGAGTGGAATAATCTCAAACGGTAATTAATCAGTAGATTTGTATCTGAAATCAATAGTAGACGCCTAAACTTTTGCTTATACCTTAGTATTGAGGTTCAAGAAAATATGGCAGTTCTGATTCAATCTGTATGTTCTTTCATTCATTATATGTGTTTCCTAAAACTCCTCACATACGCGAATCAATGTCAACGCTATGTAAGTCACTCGTTTTGATTTTATTACGAAAATTGGTGTAAAGTAATGCCGATTATTCGGTTAATATGTTAATGATGAAATTGAAAATGTATATTTATTACATTCATTAAATTCTGCTGTAACAAAGCTATTGATTTGATTAGTAAGCATTTCTGTCATATCTTACGGATGCATCTCAATTCAATTTTACTTTTAAGGCATTTTGTACCTAAACTATAATAAACATAAGAGATCAAAAATACTTTTGAAACATGTTGTGGTAAGATCCATAACTTTATTGTATATATCCTTATTTTGTATTCCAGCAAAAATAGTAGTGATGGGACCACTGACGTTAAAACCAGCTTGAAAATGGCTAGACTTTACGGAATTAAACCAAAATTTATTCGAATGAGAATCTTGCACGAACTTTTGTATTATCTAACGTATGTTCATAATTCGTCACAGGAACCTTTGAATCAACAACAGGTATGTAATCTTGCTGCCTTATGAGTTACTAAATTTTACACTTCACTTTCTGTTCTTTGTAGTAGGTATTTTATATTTCAGTAACAGAACAAAAATCAACTTCTTTCATCTATAATACCAGTCAAAGACAATTTTTCCTACACTTATAACAAAATAACTCCATTGCTCTGCCCCAGACGTGGGTGACAGGCATATCTTCCTCACAAACACACACACACACACACACACACACACACATCGTTAACATGATTCAGGTAAATGCAAAGCTGTTTTTCTATTTTTTTTTAAATTTTGAAACTCCATCTATCAGATGAATGAGCTATTCAAGACATACGGCATCGAGCTGAATGAAGAAGAGGTGAACCAAATGCCGCCCATATACTGCAAAGAATTGAGCTGGCGTACTTTCATTGCTCCTTTGCCCGAGCACAAGAACTGGCCTGTGGGTTGGGTGTTGCTGTTAGATGTAATAATGAGGCTACCTGTCTGTCTGTTTCTCAAGGTGCACAGTTGTACCGTCGAATGTCCGCAATTGCTCGAGATCTGTAATCATCCAATCAAAAGGTAATATAGTTTTTTTTTCAACAGAAATAGCAGAGAATTTAGGGGGTACAAACCTGGATTTAGGGATGTGTGGAGATGAAAGGGAGATATATCAAAAAAAAATCAAAATATTTTGCTATGAAAGTCATGTGGTTGGTTCTGGTAGCACCTCAGCTTCAATTATTCTGACAGGTTTAAAGAAGCTCCACATCCATCAAATTGTTATTCAAGTCTTTAACAAATTAATCCATTGGTGGAGGTCATAATAAAAATCTAAAATGTTTGGTGACTTAAAAAGCGGAGTAGAAAGTCAAGTTCATAAAAATCTCAAACTTCCACAGATTTTACGCAGTAAAAGACCTGCCACCAGCTGCAAGAAGTGCTATCCTACATAAGGGAAAATATTCTACCTCCATATACGAAGTTGTGTCAAGATTAGCTTTTTGCGGTCTCGTTCAGTTCGGACCCCAGAAATCTAAGGACAAAGAACAGGTATATAATTACAGAATTAGTCTTGTTGACAACACGGCCCATATCTTCCGGTGCGCCCGAGAGTGACCACAGATATTGACCAACTAAGTTAACATACGTCATACTGGATCTTTTGACGCAGCAACCATAGCAGAGCTAGTGTCGTTTTAATAACACTACTTTTCTGCATATCCTTTATGTTTTGTTGAAAGTCGTTGGCCTCATTTTTTGTGTGGTGATCGAATTGAGAAATATGATAAATGTTTTTAAGCAGTTGAGCCATCTGAGAAAATGCTTTATGTAATTTTCAGATATTTATATACGTCAATAAGTCTGCCAGTCTATTCGATACAACATCTAGTGAAAGTGGGTATAACAAAGTTACAGAGAAAGAATACCCTCAAATTAACTTCTACTTCAACTCTTTGGCGGATATTGAGAGTTTTTGGGCGAAGCTCCACTGTATAAGTAAGTATACACAAAAATCTTATATATGTATAGATACACCTACATATATACATATTGAACTACCAGTCATTGCAATATAGATTAATTTACAGATGGTAGTTATTTCAGTGAACTGGTGCTGTTCTTTTTTATATAATGAGTACAGAACAACCTTGAAAATACTGATCGAGCCATCTTATAATTTACACGAAGTATGGTTTAACTGTAGATTGGATTGCAAAAATGGTCATTGCTACATTCTACTATCATCTTTAAAGAGTCAAGCAACTTGATTTATCGTACATTTTTAAAATAAAATCTAAGGATAATTGGACAGTGTGACGATGGCGATATTGATCAAAAATCAATCAATCAGTATATGCAATTGAGTAATGGTTTTGATTAGTGTCCGACCCAAACAGGATTTTCGGCTGATACTGAACTTTCGACATCGCTCTCAGTTTCGGCCGAAATCGTATCTTATTGACAATAGTTATTCTGCGTTTTCACCAAACAGGTTACTCCTACGATCAGCGTATCCAGTGAATGGATAATCGGGAAACTTTTGAGGTTTTGCTACAAAAAGCTTGATCATAATGAACTATGTTTGCCATTAAAATACTTATCCGTCTTATGCATGTGAAAAGAGATCTAATGTATTAAAAATTCGAAACCCTAAAGCATGACAGATATTTATATCAAATCACTGTTACACACAGGGTCAATAAGAATAATTTGAAACTTACAAAATGTGCTCTGATATTAAGTTATAGTATCTGCTGAATAAAATCAGGGATAGTGATATGGAACAGGACCTATGGTATTTCGTTTCGGTATGGACCAATAGAAAGTTTTGGATTGACTTACGTCCTAATATCAATGTTCACTTGTTCACTTTTCCAGGTATGAGCACAAAGTTGAACACCAGAGTACCTGGACAACTGGTCACCTACACTGATCTGAGCGCTAATCCTTCTCTCAAAAAAGCATTGGATTTCAGAATGCCATCGGAGGCAGTGCAGTACGTATTTCACTATTTATGTGTTTCTTATTGAAAAAGATATTTGTTAGTTCGCATGATAAAATAATTTTTGCATATACGATAATATGGTACAATCAATATACAACCAATCACCTGAAATTATTGAGGCTATGACAATCAAATGTCTAAAATTTCATGATTAAAATCATTAATGGAAGCACATTATTCTGTAGTTGAATATATTATTATGGTTAATATGGTTACCACATAAAGATACGTTCTCAAGGTACTATGTTTTCATCATTCCCATTGTTAGTTTCTAGGTAGCTTTTACTCTCGCAGTATTTTTTGCTGGTCAACAACTATAGTACGATCTTTTTACTTTTTAACATTTATTGATGCCTAACATAGGAAATTCGTAATTTTTAAAAGTATGCATTACTAGCTATTATACAAATGTAAATATTTTTTGGAAGTCCCATCAGGTCTGGAACACGAAAATCCATCTTACTCATTTACGTCTGTTTGGTTGTCTGCAAATGTGACTGATATACCCTGGCCCACATGTGGCTCAGAAGTACTGTGCTGATTGTAATAGAAATATGGTGATGGAGAAACGATAATCAATTAATGAAAATTGGGAATCTTTTGATTTCGTATATATGACATCGCAAATATTCACTTTAACAAAAAGGTCCTGGGTTCTATATATTTCATTTTTATGACCAATATACTTAAAATTTCAATATTTTGAAAATGCGTTTATTTATGGGAAGTATGGTGTCAATCTCTTGATTCCGCTTTTGTCATAGCTTCACGTAGGTTTTTTTACTGAATGATAGAAGTGATGAATATTTGCTTTATATGTATTGCCTTTCAAATATCTAATATTTTATTTATTTATATGGTTAGATTTCATTCACTCTTTTGAATATGTATTTTCAGATATGATAATGGAGAAATACCAGGAGATAGGAGAGGAGCGGCAGGTTTGGATTCATCGCTTTGGTCTCACATTAATAGAAATTGGTGCTGGACTACAGGAAATAATAAAAAGAGGCGTACGACAAATATAAAAAAGAAAAATATACGTGTTGAGAAGGTAAGATTTACTCTAAAATCGACAGCACGAGCCATGCATTTTTTCCCCCTCCTGTCCACTGATTTTCCAGATCTGACAAATTACTGATCAGCCAATATAAAGGCAAAGTTCCACACGCAAATTCAAAATTCGAAAATTTTGAGATCACAGTATTATTTTTGTTTGAATTCATGAATTATTGTTTTAAAACAGCATATTTTATATGGATTGCATTTCATATATCATTACTCATGTTATTTGATATTTTATAGTTTACAATCAATGCACACATCGAAAGAGTGGGCTTAGTGAACATTTCTTTACTATTTCTTTCTTTTTCTAGCGTGACCTCGCCGTTTCAGTGCCTTTCAACCAATTGGATATAGTGAAATATAAAGTTTACCTACATAATGATCGTCCACTGAATAAAGCAATAAACCAGCCTCAAATAAAATTCAATCCATTCAGAACAAGCAAGAGAAACAAACTGATTACTAGGGTGGTGAAGCCGCGATCTGTTATCCGACAGAAGAGGGTAAATTTGGATCATACAGGTATGTAAATATGTATAAAATAGATTTTAATATAGGAAAACAGATCAGCTAGGTTTTTGGTCTCCCTGTTGGGTGGAGTATTTCGACTGATGGATTAATCCGCAAATAAATCTCAACCTCGTCTTTTCGTGACCTAAAATATCCATCATACCTATGACCATAATACATTCCTAGGTTAACATTAATTGAAGCGATTAATAAGAGTTCAGCATTGTACTGCCAATAAGTACTAGTATACAGAAACATAACTCGCGGACTTTGCAAAAGTATCAGTATGCGTCATGATTGACTGTATGAAGAAGTGTCATAACAAACAGGATTATCTTTGCACCCAAGACCCTCCTTTTTTTTTGTGAAAAAGAATGCAGTCATGGGTCTGCTCAACTTACATCTTCTGGTTCCTAGTATCGCCTGTAAAACAAAGAGATTGCAATGAGGTTCGGAGAGACCAATACATCACGTCTGTTTTTACTTCCAGATAAAATGATAGTGAAAAAACTCGGATTGAAAACAAGAGTAAAATTCACCAAAGAGGAAGATAGATTATTGACGCTGTGCAAAGCAGGCGATATGCTGTTGGGCATGAGCAATACGTCTGGGCATGCTACAGTCACGTACGGTACTATAAGGGACGTTATGCATCGAGTTTGTCCAGATAGCAGAAACAAAACGTTCAGGTATAGTGTCTAGTGTCCAGTTGCAGTATGTAATTATTCAAATGATTATACTTATTTAGATTAATTGGCCTAGCCGAATTAAAAACACATGTGACGACAAATCTCTTACGTAACACATGCCTCGTTGGCAAGGGCTGCTGGAACAGGCATCCGTGCTTTTCAGAAACTGCCCGAAATTTGATTGGAAACTTTAAAAACAAAAAAAAAATGACGTTTGGAGAGGTTTTTAATTTTTTTTTGTTTTTTAGCTATAATTGCGATAATTAAAAAAAAATTTGTAGCATTAATTACTATGTGCTCACATCATATCTCTCCCAAATTTCATCAGAATGGATGCAGTGATTACTGAGGATTTACGATGAAAAGAACTTCGCATGACAGACGGCATATTTAAAACATTAATAAAATTAATTAATGAATAGTGACCACAATAAAGAGCAGCATTTTTTAAAGCTCTCAATCTATGGCGATTGTGTGGCGTAGATAACTTTGTGACCGTTTTTTGTTTTGTTAGGTGAAGCTTTTATTGTCCTCAGGTGAAACATTTTGCTGCGTGCTTTTCATATTCACCATTTATCTCCGTCTGATGTGTAAGATTCTTGAAAAAATCACTCACCCGATCTCTCCGTTTAGGTGTCTGTTTCTTTCAGTTTTTGCTCTTACAACTTTGCTTGCGATCTCAATCTCTAGTCTTAAACAACAAAAAAATGAAATGAAGTGGAAACAAAATATAGAAATGATACGCACTCATGTATGTAAAACATTATTCTTTTACTTCCTGATACCTGTGTGTTACAGTTTCATTATCATCGATTTACGAAACAATATATAAAAAAATCTTTCTCATTCATTTGAACGTAGCTGTCATTCAGATTTGAAAAATCAATAATCCCTCCATTATTAACACAACCACAATATCAATCCTAAAATAATCGCACACAAAAAACTTTCAACCAAACAATCATTACCGACATTGACATAAAACGTAAATTTGTGAGTGAATTATTTTTTGTTGTGTTGCTATCTTTTAGTTATCATTCTGACTGTAGTTTTGAGTTTCAATTACAATATGAATTTTCAGGGCACTGGACCGCCGTATAAGAACCCATGTGAGATCAAATCTTAGCTTAGAAAACGTTCGCAAGTTGATGGAAATTCCCGATGTCAAAAAGTATCTGCTGCCGTTTGTGAAAGCATTAGATTATCCAAAGGAACGCAGACCGAAAGAGAGCCAAATCCGAGACATTTATGTAACACTCATGGCCTACATTTTCCAGCACCAAAACGAAGTTTCCAATTTAATACAGGGTAAGAAGAAAAATCAATAATTAATTAATCTACTATTAAGTTTCACGACATTTCGGTTGATTTACCAACTTCATCGGCTTCAAGTAAACTGGCGAACATGTCTTCGATAGCTATTTATACTCTTTTTTTCTGCTTATGTGGCTGTACGTTGGTCAGCGTGTCACGATTGTATTCAAGTTGTTTCTGTAAAGCGTAGTTTATTCATCTTTACTGATGAGTGGCTGCCATATCGGTTTTATTTATACGCAATGCTACAGTGTTACCTCTAATTCGAAAATGTTATTGATCTAAATACTTCCCTCGTCTATGTCGTGGAAAGTAGAATAATGAGTTTTAGCTTGAATAAAATTAATCATCCTTAAACCAGGTTAACCCCAACATCAAATTCTGCATCAGCTCGCTTGTTGAACGTTACAAAATGAAAAGTTGTTTCGGCTAGAGGGAAACGATCGAGGTTCATTTAAAGTTTGGAAACCGAAAGAATAAAATTCAAACGTTAAGAAATATTGAACAGACCAAAATAGCACAATAGTGTTGATGTGCAAATTCCATGTCTTGAGAAAACATAAATTTTACCGGTATTGTTTTTCATAGGAAGTACGCTGAGTGTTGACCATTTACACCCTGATAGTCTGGCTTATACCGAAGAGAATCTGGATGAAAAATTGCCAATCATATTCAAGGAGGCAGAATCTGAAAAAGATATAACCAGAGATTGTATCAAAACTGTGGTTCTTTCATCACTTTTATGTGTTACAAGTGCAGGTAACTTTTCAGTTGGTATCGAATATCACCACCCCACAAGGTTTTGGTTCATTTTTGTTTGTCAATCATGTCATGAGTTTTCCGTAGAACCTAATATCAAGTTGTAAGTTCAGTTCAGTAAGAGCATACGTACAATATCCTCAGAAAAATTAGCCGCGAAAATCATAAATCCTGCACTTAGATTATCACAGCCAATGGTTAATGCAGCAGAGTTGCATGTGGCTTCTCGAGGCAGAATCTCATCATTGCCTTTTTATTTTTTATTTCATTATGCTAGTTAGTTAGTCTGATGCAATTAAATATAGCGAAACAACCTTGTATGATAGAAGCTGCACCAATGAACATCTAAGATATACATCCCTGAGTTTATTATTAATACTCGATTTTCTCACTTTCAGTTAGGCTTTTTAAAGTATATGAGCGATACTCGGACAGCTCCATCCGTGAGGCAGTCGATGAACTGCAGAAAGTTCACATGATCTCTGTCAGGAAAAAAACAAAAAAACTCAGAGAGCAGATCGTCTGGCAGATTCCCTATAAGCTGTCCAATAAGTTTCATTTTTTGCTAGGTAGCATTTACGATTCCACAACTACTATGGACGCCTATCAAGTAAGAAGCTAATTTCTATTTTCGTATGTATCACAGTGGAACCTTTTCCTTTATGCTTTTAATCCAGTTACATTAAAAAATCTGACCGGATAGCCAAGAATAAGTAAACGCCTTTTTCCAGGCTTTAAAACTTGTAGAAGTACCTAACAAAACCAGAATAATAGATTGGACACCGGAGCTTGCGAAATCATTCAAATACGGTCGGCTGTTGGGTTTCAACGAATTCTTTTCCATGTGGGATAAAGTGAGATTCAAGTTCAACGTTCCTGAGAGTACGGTGATATTGAATCCCGACATTGAGGACCACAGTGCGCTAGTGAATGAGATTGCTCTGAGGTATCAGATCAAAATCAAGCGAATGGTGCAGGAAAAGGCAGAACCGGACCCAGAGGAAGAAGAAATCGACCATCAAAGCACTCACACGTAAGGATCATTAGCATAACTAACGGTTTACAATTTTTTTCATCCCTATTGATCCGGATGCGAATCAATGTAACCAGATCGCTTAATTGTACCATTGGCGGAGCTAGAAAAGGAAAGAGAGAAAGACACGTATCTGATACGTTTTCTGGATCTAACGTAATATGTTGGCGTTTGAATTTGATTCCATAAAATACATCCCTATTTTTCGGTTTGTCAGATTCATTTTCATCATCAGTATTTTTTTAATCTTAATATCCACATCCATATCTATTCGTATAGTCTTTGTTGAGCTCCAAATGACCAGATTTTTCACTTAGAGATGATCACGAATCTACTCAAACAAAAAATATTGCGTCGCAATCAAAGTTCAAGCCGCCGATTGAAGACGACATGGAATCTCCGGAAGCATCCCTAGATGTCGATGTCGAGGCGAATAAAGATACAATTGATAGACTGAAATCTTGGGTTAGCGATTGTATGCAGGTGGAACGCAGGAGTCCTAGCCCAGAGTTCATAGTTGATGACCAAGAAAGAGCAGGGTAAGAGAAAATGCGTATACATTTGCATAAGTAGATGCTTTTCAATCTCTCATGGTCAGAAATTTTCCCAGATTATGGAACATCTCAACCTACACCACATGGTTGTGTGTTATGCGCATATTATGTGCTCTATTTTGCCATCTTAGAAGTTGTGCGATGGAAATTAAATCATCATTGTCAAAATTAAATTTAAATATTGTATTAGCAAAAATCTCTTGTATAAAAAAAAGTATTTTGAGGAAATTGAAATGTAACTTCTGAATTCCTGCAATTTATTTGCTTTTTCATACCAGAAAAGTAAATTTTGGTTAGATCATAAATTTTAACCGGGACTTTATGAACATCTTGGACTCAGTGATTAGTGAATTTACCATGTATCCTATAGTGTGCACATACACCAATAATGAACACATGCATTGTTGGTATTAACTTTGTTGTGTATACAAAAGAGAACAAAACAACTGCATGAACTTAGAGAACCACATAGTATAATATAAACTAGGCTAAGATTCGTCCTCAGTTTTCCAAAGAAAAGATCGCACTATACATACACACATACATACTAGTAAAAAAACACAAACTCCTCATTTCTGTTACTGCAAATAATTATTACCAAATTATCAAGAATGCTTAACCGTCGAGTGTCGGATTAAAGAGCTTGTACTGTATAACATAAATTTATTTCCAACTAGGAACACACCAGGTACTAATATTCAGGATCAGAGAGATGAAGATTTAGAACAGGAAACAGTTAATGTATCGCAAATGAGGGATGAGAAGAGTGATAAGAATACCAAATTCGATTACGTTCCTTCATTGGAGGAAATTAAAGAAGGTAAATAAATATAGATAATTGCAATTTCGTGCTGTCTGCTCACAAAAAATTTATTCTTATGTCAAAACATATCTAAGAATGGAGTCGTTTTTGTGGTTCAGGTTTCAAGGACGAACATGATGTAAAAAGATTTGTATTATGTTGTTTGGTGACACCTAGGTTAGTTTTATTAATTTTAGGTATCCAAAATTTATCAAGAATAATATTATTCCATTATTTAGGTTGTGTTTATATGTATTCTTCAATGTTCTAATAAAATTTATTCTTTTCTTGATCAGTAAAAAATAAAGACTTTTTTCATTTCAGAATTGATAAAAATTACACCACCTGACCATGAAAGAAGAATCCCATATATAACTGACTTGAACGATTTACTGAACAGGGATAGTTTCAATGAAACTAAAATAAGTGACGATGAGCTCGCCAAATTGAAAAACCATTTTGTCACCCAATACACCTCATTGGAAAATTTTATACTGGACGACTTTGAACAGCTCTTAGATAGTCCTGTGTTGAAGTTCATTGAGGACAGGCAAAGAAATCTTAACATATGGGAGAAAGTTAAATGGTATAGCAATTTACTGTCACTGTCACCCCATCACCAGGTTTCGAAATATAGAACTTATCCGTATAATTGAATCTCATTATTCCCTTATATCTAGTATACGTCAAAAACCTCTGATGAGGTTATATGGACAGTTCCGATTTCCACGACCCCAAAATCATGGTTTACACGGTCTGACTTCAGATTTAAAATTTGAAATAACCCAATTTAAATTGTAAATGCCCTTACTTGGTGTAACTCTTCCATCATTCATATACAAGTATTGGCGCCAAAAAAGATTTCCTCTAAAGACAGACAAAAAAAAGAAAAATAAATAATTTCATAAAAGAATAGCTAGACAGGATAAAGAGTATGCCAGATTTGAGAGCTCTAGTTTTGTATCCATGATAGTATCTAGTCAGCTAGTTGGCAAGTAATCTGGGTATCCTTTTTAAAAGTCAAATCTGACAGTCCCACGATGATTTAAATATAAATGGAAACGCGTCACTGAAAGAAAATGAGTTTTAATTGTGAAACTGGGTGTTTAATCCACAATCCTTTTATCTATATCAATACTTTTAGCGAACTATTTGCCAGGGACTTTTTTTCGATACCAAAAGTTAATGAAGCTATAGGGAAAGCATGTGGAGGTGTAGAGGACATGGAAATTTCTAACGAAATCGTTGAATACATTTTGACTAAGCGTGTATTTGGAGCTACTGGTCCCGAATTACAGGTGAAATCATCCATACTAATAATGTATTATTTATATTATTTATATATATATATATATATATATATTATCAACAAATTTTATTGCTTAATTTGTTTGAACATACCTATAATAATAGCATTGATTTTGCAGCGAGTATTTGCATACGTGGAAAAGTCTTTTTTGGTAACAAATGTGATGAGATTAATAGATGCTGGTATATTGGTAAGAGTCGGCATATGCAGCTTGAGATTCGTTCATTACACTCATCGCAGTATGTGGCTGGTTGACGCTCACCAAATATCAGCAGAAGAGCTAAAAGACGAAGATGAGGAGTATGTGAGAGCAATCGCCAAACGGTTGGAGTAAGTGTCTACTCGTGAATATTTGCTGTCAAAGGAATCATTTTTAAAAAGTGCTATCCAACAAAAAATATGAATTGAAATAAGGAAAATAGGAAAAGTTTCAGCTAGACGGCTATCTAAAGCCAATAACTCTTCCAATAACTAATTATAACCTTCATAAAATAATTATATAAATTCGCAGTCCTAAGACCGCTGTATACGACACACTCATCCATGAAGTAGAACGAGGTCTCGTCCTCGTCCAGATTAGGTCTGACCAGTCCTATGAGTGTCATGTGCCTGTTTAATCTGGAGTGACCTGTGAAGATCCCTACTAATAAGTGGAGTGAATTTCTCCTCCGGTTCATTAGCCCTAGCTCCCTACATTTGTTGGGGCCTGCTATGAACCTCTTGTACTGTCCGCAGTCATCTCTCTGCAACCATGCTTTCGCAAGTTCGTTATACGCCCAAGCAGTACTGACCTGGCCTCTGCTAATACTCAGCAAGGCTTCGGGGCCAATGCATGTGCCCCTTACTCCAATCCTCGCCAAGCAGTCTCCTTTTACGTTACCTAGAACCCCACTGTGACCAGGGACCTACATGAAGGTCACGTTCTTAGATTGGGCTAAGTGTTGGAGGGCGCCACTGCTGCATTTCTGGACCAGTGGTGATCTGATCCCAGGAGATGCTACCACTCTCAAAGCTGCCTGACTATCGGAGCTTATATAGATGTCCTGCTCCGTGCACTGTTATACTTCTGCTGAATATACCACCATTAGAATAGCAAATATCTCCGCCTGAAAAACTGACGTGTGGGTTCCCAGCGCTTCGCTTGCCTTCGCGCCTATACCTTCCAGACACATTCCCGCACCACTGGATCCCATCTCTTTTGAACGAAATCCGTCGGTATAGCATACCATGCTGTGGGGCGGAAATCTTATCTTTTCTCCCGGCCACTTATCCCTAGAGGGAAGAGCTAGTGAGAATCTCCTATCGAACCACATTTTATCGTTGGCCCTCGCTACCTCCGCCACCTCCTCAATCCCGGTGTAGCCCACCAACGGAGCTGACGCTGTTCATGAAACCCCGTCCCGCATTCTCAGGCAGGCCGCCATGGCGCCTCGCTTGATCCAGACGTTCAGAGGCGGCAAGCCTAAGATAACGTCCAGGGATACTGACGGCGTGGTTCTCATTGCTCCCGTAATCCCCAGCGCTACAAGTTACTATAACTCAACAAAACACATTTTGTATTTTGTTTCCGAAATCTTTTCTAGTAATGCATTGTTGAATCAATTTTTGTGTGTTATTTCCAGAGGATGTCCAACAAAATCGGTAAGAGTTGTTCCTTGGGCAAAAATAGATGGTCAATTGGATGAACAGATGTTTAATGAGTGGTTATGCAGAGTACTTTCACACATTGTAAATAATCCTAAGATAACATTTTGGAATGTATGTGCAAAATTTCGGTTCCTGAAGCCAGTTGAAATCTTTTATCTTCTCGAGGTAGGTATTTTCTCGGTTTTAACATATTTCATTCATTCATAAATTGATGTTTTGTAGTGGTAGTGTAATTTCAACTGACGTGAAAGATGTATGAGAATTTATTACAATTTGAAAGTATGCGCAAGATATGTTTTAGACGTCACTTCAATTTTATTGATAATTTCAGTTTATGATTTTATTATTTGTTTAGCTGTGCAGTTTGTCATTTAAATGCCAGAATCATTATCAGGTCATGAACATAAGTGACACTGTACTTCACCATCTCAATATCACAAAAATATTTTCCAGTTACAATCGTATAGGAAGTATACAGTCATCCTAAACACACCCTCTTCTTTTCAGGTTCTGCAGGAGATAGGCTGTGTAAAATTATACACTTATGGTAGACCAGACTATGATGTATTTTCTGAGTGGACGATACCTTATGAAGGTAACAATATACATATGCCAAATACAGTTACATGTTTTAATAAATTGCATTTCAGAATATACCACTATTTTGGACGATTTCGAGGATGTTTGTGTACAACCTACCAATGTATCCATGCTTGCACTCGGTTCATTCTATCACTCTCTTACTACTCCTAGTGGCCAGACCTGTTGAATGTATTTGTTGTCATAATAATAAAAGTAGTATTAAGTCCACATATTCACCGTCGATTCCCTATTTCCAAAGTATCCTAATGTGCCTATTTCGAAAACAACCAAGGCGACTTCTGAGCTCCAATTGTTTGGTTTATGGTATCGAAACCAACAATGGGCATATACACTGAAACAAGCAGACGCATTGCGGTCACGGCAACAAGAAATGATCACGTAATCTATGTATATCATGTCAATTCTTTCAATACAAAACAGTGGCGACAAAGTTATCAGACTACCCAAAAATCCGGACGCATGGCAGTGCGTGCCTACGCACTTTTCAAAGTGCACCAGAATGATTAGCGCTGTCTTTCACCTAAAGTCATCAGTGATTCTTACAAAAAATGCCTCCCACTCCAGAGCATAGCAAAATGATGGTCTTAATTATAAATTATATTTATTACCGAAAGATACTAAGGTAAATACCATACTACCGTTCAAGCAAACGGTTACAATTTCAGCCATCAACCCAAATCCAATCGTGAACGGCGCTGTTTCGCGTTGTTTGGTCTCATCATAGTGGAATGTAAGCTTCAGATTAACAAATAATATCACATGACGGATAGTACCTATTCGTTGACGTTGTTGTTCAGTGTAGTTTGGTTTAATAGCAATTCGGCAAATATTACAAAACAGACGTGCAATGTTTACAGAAAACACTAGCTGGTCCAATCAAGACAGACCAAGCATAATGCTATGTCAGCCCAAGGAGTATAAAAAGTTGTGAAAAGGACTTGTTCCTCAGTGCATCTGAAGACAATTCAGGGCTGGGCCTAGGATTGTTTTGTGCAAGGTCATGACTAATGAGTGTTTAATAGCCAAGTTAGAGGAAATACATCGGAAAATGTGTGTGACCTCTTCTGTCTTGAAATACTGATCACAAACTGCCAACACTACCTCGGAAATTTTGAAAAGCAAACATATGATTTCACTATAGGCACCACGTTGTGCCCTGTTCCGTTTTTTTTATAGTTAGCCTAATTCCACAACGCTCTAAAAGAACGATTTTCGGAAGAGGCTGGTTAAAAAGTTGTAAGCTCAACCTGGTGAGGATGCGTACGTTGGACGGCTCTTGGTGTTATTATGCGAGACAGCTCGGTTGATCACCTGTGATGATAGTATATCTAGAATATAGAAAGCGCATCCACCCTCCTTCAAGGGATTTGTAAATTGTTTTGAATACATGACGTTGTCTACAAACGTAAAATAATTCAGTATTTTTGTTCAATTTGCAATGTAAATACTTGTCAGCTGTTAATAGCATATTGATTTAATTGCTCCTGTAGATAAACTGAGAAGCGCAAACATAGTAGGGTGCAAATCTATTTCAAGATAATGATATCATCGTAACGCTCGATCATTACTTCCAAAATTTCCATTATTAATTTGATCGGCACTCTATGGATTTTAGATTGCGGCAATTTACGAGTACATCAGATTTATAAGTATATCGAGTGCTGAGATTTGCACATACTGAGGCATTTTATAGAATTTGAAAATATCAAATACAATATAAATTATATAAACAAGTTTGAAAGTCATATCTACTAGCGTCCTACATTTGAAACACACGACTAACTAAGGTGAAATGTTTATGTATTTCTGCATAATTTCCTAAATAATGCCAATTTCGGAAAATTAGTACCTGGGTTTTTTAGACATTGAAAATTTGACCTTTTTTGTGCGATCTTATATTACATTTTTGGAATTTATCTTTTTGGCCATAAAAAAGCAAAACTGATAATAAAACTTACACCCTGTATCTTAAAAACGAAGCATTTCAGACGACACGTTTGTATTAACTTTTTAACGTACTTGCAGAATCATCCTGTGAAATATCGGACACTTTTTCAGAATCACCCTGTATGGGATATACAGTATATACAGGACATAAAGTATAGCTTCACTAAGGTATACCCATCAGCAGGGTATTTTAGACCGTCTTGAAAATACATTCGACATTTATTACTTACTTAATCTATGTGACAAAAAACTACGTAATGAAATGGAACTTGTTGTACAACTGTAGTATAATTAATGAATGCATTTTACTTTGTCTAATAAATTAGTACTGAAACATATCCTGTTTGTTTGTCTCTATAGCTTATTGTGCTTCAACTGTCCAGTTATTAAAACTACATACAGGTTGGTAAATGATAAATGGGACAATACTTTAATAAAAGATGCTGAGGCAGCTGCTCCTGAAGTCTTTTGAAAGTGTAAAATAATTAATTTTTAGTTAGTCAAAGTGCTGTAGGTGTAGGGTAAACTAAACGGTAATAGTTTTTTGGCAGTATATGTGGTTATTCTAAAAATCCCAGTTGTTTGGTGAATCAATTGATTCATTATAGTATGATACTTTTTCTTTGAATGACTATAAGCAGAGTGATTACTGCTAACGGATACATCCACTTGAGATAAATCTTGACACCTCAAAAGTGATATAAAAGAATCGCTTTCTATATATTTTTAAGTGTGCAATATATTCAAGGTAAGATTGTTTTTTTTATCACTATGGCAAAACAAAAAGTTTCAAAGGCAGATTAATGTATATCCTTAGAATATAGAGTGTGACATATTAAAGGGTTAAGATATTTCACAGCATTTTGGTACCGATTGAGTTTCTACTCGGACCTGTCCGAGAAACAAAATAAAAAGACATAAAAAACCAAACTCAAACAAGCCTTCAGACCTTTTGAAACATTTATGTTTCACTTGTACACCGTTGCGAAGTACCGACTGTTCAATTATGAAGTTACTCTACCTGTACATCATGATTGCTGACATACCAAGGACTAAAACGAAACTACTATAGTGTAGGTTTGATATATAAATGCCTAGAACGATATTGCGTGTCCAGAAATCACTTTTGGGAAAATACGCTCGCTCCGATGTTCTATTTACTTCGATTATTCTGAATATTATGTCAAATGGCTCATAAATTACTGTTACAGAAAAATGAAGTTCCTGACAATAATTGCTGCTCTGATTTGGGTTGTCCATGGGCTGTCAGACGAGGATGAATGGAAACAATTCAAAGTAAGTTCAAATATGTTCCGTAGGTTTTATCAAGGAGAATGTACGCACTCGAACTTCAACCTCTCCACTCCAGTGAATACTGAAACTTGTTACAAATGATGTCCTAAGCTGCATTTTTTGATCCGATCCTCTGTTTTGAATGAATTTCAGTTTATCAGCGTGTGGACAACACTCAAAACAATCCTCGACTTCTTTCATTCTTTTTACACAAGCCACTATGCGATAGTTGCCGCTGTGTATGTCCCAGGCTAATTAATTAGTGTTGTTTTGTATAATACATTTAATCTGATGAGGCTTATTATGAATCAAGCATAAAATCGACATTTAAGTATGTAATGAAGACATACACGTAAAACTTAAATGCACATATCATGTGTTCCTATATATTCATTTTTTAGCTGTAAACCGATTAAGTAAACAAAATATCTATGTGGCAATATGTAGCATCTTCTGAAAATGTACTTACGATACGGCAATCATAGCGAGACAAAAACTTCTTACTGAAAAATCATTATGTTAGTCTTCGGCCAGGCAGAAGTATTGTTATTGAAACATCCATATTGTCTATAAATGTCGAACAACAGTTCATAGTTATTTCTTTTTATATAGGTCCAGCATGGAAAAACATACAGGAGCCTTCTAGATGAAAAACGGCGTTTTGAAGTCTTCAAATCAAACCGTCGCATGATTGAAAATCATAACCAGCAGTACCGAAATGGTGAACAAGACTTCGAAATGCGAATCAACCAGTTTGGTGATTTGACGCATGAAGAGTTCAAGCAAATGCTCACTTTGCAGAACCAGCATATGCCACAACGCAGCAACTCTGTTTCGATACTTGAAGATGACAAGGATCTTCCAGAGGAAGTGGACTGGAGAAAGAAGGGCGCTGTGACGAATATAAAGGACCAAGGATCATGTGGGTCATGCTGGGCATTCAGTGCTGTAAGTTCAGTAGTACATAATTAACTGGAAACAAACTCCTGTAGAATAATTGTACACTACAGTTATTTTTCATGGGACTGTAATAACCACACTCCAGCAATGACGTTTCAGGATGAATGTAAATTGATGGATTGAAGAAGTTTCCCACTTTCCTCTGAAGATATGTTCGAGTGGTAAAATTCGTTTCGGTGACATATAACCATTGCCATACACTCGTGCTTCATACAGTTTTTGCAGCACAGGGTGCCGATAATTTTTGTGATAGTAACACTATTATAACAATAGAAATTTGAAAGGACTTTTGAATTTTGATCAGTAAAAAAAAAAGTATGTTCACCTCATACAAAAAGCTTTCTTTCTGCTATAGCGAGGATTTCTGTATTTTGTTCACAAATAGCTATTATAACCATTGAGTAATATGCATTTAATTAACGCAGGTAGGAGCCATTGAGGGTCAAATTTATTTGAAAAATAAGACTTTAGAATCGTTAAGTGCCCAGAATGTGTTAGACTGCGCTGGCAAGGAATACGGAAATGATGGTTGCAATGGTGGGTGGATGGACAACGCCTTCAAGTACGTCAAAGAGCACGGAGTATTAACAGAAGATGCGTACCCCTACTATGGAAGGGAGCGCACATGCTCTAAGCAAGGCGGTGTGAACATCTCTGGTTACCAAGATATTCCAAAGGAGGATGAGAAGACTCTGATGAAAGCTCTTGGTAAGATGCATATTATTATATTTAAGGGATATTGTGATCACAAACATGTGATGAATGTGGTTAATAGGATTTTTAGATTTTTGAAAATCCCTGTTGAAGACTTTTCTCTATCTGTCGGTCAGAATTGGTTAGCTGGTATTTAGGTTTGTGTTTAGTTATTGAATTGTTCTTAGTATTTTGCAACAAACGTAAAAACTAATTCAGCATTAAACATAATCAGAATTTTAAATAACAATATTCTCAAGGTTTGTCTGTTTATTTACTAGTCGTATGTTCACTATGCGATCAGCGATCGCTTATTTAAATTTGATTAATACCTGAAGGAAGCTGTTGAAAAGACACTTCGAAATGCTGTTTAACTTGTGAATATATACCGGGTTATTCACGTTATCCGACACGAAGCATTATGGCCAAAGTATCTAATTAAAAAAAAAAAAAAAAATTCGGATGGATAGAGACCCATTAAGGCTACATTTTAAAAATATTTTTATGTTATACAGGGTGTCCCCAAAACACCAAACATAAGACTTCACTTGGAAACGCGAAGAGTTAGCTATAGGAACGTATCATAATATTCGATAGACAATTAAATTTTAAATCTGTTGTTGACCTAAAATACAGGACATCCCACTTGTATTAAACAAGTTATTACCGTTTAAAGATAGTGATTATTTAACCATAATTTTAGACACTCTGTATAAGTTAGTAAAAATTTCACAAGTGCGAAATGAAACTTAATCAATTGGTAGAATTGAGCATTAATTTGTTAAAAAAAAAGACAACACTACCTGAGAAATTATGCATTGAAATGGATGCGAATCGAAAAAAAAATCGGAACGCGTTACTAAAAGAAAGAGTTTTATTTGTGAAACTGTGTGATAATTACACAACTTTATATCTACATGATGGAAGAGTTTCACCAAGTAAGAGCATCTACAATCTACATGATAAAAAGAGTTTTATTTGTAAAACTTTTTCGCACACAAACTTTTATCTGAATGATGAAAGACTTACACCAATTAACAGCATCTACAATCTACATGACAAAACATTCAAATTGCAGCGACCATAGGACCTGTGTCAGTCGCCATCGACGCAACGTACCTACAATTCTACTTTGGTGGAGTGATAACTAATAAAAGCGGCTGTAGAAATAATACAACATCGCTCAATCACGCAGTCTTAGTGGTTGGATACGGCTCTGGAATACACGTCAAGGACTACTGGATAATCAAGAATAGCTGGGGCTGGCTCTGGGGTGAAAAGGGATACTTCCGAGTGCAAAAAGATGACAAGAATACATGCGGGATTGCATCCGCCGCATCGTATCCAATATTGACGAACTAAATTATTTGTAATTTAATGTCATTCATAGAGATATATTTGAGGAAGATGCATTTTGCAATTTTATGGAGTAGGATGAGCTACAATATGTGAATTCGGGGTAACATACTAGTATACCCTGATCAAAAATAAGCTCCATCTCTGTATTGATTATTTTTTATACTACACATCTAGTTTAGTTGAAGACAGTGAGGGTGCCCGGAGATGAGAGGCTCTATCAAAATTTTCACCCTCTTGAGTTTTTGAAGGTCTTTCGTGTGATTTTCTGTTTTTATCCTCAGGTTTTTGAGATGGGTCCGGATTCTAGATTTTTTCCTGGGCTCGTTTTTTCCAACGAGCCTGCTCATGCGTATTCACTACCACAATCGAGTCATTTATAGCAACTACCTTAAATTAATTTAAACCATAAGACCAAAACTCTACCTCAACAAATTATGCCGGATGAATTTTTTGTTTAATTACATTTTAGTTGATTGGGGTAAACGTCCGTAGTTTCATCCTTGATGGTTGAGTTACATCAATGACGTTTTGCGGTAAATGAGGTAGATATCAAATTGAATTTCCAATTGAGACTTGTTATATCTTGTTTGCATAACTAAATTTCAAGAATGAACAACTAAAACCAGAGCCGGTATGCTGTCTTCCACAGTCAAATGAGGACTACTATGCTCTTGGCAGTCTCTCCGCAGTCAACATTCTGCTGTGCAACGCTCATTGTTGTGTCTAGAAGTTCCCGGTTTTAAATAGCCGTACTTGAATTTGCTTTAGTTTCGAATAAAGACACATGCATATGTTCATGAGATCCCAAAAAAGTTTTTACTTTATTATCATTTTTGTAACAAATATATCCAATAATTCATTTATACGTAGCATTAACATTTTCTATGATATCTATGCAGTAGCTGACGCCATCTATTGTCATAGACAGACACTTCGGACAGTCGAAAGCTTCATATATACCAAAGACCGTAAGTGATAGGATTTAAGTTGCAGCTACAGCTCAAATATATACGACGAAGTTTCGCCAGTACACTAGCCGGATTCAATGTTGTAGGCGGTGAAATATAGGCAGGTCATGAACTAACAAATCGCCCTTAAGGGGATGCCTATTCACAATTTGTTCATTACACCCTCAAAGTAACGATTATGGCTTCGTTAGGCTACGCGTCTAGGTCTGAACTTGACTGCATTGTCGCTTTAGCTTGTAGCATAGATTTCAATGTTATATTTTGAACTGCCATGGTCTATAGAATTTTAGAAGAGAACTTTAAAATAGATGTATCTTCCGCGCAACGACCATCCATGTTTTGATCGTCGTTGCTTCGGCGGCTATTTCCCCAGCTTTCGCTAAAATATCCAATGTGTTGACAAGCCGTGACCTGTAGGGTACAGATATAAGTTATGATCGGTCGGCATACTGGTTCAATATTCCCAGTAGGATTACTATTACTACAGACGTTACTGTTCTTAGCGAATAAAGCGGTCGTCTTGGAGTCACGTCAATGTATTTTGGTATTCTATCAAAACGCGCCTAGTCTAAGGGAATATAAATTTACCACCTAAAGAGCAATGAAAGCTATTTTACTTTTTCGGAAGTTCTTCCTACACCACCCCCCTCCTAATCAGGGCATGAGAGAAGTAATCAGAGAATTTTGCACAAATCATAACGTCATTTCATATTTTTGCTTTGGTTACTCCCCGGCTATGTGGGCCTCTATAAGACACTTAACTGCAATTGACAAGAAAATAAAAGTCAATAAGAAAATGAAAGCAAAATTAAATATGAATATTATGTAGCGCAATGATAAAGAGCGGTAAATGATAATTAAAACTATTAAATTATATAAAATGAAACAATAGAAAGTTGTAAGGATAATTTACTCTCATAGGTTTTTATCGCCTGAAGTTTTATACGAATATGTTCGAAAAAACAAGCATTACCTTTTTACGCCTATCATTCATGCGATGGGATAGGAAGAAAGGGTGGCGATACCACAAGTATTTTTGTCGTCTTTTTTGAGTCTAAAGTATCCATCCTCTCCCCAACCAGTGCCCCAGGAGTTTTTAACCAGCCAATATGGGATTCCTTTCTCTTCTCCGTATCCAACTACCAAGACGCCATGGTTTAAAAGTAATCTTCCACTCCCACATCCAATGGATCTGTCTATAATACCATGGCTATAACTCTGGATATAGGCGGCGTCCATAGCACAAGAAATTGGACCAATTTGAGCTGAAAAATATGTATGAAATGATATATTATGGTTTTGTGGAATGGTGTAACGGAAGATTTGTCCTGTCATTTCTTTAAAATTTATTGAGAGTTCAGTATTCTTTTTTCAAGTTAACGGATGGTAATCTGTCGGTTTTTAATCTTAACCATGATTTAAAAAGATAATTTTGAGATCAACTTTACATTTAAAGTTGCTCATGTTCGACCAAAGAGATGAAAAGTAGATAGAATTATGTTTACCTCTGACCTTGAGCACTTTAAATTAACCTAAGTTCATCTAAACGCCTAAGAGACAAACAAATAATAACTTGAGAAAATTCAGTCGCATAGAAAAATTTCCAATTATAGTGTTGTATGACTTATTATTAGCTATCTAACCGTGGTAGATTTGGCGAAATACATTTAATAACTTTTAGTTGATCTTGATTGTATAAAAATGTCTAAAATTTGAATGCAAGATGACCATCAGATAAGTAGATATATTCACAAATTCGTTAGATGTAGTTAGGTAGTATTTTTTCTTTAGCGTGCAGTCTTATAACTTTTCGAACACCTTATATGTAAATACAATGCTGACATAAAAAATTAATTATTGAAAGCATTCTGATATATACCCACCAACTACTTTGGCGAGAGCCCTTTCATCCTCGTTGGGAACATTCACGTATTGTTGAATTTTAAAACCGTCATGCTTTTGTCGGCAGAAATCAGAAATTCCTTTGTAGGGATATTCCTGTTCGGTGAGAATACCCTTATTTTTAACATAGTTAAAAGCATTACTCATTAGCCCTCCAGCACAACCCATGTTTCCATATGTGCCATCAGCGCAATCCACCAAATCCTGTGTGCTTAAATCCTCTAGAGTACCATTCTTATGGAAACGTTGTGCTTCTAAAGCACCTACCTACAGAAAGTGCAAAAAAATGATAGAACTCAGGGGCAAATGAATTTGGGGGTTATGACCCCTAAGCTCTGAGGATGAACATATAGATAAGGTGATCTGACCGTGACAGAATGTAAAAATTATTGATTGACTATAACAATATAATGTAAAATGTTGAAAATTAGACAATGTAAATAGTAGCTCTTTTTCCTAATTGCTGTTTGTTCATGATTGTGTTTCGACTGGCAATTGACTATTGACTATAACAATATAATGTAAAATGTAGAAAATTAGACAATGTAAATAGTAGCTCTTTTGCCTAATTTCTGTTTGTTCATGATTGTGTTTCGACTGGCAATTGACTTGTCTGATGTAATTATTATTGTTATGTATTCGTTCCATATCACTGAACTTTTCATGATATTTTTTTAATTAATTTCAATCTCCCATATAAGTGCAAGTAACGTACCTTGCCTGTTATCTCTTTCTACTCTAAATCAATCAAATTATCATATCGTCCTGCAAAGTTGACTTACCGCACTAAACGCCCAACAAGAACCACACGTTCCTTGATCTTTCACTTTAGTGACAGCTCCTTTTTGTTTCCAGTCAATTGCCGATGGGAGATCAAATGTGATATTTTTATTATTTACCAAACTATCATTCTGACCAGGTTCAAATAATATCTGAGTATCGATATCACCAAACGAGCTTCTTAAAAAATCTCTAAATTCTTCCAGTGTCATGTCTGTAAACTTAGTGACTTTCATAGCATATGAGGTTTTTCCCTTTTCATATTTTGAGTTATGTTCTTGGATCTTCTGTAAGTTCTCTTTAAATATACTAAATCTTCTTCTGTTTTCAATAGCCCTGGTGTATGCTTTGCCGTACTTAGACTGGAATAATGGTAATATTATAACTATAATGATATACAAATTAAAAAACTTAATAATTGGATAGAATCAGTTCAAATAGCTCTAGCCATTCATAAAATTTAGACATGAAAATTTAGTTTCCAATTATCTAATATTGAGAATTTTAGTAATTTATCTTTTACGCCGATTTTTATCTAAGGAATATTCCGAAAATCAGGGCAAAAAGGTATAAAATGCATGGATTCCGACACGAGATGTTAACTGCGAATCTCTTTGCTTATATCACACATTTGTAGCGTAAGTTCATCCAGTATTTTGGAAAAGTTTACAAAATTGTCTTGATATTATCAAAGCGTTCGCACAGATGAAAGAAAAGTAATTCGATTTATCGGTGAATCTTCTCTCATATGCCACCTTCCTGATTGACTAGCGTTCAGTTACCTGGTATTTTTCTCTCGACATGTCAACCGGAATCTGTCCTTCTGAGCTTTCGCAATAATTCTGCAGCCCGCTGGACCACCGACTATGAACATACGAGTATAGGACAGACTCTTCAGACTGCTGCTCTCAATTCAATCGTTCGGTATCAAGAACTGGCCAATATGACTCTTTTTTTGTGAACGTTGATGAGTTCTAAATTGGTATAAGCAAAGTCTCTATAACTTCCTGATAGCCTAGTCATGCTGACTAGTTATTCAAATTTCAACCTCCATGGCTGCTTGTGTATACAAAAAATAATTCGTACCAAAAATGTCCAAATAATAAATATAAATATATAAGAAAAGAGGCAATTCATTTTCAAATGGTTCCCAATAACTAATTATCTCCGTTTCAATCGATATGCTTAATTTTGTTATGTGCATTTTTTTTAGCATTGAGCTATAAGCGACTGCCTAACATGAATTTGTTCAAGAACATAAATATAAACAAAATCATAAAACACAGTATGAGGTGGAATATGTTACCTTAAATTGCTCCCAGTGTTCTATATCTGTGAGAGATGTAACTCCAGCAATAAACAACAAGAAAATAAATTGTCTCATTTTGGAGATGATATCCTGTATATTCAAAAATTTTGAGTGTAGGTCATTAGATTTAGAAACCTGGTATTATTTGATACCTTCCATCATCTGGCGCTCTGTTATATAGTGAATTATGCCAGGGATAGACGTAAATACAGAGACAGTGGCGGATATATATATTATAATTCGATACCCTATTTCGCAATCATGTTAATTACATTGATTCTATCAATAGAATTGCAAGTTGTGCTCTATCGCCTTTATTACACTAGCTTTTCCTGTTACTAGCATGATTATGAACTAGGAGATCGTTGTGTCAATTTCTAGATTACTTTTATATTTCACGATTTAGTGAAGGTTACACGGGAAATAATTTTGGATATACTTCTGAGCTAAAAGAAGCTCGTATACTAATTATAATGTGTGATAAGGTCTTGAAAATATTCACACCAATATAAACATAGCTTACACAAAATAATGCACATTTAGTAAACGTTGTTAAATATGTTTTTAAGCACTTACAGTTAAAAAAATACAAACAGTATCTTTATTAAACTTTCTGTTAACAATACGGTAATGATTTCAATGAATCATCAATTATATCGTCGTATGAAAACTTGTTCAATAATTCTGATTCTATACACAAAAGAGCTAAAGCTTTTAGCTTTTCTTGACTTAAAGTAGATCGTAGATAGTTTTTTACCCGCTTTAAGCAAGAAAAGCTTCTCTAACCCGAACAATTTGTTGCTGGTGTGCACAGAACCATGCGAAGTGCTATATCTAAGTTTGTATAAATGTTTCGCAGGAACGAAAATAGACTTTTTAATGATCCAGAATCTGGTTTTATCGAAATTCTTCCAGCTACGAAAAGCTCACGGAGTGATTCGTAAAGATCGGCAACGATGAGCAAATCTACAGTGGAAGCCTGAATTTGAACGTACACTTTGTTTATTTTTTCCAAAAAATCATTCCACACAGCAACCATTACCGCCGTTTCCAGATTTTTCAAATTCAAAAGTATCGCTTCTTGTCGCGCTACAGGCTTTTCGGGCATTGATTCCAAAGTCTTAAGAGTTTCCTGCCAAGTATCTCTCAAACTTTCACACGCGTCTTCTCTAGCTGCCCAACGTGTCATATTCACTCTTTTCAGGGTATTTCCTTTCTCGATTTCACTCATTAATTTTTGCCAGTATGGCGTCGAGCTTACTAAAAAAACGCAAATTTCCTGTAGCATCATGAAAAACTGACAAGCTTCTGTACATGATTTAGCAGCCGCAGTTGCCACTAAACTCAATGAATGAGCAGGACAAGGCAGCGAAGGGTGCTTGATTTCGAATTTTTGCTTGTAAGCCATTGTACATGCCAGGCATGTTCGCGGCATTATCATATGACTGTCCACGACAGTTTTCAATATTTATGCCCAGTTTCTAGTGCCTAAATTATGGCCGAAACCATTTCTTCAGCTTTATGTTCAACTGACGGCAGAAACTTAAAAAATCTTTCACACTGTTCACCTGATTCCAAAACGTATCTAATATATACGTTTATCTACATACGCAATATCCGGTGTTGAATCGATGATTAGGGAAACATATTTTGCCCTCCTCATCTTGTCCTCAATTTGTTTTAAGGTTATGATTCATCAAGAGGATGAACTCATCACAAACGGTGATAAGTAACTTGTACTCCCTGATCCTTGATTCCCAAATCGTTCAACATAACTGGCTAAAAAGGATCGAATTCCGCCCTTTGACTTCCCGTCAGCTGATTTTACCAAATCATTACTAGTAATTGATAATGCCATCAATTAGAAATCCTTTAAAATTAAATACCACACCATTAAAGCAAGTGCAGTTTTGTTTATGGACTGATCTTTCCTCAAAACTCAACGTGCCCACGTCCGTTGGTTCCAGCAAACTGTCCAATGTCTAATGAAACAATAAATACCTACTATAAATCAAAGTTTCACTTAGATTAAAATTAACTAAATTTGTGATTTTTCATCTTCATATTTTAAAGTGATATTGTGATATTTGTTTAGTTCTATCGTTAAGAATTCTCCGTCGTCAAAGTTTAAATATTTCTATGTGTTCAGAACATTATTCCTCAATACTATTATTTATTCAGTTACTACAATCTATTTTGATTTATTAATGGTTCATGATATAAACCATAGATATTCAACAATTGTCTGACTTTAGGAAGCAACTTATATTTCATAAAATGATAATTACAATACGCATACAATGTTATTCAAAATTATTGAAAGAAACTAAATATGTTTTTCACTGAACTTGAATTTATTTTTTCAAATGCCGCGCAACACTTAAAACTTTGAGTAAAGAAAAATTTGTTTAATGATTCATGTAATACAAATGCTTCAGCATGTCGATTTTTTGTAACGCGTAGCGATCAGTTTTACTCTCAACTACACGCGTCAAAAGAAGTGTTATTTCAAAATTGATAAAAAATATTGAATTTAAATTTTAATAATGGAATGCTACTGGAATATTTTGAAAATTCAATATCACAAAACAAAGCGTTTAGGAATTTTTTGTATTCAGACGTTAGAAACGTGAAGTATACTATAAAGTACTAGAATATTGAAATTATTGTTAACCTTATCGAGACTTATTTTCTGTATGTTTATAATAATAATTTTTTTATTTCAGTGAGACAAAAAAAATTAGGCCAAATTTGCCGCCCTTCTCAGCCTGCAGGTAAATCCGCCACTGTACAGAGATAAACAAATTATTATATTCTTTGTATGCGAAAAAAACTCCTCAATGACTTTAGATTCTAATCATGAACTGAATAAAAAATATTATTGATATATAGATATGGATACGACCTCAGATGTACGAAATAAGCAAATATTTCCAGCACCAATCATTGAGATTGCCCGTGCTACAAGTATATCAAAAAAAGTATCCGTTCACAATTGCATGAGTCCTCTTAACCTATAGAAATCCCCACATCGGCTGCATATTGTTTGCAGACGACTTGTATCATCAGTCAAGATGCTGATTTGTCGCAATATTCTCAAGGACTAATCTTTTTAGTGCGTACGTAAATTTCAGAACTCTTAACTCCCTTTTATCGAATCCCAGTTTTGGGCATAATCGCATAATCAACACAATTTTTGTTGCTATGTGAATATTAATTTTCATATTACTCCAAACGTAATTGAAGTTTTACAAGTGGTTTGTGATGTTATCAATGAGTTGCGTGAACAAATTTTGCGTAAACCGCTCTCATTTGATCCTTATCTTGAATATTCATTTTTCGCACCTTCAAACCAAAGGCTTTCAAAATGTATACGCCCTGGAAAATTAGCGCATTTTTGCTATTTTGGATAGAGATAGACAACGTCTCATTGATATTAAATTTTATTTATCTCCAATGGTAAAAACAGACTTCCAATAAGAAGTCCTGTTCCCCCAAAGTCTTATTCACATCTTAATCGCTTTCCATATTTTTTGCGCTGCTATAGACTATTTTTAAGTTGGAATCGACCCCTGTGGATTCACGTTTGAAGTATTAGCATCGACTTCTGAGGTAGGTATCAGATTACACCATGAATTGTCAGAATAAGCCCTAAAGGCGATATATAGGACTCTTTGGGCATGATTATTCTAGACGTATATATATATATATATATATATATATATATATATATATATATATATATATATATATATATATATATATATATATATATATATATATATATGGATTGGCAATAAAAATGGAGATAAAAAGTTGTGTGATTATCTCACAGTTTAACTAATAAAACTCTTTCTCTCAGTGACGCGTTTAGATTTTTATTAAAATCATTGTCGGACTGTCAGATTTGACTGCTAACAATGCTACCCAGATTACTTGCCAACTAACTAGTCGTATCATGGATTCAAAACTAGAGCTCTCAAATCTAGCATCTATCTATCATGTCTAGCTATTTTTCTATAGTATTAAATTATTTTTTTATTTGTGTCTTAGGGGAAATATTTTTTTGCGACTGCATTCACACTAGTGTTAAGGAAAACCCCTACAAAACCTTAACCATCGCCGTCAAAATGTCCTTAAGATATTCCATGTGATAAACTATTTTATTTCTTGAGATATTTCTCGTTCTAAGATATTTTATTCCTTGAGCTACTTCATTCTTCTTAATACATTCTATAACTTGAGATATTTCAGGAGTAAGTTAACCTAGAATACAAATAGATGGAAACTATAGTAGTGTATCGATAAAAATTGAGTTTAAAAGATCAGTCTGTACATTTACTACATTGAAGTCAGGGTTTCGGAGATATTTCTGTATCTCTAATGTTTCCATGAAGTTTAAATCATCTATTTTATTATACAACAAATGAAAAAATAATTTAATAGAAGAATAGCTAGACAAAATAGATAATATGCTAGATTTGAGAGCTCTAGTTTTGTATCCGCTATAGGACTAGTTAGTTAGTTGGCAAGTGATCTGTGTAGCCTTGTTATCAGTCAAATCTGACAGTCCGACGATGATTTTAATAAAAATTGAAACGCGTCACTGAAAGAAAGAGTTTTATTTGTGAAACTGCGTGATAATTACACAACTTTTTATTTACATGATGAAAGAGTTTCACCAAGTAAGAGCATCTACAAGAGTAAAAATGGACATAAAAAACATTGAGTCAAGTAAATCGACTCAGTACTTCTTACACATCTATATTCTTAGGGCTACAGTATTAATTATCCATTATAATGCAGATACTTCAGCTATTTTATTGAGCTTCACTTCATCTCAATACGTGGAAGACAGAGTGAAACATTCGACATGTTATTGTTGTTTGTCGTAGATGCTTTGTATATCATCTTATGGTAAAGTTCAATATAACACTGTTTAGAGTTCAGCCAGCTCTTAAGAACATAATTTGATGTAAAGCATTATTATATCATATCTATCCCCAAATTTCATCAAAATCTGTCGAGCTGTTCATTGAGTTTACGCGGTGACAAATGCGGCGACCGGCATGAGAACCGATAAGCAGTCACTTCAGAAAACACTTAACACAATTTTTGAGCACGTTTTAAGTGACCCGCTACTTAGAATACATTCAAATGGCTTTTGGTGGATTTCAAAAATATATGAGTACTCGGAAAATATGTTTTTACTACGCACTAAAATGATCACAACTTTTGGAACATATGAACATGAGTTTTTAACACTATCCGAAAGTTAACAACTACGCCCAAGAATTATTGGAAAATAGAGAAACATAAAAAACGGAGTTTGGAGAAGAAAGAAAGCTGAAGAATCTAATACATGCTTCGGATCATGTTACTCCCCAAATTTTATCAAATTGGTGCGGTGGCAGCTGAAAAAACGAGAACAAACCGAGAGACCGATAGGCGTACAGACCGACAGATGGGCCGACGTAAGTCTTTGACAGGATTTTTCGTCATTCCAACATCAGGAAAAATTCAAAATACGTATTATCAGAAATTAGATAATTTCCATGATCATAATGCTTCTCTCGCTTATGCGTGGGAAGTTAAAGCATCCATGTTTGTTTTGGTCTCTGAAGAAAATAACCAAAATTGTCAATTCCGTCGGCATATTTGTATAAAATTCCTATACTATCGGAAAAATATGTTCAACATTTATCTTAAATTACTAGCAAACATTTTTTTAATATAATTCGCTGCTCCTCAAATAGTGTGCTATTAAATAACAATGTAACTGTCTTTCCAAAGCGTGAAAATCTGAAAAAATTATTAAGATCAATGGCACTCAAAGATATACCTACGTATCTTAGCACTTGAAATAGAAAGATACCAATCGCATACCTTGACTCTTTTTTAGTTTTTTAGTTCAGCTGAAAGCTTTAATGTTCGAAGGCTAAAGAATATAATATTGTTCAAATACAAAAATATTATTACGCATCGCCTTTATATGAGACAAATAATATATTTTTCTCAACATCAAACCAAAAGGTAGTTTCGCAGATGAAAAGGAGGTCGAGAGAAATGCTTTGATGGAGCAGGACCACAAAAGTCATAACAAGTGATATCAGAATATTTTTTATTTTTTTTAATAAAAACTCACTATATACTCGATGGAATGGTAAACTAAAATTTTTTTGCAGTCTCATTTTCTTTTAGTTTCCTTTTTGTAAAGGGTTAACGGTACATACAGATTGGCAGATTTCCATAAATAAAAATAATTTTTAACAATATAATAATAACTGGGCTTTATTAAAACCGTTGAACCTACATGTTATACCTGTATATAGGAACATATGAGTTAGAACATCAGTGGCGAAGTTCAGCAAATTGCTACTCTTACAGTTAACTATGGATGCTTTAGATAGATCATATGTTAAATAAACTAAATTAACCAATTCAATTACCTGTATTGTGCAATGAGGGAAAGCAAATCATGGGCTATAGCAAGCTAAACATAGAATCTTTCTAATACTGATTAGGAAAATAAGAAAGAAAAAATTGGCTCCAGTGGGGATCGAACCCACAACCTTCATCATTCTAGGCAGACTCCTTACCATTCGCCATGATGAACCTGTCAGACAGAATGGCAAATACGCTATGGAAGCAAGGGGGTCAAAAACTCAGTTTTAATCTTACTGTGAAGATGCTAACATAGTTAGCGAAACACGTGTCGGGTTTAATAAAAATAGTTTAGTGAGTGGTAAAATTGTGTATTGTTTGTGGCTGCGGCGCCAAAAGACCCAGTATCACATATAGTCAAGTATATTGTTTCTGTTTTTTCTACGCTGTAATTATAAAGTTTTCCGATTGGAAATATGATTATTCGATTCACTGAAATCAGAGTTTTATCGCTCGTGGATACTCAAGTTGAATGTATTTGTTTTTATGCAGTATTTTTTGAATATGTTTATTAATATTTACAAGTATGTATATGACGCGATTGCTCAGAACTTCGTGATGGATGTTATTTGTCATGAACAAAAATAGTAAATTTGCGTGTTGATATATACTTAGTTTAAATCCAATTTAGTATAGTGCCTTACAATTCAACAAGAATTTGAGTAAGATAAATGTAATGCAAATATACTAACAGGATTAGTGAAAAATTACCACCTAAATCTATGCGTTTGAAGTAAAATCATAAAGCGTATGTGAATTATTCGAAAACATTTTAGGGTGTCATTCCGTCAAAATCCTACTAACCACACATTTTAAAATGTAGAATCGTCAGACAACTAGCCTGACAAGAAAATCACATGCTGATCAGACTACAGTTATGTTATCAGCTATATATAATACTCTACAAGGCAATATATAATACTCTACAAGGCATACAGGCAGGTATCCAGGATTAATATTCATAACACTAAGATCTATGTCCCAGTGAATCGAAAGTACCGCTAAGGAGTTTAATTTATACATTTTATTTCGAAGGAAAATCCTCTCCCTTCATAGTCGAAAACGACCTCTCAACTGTAGCAATGGTCACTGGTAGAGTGGATAAAATGGTCAGTAGATGATGGATGATTGGGAAAAAGTTTTTGTCACATATTTCTTGGACTCTGAGCGTTCTGAGGTTCCAGAGCCGGTCTTAGGATTTGCGTGGCTGTGTGCAAAAATAAATGCGGAGCCAAGAAAAATAACTTTTATTTACTCATTATAAATATACACATGTACCATTTAATAAAAAATAACTATGAAAATAAAATGACAGAAAATTCAAAATTAACGAAACGACGAGTATGTTAAGAGAGACAAAAAAAGCAAATCTTCATATTTTAATATAATTTAATGTTGCGTGCTTTTTCATAGCCAAATCGTCTATAAATTGTGGAAAATTTATCCCATTACAAATGCTTTTTTCAATTGAAATTACCGATAGCCCAACTAGTCTCTGTTGCGATATAGTCAAGCGTAGGTAATTTTTAATTAGTTCTAATTTGAATGAACGTATTTCAGCTTCTGCGTCGGCATGCGTCTGTAAGATAATATCAAAAGACGCAGCATGAATGCAATAAGCTTTTTGCCTTTGTGAGAGGTTACATATTTATAAAAAAATAGCACCCTTATACGTGTATTCTAAAATTTCCATTGTAAATATTCTTAATAACCATACTTATCTAATGAAAAAATATAACTAAATATACATTTTTTTCAGATACTCTGACGCATTGGATTATCTGATCCACTTACATTGGTGGCTTATCTCTAAGAAGACCTATTCAGTATAAATGGAGCAATTTTTTAATGTGAGTATGCAATTTATGTTAGTAGGATAACTAGAGAGGTAAGTTCAAAATGCAACGATCCATACGATCTGTTGATAAAATTATTTTAAATGTATCGAACTGTTTCAGGAAACATGAAGGTTTTAGCTCTAGTGGCCGTACTTATAGTCGCCGCCTATGGTCAATCTGATCAAAAGGAATGGCAAGAATTCAAGGTAAGTGACAAAAACTTAAATTGTTGACAATGATATTTAGCACCGTTCAGACAATGGTCAACTACCGGAATGTGTCACTCTAATCGATATTAAGTTTTCTAAGGTATCCGAAACTTCAGTCGCTGATGATTAGGAATCTGCTGGTGATTTGTCTATGTTCAAAATTTTATATCCGACAAATTCATCGGATTTGAACACAATGTACCATATAGAGTGTAGGTGAAATTATTTCATTTTAGTTATATGATATCTATAACATTAATATTTATTGACATTCTTTGAAAGGCAAAAACAGCTTATTATTTTGAAAATCATTGAGTGTCGTGAAGTTCACCGCATCAACAACTGTTTAAATTATTGGTCTTGAAAATATTAAGAGCAGAGGTACTTCATCTTGTTTGCTTCACTAGTGCTGGTCATAATTTTACAGTATGCCCTTATTTATCACTTTAGATTCAGCATGGCAGAACTTACAGGAGTCTTTTGGAAGAAAAGAGGCGTTTCGAAATCTTCAAATCAAACCGCCGTACAATCGAAGAACACAACAAGCGATACAACAGCGGTGAAGAAACATTCGAAATGAGAATCAACCAGTTTGGTGACATGACCCAGGAAGAGTTTCGACAGATGCTGACACTACAAAAAGAGCAAATGCCACCACGTAGCGGTAACTTGGTGTCACTGGATGACATAGAAGACATACCAAAAGCTGTAGATTGGAGGGAAAAGGGTGCTGTAACCAAAGTGAAAAACCAAGGAAATTGTGGGTCGTGCTGGGCCTTCAGCGCTGTAAGTCTTGTTGTATTGGTGGAGTGTTTAAATTTTGTCATATTTCACCTTAAGGAGAAGTCATAAATGTCATAGTTTCCTATTACAAAAAATTCAGCAGGTATACATTTTTAAGTTATAAATTTAAGTGGCACATCACGTCGCAATAATAATGATCATTCCTAAAGACTAAGTTCTGGGAAAATATTTTAAGACTAAAAATAATGTGGAAATTGAAAAACACACAAAAAGCTGATGATTATCTGTGACCAGGGACCCACATGAACGCGTTTTCCACAATAAAAAGCGTACCTCAAAAATGATTTGTCCCTTAGAGTTTATGGCAAATTATCCTAGCAAAAATTCATTACCGAGTTCTTTGAATCTAAAAGTGGAGAGGAGATAAATATTAATGTATATGAAAAATCTCAAATGAATTTGTCATCATCTACACCATTGGGTCTCCATTTTCTGGCATACTATTTCGATTTCCTACAACATCGTTGTTTTAGATACAAATATTCCCATGTAATCGTGGAAATTAATGCTTTCCGAAAGGATTTGGTGACAATGAGGTTCATCAAAAATGGCTCATTAAAATCAACAAATTTTTTTGTCGTGAAACTACAAAATTGAAGCTATTAAATTGTCTTCATTTTTGCTTCCAGGTAGGTTCGATTGAAGGGCAAGTGTTTTTGAAAAATAGCTCTTTGGTATCTCTGAGTGCTCAGAACCTAGTAGACTGTGCTGGTGGAGAGTATGGCAATAATGGATGTGGAGGTGGATTGATGGATTACGCATTCAACTACACGAAACAACATGGAGTACTTCCAGAAGAGGAATATCCCTACTGGGGTTTTACTAGAAAATGCAAGAAGCAAGGTGGTGTTAAGATCTCAGGATACACAGACGTACCTAAGGGAGATGAGAAAGCATTAGCTAAGGCTGTCGGTGAGTTTATATTTTTCTAATAATTGATAATGATCTGGGAGGACTGCGAACTAACTTGAAAAGTTTAATATACAGAATAACTATATTTCCCAAAAGTTTTATTTCGGAATTCCATTGTCTATACATTTTTTTTTTAGTACCACAACGTTTCGATTGATGTACTATCTTCAAACGTCTTTAGGTGAACTGGCGAAGATGTTCCTTTCATGGCTACTTATATACTCCGTGTGGTGACGTGTCGTTGTGTGTGGTCTATTCTGATTGGTTGAGTGGTGTTCCGGTCTGCTGACGTGGCTGTTCGTCGCTCATTGTTTGTTGTCTGGTCCAGTCGTAGTCTATTGATCTTCTTCATGAGTGGCTGCCATATTGGATTAATCCAGATTTTCCTATCTCTGCTCACTGGGTGTTGAGACAATGTTCTTTGATTCATATAAGACTACTATACACCATCTTGAAGGAGTACAAGGAATACCTAACAGATAGTGAACGGACAAGTCTAACAGCAAACCACCACACCTCTACGGTCTACCGAAGATACACAAGGACAAAAAATGTTATAGACAATGGAAGGCCGAAATCAAACTTTTGAAAAATCCACCTTGTCTACAAGTTTCAAGCAACAAATAAATAGATTTCGTCTATCTAAAAACAATAATATATATGGATCATCATAAGGTGGAGGGTATAAGATAATTTTAAGAGAATGAGCTAGTAGCAAAGAGTAAATAGAATCTAGTTCGTTCTCTCCAAATGCCAACCGTTGAAAATCATGACACAGGTTATAAAAAAATGGATTATCTAAAATATGCGAAATTCCGAAATTGGACCATCAAAACTTAATTCATCATTAAAACTATAGTTCAAGATAAGATTTCAGCACAATTCTTAATTCTAGTCTATAATTTCTAGCTACAATTGGACCAATCTCAGTTGCTATGGACGCGTCTCACATGATGTTCTACTTCGGTGGTGTAGTGTCCAAGAGTTGCGGTTGCAGAAGCTCAGAAAATGATTTGAACCATGGGGTTTTGCTGGTGGGATACGCGGAGGATTACTGGATCGTGAAGAACAGTTGGGCAGCTTCGTGGGGAGAGCATGGCTACTTCAAGCTCAAGAAGGATGATGGAAATACTTGTGGTGTTGCTACTTGGGCATCCTACCCAACTTTGTAAAATGATTGAATTTATAATAATAATTCACTTTTTTAAATAATCAGTATCCAAATCAACGGCGTAATTATTCTCGCAATTGGTGGAGAACTGACAAAATTGATCCTTGGAAAAGTATTTGATCCATGTTCTTATGTAGCTAAAAATTGTGAAAAACGGAATGGCGAATAAAAAATTGTGTCATTTAGGATAAATGTAAAACTCATGCAATAGTATCAGCTAGGATTTCCATCAGATTTTATAACTGTTCATGGTCAAATAACCGACCACAATACCATCGCAACCCTCTGCAGAATGCTATCACCAGACTAATAACATACTGAAAGCATTGAGTAATTTATTACTTAGAGAGAGTTTTTAATCAATGCTAACACACGCAGAGTGCTACTACAAATCACAGAGTGGGAGGATCTGAGGAACTATTTCCAGTCCTTTCCCAATACTTGAGTCATCTTCATGTCATGTGGAAGGTAAAATCATCAAAAAAATCGAATTGAATATTTATCAGAAAAACGATTAGAATTGTCTATGCGATGGGACGTTTTAAATACTTTGTTCTGTTTACTCTGCCTTCGGTTTGGTGGTGAACCGTCTTGTTTAAACAACAGAATATAGTGATAAAATTAATAAACATGAAATTCGAAGGACATTTTAAAATACAATAGTTTCTTTTTATACCTACTAAGTACTTGAACCACCGCGGGCTGCCACTGGAAATACAAATTATGTATACAAATTTAATTCAAGAATTGAAGAACAGCTGATTCATGCTCTACTTAACCGAGTACCGATACAGATCATTCAAATAAAAAAGCATTAAATACAATCTAAGCTATATTTAAAATTTTGTGTTGAAGAATTTACTTAAAAGTATATGCGGATGTATCAATTAGCTGGAGAATAAAAAATATTATTTTAAAACTTTCGAGAAGGTGGATACCATTGTTTTGGTTTGTACATTGATAGGTATATCACTGAAACCGTGATAGAGTGTGCAATATCTATGGATAATCCTGATGAAGTAAAGAGTAATGACAGAAATGGCATTTAGTACAATGGTTATTTCGGCATCTGTTTCAATCCTCAATGACTATGTTCATCCAAGAAATCGATAATTGAATTCATGTTTCTATTTTTTGTTTGTTTTAGCATTGAGTAATACATTGAGTCCTTAATCAATGGTTTTAGTTAAGAATATCTCGTTAGTGGAAATAAAACACAAAATATTCATTAAACTAATTTACTGATATCTCACAAATATACTCACTAGTGTTTTTTCTGATGCTTACAAATATAAAATCATCATCACATATGTGTTTAGTCAAAAAATAATACAATAGGTTATGGTTATACAACAATGAAGGAATTCACAATTCTTGAAAAATAGTTATCACAACATTTTTACAATCACATTGTCCTAAACTTAGGCCGAGTTAAAATACTGGCAGTTACATCAAATTGGATAAATTGAAAAATGACTGATTTTAATTCCAGATTAGAAGAAAATGGAATAAAATTCATTGTTCAGACCAAACATTAAAAAAATTATAACACCATTTTTTTTTCGCTGAATGTGAAAAAATATTAGGAAATAAAGTTTTTGATGGTGTTATCACCGACAGGTTAAATTTTATTAACAATAAAATTTTGATAATTCCGAGTTAATTCGATGGTGTATGGATAGATCAGCGCAATCACTGATCTCATTCCACATAAAATATGCTTGGAAATCCAATTTGAAAAATTAAAACATCCACTTTTTTTATCGGTAGGTACATGCCTAATTCATCTAGACTGCACTAAAACAATGTAAAATATTTAAAATAGCTCCTACAAACTGGGTGAAAAATACTTCAGTTCCATTCCTCTCCCACTTTGACAAAATTGTGTGCCAGTAGTTCTCTGGCAGTAGCTCTCTCTTTAGGATCATGCTTGAAACACATGTCAAGGAAGTCCAATCCTTCATCTATCATCTCATCTGGTGGGTCAGGACTTTGCCCCATTCCCACCTTGAACATTATTTGGTAATTCGAGTCATACTGAGCCCAAGGTCGCTGAAAAAAAAAACATATTCAGAAGTAATTCACTTCTTGTTAATAAAAAAACTAACTAAGGTTTCAGGTGGATTTTACTTTTTCAATGGAGGAGAAAATTTGGGACAGTTGGACAGACATTAAATGAGAGTAACTAAGTTTTATAAAAGCCTTTCAAGGAACAAAAAATAAAGTGTTTTCACAGGTATCTACTATACCGATTTTCCGAACAGGGCTCAGTTTATATGTTTATGCCATTTTGAACTGAAAATATGCATCAGAACTTTTCATAGTGTCAAATTGTGGCTGGAATACAGCTCTAAGGAGCAACTGGTTTGACCAACCTATTTTTTCTAAAACCGATGCAGTTCAGAATAGAGTAATTCGACCTAACAGTGACACTGCCTCTTTTCTATCGGAGAGTAGTCGGTGATCTGACACATTTTTACCGATTTCTTTAAACTTCTGTTTATAAATCAGTTCAATAAAACATACATTAATAATCGATCTCTGAATTTTATCAGGGGCCATGTACATATTAGCATGCAGGCTGGAAAATATGTACAAAATATATTTTCAGTCACGTTCTCAATGTTACTGAATACGTTCATGGAATATTTAAAAAATATAGATTCAAAATCCAAATAAACGATTTGAAGTTAAAGCTTTTAAGAAACGTTTAGATGCAACAGGAATACTAGTATACCGTTTAAAAAACAAAAAATCAAAACTAAATATTACCATTCCTGAAGCCATTTCTACAACAACGCATCCTATGGACCAAACGTCAGCTGCTCGTCCGTGCCCTTCCGACATATTTTTTGTAAACACTTCCGGAGCCATATAAGCTGCAATCATAAATAAGAAATATAAAAAAACCTTCCGTGTTTTAATATCCACTATCTGATTTGATATAAATTTTTGTATATTTGTAGTTTTATCTAACTATGCAAATATTTGAGTATTCTCAATAACCTGCAGTAACCTAATTTTATTTCATGTCCTTCGATATAATAGCACGTACTGGTTACAGTTTGTCGGCGTTACTGAACAAAAATGTGATAATTCAACGTAGAAGAGACAGACTAGTTCCACTTCACTAAATTTTAAATCTGCTAATTCGGCATAACATTTTACCATAAAGTTGCTTTTTATACATGTCGTTTCGATGTATTCAAAACCATCTCTAATCAGACATGTTTTATCTGTCTGTATGATCAGGAATTCATTCTTGGGCAAAGTGAGAGATACAAAGGTGTAAAGTAAAGGAAGGGGAGGAAGTGACAGGAATGACACATCTCACTTCACACAAGATATAGTTACCTCCATAATCTAGATATGTAAATCCGTAATTGTGATCAATAACTGACCTTGAGTTCCAACAAATCCCTGTAGCTCTCCTGGCATAGTGGTAGTTGACTTAATTTTCGCTGCACATCCAAAATCGCCAATTTTAAGGCAATTTCCCTCATTCGTTAAAAATATGTTTGCAGTCTTGATATCCCTAAAATCCGTCGAAGTGAATAATATTTCACTAAATAAGAGAAGAATATAAATACCTATGAACTATTCCATGGTCGTGCAAACACACCACTCCACACAGTAACTGAAACGTGTATCTCCTAACCAACAATTCAGGTAAGCCTTTTTCCGTAGATGCTATTAGATTTTCTAGTGTTCCTTCTGAACAGTATTCCATGAATAATAGCATTTCATCCTGCGGAGTGGAAAATATCTAGTTATAGTGAAAAAAAACTATATAATAAATAGCTTCCAAAATCAACAATATTGTATTCTATTATTTGAAAACGTTTTATCAGATGTAAATTGTAAATAGATTATAGAACAATAAACAAACGCGCAAATATTGATTGCAATAAATAGTTAATTTTTTATATATCATTTCAATGTTTTGTATTGAGAAAGAATTTGCCATGATTTTTTGGTTCCTAAGACATCATACAAAAGGGGATCTATTGATTCATCTACGTTGGAAATAGGGACAGAACAGTGAAGCAACAGCAAATAATTGACGTTTTTTGAAATACGGAAACAATTTGGCAAACTTATGAGCAAGATAGTAGAGAATGTAACTAGATCAGAAAGCCCTTCCTCACCTTATGCACTTCGACACCATAATATCTGACTAAGTTCTTATGCACAATTCCTTCTAATATCTTCATCTCATCAGCTATCCGTTTAACTGTAGTGCTGTCATTGTGAGCTAGTGGAATCTCTTTAACAGCCATCATCTCACCTGTATTATTGTTCACCGCAGTGTAAACCTGAAGATAGTGAAACTAGATAATTGCTCCCCCATGCAGTAAAATCAGGAAGCTGCATTATTCACAAAATCCAGATTTGCCCTGATCGAGAAATGCGATGCTGCTACGAGAACTTTAAGGTGTAATAATTATGTTATGATAGCAGAAAACTCTGTTGGCATGGCTCATCGTGAAGAGAATCACAATAAATTTCGTAAAATACCATTAACATGGTTACAAGTTATATCTTACCTTACCGAACCTACCCTGCCCAATTTTAATGCCTCTCTGCCAAGAAAATGTCACTGACCGCCTGCACAGAACGTTTTTATTCATAGTTCTATCTTGAAGAACTTTTCCTATCAGATTCTGTTTTCTCAGCTTATTGTCTAATTCTTGATCCAGCATCTCTACAGCTTCTGCCCAATGCTCAGACCGGGTTTGGGGTGGGAATTTTATTCTGACAGTACTAATATTTGGAGAATCTGCTCGTCTAGAACAATAGGAATGAGGGACTTGTAAATATAAGAAAGAATACGAGCACAATGCATGTCTTACTAGTTATTATAAGAGTATCTGTTACCTTTCCCATATGTCTTGCAAACCAGAACTATCCAGAGATAGGTATTCACAGATATATAAGAAATAGAATTAAAAAAATATTTTTCACGACCCATTAGGACATAACTTAATAACAGTAATATTAAAATTATACTTTTTCAAAACGTAAATTCTTACCTAAAACTTAAACTTTCCAAAGAATCAGCACCAGGAGAATGTTGTTCTATGCTAATCTTCCTATTAGCACCTGATCTGTAATATGAAAATCTCTACTTTACTCGAATGACTAATATTTCAAAAAAATTCACCTTTGACTTTTATAAGTGGGTCTAGGACTAGGTGAAGACCCTCTTGATCTCGATCTGATTTGCTCGATGCCTGACCGAGGAGATCCAGAATAAAATCCACTATCTGGAGTTGATGGAGCTGTAGTGCCTAAAATCGATACACCAAATCAAAATTTGTATTAGTTTTTTGAATACTCTGCATTTATTTGAAAGAGGAATTAAATCAGAGCTGCACTTAAAAATACATTACTATAATTGAACTGGAATGGCACTACTCTCAAAATGCTCGAACAAGCAAGGTTATGAATTATTAAATTAGACAGGTATAGCATTTTCCTTTATACGAATGCTTCACAAATTAATGTCTTACCAGAAATGAGTTAACAAACCTGAAAGTCCGGACCTTATCCAGCATCAAAACACTGTCATTAGACATCTAAAATCCATCGCCACTATCCTCATCACTGCATCGCCCAAGATTGTTTATTAATGGATGGTAACGATATGTGACAAATTATAGATAGAAATATTTACAAGCAATCTGCCTCGGTTTCTTAATATTGAGTGTTATATATATATCCTAAAATACAATTTCTCTTGAATGAAGTGATCACATTTATACGCAAAGAAATGTGGGGCTAATTTTCGTTTTAACCTGTCGCGTCAAAAATTCATAAACTTGCGAATCGTTTCTCTTATCACCAAAACAAAAACTCATTCTCAGCCTGATTGATTTTAAAATATATGTGGTCAGACGTTTAAAAAATAAACAACGGTTCTGGAAAGGTTTTGTTTTCAAGATAAGGTATATTGAAAATATATAAAAAACAGTCCCTTTTACATGGAGTTTATCAATTATAAAGAAAACTATGCAAAAACTGATCAATTCCAGATTTCCCTTAAAACACATAGATGCTTCCTAGGTGTTCTATGTGGTTGGGACCTTCGATTCAATAGCGTAACTCAAAGAAGCCAATGCGAAATATCTCGGCATACTCTGTTCAATCTAGCGCATCTCCCACTGCGTAAGATCCATCGTACCTCCGAATGAAGTAGGGTAACTAGCATATGTTAGTCCGTGAGTTATGATAATACTCCATTCGAAGCTGGATCTCACATGCGCCCGTATATGCCTTGGATCAAACCAATTTTCCCAGGATGCGATGTTTTGTGCGGGCTTCTTTGAGAATCAGATAGCAGAATGAAAATACTGAATGCTATGTTCCTAACACAGAATATACATAGATTGCGAAACATAAAAAGCTTTAATTCTTGCTTATCAGTTCGTGATATGACGTGGGAAAATTAGCAGTATCTAATTCTAACTAACAAACCTATGACGTGTGAAATGCACACATCCATATCTTTCTTGAGCTGTTCAAATTTCTCTTCAGTCAAATGCTTAGTGTTTGTTGGTTCACAGACTGTAAGAAGGAACTCCATCCCTTGATAAGCCCACCTTGGTCTCATACCTCTCCCTCTCTCGCACCGTTCAGTCACGAATTTCATCCACAAGGTGGCAAAATCAACCATGCTGTGTACCAAACGCCCTCTAAATGCAGAAGATGTGGTATCCGACATTTCTTTGTAAAACTGGAATTATTTGAGTTTTTTTATTAGCTATGGCGAGTGAACAAAAAAGCTGCATAATAATGGACAATAAATTGACTGATGAATCAGGTTATAGTGTTTTGTGCAATACAAATTGGTTATACAGTACTACATATTACCCAACAAATTCAAAAACATGTAGTAAAAAGCGCAGCTAGATAATTTAAACCAGTTACTAGAGTACTTCTTTATTTGTTGTTAAAAAAATGCCTCAACATCAAGGATATGTGTTGAAATGAAAAAATGGAAGAATAATATTAATCACTTCATATATACATTAGAATTGAATTATAAGCATCGAACGAAAAATTCAGGTATTCGAGCTACGAGGTAGAGAATATAGACCAGATATTTGAAAAACAAAAAAAGACATTATCAAGAGATGAAAAATATATCATTTAAACACCCACTACAACATGGAGAATGTGGGTGTCTATAACACTTAATCTGATTCATTTTCAAAATGTTTTCTATAACATATAATTCTATCAACATTTTTGAAATCTTCATTTATCTCGTACAATCACAGCAACAGCTGCAAATTACTACTAAAAATGTATAGTTCAAGGTTATGCAGAGCACGTTTCTATAATGGACTGTTCTTCACATCTGTGTACTTACATCAAATCCAAAACGATAAACCTGCATCAAAATTTCTCTGATTCTTGAATTAAGAGCTAATTTATCGATTTCATCTAGAGAATTTAGACTAGTATGTTCGAATAATCCTTGTACTTTAGCTATTGCATCCGGTATGATACACTTGAAAGCTATTATAGATTCCTAAAACAAAAATATACCTGACAAAACTATAACACTTAATTCAATTCAACTTAATTCAGCCACAAATTATTGATAAGGAAATAATCCGATTCACATATTTTGTTTGTATGTGATTTGATTCTAGCCACCTCTATGGTGCTTGAAACATTTACATAGACATATTTAGCTCTACAAATTACCAACGAATGGTAAAAGATGGCCAATAATGACAAAATAATTTTTCAGAAAATTCGTCTCAATAACAACAATTTCTGTGAGTAAAGTTGAAACATAAATACCTTCAAAAAGAGCATACATTGTGGAGGAATTCCCTCTTTTTTCAGATGCGTTTTAAAAAACGACATCGACTTGAGGCACAACTCTCTCTCCTCGCTAAACAACGCTTGCAAATGGCGACACACCGATAACATTCGCTGCTTGATCATGCCGTCATCACATATGTTCACCTCTTCTTCCAGTACTTCGTCGATTCTTTTCAACAGCCTTTGACCTATCCTCTGCAGAATCGTTCCGAGGATGAAGGAGAACTTACTACCTGACAATAACATAGAGTGGAAACCTTGAGTAAGCACAATGAAATCGTACTTTCTACGCAATGATATAAGCCCATCTTCGAATTTCTTGCACATCGAAATTCTGAGCACACTAACAAATGTATGAATATGAATATTTACTTTCATGCTCTGAACATATTTTGCATTCCTACATGTTTTTCTCAAAATAAAAAATGACAAAGTTTGACTATTCTTTTATTAAGTTCACAGATATTGAAATTGATTATAACTTTTCTTCCTCCAAGACAAGCAAACATATTTAGCTAAGATTAACAAGCACATAATATTACCAGAGTCTTAATCTATAATATCTGGACGCTTGTACGTTCTTTCAAGGATTATAAAATATCTAAAAAACCTCAAAAAATGTCTATCGCCATATTCCTATGCTTAGGCATGGAAATTGAAACTGAAAAAACACGGTTGCAACTATACTTACCAACTAGTTCTTTTCCATTAGGTATGATTGCGCACATCTCCAAACAAAAGTCATATTCTTTTTCGAGTAGATTTTTTTGGAATGTGTGATTGTAAAGTAGAACCCATTGTTCGAGATATTCCAAATAGTCGTTGAATATCCTCAGTATACAGTCATCGAAACTGGCAAGTTGTTCGGTGAAGCTGTCGACTGTTTTGTTCGTGCCGGAAATCGCAGATTCAATATACCTATCAAAATGAGATAAAAAATATCTAAAACTTGTGGAATGGTGAATATTTTGACTAGTTGTTATTGATTGTTTACAATTATCAATTGTTCATAATTGCCACTTGTATAAAATACCATACTTGATCGGTATTCAGTGGATACAAGGTTAACGATTTTTCCTGATTTTTTTTTTAAACTGAAGACCTTGAGCCACGATATATGATGAATAAGTATTCGTTCTATTTATGGTGGACATTATATTCTCTAAAATTCCAAGTTTCAAGAAACTCGCATTAGGAATACAGTTTTAGTTCTAACTAGTACACACTGTCATTCATACTGGTTGTACAATATTTTACAGTACAATGTACTGATCGACTTTTCAAGCGATTAACGTTTTTCTAAAAATGCCATATTTCGGTCCAATTTTGAGCTAATACATCTGATTACTTGTATATACACAAAAATTATCGTCAAGTAAATTAACACCACACTTCACATGTGATATTTTAATCGAATTTGGATATTTATATAATATTAAAATATTTTGATCTATGTAAGCATTAATATTTTTTGCATCAAAAAATAATAATCCTTCCAGTATTTCCAAAATTTGTATAATTCAATAAATTTTAAAAATATGCTTCAATTGGATGAATAGCCCAAAAAACCGCATAAAATGTTCAAAATACTGATTCAACCAATGAGCCCACCCCATTTTTAAAAAGGCTAAAATGCAAAACATTCAATCATGATCCTTCTTCAATAAAAATGCAGTAATCTGCAGTAGAAGTCCTTAAAACAAGTGAAACAAATGCTTGGTATTTTTCACATCTTCGCTTTTAGGCATGAGACCTGGCGGCAGACCATCACATGTGGTGTAGGGTCTGCGTCATAATTTATATTTTATTCACGACCCAAAGTGTAAACGTTCAGCATTGTACAAATTAAGTGGACGAGAGCTTTGAGACACATTAGAAATACACTGATTATGTATGTACTATGTTCGTCAGTCATAGGTATCGTGATTTTCTTACAACTGCATACAGCATGTATCTCATTTTTGGAGGCAAATGAGTGAACTGTCGCTTATGTTATGAAAAGTACGGAAAATTGGTGGTGTCTATGGTTTGCAGATGATTGAAAATTAACGTTTTTACTAACGCTATACCATGTTGAGGTATCCCCCCAATTCTACACCCCAAATTGTTGACCCCTCCAAAGTGTTTCTTTTTAATGATCAGTGCCTCAGAGAATAGATTTCGAAATAATTCTTGATTACAATGCTTCCCTACCCCTTGGCATGGGAAGTAAAACGTATTATTATCATTCTTTGGTTGACCACATTTCCGCAGTAATAGCCTGTAAATGTATTTTTAAGTGCATTACCATACTTTCAACCAGCTAGAAGAATCTATTTTGGATTGATTTTTCAACTGAATTCAGATCAACGGTAACAAATTAATAGACAACTAAGACAAGAGCCAGAAAACGATTAACAACGTTAAGGTACATAGCATCTTCAGGTGTCCCACAGGGATCTAATCTCGGCCCATTGTTATTCACACTGTTCATTAACGATTTAGATTATATAATGGCATCTAATAGATTGTTTTATGCCGATGACCTGAAGATATATTCTGTTATCTGTAGTCATACTGATTGCATTAAACTCCAGTCAACTCTAGATAATATCAGTTTATGGTGTGAATCCAACAAACTTCATTTGAATGTCGCTAAGTGTAAAATGATGACTTTTACTAGGAAAAAGACTATACTTTCTTTTGATTACCGTATTCAAGGTGCGCTACTATCTCGTCAGAATAGTGTTGTAGATTCAGGAGTTTTGTTTGACTCAGAAATTAATTTTATTGAACACAAAAATCAGAAAATCTCAGAAGCCTACAAGAGATATGGATTCATTGTCAGAAATTGTCAAAAGTTTGATAACATTTCAGCTTTAAAATGTTTGTTTTGTGCGTATATAAGATCAAAACTGGAATACTGTTGTATAATATGGAATCCATATTATAAGTATCACATTGATAGGTTGGAAAAAATTCAAAGGAAGTTTTTGAAATATTTGTCATTTAAAATGTATAAAGTGTATCCTGAACGAGGTATTGAATATCAGTTGTTGTTGAGTCGCTTTGATATGGATAAGCTGGAAACTAGAAGGAAAATATCATCTTTGACTTTTCCATATAAATTATGTCATAATTTCATTGATTGCCCGGAGTTGCTCAGTTTTATCAATTTCAATGTTCCTCAATTCAACTCACGTCACTTCGTGACCTTCTACTGTAGTTCTTCAAGAACTAATTTATTATTAAAGTCGCCAATTATGGTAATGTGTACTTTACTCAATAATATGTCAAACCACGTCGATTTATTCAAATGTAGACTAACGGAATTGAAATCAACTGCTAAATTGTTATTATAATCCCTTTATATTCCTCCTAGTTATATGTACTGCTTTAATGATTATATCAAATTGTATCTTTGTCCTCTAATCTCTGCTCAAGCTTTTGATTTATTTTATTTGATATTGTATATTGCTCTGTAAAGGGACTATGTCTGTTGGGCAATAAAGTGCATTATTATTATTATTAAGGTATCATCTATTAGAATTTTTCTGTTTCAAATCAGTTGTAATAATTTGAGTATATTCTCACCCGCACGTTCTTTGTCTTTCAGCAACGGCCAATTTGAGCCCTTCCTTTAACTCGCGCATCAACTGCCTACCACTTAGTGGCGACGGCTTCTCAGGTTTCTGTTCCAATCGCATTAGGAGATATTCGTGCAACATTGTCATCGGGACTGTCGACAAACAGACGAACATGGCGCGATAGGACGGAAGGCCTGCACATCGAGCCTCTGGACTCCACGATCCATACCGACTCAGCTCTTCTTCCTCCGTCTCCGGATTTGTCTGCAAAATTATGATAATGATAATATGCAGGTTGTTGCAAAAAAGAAATATCCGAAAAATAAAAAATATTAGATTACATAATTTCTCCTGATCAATCAGCGCGCTTGGCGAGAATGGCGATTAGTAAGGTAGCATAATCGAAAAACCTCCTACGTTTCGAAGAATTTGGTTACATAACCCCAGTTTGCAGTTACATTCAGTTACTTAGGGCATCTGTTCCTCCGCGATAAGAAAATGTTCATGGGATGTTATAATTTAGGCTAATTGTTAGTTCTTTCATCACCAATTGATTCTAACAAAAAGAAAAAATGTACAAAAAAATCATCCACAAAACTCAAGCGTGTATACTCCATCACTGCACTTTATTTCTTTAAAAAATCGCTCAATTTTAAGAATTGGAGCACAATTTAAAAAATAAAATTGCCACTTTTGGTTCGATTAACACATTCAGAGGTGTGATATAATTCTACAGATGCGTTATTTTTCCAGATAGCTGAAATGTTGTCGTAGTATAGTTCATTAATGAATCATAGGTATATGATTTAAGTTAATGGTTATTTGTCATTTTTTGTATTGTCAGATTGTAGGTTAGTCAATTATTGTATTTTCTAGATTGTTCTACTCTATTCTAGTCCAAGTTTTCTATAATATATTGATTTTCAATTATTTGCTACGGAAAAATGGGACCTCTGAGTCAGTGTCTTTGTTTTCTGTTGTGGAGAAGTTAAGGTTAAGTGATTTGTAATGAAATTATGAAAGTGTTTGATTCCTTTAAAGAGGTTTTATTGCCAATCAAAAATACTTACCTTCAAGAAAATACTATCATCTTTTGGTTTTTCGAGAGTCAATTGAGTCTTCACCAACACATTCTTGTGAAGTTTTCGCAAAAAGTTCAGACTTTTATCTAATGTTCTTGTCTTCAGAACATTTTCAATATACCTTCTGTAAGGAGATATCTTGGTTCCATCGTTTTTTGTCAATAAAGCTATAATTGGTGCCATGTTGACAATGTCAAAGTTTTTCTGATCATTGTATAATTCTCCGGTTGATGAATTTGAGCTATTATTACTATCAGATGGACTGGCTGGAAAATGAAAGTATATGCCGGGCGGTTCATTCAATTCGAGACAGCCGTATAGAGCGAAAATATGCTGTAACGTATTAGATATGCTTGTAGAGCAATCAATAAAGAAACTGTGCTGGCTGTATTGAAGTTGGCGGACTATATTTTGAACATTTGATATAATAAGTTTTAAGGTTTCCGTTATGATTATTACGTTATACATGCTTTCATGAGAGGAAAAGCGTTTCTGACAAACCATGTAAGTATTGGAAAATTTATAAAAAGAATAAATATTATATACTTTTCATCTACTGTGGCATTCGGATTTCAAAATTTTGTGATCAATATTTGATGTTTCCCTTAGAGTATGCTGCAATAAAAAATATATGTTCCCATTAAAAAACATGGTTGACCTTGAAAAATGGCTTGAAAATACTATCAATGTCGAAAATAAAAAGTTATCATTAACTCTCCCCCATTGCACTAAAGAACTTTCATCTGACCGTTTTCATCTAAGAACTCAGCGCTATATGGCCGTCTCAAGTTAAATGAACCACACAAAGATTACCTTTACTAAATCACAAGAAATATTTTTTAATTTTTCATATTCTTTACGTATATGGACTCAAATTTACACTCTAAGTAATAATGGATTAAGATGTGTCCAAAATCGTCTAAACATTTAGTAATAACATAAAAATCAAGTTTGTGATCTGGATAAGTGTGGAAAGATTACTATATATATAAAAGGTAGAACTTAGAACAGTGCAAATATTCTTGTAACAGCAAAACAGACGTAAACAAGTTAGATGAAATTCAAGCATAAGGATATTTATGAGTAGTAGAATAAAATTGAATAATATATTACACAAACAAAACTTTGATGGTACAGACACATATATTGAAATACGGACAGAACTATTTCAAGAAATAGCCCAAATGATAGTGGCTGTACCATTAGGCAACAGAATAGCCTGGAGAGAACTTACTCAATAATTATTTCTGAACTCAATTCTTGAAAAACTAGTGGTTGTACATAAATTCCATGTCATGCTTTTTGAGTATCTCACACATATTTCCACTACCTAAATTTACATATATTCAACAGATCATGACATTTATTATCGATTAATCCTCAAATTACAGGAGTAATATACACACTTCCACATAATTTTAACAAACCTTAAAGTATACATTGCTTTGGCAATAGAAGAATAGAATGAACTTACTTGAACCAGTTTCTTCACCAGGAACTAGCCACAATCCTTGTTTATCTTCTAATAGCAACATCAGTTTGCCTAAAATACTGAGCTTGAGCTTTTGATGCATTGTCATGTTGTACCATAAACACATTGCTTTCACTCTGCCAACAATTTCTGGACTACTATATAGAGGGTACAGTTCCGCAAAAGCTTTGCTGGAAGGAAACAAACTTTCGGCTTCTTCTAATCTCTTGAGAATTTGCTCTACTTCTTTTAAAGCTTCTGTTTGTGTTTCCAGGCAGTTAACGCAATGAATAGATAGGCACCCAGAGCAATCATCTTCTACACCACTATCACTGCTTTGAGCACAGTTCCTACCACAAAAATTTTGTCACTACCAAAGACAAATATTAAAAAAGACAGCAAGGTATGATGCCTGGTGGCAACAATTGTCCCAAGATTATTGCTACTTCATGTATTATTTCTATATTCGTCATGAAGCAATTATATTATTCTATAAATTGATGGTTGAATTGTTACTGGGAAAGTATTTCATAATAACGTTCAAGGTAGACTTCAATATGTTTGAATATATAGAAGAAATATTCTGGGAAAAAATATGCCGCGCCCTTTGAGGTATATTTATTATTATTTATAATTAGTCACATGTAATGAAGAATAAAGCATAGCACATAAAACAAATGATACCTTTTGGCATGTCTTTGAAATCGATAACCTTTTATGTCATTCAACAATGGCTCAACCATCTCACGAGAATTACAAAGATAGGTATCTTCTTCCATTGGACTCCTTTCAGCATGAAATGCTTGAAGTTCTAACCAAATTACATCTTTTAATTCTGTTTGCCACAAAGTTTCTTCTCTGCTCAACTAAAAAATATATAGTATAAATTCTTAGCAATCATCAGATGAATGTTAATCAGTTAATTTTGTTATGAGCCGTGAAATACAAAAATCAGCTTGTTTTTAATTAGTGAACTAAACTTTTGGGATTTTTTTCGTTTTGATATTTATCAATCAAAACAAGTTGGTAGTAATACTGACATAAATATAATACAAAACCGGCTCAATACATAGAAACTGGTTAATTAATTATAATTCAACATATATGGTGAAATGTGTCTGTCTAAATGGTCATTCATCATTGTTTCAGAAAGTATTTGGAATATATCATAGAAAAAATTAAATTACAGCTCTTCTCGGATTACGATCTGGAACATTTTTCTCTCCACTTCCCATTCTGACCAAAGTCTTCAGCATGTCATAAAATTCTACCCTAGATTGAGGGCATTCATCTGTTTTCAGCTCTTTTTCTGCTTCTTTTACCTTATGGTCATTTTTTTTCTGTTTGAAGCTTTTAGCGCATTGCACAGTTCTATTCATCAAGCTCATAAAACATTTACTACTCTCAACCTGAAATATATACAATTAATAACAATTGCTATATACATAGCAAAGGCATAGAAGATTATACGAGAAAATATTTCATAAGATTATCTTGCTGCCAGATTCTCAAATAAAGATAATGAAATATTCTAATATGCGATGACATCTATGCCACTGTTGACACAAACTAACTATCACAGAAGAAATCTTGATCTGCTGATCTGATTTATTTGGATGTTTATTTGAATTTTCATTCTAACCCAGGCCAGTAGAACCAGTTTTCTACATTTAGAATTCTCAATAATATGTTCACCATTAAGAAACGGCAACTGGAAATCAAATAACTTTTTGAAGATATTATATGGGTCAAATAATCATATGTAATGAATATGTGGACCATTCTCGTATGCCAACTACAGACATTTTGGACAAAAAATTATTTCATTTAATTAAAAAAAATATCATATATCCGAGGTTTTTACTGCAATATAATAAATATTGAAAGCAACTACTTGAAGTGCTTGAAAAAAGGCTTGTTTTGACACATCATGCTTTCAGTTTGATAAAGTCCTGAATCATTTACTCATAAAGATGGATGGATACATCCTTATACAGAAAGCCAACCACAAAATAAGTTTCCTAAGTTACATGGGGATAATTGTTTCAAACAGTTGGTATATACCTGATAACTGGGAGTTTTAACATATTCCAGTTTTTCACCATTACTCCTCATCTTCTCAGAAACTGCCTGTGCACTTGCAATATCGAGTTTGAGATCTCGTTCAGATCCCCGTAAAAGTTTCAGCTGACGTTTACTAGTTCGCTTTAGACCTAGATTACAAAAATATAAATTTAGGATATATTAAATGCATAATTTTATATGAACAATGTGTCCTTGATACTTAATTTATGATTATTTTGGTGATACGTATTTTTTGATGTTTCATGGACATTTCACAATATCATGTTTCATGAATACTCAAGTCACTATGACGCCATTTTCATCACATAATCGCAGTAACAGCTGCATTGATTGTGATGAAGTTTGGAGAGAGATATGATATTTGTCAATAGTAGATGATAATGCTACTTCAGTCCAGAAATCTAGTGCATTGGCGGCGGAGTAATGTGCTATTAAAACAAAAACAACTACTAATTATGTTTTTGTTTCACATCATTTTTGTACATTGTCCAATACATGTTTTCTGGTACTGCTACTAATGAACAATTCTTGATTATGCCATTCTACACATACAAAATATACACAAAGGAATTGAAACATTATTTTCATTCAGAATGAAGCACTTTTAAATATTTCTTCTGTTTTTGATTTTGTTATAAGTAGGCATTTTGTAAACTCATGGTCTCCAAGATCCCCGATCTTAATTAAATTACTGGGTATATGGTTATTTAACAAAATTGGTGCTCAGAAGAGAATTCATGATGCTTGAATAATTTAGGGACTATAAGAGGAGAAAATTGATTGTAAATATTGCAAATTGCAAAATGGACAGATGTAAACTTGCATACCATACACATTACACCAAAAATCTTTTAATTTGATTTTGGATCTACAATTGCCTATGGAGAGCTTTCAGTGTTGTAGCTAGGAATGGGCAACCAGGATGGGGTGCAAAATCATGGGCCTAAATAGCAGGAAATGCCTTGAGTAGGGAGATTTTTTGTTCTTCAGGTTTTTCAAGGAAGGGGTGGAAGGGGGTATGGAATGTCCAAATGGGTGCATATTATGTAATTTACCCTGTGTGTCATGGTACCTAACTACAATACTGATTGCTTTATCTAGCTTTGTAAAGTATATATGATGAGCACATATTTTGCATTTCCGTATTTAATACACTCACACCTTACATAACTTCTATACCTTGCTCATTATCTATTTCAGTATCACCATCATCTTCTTCACTTCTGGTCATTTTATAGACACTTGGAGTTTTTCTTCTATCCAATACTTTAGGCCTCACACTGGAATTACCAAAAATATTGAAATAATTCAACCATGTAGATTTATCCATATATGTGTTCAATTGGCAACTGAATAATTTAATTATATTTAATTATTTTAAGATTATATAATGTGATTCTTACCTGGTTTCTCTCTCCTTCTGCTTTCTTTCTCGGTTTTTCCTTAAAATTTTTGTTCTTGGTGGCGTTTTCCCATAAATGTCATAATCATTTAGTTCATCATCATCTAATGAACTATGATCATCCATAATTTGAATTAAAAAGCTCCACACTGAATACCAGAGGATAGACAAAAATTACAGGTATCAATTGACTATACACATAAGCATGTGATAATAGGACGATAATAAGGTAAATAAACGACAGAATTACATTAATTGCTAATTAATCTACTGATAATAATTCTTCCTGATAAACTATCAAGTATACATAACCTATAGGAGCTGTGCGATTTTTCAGTTGCGTACATTTTCATACTATTACCAGTTTTGAGTTTTATTTTCAAGACTGCACAAACAGAAGGTTTAAAATTCAACTGCGATCACATGGATTATGTTATGATTATGGACTTTAAAAATTATAAAAATGCCGTAACAGGAGATAAGTAAACAATCAAATGTCATTTCTCAGAAAATTCAAAAGATTAGATATTAGTAGAGATGTGCGGTATAGGGTATATCTTAGATTCAAAATAATTGCACGGGTATCTAAGAATCAACGACGTCCTCTAATTAATGCGCCGGACAGACCACAGGCCTGTAGACTGTAGAGTATGGAACACAGCATGTGTAGACTGTAGAACGCTGTCAAAGAACCTGTAACCGTTCTGTGGAAATACTGGAAAAGAGGTTAATCTATCTTATATTAAGATTTTCATGGTGATAAGATAACGTGTTAAGTGTTATCCACAGAACTGAGAACAGTATAAACAACAGTGTTTCACATCTAAAGAAAAATTAAATACAAAAGCCTACATGATTGTGCTATACATTGTTTAAAGTAGATAAATAGATATGCCCCAAACGTTCCAAAAACTATCAGGATTTTGTTCAGATTGTGGTTCAATTCTTCCTCCACTGAGAGAAAAAGGAGGTATCACATGTTATTCATGCTCTAGTGCGTATTCCGCTAATGATCCAGAAGGTAATATCATTATATTGAATAGTAGGTTTAGACACATTAGTTTTCTTTATTTTTGTATATTTGTTAGTTTTTTTTTAATTATCTTGAGGTTATCTCCTGTTAGGGTTTATGTTTAACATGTCTAAGATTCATATAGCTACTACTGACTGGTACTACACATACAGGTATTTAGTTACCTAGGTGCATAATTCATGTTTGGGATCATATATTAAATCTATTGTTGTTTATATTCTGTAAGAAATTGTGAAACAAACGTAATATATTTATTGGTATTGGTATGATAATTTCAACATAATCAAATTAATCATATACAAACTACATTAACTTTACAATTGAGTTTTAAATGAATACCTATAGTCAATTTGAAATTATTTTATTTGGATGCAATATATTTCCATGCAATATAAGATTTTAGAAGTTTGTCCTGAAAACTACTACAGTTAAGCTAGGTTCGAGCTAAAGTTTTGAATGGGTATAGCTGGAAATGTTGTCAATATTTTCTGTTATATAAATTATTTTCATTTTGAGAGTTTAATCACAGTGGTATTATGTTATCAATTTTCACTAAAATGAGATAAAGAATTGGCTGTGCTCAATGGGAGTTCATCTTAGTGCTTTTTGCTAACTAATTGATATTGACAACCTACCCCAAAAGCTTTTTTTCCATCAGTATAACAATTTAAAAACAGTTCAATACGTTTTTCACCAATTTCTGTTAAACACACCCATTTTTATGTCCTATTTTTGATAAATTGGTTTAAGTATGTGAGAAACGAGTGAGTCCCACTTGGATGTGAAATTACTGGCCCCTCAAAAAAATGTTCGATTTGTATCTGAATACAAATAAACAGAACACATATCACACACATCATGTGTATCTCTTGGAATTATGGATTTTTCATTATATAGTGAGTAGATTGTTTCTTGACCCTCTAGTAAAATTTTGTGATCTATCTCACCTAGGTCATTGAACTACTTTGCAATTATCATTAGAAAAACTGCTTGAAAAATCAAGATTAACAAATTTTTGTTGAATACTTTGTCTTATGTAACTTGACCTTTTCAGTTATTGGTCAATCTACAGTCAAATACACAATTAATTTTAACTCGAGGGACTCTAAAAAAAAGACTATGAAAGACACAAAAGATGATGCAGACACTGAAGAGGGACCTGTAGTTGAGCGAAAGTGTCCAAAATGTGGTAATGAGAAAATGTCTTATGCTACATTACAGTTGCGTTCTGCTGATGAAGGTCAAACTGTGTTTTATACATGTACTAAATGTAAATTCAAAGAAACAGAAAACTCATAATTGAATCATAATGTACACATATATTTGTATAAAATTTTGAAATATAAAAAATAAAATCATTACAAAAAAGAGGTGATGTAGGTTGATGCCATAGTTTCTATGCAATGGAGCTGTTCCTTACCTACCCTCAACTTCCCACCAATTTTTTGCGGCAATTCTTAAACTCCATAATTTTTTAGGAACTTTAGAAATGTCCATAAAAGAAATTCGGCTGTTTTTTCCATGATATCTCTATTGCCACTGCACCAATCTTGAAAAACTACAAGCCCTTGCCACAGTAGTAATCTAATGTCAAAATTAGAGGGACACCAGTGCAGTTATGCAGACTGCTAAAAATGAGCAACATGGTTTTTCCTGTCATGAAGCATTAAGGAAAGAATATCTTGAATTTGAAATGACTATACATCATTTGGTTAAGCCCAGAACTGTTATTTTTTATAGGTAACCTTAATCATTGTTTTATCTTATTTTCAACAGTTTTATTCATCATTTTTGAAAATTGGAAACTGTTGAATTCAAATACATTGTTCATTAAAATTATTAACCAAAATTCAAGGAAAAATTTAAATTTTTTATTATATATATGGCTTTCCACTACAACTTCTAGCTACGACAGTGCTTGAATACAGATAAAATAATTGTGTACTTGACTCACAAATAAATAAATAAAACTCTTTTTATTCCAGTGACGTGTTTCGATCCATATTTAAATCATTGTCAGACTGTCAGATATGACAGTTAACATATATTCACATATTTGTTGGTTTCTTCAAATATGGATTTTATTATAAGAGAGTATGAATGAAAGAATGGGTACTTATTTGAATCAGAAAGAAAAGCAATGTTCCAAGTGTTAATTTCTTTAAGGGAATAAGAGGGTACAAGAAAAGAATAGTGTTGAATGTTGTAAAGTTTATATTTTGCTTGGAAAGCATGTTGAACTACAGAGCACTAATGTTGTTGTGATTTCAGGAAAAAGTAAACATCAAAAAATTAAATATCAAATAATGTTTCAATTGTATGTCAGAATAATTAGAATAATTTTCAATTATATGCAGTTATCTCAACTCTCTAGTCAAACTTTACGACAAGATTGGTATCCTAATCTATTTACATATTTCGCTGAGAAAGCATATCTTCTACAATATAAAAAAATGATACTCTTCTAGTCTAACTCTATAACTGGAGCCTTGCAAAACCACTGTTTCTTCTTCTCATAATAGCTAATAACGACTTCTGGACACCTGGCATTAACCTGATTTGCTGGGATCAAGTCAGCCTCTTTACAGTCTTTCCACATCATTAGAAACATTAACTCTCCACTAGCATCTGTGGCTCCCACAATTTTTTCTGGCTCTAAACCTCTATCAAATCCTCTAGGCCTATTGTCTTCTGCTATATTTTTACGTTTTGATTTATCAGCATCATCTCCACCAGATGGTGCAGCTATCTCAAATTGAGCTTCAAATGCTGCTATGAGGTCTGGACAATCAAGATTTTCTTCGGGTTCCCAGGTGTTGTCTTCTCTGAAATATTTATGACGAGTTATTCCATCAAGTACACATTAAAAGGTGGTATGAATTACATTTCAGCAAAAACAGTTGCTAAGGTGACAAATACAGAATATTAAGTAATCCTCAAAGCATGTTTAAAAACGTCAAAAGTGATGCCAAACTCTGATCCAGCCTAAAAAATATTTCACTGTGCTCATAAAAACAATACACACAAATGGGGCCTGTATTGTCAATGTGAGATCAATTAATTTTCTTCTCTAAACAGCTTTGAGTCAGCATTTATTTTTTGGTAATTCAAATAATGTGGTTGGAAGGTAGGTAACAGTATCTGTTTTGCATACAGTTTAAATAATATCCACACACCACAGGTAAGTGCTGCCATATTTGTATCTGCTGAATGCAGGTTATGAGAAAAAAAAAATAGGAATATACTTTTGTCCTTGGTGTCACTAGGCTTGGCGACAAGGGGCACAAATTCAGGAAAACATGGGAGGACAAATTGGTTTAGAATGCCTACAAAACAATCTAAAGCAAACAAATTCTGCCAGAAAATATATTACTATTTTTTTTTACTTAACTGGTTTGGTTACATTGGATTTGTAAAACTGCCAAGTAGAAGCCATGCTTGAGAATCAATAAAGTTCAAGCACTAATTAATAATTTTACCAATGGTGGAGTAGCCAAAATGTTAGGAAATTAATTTATTCAATTTCCTGTAGTTCCAACTAGAGGCCAGTACAAGTTTCCTACTCTTCCTCAGAAGTGACACATTACAGCCATTTTTGTAATGCTTTTAATAGTTGTTCTACATTTACAAGGAGTATAAATATCAATCTACCCATTAAGTACAATGACAATCATTCTAATACTTTGGCAATTAATTCTAAATTATTTTAAGTCACACTGATGGTAATTAACTTCTTAAGCTTACTATTATTCAGGTTGGTGGAGAGGTTAATTGTATTTTCTAACTGCATTTAATTGTTGTTCTATTGTCGTTGATTTAATTGAAACCACATATGATTAACTGAAATATTCTACTGTTTTGACATTGACATTTTTGACTGCTCCCAGTAGAACAGATTTGTTTTCAAACAAGACTTTTGGTCTGGTACGCTTCTTGTTTTAATAATATGTAAAACTATCACTGAGCCATGAGTGAGTTGAGTGATTCATCACCTATTAAGCTACCATTCAACTTACTACTTAGTATCATATGGGACATGATTAAAATCAACCTGCTGTTACTAAAAAAACTAGTAGGATTTCTATGGCTATATGTTTGTTTACAATGGGCTCAAGAAATCTCATTTGAATTATATGCTTACTCATTGTATCCTTTCCACTTCAACAGATACTCTGTTTTCCCATTCCTTGTTCTTTTATCCAAAATTTTTTCTACAGAAAAAATTTTCACAGACATTTCTTCAGCGGCACTGCTCGAGGGCATTGGTTCTGGACCAGCAGCATTGGGAGCATCTTTTGCTCTTGCTGAAATATCATCTAATCAATTTGAATTGTGTAATGAATTCTTATCAAGCCAAACCTTACTTTTTACCATCTTAGACTTTTGAGTCACAATGTATGTATCACAAACTATTGAATATTATATTTATTTGTTTTTTGTTTTCCCCTTCAACTTCAAAAGCGTCACAAACAAAACAATAAGGTTACCTTTATTATAATTTGAACCAGTTGACAGCCACTGTCAAGTAGAGTAGAGATGTGTTATTTATCTATATAGTTTGCAGTTATATTTGCGCCCATTCTTCAAAAAAAATATCAATGATTACTGAAGTGGTGACAAAAAATCTTTCAAACACTTATTTTTTAAGTATAATATATACTATTATATATTAAGTCATGTATGTAGTGAAGGAAATAATGTCTGATAGAATAAGCATTGCTAGATCACTTTATAACAAATAATTCTTACTGCTTTCTACTAATATATTAAAAGTGATCTGTCGATGCTGTGTGCAAATTAATGCCATCACTTCGATCAGATCCAAAGAATACAATACACATGTTTTGTGGTATACACTTACTTTCGGCAACCACAATTGCGAACCGGCAACTTGTGCAGGCAACACTGTTACAGTAAATGGCGGTAAATATTTTTTTTTTTGCATCTTGTAAAATATTTTTGGAGGTAATATGTGCTTAGAGGATTCATTTGGTTGATAGTATCTTAACAAAGGTAAGTATTGTTTTATAAAATTTGGAAAGTATAGATCACGTATTGATACGCTTTATCTGACCATGTCATTTGAAACTACCTTTGAGGCAAAACCTAACCTCATTTTGAATGTCTGCAACCTATGTTTTGATAAGTAGAAAACAAAAACAAGTTTTTGTGATTTCACAGATCATTCATCTAAAAAAATTAAAAATGAATTTTGTGTGCTACAATAACTAGCAATATATACAGAAAGTAAATATACTCATAATATGGCTGCCTTAAGCATTGTCCACCAAACCTTTTTCCAACAACACTGTTACATGTCTTACTTATGTAGCTTCAATGATTTCCAGGAACATTTATAAATGACAAGATGGGCAGCAGAAAGGCAGTGAGAAAATGTTATATTGAAGATAGTAGTGATAGTGAAAATGAGAGAACAAATGAAAAAGTTGCACAAGACACAGAAGAAAATCAGTCATCGTCCAGTGAAAGTGATATTGAAAATTATTTACAACATCCAGATAAAATTGACCTATCATCTGAATTCTTTCAAGTGAAGAAAAAAGATGATGGGTCAGTGAAATTTGTAGAAGCTAAAACACCAGTTAGAAGGAGATTGAGTAGTTCTGATTCTGATGAGCTTACTAACACTAAAAAAATATGTAAAGAACATCCTCAAAAAGAATTGGAAGCAGTAAGAACCAAAATAAATTTCAAACAGATACAAGATTATTCTAAAAAAATGGATGCAGCAAAAAAAAGCATAGAGAAATACAATGCTAAAAGAAAGACATTAAACTTGGATGCAAATATCACTGATCTGTTAGCTATTGGTGAATCTAAAAATGTTACCTTTGAGAATATTTCACCTAATGATCTTCATCCAAGTGACTTTGAGTCTTCTGAGGATGAATGGGAGGAAGTTAAAGGAAAATCTAATCAAGAGGATGAGTTAAAAACAACCATACCAAAGCATGCTGTTGAGATTACAGTTGATGCTGTACCTCAGATACAGAAGAAAAAACAGACAGATGTACTAGCAGCTATGAAAAGGCGCTTGAATCGTATTAGAAAAGACAATCAAGTGTTGGTTCACAAAGTCCATTTGCTTTGCTGGATTGCTCATGGAAATTATGTTAATACTGTGATCAATAATACTGAGGTTTTGGGTATGGCTTTATCAATGTTGCCATCAGAAAAATGTTATCCAGCAGATAGAACAGATCTGGGATATTTGGAACAAATAGTTCAATGGTTCAAGAAAACTGTACAACTTAAGGAGATGGATGAGAAGATCATTAACAACATAAATGTACTACAAGCATTACAAATTCAGCTGCAGACAAAAAAAGCATATAATAAGAAGTACCTTGTTTATATGTTTGTTGGTATATTACGGGCCTTGGGTATTCAGTGTCGACTAGTTTTGTCCTTCCAAGTTGAGCCTTTGAGACCACCTATCAGTGAGTTACATTCTCTTAAGTCTCCAGCTAAACATGAAGGTAATTCAAAATGTAAAGTATCTGCATCAAAGAAGGCTGAATGTGAAAAATTACCAATTGATTCTGTCATGAAAGGTAAATCTAAAAGTAACAGCATGAAAAGTGTAACTAAAAATATCAATGATTCTCCTAAGAAAAATCAATCAAACCCTAATATACACTCAAAATCAGAATCAACTAAGAAATGTGGTTCAAAAATATCTGATCCTAATAAAATATCAAAAGGTTCAGAAGTTTTGAGGAAACATAAACCTTCTATTGATGAAAAAAATTCAAAAACCACCAGTGATAGAAACTGCCAAAAAAACAAGACAGTATCTGCTGATAGTGCAGGATCAACAAATTTGAAAGCTAAGAAATGTCATAATGTAGTTAGAGAGAGTAAACATTCAAAATCTACAAACAGTTTATCAGATCCAAAATCTAATCTCAAAAAATCTCTTACAAAGAAATGTTCAAATGATAGTGGTAAGGATAGCAACACATTGGATGAAGTAGTTAGTATTGAACAAAATAAAATGTCCAAAGAAAAAAAATCTCATATAAAATCAATCAATGATACAAAAAAGGGAGACAAAAAAGCAGCATCTACTACTGTTCTAAAAAAGAGTGCAAATGTAGCAAAAACTAAAGCAGTTAGTGGTAAAGAGATAAAAGCAAAAAGAACAAAAGATAAAAACCAAAATATAAAAGTACCACAGCTTGATGGCATGGATGATTCTTTTGTAGAATTATCAATACATGAAAATACACGCATTTCAGACATTGATATGTTTGATGAATCAAATAACTTACATAATCCATTCAACCTGATAGAAGTCACATCAGAGGAATCCATGCAGACTAATTGTGATGAATGTATCATACCTCAGCTAGATGGTTTAGATGACAAAACTCCTCCCAAGAGAATTACAAGATCAAAAATTAACATAAAAAAATTGAAGGATACTCAGGTATAATAACATTAAATATGAATCTTTATGTTTATATTAAATTATTTCCATATTGATCAATAAATACACAAAAACCCAAAGTATTGTGGATAAGCAAAAATCTCCGATAGTTTAAAAAACAAATCAATCCTCAATTAGCAATATATTATTACAGTATCTGTTGTTTAAAAAATATCTTAAATCTACAAATTAAGTAATGGTTAATTGAGTATCAATATAATATAAAAATACCAATTTACAAACTGATTATTTGTGTAGTGTATTCTAAATTGAATAATATTTTTGTTTAGCTATTGTACTAGGCTGATTGACCAGTCGTTTGTATGTGCCTCCACCTAATGCCAACACTTAAAACAGGGTCCCATATGGTATCCAGGTCACTACTTAATTGCAATGAACAAATGCAATTATTTGTTCCAACCAAACCAATACCAAATGATTTTTTGGTTTTGATTTATGAATGGCGTATTTTCTGACACTGGTTGTCTTTTTGATTTGCCTTATATTTTTCTACTGGCTACTAAATAAAACCACAGAGAATCAATGAATAGCTTTGATAGTTTCAGCTGGCTCAGCATTCTTCTCCTCTTGCTCCAGTTCAAATGTAGGTTTTCAGGGCGTATCAATTTTGTTTGATGAAAGATATATGAACAATGTAACTGGTAAGCCTATAGCTACGAAATTTAAATTAGATATTGTCAAATCCAGCAGTCTTGATATATTATTTTTAGTATTAAACTGATAAAATGGTGAGAAAGTTTATAACAGTAGAGTTTTATCTGATAGTTCATTATCTGTTGTGAATTAGCATTTCCTAAGACGTGGTGAAAAAGCTTAAGGGCCATCACGACGAATGTTTATGACCAGTGTGCCAGGTATTTGATCATTGCATCGATCACTGACGCAATGATGTAGTTCCAGGCCTATTTTTATACGGACCAGTAGATTGCAGTATTACTATCGTCGCGCTCAACATTGTCACTTGCTGTTGGTGACCATGCAGCGGTCTACAGTCAATAAACATTTTTCATTGTTTTCTGATAGAATAACATACGAGAAAAATATGCTAATAAATGGAACAGTTAATTCAGGCGTGTCTTTTCCACAGATGGAATGTATTCCTAGCAAGTTATTCAATAATACTGGGTAGAGAGATGAACAGTTTTGCGGTGCACCTCGAACCTTTATCATTCTACAGTGATCAATTTATTAGTTATGATATTGAATTTCTTATCATAATAATTATTGTAGTTGGATCAAAGTTAGTTGAAAAAAAAGTACGCATTTGAGAATCTGAATAATAATGTTTCCTGAGGCCACACAATTCTTACAAATTTTTGGTGATTAGGATTAACCCAATGAAATCAATTGTACATATTTTTCAAAAATATATTTGAAAACCTGAGAATCAAAAAATGTTTTGCTGAAAATGACTCTCAAAACAAAATAGTATTTTGATGAACTAGCTATTTTATAATCTGCATTGAATCATGTTGTAGGTTCAGATTAAACAACCTCAAACAAAACCTTCATCGACCAGCAATTATAACTCTGAGGATGAATTTTCCCAAAGTTCCTCCAAACCACATACATCCCCAACATTTCGACCACAAGTGGACGTTAAAAACGACATAATAAATCTGATAAAAGGGCGCATTGCGGAGCAGAAACAAACGGATCGTAGTAGAATAGCCAAGAAAAGAAAACCCAAACAAGATAGTGGGTCAGACAGCGATTATGTTCTAGCACCAGTAAAGAAAAAACATCACGATAGCGACAGCGATTTGGATTACTTTGTACCTAAGACTAAGGTAAAATGTTTGTTAATACTCAATCTGTCCCTAGATGATGCACAATCGCACCATTCAAAAAAGCAGATTCTCTTGCATAATTTGCAGTGGCGACCCATACATTATATATATATATATATATATATATATATATATATATATATATATATATATATATATATATATATTTATCATTTCATGGATAAGTAAATCTGAACTTATATGTATATAACAAACGAACTCAAAAGTAATACATAGTTTCACCACTCACCAAACCACTTTTACAAACCCGACACGTGATTCGTTAACTATGTTAGCATCTTCAGAAGATTAAAACGGTTTTAAAACGTGTCGGATTTAAAAAAAACTGGTTTGGCGAGTGGTAAAACTGTGTAGGATTTGTGGTTGCTGCACCAAACTAGTCAATGTTGGATAGCAAAATATGAATGAAATTGGAAAAAAACGCAGATATTTTTGTGAGTCTTTGTACCATTAGACTCTTCTTCTTTTAATATGCTGCTTAAGACGTCTGTTTTAGTCTCATCTGAAGATTGTATAAAACATGTTTTCTAGGTGAAAAAGAGAATCAGAGTGAAACGTGATGAATCTGGCAAAATGAAGGTAGTATCAAGCAGCAGTGAAGATTTAGATGAATCAGGCAAGAAAAAACACAAAGGTATCAATTTGTGGGTGGAAGTGTTCTTGGAGATGGAGGAAAAATGGATAACAGCAGACATTGTCAAAGGCCAAGTTCATTGTATAGATGAGTTATATGTAAGTTGTGTGTCATCATACTTGTGTATTGTAGTTTTTGTTTCGCGCCATCTTACATAATAAGAAATTGTATTATAATAATATATCAGGTTAGTCTTTCTCTCGGCGCGCATTATATGCAAATGAAACAATATTTATTATTTAAATCGACGATTCTCCCTCCATCATCAAAGATTTTAGGTCGTATTAAAAGTAGCTTTTTACTTTGTATGTCAATAGGCACGGAAGTATTATAGTCGCTTAAAATTTCGAATTAAGAGTTTGGTTTCTTGACGTTTCAAAATATATAAATCACGGAAAAACACGTTACTTATTTCCGTCGGCGTGTCTGTCCAGAATCATTGACTCCTCTATTATTTGGAAAGTACTATTCTGATTTGGTGAAATTTTGAGGAAAAAAATTTAGAGAAACAATTTGTTTTTTGTTCCTGATCATTTATAAATTGGGATCGCGAGATTGGAGCGAGGAGGGACATCTCCTTTTTTTTAAATTGGTGAAAGACCAATGATTTGATTGTGTATTTTCCAGTATGAGATCGCTGAAAAGGTGTTTAGGATACTGTGAGAAAGCATCAGTATTTAAACGGTTTCTATTATTTCCTATGGTGCCTAATTGCCCAGAGGGTCGGATATTTGAGCTGGCTCATTTAAGAGTCTTCTGTAAATTCTTAAAATGATGTTTAGATATAGAAAGAGAAATTCAATTTCCACATCCCCATGGTTAGACATACAAATGAACAGAATTGTGTCAATAGCTATATTCAAAGACCTGAAAATTTTGGGAATTTATGAGATTATTAGAATTAGTGTTTCCATATTAGTCAGATTCGGATACAATTATCAACAGTTCTAAAATTGATCCATATCATATTTCTAAACTGATACCATGGCGTGGGAGGAACATTTGCTGCCGTTTTTCATTCTTAGTGTAAGAGGACTCTGGATTTGATGTGAAAAACTTCTTACTGAGCAGAAAAAACATAGTCACACCTTTTATAGTATTTTGTCAGAACTCTCATAGCTGTCAAGTGCATCCAGCAGATATAGCTGTGTGTTTTGCTCTGTCTATAGCATGCAGCCTAGCATTATCATGGTCAAAGATATCTTTTCCGATAGTCTAAATCGTTTTTTTATCTTTTTTTTTTTAAATTTAAACCTTAGAACTGTTTCTACATTAATTTTCAATCAGTTTATATTCCATCAATCAAGTGAAAGACCAGTCTTTTTTGGATGGATTTTTCGTCATGTATTCCCAGACGATTAAAAAATTGTTTTCGCTTAACGTGAGGTAAGAGGAGAAAGTTTATATTGGCTATTGGCAGTTATTTTTCATGGTGTATTCACTTAATTTAAGGGTTGATGCTATTCCTATGTTCTCTAAGTGACAACAGTTAATTGTAACTCTGCTTGAACTAAGAGGATCATTAAAACTTATAAGATCTCCTGCACAGAGCTGAATATGAAAACTGTATTGTCTATCTTCTAATCTTTTTAAACAGTCCTGATGCGATCCATGATTGTTAAAATGTAAATAGTACATACGCCATTTTTGCCTAGTAATGACCGAGACTTGAAGCGTTGATTATCTACTCCAAAAACATTTTACATACCTACTCATAAAATAAAGTTTGATATTTGATATTCTAAGAGTCCAAACACAGAACATGTGATCGTTAACATTATTATTTTTTCTTTAAAGAAAAGAGCTACACACCCGGTAACGTATGTTGTTGCATGGAATAATAACAATACATTGAAAGACGTTACCTTGAGATATTGTAAGAATTTTAGTACAGTAACTCGTAAGCTGAGGGCTGAATCCAAATGGTGGGAGGAGACGATTCAACCTTTTAAAGGGAAGCAAACGGTAAGGGATAAGGAAGAAGATGATGATCTTAATAGACAGCAACTGGACCAGCCACTACCGAAATCTATAGGAGAGTAAGTCATATTGCGTGGATGTAGCATATAATCCTCATTCCTTTTTTTGCTGTTATTTTCTTAATACTTCTCACTCTTTTTGCTGACAAATTTATGGTTCATGGCTTTCGAAGCATAAATATTAAAAAAAATACTTTCTTAAATACAAAAGTCCCACGGAACGCGTTTATCAGACATGGCGATACTAATAGTTATATGTTTAGCAACAACGTTTTATTATTATATATATTAAAAAAACTGATGCGAAAATCAATTATTACTTCTTACTCAAACCGATTGTATACCCCCCTTATTTCTAATTTACTTATTGTATGTTTCAATTTTGAAATAATAATACTCAATTGGTGTTGGTCTTGCTTGGAATGCATTTATACAAGTCAAAAATTGAGTTAGTAACTTTGATATAAAAAATTTATAAATGAGTACAAAAGAACTAAACATTGCTCATGAAAACAGACCATTTGCCTGTACTGCATTTCATTTTTTTTAAAAAACGCTTCATTATTTTTATGTACAATTCGCCCACTATGGTACTCTAAATACACTTGTTCTCTTTTTAAATAGTTTGGCTGATAATTTGATTGGTCGGCAGTTTTTCTGAAGAAAATTCGGTGTTTTGAGGGCGGGTGAATTTTTGTCACCTCAAATTGGTTTACAAAATTAGAAATAGTCGCTACGCCATTCCATGGACAACTTTTATAGTCTTGTGATTTACCATTAAGAAACATTTCACAACTTCTGGATACAGAAATCACCCATTATATTGATTTAAAAGATGATTGTTGGAACTTGAGACAATCTAGTCCTTATTATTAGATTATTTTCACTTCAACGAATTCTCATCGAATTTAGACTTTTCTTGTTAAATTAAAAATGTTTTTACGATTTCCAGATACAAAAACCACCCATTATATGCACTAAAAAGACATTTGTTGAAATTTGAAGCTATATATCCGCCAGACGTAGCTCCATTGGGATTTATTAGAGGGGAAGCTGTATATCCCAAAAATTGTGTATATGTATGTCGCTCAAGAGATATATGGTTGAAGGAAGCTAGGGTGGTTAAGCCTGGAGAAAAACCGTATAAGATCGTCAAAGCAAGGCCGAAATGGGATAAGGTAATGTAAGATAAACAAAATACACCCTTCTTTTTCTGGCGGTCTTAACAGGAACGGAAACTCACTGTGGGCTTCGTAAGGCCCCATTCTGTCTCACTCTGGTTTGACATAAGTCGCTATAGCCATCTACACATAACGGGAGCGGTGAATGCCTCGTGCACACGCTAATTGTTTTCGTGGAAAATTAATATTATTAGGTCATTATAAAAATATATGTATAAGGTATACATCTTTAATTAACTATTTTTGCTTTAGTTATCCAATTCAGTAGTAACAGATCAAATGTTGGAAATATTCGGAATATGGCAAACCATGGATTATGAACCACCTACAGCTGAGAATGGCATAGTACCGAGGAATGCATTTGGAAATGTTGAGCTATTCAAACCATGTATGTTACCAAAGAAAACAGTGCACCTAAGATGTAAGTGAAGATGTTATAATTGGTTTTCTGCTGTTTTATAATAATCGTATTCCTTATAGTACCTGGCCTGAATAGGATATGCAAGAGAATGAATATAGATTGTGCAGCCGCTATAGTAGGATTTGACTTCCATTGTGGTGGTAGTGTACCTAGCTATGATGGTTTTGTTGTGTGTGAAGAGTATGCTGATCAGCTCATCGCAGCCTGGGAACTGGTAGGCAACATGGCTATCTTACAAATTTGTAATTTTAATTTCATTCACAAGATCATTTGCAGGTATGATAAGTACCCTTTTTTTCGCGGTTAGCTTATACAAAATAAGTAAAAATGTTATAACAAATGGTATACAGTCCATGAGTGTTCAAAGTAATATTATTTTTTATAATAAAAAAAAGATGATGAGTATTAAGTATATATTTTAGGCGACTGGAAATTAACTGTGATCATGAATGTTGGTGTACATTAATTGGAAAGGATGTAGCTCATTCATCGTTCTGCTGTATGTATATTTTAGCAAAAGCTTAGATTAAACTTCTGAAACTCATTCTGTACACAATAGTTCCATATCATATTTTAAACATAATGCAGAAGCCACTATCTGTCAGCCATGAAATTTGTCCAATAAAATTTACATATCCTTTTACAATGACGTCAGAAATCTAGATCTTTCAATACTTGCTCGAAGTCGTCGGAGATGTGCGAGAGTATCTACGAAATTTTAGTAGATTTCCCTGAGTGACAGTAAAATTCTTGCTAGTCGACAGGTTGTTCAGCTGATATTGTTTTCATGGGTCAGAAACATTGTACAGTAATCTCCAGTTAAGAAGTTCTCATATAAACATACTGGGGAAATTGGATAAGTGTCACATTCCTTTCAACTATATTTTCAGTCTCTACAGAGATCAAGAAGTAACTAAAAGTTGTAGATCTATCATATGTATGCATTGACAAATAAATATACGTATTTGATTGACTAATTGAAGCGCTTGATTATTTGAAATTCAAGTAAATCTGACACAAAATAGATAATATTGTTAATATATAGGAGCAAGAAGACAAAGAACAGAGAGAGAAGGAAAAAGTGGAGAAGAGAGTTTATGGAAATTGGAAGCGGCTTATCAAAGGCCTTCTCATAAGAGAGAGATTGAATAAAAAATACAATTTTGATACAGGAAAACCCGGTACCAGTTTAAAAAAGAGAACCAAGAAAGGAGGATGAATTATATGGAAATTACACATTATGGAGCAAATCAGCACAGTTTCTACAAACATTATTTGATTATCTTTATACCCCTCATTGAATAATTTGTTTTCACCTCACCATCGTAGTACAAATCTTAAATATATTTATAGAATGTTTTGAAAAACCACACTAATCCTAAAGGTTTCGATATTTTTAGATATATATCTTCTGGTAAGATTTGTGAATAATGACATTTTTAGTTGTACCATTTTTATACTTCATTATTTTTAGATTTTATTTATTATTCTGTTATGTTTTGTATTATTGTTATTATCAATAATGAGTGTATTCATAATCATCAGTTACCACTAGAGAGAGAGGAATGAAGAGATTATTCCTGACATTCCAAAATAAAATGAAAATTTGCGCAGCAAGGGTTCTCCTCAAGGGTCAGCTATGAATATGCTCCTGCAGTTTGTACTTTGTATCAGGCCATGAAAATATATTTTTTACAGTAGCCACTTTCAGTGTTTTTATTATTGAATTTGCAGTGCTACTTTGATGTAACATTTGAAACTTATCCTGTGGTTGTTTACTTTGATTCATAACATTTGGTCGGGCGAATACAAACCAAATATAATTATTGAATCATCTTTGTTTTCGCTACTTCGTTAGCCTTTTTCAAGATCCAAAAATTAGTTATTATATTTTGGAAAATAACACCGATTCGCGCAACAGAGGGTTGCAATGCGATTCTGCTGGACTGTAACGTTGTTTGATGTACTCCCTTAGATAAGGGACATCGAAAGTCTCATTTGAAACATACCATGGCGTTTGTGATTGTTTGTAAAGTTCTGTTCTGCAGAACCTGCAGACTTTGCTTATCATTTTGTGAAGCCAAACTTCACTAATCAAACTTAATGTGAAGTTCTAAATAACAATGGGTGGAGTTGCCGAAACGTAATTTCGAATTTGGTTTTCAATGTAACATCATCCTTTTTGTGTGTAATCAAATGGTTTATACGAGACAAAAAAATTGTAATTGTATTTAATCTGTTCATCCAGATCATTTTAGAGAGTAGTTACAATTCCAGATGTATTATTTGTTGAAGTTGAAAAGTAAAAATAGAATATTTTCAGAGTGAGTTTATTCATTTCTTTACCAAGTGTTTTTTAAATTTCCTATTGTTCTTCCGATTTTTTATGGGGATTCAACATTTTAAACGATACTTTTTTTTAAATCCAAGAATCGCTTAGGGGGAGGGGGGGGGGGGCATTTTTCAATTTCGCATCCAAGGGAGAGTCAATTGTTTATAATTTAGGAGGGGCAATTTATTTGTCCAGGTGGCGCACTGGAACCCATTGGCTACTCCTGGTGAGAAGTAACGATTCATTACATTTTCTCACCACTGCGGCAAATTACAGCATTAATCAAAAGTCAAAGCACTATACTTTTCACTGACGATTTTTGTAGAAATCCTATAACGCTTAATATTTTTGGCAAAGAAGTCCATAAACTTTTCCACATGCGTGCGAAGTTAATTGATATCCCTTCAGCCTATTTAGATTGTTACTTGAATAATAATTAAGCTTCTGTGCGGAGGTTACTTATTGTATTAATATATAGCCCTTTAATGATGCCATTTGTATTTCAAATGATTTATCGATGGAATTATTTCTACAAACATACTCGTGATGACAGAGAATGTGTACATGCAGATTTAGCTGTACTGCTATATCTTTGCAGGAGTCATTTTACAGGTTGAGGATGGTATTTCGCCTATTGCAGCACTTCCATGTTGTTCCATAATCACATCTGAAAAAAAATTAACAGACATACACTGATAGCACAATACAATAAAATAACAAAAACTGTAGATGAAGGTCATATGGCTGTATCAGTACTGATTGGTTTCAGTAAAGCATTACCAAATCACTACTCATATTTTTGGGTAATTTAGTTATTGAACAGATACAATATAAATATCTCTACTGATAGAAATGAAATTGAACTTCATTGAATCTCTTAATTTTACACCTAACTATCTATAGTCGGGTTAATTTGCGCTCAGAATGATTCATTTTTGAAAAAATGATTATATATCACTGAAAAAACTATATCAAGATAGAAACGTTCTGATTTTTTGATTTGAGAAATGACTTTGTGAAGTATTAGTATTAAGTCAGATAACTTATGTTGATCTTGTTTACAGACCTTGTTTTTATTATTATTATTGTGCAGCAAATAGAATCCACAAAAGTCAACATTATTGTATTAGAGTAATTTTCACCTTAGGTAGAGCAGATTATGTTTCAAATAATTGCCTGATGATTGAATATGTATAATCAAAGAAAACTATATGGCTTGCTATGTTTATAAATTTTTATCAACTAAAATCCCCTAGTATTTTATGAAATAAATAATTACCAGGTAAAAAACCATAATTGTAATATATAACATTCATCTTTTATAAAAATAATAATAATAAATAAAATTAATTAAAGTCATCATTATATGGGTCTTTCTTTTATAACTTTCTTAGCTCCCAGAAAGCCTAAAAATCATATTTATTGCTCCATAGGGGACCGGTTAAATCAACATATGTTTTTAACTACATATTTCAATACACAAATTTTAGATCAAATAATTTTCATAATTTTCCTGATTATATTAATAAAATATCACGCGAATGGACAAAATAACTCTATTAACGTTTCTGCAACCTTAATAAAACTAAAAAAATGAACAATAGATTTTGAAATTAATAGTGGCAGTGACTAAAAGAGAGAGTATTATTTGTGAAACTGTGTGAAAACTACACAACTTTTTATCTACATGATGGAAGAGTTTCACCAAGTAAGAGCGTCTACAATCTACTTTTTTGTCTATTTCCCGGAAAATAGTTGTTTATGAAAAAGACTAAGATACTATTATGGAAAGCATTCTTGATACAAAATGAGAGACATAATTATTCATCGTCATATCAGAAACAAACTGCTAAATATCATATGATAAAAAACAAAACGCAGCATAATAAGGGAACAATACAAGTTACAAAAACAATCAATGTCAGGAAATCATTGATCATGTTTCGCACTTTGATAAAGGCTGGTCTAGGTTGCCGCCTACAAAACGCTGGTAGGTACTGTTTATAGCGTTTGGTTTTAATCAGCGGTCAGTACAAATATTACAGTACTTTCTAAACATGCTTTATAATATTCTCACGTACCTGTCTCGTCTCTTTTTCAAAGTAATCTGAAAGTTTCCAACCACTCAAATCGACGTCTGGTAACACATCTTTATGGGATATTTTATAATGCAGCTGCAGAATAGCTTTTTGAATGAAGGTTTTGTCACAAATATCACAAACGTGGGGGCCAGAGTGTTGAAGAAGATGCAGCTTCAGATTGTGTGTCTTCGTATATCCTTTTCGGCAGAACTTGCACAGGTATGGCCTGAATCCTGTATGTATATTTTCATGAGCAGCTGTTTCACTTTTCGAACTGAATCGCCTACTGCAGAATTTACATTGAAAGGGTTTTTCGCCAGTATGGGTTCGCTCATGGCGTATAAGCGAACATGACATCCTGCAAGAATATTAATTATTGTCTGAAACTCATTTTTAATAATATGATAGAAAATAAGAGAGCGAGAGAGAGAGAGAGAGATAATATCTTATCAAGTTTTTTTTATCGTCTGCACAGCAATTGGCTTGTTTTGAAATTGCCTGAATAAATTATATTTTGTTAATTTTATTTAATGGGCTTAAATCTCAACACCTCCCTAAAATTCCAGGACTCTTTAGGCTTTTGTTGTAAAACATATTTTATTTCTAACTTTCAAATCAGAAGCGTAATTGAAACAATATTAAGTGACTAATTGGAAGGGTTTTGTGGTAACCGGAAAATAAGAGTCACAGGTGTTAACCCTTTTACTCCATAACTTTGGATTTTGAAACAAGATATCAAACCATGTAGTATGATTGTCTGATGACAGTAATTTTACAGTATGTTTATGTTCTCTAATATAGAACAAACCGTTAATAAGATATTTGAGTCATGTTTTCAATAATCTATCGTAATCATGGAGCAGTTTAATATCATTTTACAGTATAACTACTCACCTGAACAATTTCGCGCAATATGCACACTGGTATCTTTTCTCATCAGTGTGCAAAAGCATGTGGTATGATAGCCCATTCCGCTGATAGAATCGTTTACCACACACATTACACAAGAATTTTTTCCTACCCACATGGATAGACATATGTTCTTTTAGGTTTTGCTTGGTATAATATGATCGACCGCATAGCTCACATGAAAACGTTTTTCCTAAATGCTTATTTGTATGGCTTGTGTAAGCTGCAATCAACATATACGTTAGTTCTAAACTATTATGTAATCAGGAAGCCAATTTGATTCAAACTGCAGATGGATGAATTTTTGTCAGCCTTATATATAGAAGAAATCTACAAATCTGTAAAGAATCCGATCTTTGCAATATTCTGTACTTCACATGTTAAGCCAGTGCTTTGATATCAAAAGAACTACATTACCTGATTGCGTCATAAACTGAGCCGCACAATATTTGCATTCAAATATTCTTTCCTTAGAATAATGAACTTGTCTTCTATGCCAGTTCATTTTCCTTCTATTAGGAAATAGAGCTTCACATACACTGCAAGCAGTCTCTTGATTGAATTTTAAGATTGGTCGCCTTTGTTTTTGTGCAACATCTTCGATTATAAGTGAATCAATCATTTTGACCTCTTCATTGTAATCAAAGTCAAGAGTTTTTGTCTCACTATATGTGTGATCATGTGACGATTCCATGATAACAGTAATTTTATTATCATCATCTATTTGCAATTCTTGTAGTGGTACTACTGAAGCTGATGGTGTGGTTTCATTAAAATACTGTTGGATATTATCACAATAATTGTGCTCTAAATTAGAAAGACTTTTATCTTCTTCTGATTCCACTTCAACTCGTATCACATTTGAAGCTTCATCTATTTGGAGTTCTCGTACTGGTATTATGTTGTTCTTGTCTTTCATTAAAATTGTGATGACATCTTCTGTAATAGATATGGAAATAACGATTAAATCAATATACACAACATATTGGTAGAAAATGATGTAATCAGAATGTCTGTTCAATGAATCTTACCATTCTCTAGTATTGGTTCTCCACACTTTTTACCTGCAAAGGTAGCAGTTATCTCTTTCCCGAGTTTATTTAAAAATCCGTCAAATCTCGCCTCGCGTTCCACATGTTTTTCAACACACACAACATCGCCCAAATCATATTTTTTCTCATCAATTATTAATTCAACTTCTCTGCTTTTGCGATTATTGCTAGTTTCTTCCATTTTTATTTCTATATTCACCTCATTGTTAGTAGCACTTTCCATTTTCATTGTTTTTTCCAACTTTAATTGTGATTCTTTGAACTGAATAATGAACCCATATGCCATTTTTAGAATACTCATGCAAATAGGACAAATATACTGTGGGAATTCTGGATGAAGAATTATCTGAAACGAGAAATTTTATACACAAATAGATACATCGTACTTGTTTTGGAAGAAAACAAACATATGAGTATTAAATAAGCTCATTGGCTTTTGAGTTTATACCTAGACAGACTCCATTTATTTAAGTGCTAAAAATGTGAGATATTAAATTTTGGAAAACAATGTTACACTGACTGATTAATGGCCTCCTAGAAAACAGGAATTAAAGTAAAATTAAGGTGAGTCATGACTTTGTTGTCACAGCATACTCACTGTAGTTGACGTGACTACTTGAAGAGCTTGAATTATAGGTATCTCCCCATGGCTTTCACTATCTTCAATTGCATTTGTGAGATCATACATAAGATTTGTGCTTTTTGTTAAACAAACACGACACATACTGGAAATATTAGTTCCTCTCTGGTAAACATTTCTTGCTTTGAGAGTATCACTTGACCTTGTATCATCCTGAAAGCAATTTAGAATCATAATAGGTATAATAGACTATAAATTGAACTAGAAATATTCATAACATGGAACCTGAGAACCACAAGCACTCATTAATTGTGATAACACATACATATCAAGCACTTAGTAAATAATAATAAGTTTATTTCTTTGTTAAATAATGTAAGTATACATCATAACAAACAAATAAAATCCCTTGACCTGGAAAGCAGTGTTAATCAACAGTTTAGCATCCTAATCAGTGAATATTATTTCCTACTGGGTACGCAAAAAATACTGGATGGAGAAGACTCAATTTTTTTTATCGCTACCTCATTGTTGAACAAATTATTAGCCTGATCAATGCGACAGAAAAAATATCCAAACTTTTTGCAAATCAAATATTGATTGCAAAATATACATGAGATCACATACTTTGACTCAATAACTATAATGCCATAAAGATGCCTTTTTCCATTCAAAAATATAATTATCTTTCTGTAAATGAGCTTTTAACTTTTTCAAATTATCAGGCCGCTTCTGTGGATCAAACAACATAACAGCTCTATCCATGATAGTTCAGATATCTTCCAGACCACAAGTCACTTGTATACCAATTTGTTTAGATTTGCTCTTTACTGTCATAGGAACTGGTTAATACTAAAAAAACGGCTTGTGTTAGCTGATTACTTATTGTCAAATTAAAAAGTACCATCATTGCAAATGAGACAATTTCAATTATAACTTTGGGACAGAGCAGAGTGTACTAAAAAGCTATTTTTGTAACTATGTGGAGGAAATTATATGATATCTTCTGTGATCATGCTCATGAAGATAAAGAATAAATAAACTGTTAAAATATTTAATTATACATATACTCAGAAATCAAGGATAATGTTCTTTGTAATTGAACATTTGTGAATTCAAATAGGGGGATATTGGGGCTACAAGACACAACTGAAACTGTGAGTGATAAAACAGCACAAAAACCTATAAAAGTCCTGATTGTGGGTGATGAAATTGCTAAAAATAGTTCCGCCATTCTAAATTCATATGTGGCTCCTAACGTCACTGTCCGTGGGATTGTGAAGCCTGGCGTAGAATTTTGTGATTTGGTCGAACCACTCTTCCAACAGTCAATGCTTCTAGGTAAGGATGATCATATTATACTTATGTTCAGCACAACTAATGTTCAAAGCACAAATCGCTACAAAGGGCCTTGCAGATTTTACTTCCGCTAAGTAAAGTCACAAACCTTACTATTATGTGTAAGCGTGAAAATTCACTGGACGCTTTTATAGAAACCATTATAAGTAGTAAAATTCAATCGTTCATTAAAACTTACAGAAACATTTCCATTCACTTTATAGCAAATCTTAAGGATAAGAGGCGAACTTTGCGCTCCTTTTATGAAAAATACAGGAACGGAAACCACATTAACAATATAGTGTTGAGATTATTGAATAGTGATGTTTCTGTGTCTCAAAGGTTTTTTTTGTGAATAATAATGCCAAAACTGTAGATAATCCTTTAACAATAAATATTTTGCATCAAAATGTACAATCAATATGTAACAAATTACAGCAATTAGATATATTTCTAGATAATACTAACTGTCACATTTTCTGTGTAACAGAACACTGGGCGAAGGATGAACAACTAGATTCAATCCAACTGCCGAATTTTATAATCGCCAATTTTTACTGTAGAAAGATATTTCACCATGGTGGCGTCGGAATTTATATTAGGAGAGGTATCCGTTTTGCAAACATTTCTAATGTTTCAGTTGACAAAGATTTCGAATCTGTAACAACATATTGCAAGGATTTCAAAATTGTCATATTAACTTTATACAGAAGCCCTTTAGGCAATTTCAATACATTTATAGACCATCTGTGTTCTACTCTGACAATGATACACAGCAAATTTAAAGATTACAAACTAATAATCTGTGGTGACTTTAATATAAATTTCTTAGAGCATAGTGCGAATCTAAGTTCTTTATTGGATCTACTTGGAATTTGGAATATTCAGCCAACAATACATTTACCAACAAGAATCCTTAGTTGCGTAGACAACTAATCATTACCAGAGTAAGTTTGATAAAAAACCTCCAATCATGTATCGAAAACTCCAGGATGAAAAAAATATAGTTCATTTCAACGAACTTCTAAGCATGGAAGATTGGCAGTCTATTTGCAATATGGACAGTGATGTGAATGACAAGTTTGAAATGTTTTCTGGTATACTCTCTTACCACTTCGAACTGGCGTTTCCGCTAAAGAAAAGACAAACGTGTAACAGATCTAGAAGGCCTTGGCTTACTAAGGGACTGTTGATCTCTGGGCAAAAACTCAAAGATTCATACCATTTAGTTATAGATAGAGAAAGTAAGAGGTACTATGAAAGCCAAAAAAAAGTGTACAGAAAATTATTGAATGTAGCAAAAAAGTTGTATTACCGTGATTTAATTATCAATTCGAATAATAAGTCCCGTACCGTATGGAAAATACATCAGATCTAATGAAAAAGTAGAACCAAGACTAGAGCTTAACATTTACAATAAAGTAATCTCTGATCCCAGTACGATAGCAACTGAATTCAATAGCCATTTTGCGGAGATTCCGCAAAAACTACAAGGAAATATTCACCCAAAATTCACACCATTTACAGTTAACAACCTGCGAAGCTTGTTTTTTCGACCAGCAACAGAAGACGATATATCAGATATAATAAAAAATATGAGAAAATCTGATTCTACTGGAGATGATGCATTTAGCACTAATCTGATAAAAAAATGTTACAAGCACATATTGAAACCACTAACATACCTGGTCAATTATTCACTAGAAACTGGTCAATTCCCTGAGAAACTGAAGATTGCTAAAATAATTCCTATATTAAAATCAGGCAATACTGAAGATATCAACAACTACAGACCTATATCTCTTTTAAGCCCATTTGCTAAGATTATTGATTAATATGTAGCCACCTGTCTGACCTATTTTTTAGTAAAAAGTAACTTCTTCAACCCCAATCAGTTTGGCTTCTTAAAGGGAATGTCCACGACTAAAGCCATTACTGCATTTTTAAATCGGCTATATACGGCTATGGATAAAGGTAAAAAAACAGTAGGAATCTTTATACACCTGAGTAAAGCATTTGACCTGGTAAACCATAGGCTTCTCTTAGAAAAACTTGAACTATATGGAATAAGAGGGCTCCCACTTATGTGGTTCAAGAGCTACATGGATAGTAGATCACACTATGTGCAAATTGATAACTGTAAGTCTGATAAATTTAGAAGTGACATTGGAGTACCACAGGGTACAATACTCGGACCATTGCTCTATATACTCTATGTGAATGATTTCCAGAGTAACAACTTTGTTATGTATGCAGACGATACATCTCTCTTAGTGGATGCTCCCACTGGTCCAACACTTGCTACATCTGCAACAGATGAATTCACAAAAGTAAGCAAGTGGTTTGCCGTTTCACATATTCACTGGTACCTGATCATAGCCTATTGGTCAGATCAAATCAAGGGATGATCAGACAAAGCCTGTCAGTAAAATTTCTTGGACTCCATTTGTCATACAACTGTAACTGGGATCTTCACGTAGACTACGTATGTAATAAAATTATTCCAATAGCTTACTGCCTTAAACGACTCTGGTTCATTGTTGAAAGGCCAGTAGTGTTGACTTACTATCACTCATACTTTCAGTCAGCTATAACATATGGAATAGTAGCTTGGGGGGCATCTCATCAGGCAAATAGGGTTTTTATAGTTCAAAAACGAGTGATCAGGCTAATGGCTGGAGTTAACAGGAGGACCAGTTGTAAGGACATTTTCGTAAAGATGAAAGTTTTAACTATAGCTTGTATCTACATATAGGAGTTACTCATGTATGTTAAAACCAATCGTACTGCCTTCGCGAGTTCAACAGATTGTCATAGCTATAACACTAGGAATGTTTTAACCTTGCAAGTTCCGGCCCACAGGCTTGTCAAAACTGAATCAAGTCCTAACTACATGGTTATAAAGCTCTACAATAAATTACCAGAGCAGATGAACAAAATGGATATATATATCATTTCAAAAAGGAAATCAAAGCACTACTTCTCAAAAAAGGATATTATTCTATAAACGAGTACCTTTGTGACACTTTAAGTTAGCTTTCATAATATGTATATATACATTTTAACAGTCAGTATCTAATTGTCATTTTGCTGTTATTTGTAGTCATTTTAATGTATGATCTGTACATGAGTTAGTAAATAAGTATGTGTTTGTTATATACATAGTGCTTGCATCAGTTGTAGGATTTTTTTCAACATATGCATTATTTTGTTGATATAATTTATGATCAAATTTATTCAGAACATGCATTAAACTTATTGTGTGAATGTTCATTTTTCTTCAGTACTTTTTTTTTTAGTTATTCGCTAAATGACATATTGTATGTCATCAACCGATAATCAATTGAATAAAGGATATTATTATTATATTATTATTATTTGCCTCCTATAACTAAAGAAAGCAGTGACTAACATGTGAAGCATTCTTAGTTCAAAATCAGTTAAGTAGCCTCTATGCTAAATTAGCAACTCAGTCTTTCACTGACCAAATGTTGTCTTATTTGTAAAATTATATCTTTCATTCTGTATAATGCAATTGTCCTGCAGGTTGAAATGTTACTAGCTATCTGTAATAAAGTATGCAAATTTACTATAATAAGTGAAAAGATGTTAAGTAATCATACAGCAAGTAACATTTTTTCTGGAAATGGTCTCAATAAGCTTATTGTTTTGGTTTGGTAATGAACTTCGACAAAAATAAGGGGTGAAACTTGCATATAGCAGTTCCATAAAAATTCAGAAGAAATAACAACACCAAGCCACTTTTAAAAAGTTTTTTTCATATCCACCAAAAACAGTGATGGTAGACTACAGTAGTTCATAGACTACTTATAGGTAATCAGTGCTTTGGTGCACACTGTGCAAGACATGGGCATGCCAAAGTATTGATTACCTGTAACTAGTCCAATGAACTAGATGTAGTCTGCTTTTACTGCTGTTAAATATGAAAAATATTTATTAATAAAAAAATGTTTACAGAGGTCGGTGTCATTACTTCTTCAGAATGTCCATGAAGTAGGTCTTTTACTCTTGAAAACACATCATTGCAAGATAATGGAGCCACTATACAGAATTTTTACCAAATATGGAATTAAATTAAAACTGGAAGCTATCCATCAGGAAATATTTGGATTTATTATACACCTGTGACAAAATGGTTTGAAGATATTTTCTTTACTTTAATTTTTTTTACTGTATTGTTTGCTTTCATATGGGTGTTAGTCTTCATTTCTTTATTTTCTCTTAGAATGTAATTCACCTTTTCATTTTCACCATTTCTTCCAGGTCCAGATACAGATGGAATCCTGCAATGATTATGTCATTAACCTTCATGAGGTATGAAACTGATTATAGCAACCTGAAAAACCTTATCGCCGAGTCTCTGGTAACGTTACTACCATAGTTCTTAACAGCACAACTCGAAGGCATTTTGTTTAGAGTATTGATGTATTTTATATGAAACACAGATTTAAAACTATATAAAAACCAATCCAGTAACACTTTCTTATGCAAAAATATTCCAAACCACAACAAACACAAGACAATTTATTTCACGGTTTCACTTGGCCCTTGCTCTTTTGTGGTTATACCTCATTGACAACCAATAGACAGCCGGAGTCGTGACGTCAGGGCGGCCATTTAGTTAAGAAAGGTCAGTGAACATTTCCAAACAAATTCATTTACCGTTATTTACTGCATTTGAGCGTATGTGTATTGTGAAAAAGTTGTTTGTTATTACAGATATTTTTGTATTTCTTCAATGTAAGTATAGCTAAAGGTCAAATATTTTCCATATAGTAAAATTTACAGCGATATCTATCATATATTATTAAAATCTAAGGTTTTTGTTTGTGTTTATAGATTATGATTTTTGTTTTAGGATGGCATCTAAACACGTTTTGAGATTTTCCGCAATAGTAAACTTTTTTAAAGAAGAAGAAAAGCTTATTGCGAGAGGGGAAAATGCGGTTGAATCTGGCCATATAAAAGACATGGCTTTTGATAGCGAGTTTATGATCATAAGAGGAAGTGTGTACGCGAGTATGAGGGATCGCATTTACAAGGTCGAGGTAATGTCTTAAATAACTACTTTGTCGTGTACCTGCTTAAAAACACAAAATTAAACGTATAATTTCTTGTATCTTCATAATGGAATTTTGTTTCTAGCTGAAACTAGATGGTGATGTAGAGATTGGAGAGGCTACATGCACCTGTCCAAGAGAGCAATACTTGTGCCATCATATGGCTGCATTGGCGATATTTTCCTATCAAAATATTTCAAGTACTGATGTAGCCTGCTCATGGACGATATAAAAAACCTGTTGATGGCAATGTGAAAACAATTGCAGGACTGTTTCCAAAAAGGAAGGCTCACCAGTCATGCCATACCTGATGTCAAAATTGATGAATTCAAGGCAAAATTGAGCATTTATAAAAATGCAGTTGGATTTTGCTGGCTTCTCAAAGAGGACCCTAAAGTAATGGATGAGGGAGAGGACCCTAAAGTAATGGATGAGTTTCTGTTATTATTTTCTGTAAGACCTTGAAGATTATTTCTCAGATCCTATTGTGAGTCAGGTTGATATCTGATGGGGGACATAAATCTGAACTTGCTTGATGAGAACAATAATGAAATTATTACTTATAATTCAATATTGAATCATTTTGGCTTTGTATCCACCATTAACTCTCCTATGAGGGTTACAAATGATTCATCCACTGACTTGGAACACATATTTTTAAGAAAAAATGTAAGGTCCAACCTGAAGTACTCATCATTTATCATTCATTCAGCCATTACAGACCACTTTCCTACTATGTTTAGTATAAATAGTGTTGACAAAATACAGGTAAATAAAGATGTGAATATTGCTCACACTGTGACTGAAATAGATTATAAATTGTTAAATAACTAATCTTAGATGCCCTAAATCAAGCTAAATCTCAAAAAACCCATATTAATCAAAGTTTCAAGAAAATTAAACCCTGGATTACAAACGGGATAATTACAAGCATTAAAAGAAAGGACAAAATGAAAAAAAAAACTTCTACAACATAACACTTTAGAAAATAAACTAGTCTTTACAGAGTATCGTAATAATTTACACAACTTAATTCAAAAACGTAAACATGATTTTTATAAAGCTATAATTCTGAATAGTGGTACTGATCTCAAAAAAAATTATAAAGTTATAAATGAGGCATCTGATTCTAATACTGTTAAACACGAAATAAATCTTAACATAACACACAATAATAGTAACTTTAGTAACAGTTTGGATATGGTTAATTTTTGTAATGATTTTTTTTGTTAATATTGGTTACAACATGTATAAAGAAATAAAGTCGCCTCCTAATCCCTTGCAAATAAAATCATCAGCACCATACTCTATGTTCCTAAGACCAACCAATAAAAATGAAATTATAAAACAAATAGCCTTACTAAAAAATTTCTGCTCTCCTGGTGCTGATGGCTTAACCTCAAAAATTGTTAAACACCACAGATATATTGCTACTCCACTCGCTCACATCATCAATTTAATTTTTCATACAGCAAAAGTGCCCAAATCTCTTAAAGTAGCGATTATTAAACCCGTTGATAAATCAGGAGACAGGACTAATATAGGCAACTATCGCCCCATTAGCATCATAAATACTTTATCTAAGATTTTTGAAAAATGTCTGAAGGATCGATTGCTGGACAAGGGCAGAAAATGCCTTGCTGACTTTCTGGATCTGGCAAAGGCATTCGACACAGTGCCCCATACGTTGCTTCTTCAGGTTTTAGAATCTTACGGAGTCAAGGGCTCTGTGCTGAATCTCTTTGGTGATTACTTGAATGACAGGACACAGTCTGTTAAAGTGGGAAACACAATAAGTGACCCACTTATTATTAAGATTGGCATTCCACAGGGAACTGTTCTGGGTCCAATTCTATTTAGTGCATACATCAATTCACTGACTAACATATTAATTCAAAACGGATCAGTGGTGTCATATGCTGATGACACTGCTCTTTTTTTTTCTGGAGAGACATGGGACTTGGTAAGAGACTATGCAAACGATGGCATAACTACGATAAAACACTGGTTGGACTCTTTTAAGTTATAACTGAACGTCTCTAAAACAAACTACATCGCTTTTTCACTTACATCAGTAAATCATCCAGAATTTGACACATTATACATGGAGAGCCTTGATAGTCATTTAGACCAAGTTGATAGTATAAAATATTTAGGAATTGTAATTGACAAACATTTGAAATGGGAGCATCATGTCCTTGGGTTAACAAAAAATATCAGAAATTTAATACATAAATTTTATACAATTAGAGAAATTTTAAATAAACAACTTTTAATACTGGTATATAAAGCTATTGTTAAGTCTCTACTTAGGTATGGTTTGGTTGTTTGGGGCGGACTCTACCAAAACACATTATCGAGTTTAAACATTGCCCAAAATAACATATTAAAAATAATTTTCAGAGAAAGCAAATGCTTCTCTACAGCTTTGCTCTATTCAAAAGAAATGTTTGATGTACGCTCACTATATTGTCTGTCTACCTGCATATATGTTCACAAATCTGATAAATATAAAAACTACATAAAACATACATATCAAACTAGAATCAACGTTAATAAACATCTAGAAACACAAACTGCTTCCACAACAATGAAATTAAGATCAATTGTCTATCTGGCACCAAAAATGTATAACTTATTACCACCACACATAAGAGACTTAAATATTCTGAAATTTTTTTGTATGGCATGCAAAGATTTCATCCCTGAAAATCAGGAAACTTTTAAGAACATTGTTACTAGTTTATAAGTATTTTCAGCCAAAGAACTTGCATCCCTGCTTTTCGCTGTAATGCTTGCAGAAGGAGCAAAACACATCACCATTATATAAATATTATATCCTCTTCACTAAGATAACAATTATATAGTTCTGAAACACAGGTAAAACACAGATAATAATTGCGAAATCACAAAAGCTGTAGCATTAGCAACCACCGCTTTCTTTGTTTTGAAAGTGATACCTGACCTACCACAACAAAATGGCGGACGTGACGTCACGCTCCGGCTGTCCATTAACAACAGACCACAAATGGGAGGGTTTCATTCTTGGACTAAAAAGCATAGTCTCATAGTAAATACATTGAAATAGCATCTCAATTCTCAATAGGTTATCTCTGAGCTTTCACAGTTTTCAGGTATATTTATAATTTTTTAACAAATCCCTGATATTCCAACTATTACGTCACTCCACTCCAAGTAGGAATGTCAAAAAAATAACCGGTTATTTTGAAAAGTAGTTACCGGATATCGGGTCAAACAATTCAATAAACCTTTTTTTAAGTCTCTTGATTTGAATAGAGCCTTAGAAAACGAATTCGATTAGGATTTTCGTTAACAATAACATGAAAATCTGGTAAATTTATGCCTGCAGCTTCTAGCAGCTGCCTTACAAACCAACCAGTGGGGTGATGATGTTTACAAAAGTATGTTTGTGTTTGTGATGAGTCTATCGATCTATCCACAATCTATCTAATGATAGCGACCTCTATAGACATCTATATGTATTCAAAAATAAAACGGCAGCAGCTTGAAGAGATCTAGCTGCAATAACGGCTTCTACTCACACTTGTGTTGGTTAGGTTAATGTCAAATGATGAGACATAACATTTTTCATGTGTGTATTTGATATATGTTACCGGCCAAACCCGATTTTAGGACAAATTAGTTTTGCCTAGGCTAAACTAGTTCTTCCTGTACACGACAGGATTAACTAGTATAGCCTAGTCCAAACTAATTTGTCCTAAGCCCGATAGGATAAACCAGTTTAGGCTAGTCCAAACTAATTTGTCCTAATATAAATAGGCACACTCTAGGATAAACTGGTATGGCCTAGTCTAAACATTATTTTAACTGAAAGTAATCGAGCAAACATGTCAGGACTTGTACATGCGGGAGTTCCCGAATCACGCCCCGCGCCGCTCCTCGCTCGCCATTCGGCGCGTCGTTTTAAACGCATTTTGCGTCTAGTTGCCAGCCGTGCGTAACGTATTTGGGTAATGACTGCAGTTTAAAATTGAAAGTTTACGTATTACACTACATTATTAAGTTTTTATTATTCATATATCATTCAAATGGTAAGCCACTTCTGTCGCTCTCTTAGATTGTAGAGCGCGTAGCAGAACAAATTTTGTTAGATGGTCTTGGTAAACCATAATAAATTTAAAATTTCCATCTGGTTGAGTCTGAAAATCGATCAGATCTACTTGACACCTACTATTCATTTCCGAATGAAGAGTGGGCTTATAGACTAATCCTCTTTTCTTCTTTGTTTTTTTGATGACCGACACTACACATAGACAAATACAAGCTTATCATTTCTTTTGTGATATTAGCATATTTTTTTTGATGTTTCGGCTAACATCCTGTCACGACCACCGTGACCGACAGCCGCATGAGCTGCGTCAATCACATCATAAAGTTCATCGGATGGAAGATAGTATTTTATATTACCTTCACTCCGTGCAATTAGTTTTTTCACGTCCCCGATTTTTAACACTGCAAATCGTTTCAATCTTCTTTGTTGTAATGGTGTCTTTTTTTCAGATTTTTCTGCATCTTCAACTTGTTCAACGAGTTCCAAATATTGCTCTGATGATAACACATTATAATGAGAAGACTTATTACTTTCACTTTGTAAAATTTCTGTCAAAAACTTTTCCCTCCATTGTTTTTGATCTGCTTGTCGACTTGACGTAGGTTCATCCATATTGAAAAAGAATAAAACTTTATAATGTAGTGTAATACGTGAACTTTCAATTTTAAACTGCAGTCATTAACCAAATGTACAAGTCCTGACATGTTTGCTCGATTACTTTTAGTTAAAATAATGTTTAAACTAGGCCATACCAGTTTATCCTAGAGTGTGCGTATTTATATTAGGACAAATTAGTTTGGACTAGCCTAAACTGGTTTATCCTATCGGGCTTAGGACAAATTAGTTTGGACTAGGCTATACTAGTTAATTCTGTCGTGTATAGGAAACACTAGTTTAGCCTAGGCAAAACTAGTTTTTCCTAAAATCGGGTTTGGCCGGTAACATATACATCCTTTTTACAAGTTTCATCATGGAATTCCTCTATGACATGACTTGTATTCTTCAGGATTATCAATATAGGTTATGTCTGCAAAAATTACAATGATAACTATTGTTGTCTTGAAAAATATCCAAGCAGGTTTAGCAGGGTGTACCATCTGCATCTCATCAGAAAGCTGTGTAGTTAGGGTTGGATTCCTCTGCTAACTTTCTGATTTGTGATGAGTTCCTGCCAGAGTTAAAACTTCACTTGGTGAATATGAAACCTGAAAATAATATAACTGTCACTGTTAGCAAAGTGAAATAGATTGATCCACTATGAGCAAAATTTCAGATATACGTTTGATAATAGTAAATATAGCCATATATATTGAAACAAACGAACATGATTTCTGTGGATGTACAACTGACTCTTGAGTGCTATCAAAAATGGTATGTATCCAAAAAAATGTAGTTATATTGCTATGAATGGTCATTTTCGAGGAGTATAAAACACAGTTTGCCCTACAGACCCACTTTCTGTTGGTCAATAGCGCAAATGTGCAAAACAACAGGGGTTAAAAGTAACTTCTGAAACTAATACTGTGGTTGTCTCCATGATTTATTTTGCATCGACTGGCATTAGTGATTCTTTATATTGTGGTTTTGATGATTTATGGTTAAAGTGGGTTCACAATGGCAATTGTACTACAGAAATAGCATTAATACTGGTACCTACCTTATCAGTCAGTCTCACATAGTAATCAGAGAGCTTCCAATCACTCAGATCTATGTCTGGCATTAGATCTGCATGAGATCTTTTATAGTGCAATAATAACAAAGCCTCTTCGATGAAACTTCTTTTGCAAAAGTCACATTTGTGGGGACCTGGGTGTCGGAGAATATGCACCTTAAGGAGTGTTTTTTCTCTAAAACCTTTTTGACAGAACTTGCACAGGAATGGCCTATATCCTGTATGGTATTTTTCGTGAGTAGTTAAGCGACTGATGCTGATGAGTTGTTTAGGACAAAATCTACATAGGTAAGGCTTATCGCCAGTATGAATTCGTTCATGAATTGTGACATTAGCGGCCGTTCTGAAAAGAGACGATATTAGATTAGTTTGACGTGTTCCACTATATTAATATCATTATAGCAGCACAAGACTGATAGTATATCATATATCTAAGCTAGGAAGTAACAAAAAATCCATAATTGACCGAGCAGTTTAATATCCTTAGAAGTTTATAAACCTGCTGTAGTCCCCTTCCAGGAAACAAAATACAAGTCCTCTCCTGATTCTAACTGCTTGAAATATCACAACAAAATGTGTGACTTGTTTCATCTTAACTCATGTTATTTATTGCTTCATGTTGATCATTTATAACTTACTTGAACATTTTAGCACAGTATGCACACTGGAACCTCTTCTTATCTAAATGGATATTTTTGTGCCTGTCAAGACTATTTTGATCCAAGAAACGTCTACGGCATACACTGCATGGGAAATTTCTTTTATCAGCATGAACCTTCATGTGGGAAATCAAGCGACTTTTCGCGTAAAATGATTGACCACATTTGTCGCAAAAATATTCCCTGGAATGGTCTTTCTCCATATGGTCTGTTAGATCTACAATACATATGAGTACAGTGAAAAAATGCTTAATACACTGATAAAGTTATTGAAGTAATGGCACCTATCTCTGCATGCTTTATTTTGTCATATCTATTTGAACAGTAGTAGACCTGACAGATTATGAAATGTGTCACATTATATATTGAAATTAAAAAAAAGTTATTTCTCAACAAATTACAAGGAAATGATTCTGTCAGGGTATTATAGGTTTTTTCGGAAGGGAAAGAAACAGATATGTGAATAATTTAATAATAGATATCCACAATATTCTGGCCAAATAATATGCAATTTGACAGGTTACAGTCACAAGCTGCCACAGCTTTGCAATGTTTGAAAGTTATTAAATGACATTTTACGAATGCCAGCGAGTCCTATAAAAATCACACTCTCAGAAAAAAATGAGTAATTTAATAAATTAATTAATTGTATATTACCTCTATTTGATGTGAAGTACCTTTTGCAATATTTACAAATGAATGTCTTACAGAATGTCTTGTCATAATAATTATGAATCTTTTGTCTATGACGAAACATTTCCAATTCTGAGGGAAACTCCAATCTACAGACATTACAGGTAGCCTTTTCCTCACTTTGTTCTATTACGACCTCATAATTTGTTTTCTGCTCTTCACTGCAATCAAAGCTTTCCTGTTCATAATATGTGTGATCATGTGATCCACTAACAACGGGTTCGTGATTGGTATCTTCTTCTAATTTCAACTCTTGTAATGATTTTGATTGGGCTGGAGCAGTTTCCTCAGAGCTGTATTCTACTATGCCTGAATACGCGGAAGCGTCACATTCTTCCAATTCAAATTTTATCTCATCTTCCGACAAGATTGTTACATCTACAACGGATCCACAAGAATGAATCAATATTACCGATTATAATGCGCGACATTAAAAATGAGTCTTATGAAAAAAGGGGTCAATTACGTTGACGCTGTACTTCCCGCGAAATGGTATCAGTTTAGAAATAAGAATTTGGGTCGGATTTTGGAACTTACTTCACGTGGACCAAGCAGCTTTTAAAATCCAATTAAAATTAAAAAAAAAATGTACTTGAAATACTTTTCTTCTTAATCATAGTCCCTATTCACTTAAAATACAGTAATTAGTAGTGAAAGTCGCTAAAACAGAAACGGAACACATTAGCACCATTTGGTAAATGATGTTAACTACGCCCCAAAATGGCTTATAACTGGTAAAATAAATTCATATGGCTTTCATATTTTTGGAACATTCAAAATCTATCGAGAATGAATGATCTGAAACAAGCACTTTTGGTACTGTGTTCCAATGGGTTAATAAGAATGTATTGTAAACGGTTAGGCGATATTAGGACAAATGTTATTCCAATAAATATATAAAATTATCTACTATATATATTGACCACTATTATTATTGATGATAAAATTCGTATATCCAAACCTTTTACACAGAAAGCTTTTCTCAATAAAGACACAAGTGCTTTTAGAGTCACAGATTTTCGATTTGCTAATTGTAAATTTATAAAATATTGTACTCAATCCTCGTATTATCACCATGAAATAATTTTTGGAACAATATATTAAGGTACCATCCAACCAAAGAGGTTGTTCGTTACATTTACTTATAACAGAACAAAATTATTTATGTACAACAAAAATTATATACGCTCTAGAACGATTTTTTAGGGTACTGCAAATATGGTTGGAAAAACACAAACCTATCACCTGATGTATCTAGCACATAGGTTCTCAAGCACTGCCCACTTTGAGAATATTTTTTTTTCTGACTCTTCCAGACATTCACCCATTTACCTTCTCCAAATAGTTTGAAGAGCAAAAACCTATCTACTTACTACTTTATTTACAATTTGTCTTTCTTTTTTCATTATAACTTTACGTATGATGACCAGGATTCTCATGGTTTTCCGCCCCTTAGTAGGATATCGACGTTCCCCAATTTTCTCGGGATGTTCTAACAACCCCCTGAAAGTCCCAATCACCCACAAGGCGGCGTTATCGTCCACGATGAGAATCTATGATCTAGTGCTTATTAAATCACCCAAATATCAAAATGTAAGGCTCATTCTTATATTATTATTATGTTTAACGTGGTGCGTAATACTTTTTATTTGATACTTGTCTGGAACATGTAGGTTATGGGAATCTTCTCTAGACAAAACTTTTTTAGTTAAAGTTTTATAGAAAGTGTAACTCACTGGTAGAAATAAATACAGATATGCGCTCAGCAATACCTTCACGCGTTTTCAATGTAATTGTTTGGATATATTACTTAATAATCTGAATAAGAAAGTTCATTAAACCTTGTGCATCACAATATAAATTGGCAAATCCATATCTTACCATCCCCAAGTGCTGGACAATCTTCCATTTTCTTCTCCAATCGGGGTTCACTAAAAAAACTTTTGTAGGTTGCCCACTTTTCATCTATTTCATCAGATCCAGTATCCGACATATCCATATCTTCCTCATCGAAGATGAACTCAACTTCACCCCTTTTCAATCTACTGTCAATTTTAGCTATACTCACTCCTTCAATGTTTTTGGCGTCAACAACACATTTCTTGATTAGTTTTCTTTCCAATTTTTCTTGTGATTCTTTAAACTGAATCATAAATCTGTATGCCATTTGTAGAGTACCCATGCATGTAGCACAAATATACTGTGGATAGTCTAGTCGAAGTGGTATCTAAAATAAATAAAAACACATATCTGTATCACAAAAATTTGTTTAAATAGATATTCACAAACTATAAAATCAACATGAAAATAAAAGTATCAACAGGCACATAAGAGCAACCTGGGCCAGAAATGAAACATGCTTTCTGCAAATACACTCCAATCAGTGGTCACTGGTATGGTGCATAAAATGGTCAGTAGATGATAGATGACTGGTAAAATTTTTTGTTGCATATTACAAGGACACTGAGAGTTTTCTTTCAAAACTTGATAGTACCACATCATATAGTACCCACCTCACTCACCTTGGAGAGCAGACACTGAATTATCTTCATCAAAAATTGTAGCTCAGTAGCTTTATCAGGTAATGCAAACCCTAGTAATATGGCTTGAAATGCCTACAATACTGTTGTTGGAGACCCAAAGCAGTGTTGCAAATTAACTATCTGCTGGTCAATGCATGGTAAAAAAAATAGCGACTCTGAAGTAAGCAGCATGATATGATTATGAATTGGTTCGGCGGGGGTCCTGTTCCTCCTGGATCCCCCTCTAAATACGTGCTTGATTGCGACCTGATGCGATGATATTGCCTCAGGTAGCCATTGTCTTTTCAACGTTTTGAACTAGAATTTTTTAAATGAACGATTCAGCATACTTACTGGCATAGATGTAACTGTGAGAAGAGCTTGGAGTATAGATATTTTCTCCAATCTTTGCTCTGTAATATCTTCAAATAATACTTTTGTAAGGTCATATATAGGATTTGTAATCTCTCCCAAGCACGCTCGGCATATATAGGAATATTTTTTTCTTGTAGCATGGTAATCCTGTAAAAAACTCGAAATTTAATTTTTCTTTTTTCCCTTCTTGAATATCTAAGACATAAATACTCGAATTTCAAGAATATAATACAAATCACTTTCTTGTGGGAAGACTTAATTCAATCACTTCGCACACCACCAGGTGGGGACTCATTTACATATACAGGTACATTTTTATACTTCACCTCAGGCATTCTCTGCTGTCTTTTACAAGTTTGTCTAGTTTGATGATGGCGATACTGAGACTTAGGAATTTTCATCTTTAGTGTAGGGATCCAATCCACATCTAATGGGTCAGTTAGTTCTGCTGGTTTACCTAAATATATTAAATTAGTTTATTATTCAAACCTCTAACATACAATATTAATTAAAAGGATTATGTTATGGAGAGCACACAAAGCAGATCTAACAATATATTTTGTGTAAAAAATCCAATGAACAGATTCTTTAGTACTTTTTTGTTTTCATGTTTTTGTGGCATTTTGCCTATCTAGATTCAAAATGACCAGAAAATCAGAATGTTATGGGCATAGCATGGTGCTGTTATGCAAATAATTTGAGATCTAATCAATAGTAAGGACTGGAAAGAATATGTAACTAATTTTTTTGTTGATTAACAATCAATTATTTCAAATATACACACAGTCACATCTTTAATAGCTTGCCTACATAGTTGAACAGATGCATATATATTTGTATGACAAGAACACATAAATGTTAAAAGGGAATCTGCTGAAAATAAAGTATAGAATAGGCAGTTATGAAGTATAGAGTGATTTCAATTAAAAAAATATATGCATTAAATACACAGCCAAGATAATTAGGATAACATATGATACTAGAAGTCTACCAAAAGCTACTGTCATTTTTAAAGCATAGTTATGTTTTTAAATGTTATTCTACTCGCTATTGTGTAACTTTCTCTCATTAAACTGAACTTCACTGATTTTTGTGGAGTTGCTGTGAATCTTCCAGCATTTCTTTGAACTTTTATGCAGTTGGCTGTTGATTGTAATTAAAATATTGGAAACATCATAGCATATAGTAATTTCTTTTGCAATTTGAGTTATAGACATCAAGACAGGTCTACATCTGTGAAAAATTAGATATTCTACGTATATACTTATGCAGTTGTAACTACTTGTTCTTGATGAAACCAAATAAGATTTTAGGTTCACCAATGAACAGTTTTTTTTTCTTTTGGGTAAAATACTTTTCCGTCAGTTTAAGACAAATTGATGATGATTAAGTACAGCTTTGATTTGTGACTGTGTACATATTTCATTTAGCAAGTATGTCCTCTCTCATTAATTTCCATTTCTTTTTCAGTTGTTCTTACAATAACATAATATTTCAACAAGTTACTTTATACACAGTTTGTTTATTAAATTTAATATTTTATTGGTTTTATGATGATTGAGTGCTAGTGAAATATCTGTTGGGGATTGATTTCGAGTGATTGAAAAAGTTTGATTGGAATCACAAAATTCAATTACCTGCTACAAAGTGTTCAGAACATACATGCGAGTGGTTGATTGCTTTCTCTGTAAAATGCGGCCGATTTATAGCTTCCAACCATTTCCGTCGTCTTAAACGACTTAATTCATTCAAATCGGTTCTATGAGCAAAATGTCGCTCTGCTGGTATTCTGTAGCACCTCACATTATTTCTTTCAGTTCTATTTCTACAATTTGGTACACAGCACCACACCATTATTTATGGAAATTACTTATTAAAAATCCATACGTAAAACAGTTTTAAAATATGATAATGATAACGTTTCTGTAACTCAGTGTCAATAAAAACAGAGGTTATGGCACAGAATTGTGATGTGCCCATGTAGGAGGTGGGTAAGATTCGTATTTGTACGATTCGTATTTGATATGAATCTTAATAGGGAATCATACGGTACGAATCCCTCTACGAAAATAATTTTGTACCAGGTTTTAACCGTTTCGATTATCGGTTATTTCGCATTGTAGTAATTCTCGTACCGATTTGTAATGGCATTTTAGCATTGGCACGTGCTGACGTGCGTTGGTGCCAGTTGGTAGAATTTATTTATCTTTCGAATAATTATGTGTCTGTTATCGACTATTATGTGAATTTGTGACGGAAATTATATCATCGTTTCTCCGCACTTTTGACGTTTTCAGGTTCGTAACATCATTATAAGGTTGTTAAAACTCACCTACAGTATCAATTATCGATACTGAAACAAAATATACGAATCCTTTTTTTGTCTATTGCAATAATAAAAATTTAAATGATTATATCCGATGGAGCAAACGTATTAAAAGTAGGATATAGGACTGATCTACTTATTTTTCTCTACAATCTTGGTGTTAGCCATGATACAGCTGGACAGGTATGCTGATTTGCCTGCACAAATTTATTGTGGCCGCACAGCTACGTCACGATTGAATGAATGGGAATAGTCTGAGGACTCTGAGGAAAGCTCAAGCGCGATATCGGAAGCAGCATACATAATTTCATTAGTTGCTTTTGATTTTATCGCCTGTGTATGCTCATACCGATGTATATGTCTCGAAGTGTTAGCCTATTTATCATAAACTATGCAGTCTCTTGGTCTGCTAAATAGATGCCCGGAGTTGAAACGTAACCGCAGTATATCTCCGTTGTATAATTCAGGAACAATTATGAAAAAGAATATTGAAAAACAAACTTAAACGATTGAATGGAACACGGAATCAAATGATCATCAAGCAATATAAACATGAAGAGGTCCTTATCGTGGACTCAAGTTATAGTCTCCTTTCTAGTTCTAGTCCAAAATCGGGCTAGATTTTTTTAAATAATTTCAATAAAACTACTACAACTCTGTTTTGACGTCGTAAAGCGACCTTAACTCTTGATAAACTCGTAGTTCTAGCCGACTATAAGGTTAAATAATACCACTGGTGATGTTATGAACTTTACACTCCCACATGTATACCACACACGACAAATTAGTCGGTTTTGATATTCGCATATACCAAATAATAATAATAATAATAATAATAAATAACTTTTATTTTCTATACTTATCATACATGTGAAAATTGCTAGTGTTACAGTACTTATCATTCCCGTCGGGTTGGATATTTTTTATTGTGTTTTGTTTTTGTTAATCAACCTATCACAGTGCCCACTATATATTCTGTGTATCTGTGCTGTGCACATCACTATCGCCATATCGCCAGGTCGAAGCTCGTAGCAGTAAAGTGTACCAGTATTAACAGTTGCAGTCGCCGCATTTTTTAATGTGTTTTTTCACATCACTAGATTGTCGTCGCTTGTTTTAACCTAACAACTTTTTCATGTCATTTTGAAAAACTTAAATATAAAACCATTGTACAGATATAACCAATTGTCTAAATTTATCGTTTCAACATAATTCGTTTTAATACATATAACTGTAAATAATGAGACCCTGTGACAAATGAAAATAATCAATAGTCATTTTGAATGTCACCTTTAAGTTGTGGAATTAAATATAACCAGCATCAAGTAATGTCTCTGATGAAGAAATATGCGAGACCCTGTGTCCTGCAGCTGAAGAGGCACTTCCAGCAGACACAAGCAGAAGTTCAGGTTCCTGTCAGTTTGCCCACAGGTCCAGTTTTCCGAAATGCTCAGCATTTTCCTGATAGAGTTGCTATAAGAGATCAATTTGCTAGTTATACATATAGTAACATATTTATGGTTGCCAATGATCTCTCACAAGAAATAACAAAGTTGGTTCATGGACGTACTAATGAAAGAGTGATGTTTCTTTGTCCTAATGATTTGAATTATGTTGTAACTTTGTGGGCAATTTGGTTATCTGGGCAAATAGGTAAGATTATAGGTGCATTGTTTTATCTAGGGTTTTGAGGTGACTAATTGAATATTATCAATCTTTCATCCAAAATAATCTGGACTACTGTTTTTATCAATCTAGTGGGTAGGAATTGGTCAAGACCTAATCACTATCCATAATAGAAATGAGAGAAAGTTAAATATAGAATTTAACTCATATACATAAGGAAAGTGTCTGTGTCTGTTGCTTACGATTTTATAATTTAATACTCTAAGACAACATAATACCTACTTTAAGGATTTAGCTATCTTACCTGTCTATTAAGAAATTTTTATCTCTTATGCTGAGTAACTTGGCATTGAGCATTTCAAATTTTACATTTTTTTATATATATTTTCAAATATAATTTCAAATATTGAATAATGAGCCAATTAATGACATACTATTTATAAAAAAATTAAGTGAAGATGATTGATCTGATATTTGCTACACATTTTGTTCCTACTATAGTAAAAGTACTACAATAGAACATTATAAATAAACTAGCATAACTAAATTCAAGGGTATAGGTGAATCAATTTTCATGTCTATATAACATTCAAAAACATTCTCACTTCAAAATTATTTTTTTTATCAGTATTAGCAGAAAGAATTATGTTTTCACCTTTTTATTATATCTTTCTAATATAGCATTTCTATTTTTTTAGCCATACCTCTGAGTCCTCTCCATCCCAAAAATCTGCTTCTATACTATGCAAATGATACATCGGCCAAACTCATTATAACTACTTCAGAATATTCTGATTTAATGCATAAGGTGAGCTCAAAAATTGTTAATTAAATGTGTCTATTCAACTAGTTGATATTTTTTTTAAATGTAAAAATCATTTATACAGCATATGACATGGAATTAAGATAATCTAATCATTGGATTTTTTTACAGGTATCAAAGAACTCACATAGTGTAGTTCACTTATTAGACAATGAATTGAAATCAATATGTGTTGACAAAGTGGCAACTGCTCGAGGTGATCTAGAGGGTGGTCTTCCATCTCAATTTTATGATGGTAGCAATGCTATGATTTTATATACCAGTGGAACCACAGGAGCACCAAAAGGTTAGACTGATTATACTTTTTCAATCACCTTGTATATTTTATGTTGGCCTATTACAGTCATTGACATACAGAAAACTGAAGGGAACGAGATAATTCCAAAATTACTTTTTTAGGTAGGCTAATTTCTCGGTTAAGGATTTGGGTTTCTGGGTAGCATTGTATGGAATGTTTTTTTGGAGTACCTGAAAAATCTGTAGGTAGGCTTTGGTCTACTTTGACTATCCATTAGAACTATAAATAGAAAGAGAGCCTATACATTTCATATATACATATTTTGACCCTGATTCATTCATTGTAATTCTTAAGTCTAGCCCTTTTGAATTGAGATTATATTGGAAGTAATATTTTAAACATTTTCACAGTGGTTATAGAGCATATAGATATTAGTAAAATTTCATTTTACAGTCCTTAAGAGGGTTTTTAATTTTAATCTGATTATTGTGAAATATTTTTTTTTAGGATTAGAGGGAGTTTATCTGTATTTATAGTTGGTTAATTTTTTTTTGGATACTATATGACCTAAAAGATGTTATATGTTGATGTTGAAGTACCCTAATTGTATACCCATCATCTTAAACACATTAATTTTGTGGAAATATTGCTTTTCTTTGAAAACTACAGTTTCTAAGGTTTGTTAATGGGAAATAAAAATTAAGCACAGTATCCTTAAAGACAGAGTTCAGTTTGTTCAATGGCTAAATTTCACATCACGTTTGATTAATAGCATTTTGGTCATTTGTTAAAAAAAAATCAAAAAATGATGTTTCATGTAATAGAATTTTCAATCTGCCTTTTGTGGTAGTTGAGATGTAATGAAATATTAACAGTTGAGGCTCACTTAAATTGATCATTCGATAAAGGCAGCATAAATGTTAATGCAGCGATTTAGTCAATTGCATGTGGTTTTAATTAGCAATTAGTAAAAAATAATATGTTCTGATCTAATCAGTTTTTATGCTTGATAGGTGTGGTATTATCTCATAGGAATCTCCAGTTCCAAATAACAACTTTGCTGGAAGCATGGAAGTGGACCCAGAATGATGTTCTTCTGCATACCCTACCACTCCACCATGTTCATGGTATTGTGAATGCTCTCTTATGCCCTTTGTACATTGGTGCAAAGACTATTATGCTGGAGAAGTTCAATGCTAATAAGGTGTGGACACATCTATTAGGAGTCAATGCACTACCAAGCGATAGGTACATTATGATAGTAGAAAACTCTGTTAAGTTCAATTGCAAAATTGAATACTAAGCGGATTAGTTTGGCTATTGTATAGTAGATGGCGCTGCATACACTAGTTATCACAAGTGCCACAATTTCAACAGACAGGATATTAAAACTTATCCTGTATGAAGTAATCTGTAATCATATTATTTATCATTCGTAACAATGGGGGATTTTTAACCCCCTTTCTAGACCATCATAGAGGGTGGTTCTTTTGGATAAGGTTGCACATTTATCCGCCATCCTCGCCGACCTAATTCAAATTTATTGGTCTTATGGAAGTAAAATATAAAACTCCATCTTTAGTATAATAGCAGATTAGTTTAGCTATTGTATAGTAGAAGTTTGGATTATGGTATCTTCATATTTTTAATACACTGAACAAGCAACTGAAAAAGGAATACGCCATTTGCAGTACTCTTAAAAACAAATACTACCTCACAGTGATTGGTATATGGTAATATGGGTGCGTTACATAGTTCCCATTTTATCCAAATTGAATGGCAGCTCCACATCATTTATTCTATGAATTGAAAAGTATTTTATAGTGTGAAACCAAGTGCTTCTGGTTCTGATTGCTGTTCTTTGTTTTCCAGAAAAGTAACTGTATACATGGCAGTACCAACAATTTACTCAAAACTGATAGACGAATATAAAAAAGTTTTTAAAGGTGATCCTCAGATGGTTGAGCATATCTGTAGCACATTAAAAAACAAAGTACGGTTGATGGTTAGTGGCTCTGCACCCTTACCTGTTACAATTTTCAATGAGTGGCAGAATATTTCTGGACATCAGCTTTTGGAGAGGTAATTAAAAATATTAAATTCAGTTTTTTTAAAATAATTCTCTTCAGTGGATATATACCTTAGATGTATGTGTAAAATTCGAATAGAGGATATATATATATATTGAAATGAGAAAAATAATGAAATGTATCTGAGAAAAATACAGATAGGTTGGGAATCTATAAAAAGTTATTCAATTTCCCAGAGTGAGAAAGTTGTCCGAGGTTCAAATACTACTCTAGATAAAATTATTCTCTTATTTGCATCATTTTAATTCATATTTTTTGTTGATATGTTTCACATCATGAAAACTTGTTATTAGTTATTATTCTGGCCTGGCTCTAGGAAAAGATCAAATTGATGATCCTAACTGCCATTATTTGGAACAATCTAGAAAGCCCCAAAAAAAATCTAAATAAATGATGTAGATTGTAGACGCTCTTACTTGGTGAAACTCTTCCATCATGTAGATGAAAAGTGTAGCTTTCATACAGTTCCACAAATAAAACTTTTTCTTTTAGTGACGCGTTTCGATTTTTACTTTATATCTACATAAATAAAATGATGAAAACGTCGATAAAATTATATTTTGCCAAGGGGTTTGACCCAACTCCAAACAGATTATTTTTCAAATTAGCAAGAAGAAACAAAAAGACTATTTCACAAGGTGATTTTTAAATACTAAAACCAAAAAGTTTCATATCCTGTGTAATACTCATGATGCAAATAAAATATGGAATTTTGTCTTTTTTCACCGATGAAATTATTTCTGAATTTAGATATGGTATGACTGAAATTGGAATGGCATTATCAAATTTGTATGAAGGAGATAGGCAACCTGGGTATGTAGGACTCCCTTTACCTGGTGTTTCTGTCCGCCTTGAGGAAGAAAATGAAGTTACTGGTGAGGTTGACACTATCTTAGAATGTTGCAATACAGGTGGCATTGTCGATTTCACCCATAAAGTATACAAGAGCGAAAATCATACAGGTGAGGACTATCATTTGTTCAATATATTCTATGGGTCCACTCATTGGGGAGAGCGAGATCTAAACTTTCGGACTCTCCGCGAAAAAAAAACTCCCCTACTGCAAGTCTTAAAACGGTGTGAAAAATTGCCATACGCCCCCCGCCCCCCTTGTATAGCGCTGTGCACCCCACTGGTTGGGAACCCATGCTTTTGAGTAACTGCACACTACCGATGTTAGGTAATCATGAATAATTTTTCAAATAGGTCATTTCGTTTGTTCATCCGAAGCCTACATGCTGTTAAGGTGTGGACAAAAAACGTTGTCCACACAATATTAGTTTTGAATGAAAGTATGAAATTGCAACTCTTTGTGTATAAACTATGTTGTGGATTATCTATTGATTGCCTCCCCTACATATGTTATGCAATATTCAGCAATAGAAAAGCTATTCTCACAATCCTATTATTGAGGCTAGATCATTTCACTTTACATCTGGCAAAGCCATAATTTTAGAGAATATACTTGAGAAATACAATTGAATATATTAGTTTGGAATCTGATACAATCAAATAGGGTTGTAATTGAGCAATCGCATAGCGGATCGTATCTCGTCTCTGGTCTTTGGTTTGTGTGACAATGAGCATATAATGTGGTTTCTTTAGTGTGGTCCTCATATTGATGGTATTGTCCTGTAGTACCTCTACTACTATCAGTAATAATGAATTTCCCATTTAAGTCCTGCTTGTGTGCTACAATTGATCCAGCTTGATCAATGTCCAAACTAGTTTTTGTGGTTCCTGATGATGTTAATGTAGGGAGAATTCTATTTGCGTTGTTTTCTTGTAGTTTTTTTTGTTCAGTATTGTTCCTTGTTTTGAACCAATCTATATACAATATTGCTGCGACAGGAGAGAATAGATCCTTATTCCTTCTCAGAATGTTTTTCTATCTTTACGTATTTGATCTATATCCCTTTCAGGTGAGCTATTGGTAAAAAGCGATGGCGTGTTCAAAGAGTATTTCAATCGACCTGAGGCGACGCGGATGGAGTTCACGGAGGACGGTTGGTTCAAGACGGGCGACATGTGTGAGTACTCTTCGGAGATGAAGCAGTTCAAGATGCTGGGCAGGAAGAACGTAGATATTATCAAGTCGGGCGGGTACAAGTTGAGTGCGCTCGAGATAGAGACGCAGCTGATGACTCATCCAGATATCGTAGATTGCGCAGTGGTGGGCGTAGAGGACGTGGAATGGGGACAGAAAGTGGCAGCCGTCATTGCTTTGCAGGAAGGAAAGGTAAGTTATATTAGAGACAGGAGTGAACATTCTTGAAAGATATAGATGGATTGTAAAGGTTCTCTTTAGTGGAGCAGCAATGTCCAGTAGTCGTACAAGAAATATTCACATAGGGGAAAGTCTGCAGGATAATGTTACATGTAGATATTGGCTGTCTCAATGGTTACATATTGAACTGAAGTTGAAGAGCTAATGTTCTGATACTTGAACCGTTCCGAAAAGAGTGGCATCTTCAGGAAAAATCAACTATGATTCGAGAATGTAATGCTGCTCTTCAGTGCTGAGTCTACTGCAAAGACGTGACCTGAACACAGCTAAGTGCCAGGCAAAGAGAAAGCAAACCACACGTATAGATTAAGAGCTAAATTCTCCATAGGCCCTGAACCAATGATGGGTATCAGCAGCCGAAAATCAATATGACCCTACAAGATCGGGTGTATAGCAGATTGGCGAATGTATGGCAGGACTGCAGGCAGGCCAAAAGGCTTATAGCAGGCCAGACTAACGCTTAAAGCTATTGCTATTGAATAAAGGTACCTTCTTGTAGAGGTTACCAAAAATCACTCCAGATTAGATAGGTACATGTCTTTCAGGTTCCAAAAGAACGCATTTTTTTTTAATTTCCACAAAATGTCTTTATATATCGCACTTTTGTGTAGTTTTAATCTTCCGATTTTGATTTTTGATGAGCCCCCTGTTTCTTATTCCAGGAGATGACATTGGCCACATTGAAAGAGTGGGCTGAACAGAAGATGCCAAAGTATTCAGTGCCGTCTCTATTGTGCATTGTCGATGAACTTCCGAAAAACGCGATGGGAAAGGTCAACAAAAAGGAACTTGTCAAGGTTATGTTTTAAACGCCGCTCATATACTTTGGCTTCAGCTGTTCAAGTATACGTAGAAGTTTTTCTGAAGGATACTCCAAGAGTAAATTCATTTGAAAGCGAACCCACTTGCATCACAAGACAAGAAAAATGTTGAGGTTGTACTACCTATACACGTTTGCATTAAAGTTATTGCTGTGGTAGATATTTTAATTGATATTTTGGTGGAAAGACTACATAAAGTACTGATAAGAGAGTATACGAACCAGCCGTACATAATCCAATAAATTTCAACTTGATTTCGACCAAATATCCCGCTTTTCTTTTGCTTGAGGTAATGTTTTACAAATTTGGTATGTCATTTTCTATTTTCAGAATGTCAGTGTTGCAACCTGTCGTCTTTGTAGTTTATAAACATGAAAAAATAACTTGACTAATATGTATTAGCCTTTGTTATTCATACTGTTTTATTTGGCTAATTGTTGGGGCCACATTCATTGAAAGAAAAACTACTATCGGCTGTATTCTGTACTTTGATATATATACTCTAGAGGCGTCAGAAGTGTTATTATTGCTTTTTGCTTTCAACGGTTATGGTTTCAATTATTACGTTCAGTCCATACCAGAAATAACATAATTAAGTCGTCAGTTTTTGTCAAAATATTGATAGAACATATAGAATGTTGAATATACGAGAAAGGGAGTTATAAAAAGAAAGAAAAACGATATAGATGTAAATCATATTTGGCAGCACTCGAGGAATGCAGTAAAGCGTTAAACCGACGCCTCTGAATATTAGTATTCGATTGCCGGTCAGCTGATATTTTGAAAATCATTCTGATGCAGATAAAGATTCATTCGGTTTTCGCCTGTTTCGGAATTATACAATTTGCGAAATCACGTATATATTCAAATCACTACGAACCATTTTTTAAGATATATACATTTTTCAATTGAAACAAGACTAAGAATGAATTGATTCATTCGTGAATGATAATCTTGAAATCCTAACCTCAGGGAAGCTACAAGGATCGTCATTCCACTGTTACATTTGCGAGTCGAGATTAGTGACTTTGCAATGATGGTTTATCGAATCGTGAAGCAAACTCTGTTGTGTTTAATTTGCTATTATGATTTATTTATGAATTTTGAGGATTGATATTTGTTTACGCCAGATTTATAAAATATATATTAACTTCTGTCGCTAGAATTACTTCTTAGTTTATGTTATCAAGCAACTAGAGACTGAACTATGTAACGATATAAGTTGTCAAGTAAACAGATAATGATTATAGTTTCATTTCTTCTATCCTTCTATTTCCTAGGCATAAGCGTGAGGCAATTGTGAGAATTTTATATGGTTTTTGTAACCACGTAATCTCACGATTTTGACGATATACATGTTCATAATTTTTTTGGAGAGCTCTGACATTGTGTTTCGGAAAATAAAAAAAAATAATATGTGATCATTTTTATTATATTTTATTTACAAAACTTTACAAAGAGTAATAAAAAATCTTAAGATAATCCCACCAGCTTTCCACCTATTGCGTTGAGGTTCGTGGTGACCTTTTTGCCAAATTGCCTAGCTCCAGTATAAGGTAACTGAAAATACAAAAATCCGTTATCACTGGACCTATTTTTAAGTATAACACTACGTTTTGTTATATATTCGGAATGTTAATTTTGTTCTGATATAACGTTTATTTACAAGGTATAGTTTTAGAATTATGAGTAAAATATCGTCTTTTCCAAGATTTCAGGTTAATTGGTAATTTAAAAAGATTATTGCCGGTGTGCATCCACATCTCCTGCATTATCGGCAGACCTTTTAACCATTTTTTCATGGCTGCTTGTTTATCTCGATAATTAATAGTTTACGTCCCACTTTTGGTTAGTACAAGCTGGTGTGAAGTCTTTCATATTAGCTGCTTTTTTCGATTTTATCTATAATGCGGAACAGATTACTCAAAAAACAATGGAATTCTAATATTTCGGTATTTAAATTTGGTAATTATTTCGCTTACCACACTATTTAGAAAGGAAACTTCATTGGCAAGTGCCTTCATCATTCATTATATCAAGGCTTTTCAGGACACTTCAGTTTTGTAAATTGAAGTTTCCAAACTGAATCTCATTCACAACCCATTTTAAAACAAATGTTGGAAATATCAAAATTGCTTTGCAGGTACCATAATTCTATAATAGACGAAGGATGATGTATCGTTGTAGAATATTTTATCCATAACCAAATTATTTCTTTGTAGGTGAAGCTTTAGTATAATATAAATACATAAAGAAGCAGCTTATCACTTTTCCGTTGTACTCCCACTTCATGTAAGTGCGGTTTATTGAGGTTGTATTACCTCAACGAGAGTATTGAGGACATTAGATAATCCTTCAAAACCATCGATGACTATTTTAGCGGCATCTCTTCCTTTTTGCCCGTCGTTCCCGTATTTTTCGTGTTCGCTGATCGTGTCCACGACAGGTTTGTAGTCATTTAGATCTGCGAACTTCTGCAGTAGGTTGCCGTACTTGATGTCCAATTGGATGGCTGGAGACTCTCGGCCTTTCTCCTCTAACACAGCCCTGGTGCGACCAGAGTCGGGAAATGTTTCCCTTGGTACCACTATCTGCAAAAGTATAACAGTAGATGGAATGGTGAATTAGGCTGCATGCAGGACAAACTAGGTTCAGGAGCGATCTGAGATTTGGAGACCAAAGCCATTAAGTCGTGCCAAGACATATTGCAAGTTCGGAAGTGGTACCAGGGATTTCAGGAGGAGGGGGGGGGGGAAATGGCATCATGCAGATGAGTTTACAAAAGTTACATCATTGTTCCAAGACTCAATTAGAAATCAAGATATGGGATGGGTGATATCACAATCAGGGAATATTGAATCTTGAAGACCACATGCTCTCATGTCAGACAACTACTGTTCAATACTTCTGGAATGGATATTTTAATTTGATACAAGGGAAAACAAACAAAGCTAAAATCTAAACATACTAAAAAGAATATAATACAAAAATAATATTATGTAATTATGTTTGCTGAAATTGAAGATACCTTTTGTATGACTGAATCTTCCAAAGCCTGTCCAAAGTTGGTTCCAAGAATTGCGAAAGGGCCTGGCTGCAAATCTGATTGGTACGAGTCCGTGTTGTCATTTGATGGTTGTGATAGTACAGATGTCAATATAGAGCTGATAAAAATAATCGCTAAATCATGTTTCATGTTGACTTATTTCTGAAAAAATAAGTTTTGATCATTCTTAGAGATTCTATATACCACATATGATTGATGGATATTTAAGTTATACATGATAACCATCGTTCTTGAACACATTCAATTAAAACTCGACACATGTTATCCACAGGTGCCTACGTCACAAATATGCCAAATCGATGGGAAGTGGTATTTGAATTAAAAACTTCTTACAGAATATGAATACACCCACTCAAGTCTCTCTGACACAGATAGTGCGTATTATGGATATCAGCAATGTGGTTATATAATCTTGATACAATGAAATATTGAAAAGCCTCTGTCAGCTTTAGGTTACTTCAGCAACAAAAGGATTTAAGAATATAATAGCAGTAAACAATTCTTCTTAATATATAGGAAGTAATGTCAATATTCGCCCATTTGTTAAAAGCATGTTCTTGATAGTCTTATATTCAAACAGAAAAGCCTGATAGAATTAGAGCATTAGTTTTTCCTATTCAAATTCGCAATTCGTTTCTTAGCATCCTAAGCCTCAATATTGCCATTTGCCTAGGCTTATATCCTATGCTTTGAAAAATTGCCATCTATGAGCATTTCACCGAAAGCATATATATACCAGTTGTTTCTGGGAGTCTACACATCGACTACATCCGAGTAGATGATTAGGAGTATTCTCGTCAATACTCTGTTTGCGTACTGTTTTTTCCTATTAGTCCTGGCTTTGAAAGCAGTTACGTCTGTCTTCCTGAAAGAAACTATGTGGTGATCTATTTGTACTGCTCTCTTATCGATCCATTCCCTAACATATAGTCACATCTTTTAGTCCACGTTTCATTGTTAGTTGTCTCCTGTCTTTTTGCCATTTCAGCAATAGCTGTTCTCTTTTATAATCTTCAAATTATTTCACCTTCTCTATAGAGTTCTTGCCTCCCAATCCCAACCAGTAGCTCAAACTCAGGTAGCATCAGCAGTATTTCTGTCAATACCGTTCAATAGGCACGATAATTGATAATTGGTTTGCTGTTGCCTTCTGAGCATGAGGTCCCTATATTTATGTTTTTTTCATTGTCTTTCCATAAATAAGGATCCTATAGTGCATAATTTAGTTTACCACCCCTGCAAAAATCCTACGTGTTCAGAATATTTATACTTCCAGTTTAAGTTATAACCCTAGTTATTGTTGGAGAAGTCTTTCAAAAATATCGGAAAATGTAATGGGTGGTATGTATAAAACAAAGCAATTATTTGCATGTGATTAGTTGATACTCCACCAGAGAACTAGATACTTCCAGGCATTTGTATGAGCTTCGTTTAATGTATACATATCACCGATTGTCTGCTTATACTTTCTGTAGAGCAATTATGGTGTTTTTTGAATCACAAGTATTCTTCCAACTTCGAACTACTAATGATGAAAAACCAAATGAAAATCGAACCAATGAAAAGGCCTTTTATCTTGATTGTTTTCCGATATTTATGAAGACCACTTTGTTTTATTAGGAAAGTTTTTCAATTGCCCACAGCTTCGTAACAGGTAGTTGTATTCGTAACCTTACGTAGCCCTATACATCAAACATGTATAGAAAATCTTTGAGGATTTCTCACAAGAGAAATGATATTTTGAATAGATTTCTGGATAGATTATCACACAGATCTAGGAAACTGATGGATTGTTTCAGAATTATTGTAGCAATCAGTATAATTTTTGCGTATATATTTTTTTTCATGATGGTGCTGGATTTTAATGGAAGCACAGTAATCACAGTATTATTTCACTTGAACGCTTTTTCTCTCCTTGCCACATTGATGATATTTGTCTGTCATACGAGTTACTTTCAGGTAAGGTGTAATTTATACAAAATGAGCCGTATAAATATATATTTAACCACATTAATGTATATGAAAGACACTTGTGGCAGGTCAACATCACATAATAACATGCCTTTTTTTTAAACCACTTGGTTATACCAGCATTTAAAGAAACAAATACAAGATAATAAAAAACAATACCTAAAACTCGGGTATAGCAAAATAGTTGTATGGAATATACAGTGTGGTCCAGTAAACGATCAGGCGGCTTTTCTATCCTCTCCAACTTTTGCAGAAATTCGTTTTCAGATAAACGCAATGATTCAAAAGGAGTTTTTTAACGTTGTTTTGAAGTGCAGATTTTTATGTTTTTTCATATACTTAGGAAGAATATTGTAAAGATTTATGTTAAGAGATTTTAGTGAGGCGATAGCCAACTGGCCTCAAGAAGTTCTTATATCTGGTAAAGGAATCATGACAGTCACTATGTTTTTGGCAGAAATTCCTGCATTTTATGCGTTTCAATAAGTGTTGCATAGAAATATAATGATGGTACATGTAAAATACCTTATTCTATGAATAGTGGTTTACAATGTTCTCGAGGCCCTTTATTAGCTATGATTCTTAAGGCCTTGTTACACGATCGTATGAGGGCATGAAAGACAGTAAACATATACTGAAGTATTTGTAAAAGATTTAGGTCTACGTAGGATGTATATATACAAGGCTATCTTTTTACAGACTATATCCACGTGTGGACTCCATGTAAGATGGCTATCAAGAGTAATTCCCAGTAACTTGACATGTTGTGGAGGGTCTTGTGTTGAACTTCTAGATGCGAACACTAATTGCTATGTATTTTCATGATTTGATTTCAACAGATTTCTGGAGTACCAGTGCTCTGCTTTATTTTGAATTCTATCACTGATGCGCAATATTTCACCACAATTATAATACAAAAAATGATTTTCCTTTGGCTACACCTTAAAATGAGAATTTCCAAAAAAACTCTAGTAATTTTTTTCTCGGTCATTTTACAGTAGTGTTGTGTGTGCGTTATTTGAAAATATGTCCATTTCCATGCATAATAAGTTCCTAAAATTAATCTACTTGACTTTTTCTGTTACTTATACTCCTACGGATAATCTGTGGATGTCATGTGATTGCAAAACTTTGCTATTTCTTTCAAAAGTTTCAAATTTCAATTATCTATATAATTTTTGAGTGTCACGACGGGTCACATTACGCAAATCCATTGATATTCGTTTCAGCTACATAATTTGCATGAGCTTCACAAGAATGTCAAATATCTCCAAGACCAGTTCAACTTCTACTGGCCTGGACTGCAGCAAGAGAGAAACTGCTGGTTCTATGCTTGCTTGGTGGTGGTTCAGGTCAATATTGTGGTCTGTGGTACTATTGTATTGATGCGAAATTCAGAACACATACACATTATCAGTGTGTTCTTAGTATTTGATTATGGAGTTTGCATGATTGCTTTGTGGTTTTGGGTAAATATAAATTAGAAGATATGCACCATTATCGTTGTTCTAAAATAGAATGGTCAAAATTTCGTATACGCAAGGAATGACGAAAATATACAGTATTCCTTATAGCAAATTAAAAATTACTTTTAATTTTCTTGTTTAAATGATAATCAATAACAGATAGCTTAAAACCCCAAGATAGAAAAAACTGTTTAGTAAATGAAATCATGTACCACTCTTTTCGGACATTCTGCTCATCTACATAAATATTAGTCTATCAAAGACGGACGAAAAAAAAGCCCAATATTTCGGTACTTCTGTCATTGCTTATGAGGGGGTTTTATAAAAATTCAATCAATTTCATTATATCGGGTATTGATATTTTAGCTAACAGAAAATGGTATCGCCAACCGATTCGAAATGTATTGAAAATATATTATGTTTATAAGACGGTTGAGTTCACAACTATTGAGAAGAATCCATCATTTTTGTAATTCCAATTCAAAAGTGTGTTCAACAAGTAGGGAGGATTAACGGAGTCAATATTTCATAGATGATAGAAAATATTTCCACACAACCTAAATTTATTTTGAGATTCCCACATTTTTTTTAGAACGCTGCATATATGGGTGTTACTCTGACAGTTGACATGTTTTATACTCGAATTCCTAAGCAGCTTATTTCTGAGTAATTTCAGTAATGTTTGCATCGATTTTGATGAAATTTGCATTATTTATTCAATCGACTCATTCACAAAAACTGGCGAATAAAACTTATCAAGACTGCTCCAATCTTCTTGACGTGTTTATTGAATGTCGAAGTATTATCGAGGGCAATAAATTTGGTAATAATTATATACAAACTCGGGAAATATATTCAACTTGCTGCAAACAATTTTCTTTGAAGTTTAGAAACTTTTCTGTCTTCTTAGCATTACTCAGGCAAATAAAACATATTTTGAAGTTTTGAACCAGTCGCATACGTTCAATCTGAGAATTCTTTTTTATAAGAGAAACGGAAACTCATCTTTGTACGCGTAAAACTATATGATTATAGAATGGATGGATGGGATTCAATTTAAGTAATTACATTTTATGTAATTTGTGTTTATTTTACTTTCAGCATCACCTTCTCACAGTCAGACGACTACTAGCAACAATGAACAAAAAATTACATAAACTAGACTTTAGTGTATGCCATTGGTCGGAGTCCACGAGATATCCACGACTTATCCTGTTGGTGTCATTATATCAAAAAATATATCATTTGATAAATACTTTGAGTGAAATATTTGGCCCGTTCATTCTCTCGTTATATTTCGTATTTCTTGCGAAGTTTGTATGGATATTCACCGTACTACTCATGCATTTTCTCATCAAGGAGGAAGTGGTAACAGATTATTCTCTATACAACAAATTTCTTATATTTGCCAATTATTGGGTAAGTACATGTCAATTCGATAGATCGTTTTGTGAATTAGGCCACCAAGATCTTGCTTGGAGAAAAATGGTATAAAACTTGTACACTGAAGTTTGAAATTAGTTGTAAGCGCTCCAAAACAACTGATTCAAAATAAAACACTGATTTTTTTCACCAATTTTGGTCGAAAATCAATTCTATAATATCGAAATTCTTGATCTAACACTAACACTGACATCATCATGGCGTCGAACCTATCAGACCTATAAAATAAAGGCAATGATGTCAGACCATTCCTATGAGTATATTTCTCTGGTGTCAAACTTCATTATGCCGAATATTTCAGCTAAAAAATTCCACGTTTGAAAACTGGAACGGTGTTTCATCTCCCTCTCAGCTCATGTGGAATTTTTTCACGCTTACGAGTAGAGAAACAGTCTGTTTTTAAGAATCCCCAATATGTGGATGAGCTATTATCTACTCTGGTTCGGTAACTATACCGCCCGACGCTTGTCAGGGTCTGCTATGAATCTCTTGGTCTACCAGTATTTTACTACATACGTTATAGAGAGTGACATAATTTGCCTTTCTATTGTCTATCGAATAAAAAGTAAGAGACTGGAAGTTGTTCTTAATATCATTTTTCTTTATCATTTTATTTCATAAAAATAGTTTTATGATGATAGATTATCGAGAAAAATTGACTTTACCACCTTTACCTTTAAAAAACCGACAAAAATGTGCTCAAAACAAAATTGAATGACAAGTTTTTTCCTGGAAGTTGTTTTGTGATGTACAGAGTCGATTATATATCAACATTTTTCTCCAGGTAACGCTACCCACTGGCGTATTTTAGAAATAAAATATTCGTAACAATTTGGATACTGCCTATTAGCTCCGATAGCAGACTCCTAAAAAAACGAAACATAAAATGCATATCTCTATAGTAGGATTAGTAGGCCACGAGTATAGTGGAGAGTATACAGTTCAGTGTCGTATACATGGGTAGGGCAACCGGGGTCAGTGCCAGGGGTGCAGGCTAAATGAGGTGCGAAATCTATGGGGATGTTTTTATGCCTTGCAGGGAGGGCGCGGCATGAATGTCCAAATGGGCGCAAATTACAGAATTTGTCCATGGCGCCATAGTTCCTAGCTACGACGCTGATGCACTTAGCATCAATAGTCAATTTCTAAAGCTCATGAACAATATAATCGTCTTTGGGAAAAGCAAAGGATGTCACTGTTATAGTTTGCATTATAGAACTAATAATATGCGCCGTGGGGCGATCTATTGCTGCTGTTGGCAATCCACGATGTCATGACATGATGTCGTCAGACGTAGATGGTCACCACTCAGCAATGTCTTTAGTTGCCATCATTTTTGGATATTTATCCGTTTTTTATCCCCCTCTCCCAGTAATATTCTCCCAATTTCGAACATTCAACCTTCGATAGGTGCATATTACTAAAGTCTCATTACTTTCCAGCTAATATCTAACCTATTGTGTTCAACTGGCACAAGTATCAACAAAAAGATAAAATCGGCCTCCCTAGATGTCTTTGAGAGATTCATAAAAATATCGCTGATAGAAGGAGACAGCCAGATGAATTCGGACTTCAAGGAAACACTGAGCTTACTAGTTCATTTTCTGACAATCAAAGCGCCATCTATCACGGCAGGGAAGTTTTTTAATTTGGATAACACACTCCTATTCACTCTGTTAGGATCTACTTATTATTATGTTGCTATATTTATACAACTCAAGTAATTAACGATTCTTATTGAACACCGATTTTGAAAGGAAATCAATAACATTTATAAACATGTCCTCATGATTTATGACAGTCTGAAGCTATATTCTGAGGTGTACAGGTACAAATTTTTTCTTAAATTATTATTAAATGTTCTATCCAAAATACAAACACCAGTTTTATTTTCGGCATTAATAATTACCTACCGGATATGAATACCATGAAACCTCAAGTGGATATGCCATAATCAGACCAATGATAGCCTACGGAGCTGTGACTTGAGTGACTGAATAACAGGTAGCTTGCAAACAATACAAACAATACCAATGGAGGTGATGCTAGACTTGCTTTCATTAGAAATTTATCTAAGAATAGATCTAGTAAACGATGGATCCCCTTCAATATATTAACATTCTACCGAATATAGTGTGTGAGATAGCTAGAATTAGCATGTCGAACTTGGTTGGTGACCCAATAATGCAATTCTCACAACTTCTGAAAACCCCAGAAGCATCCGTTTGACTTTTAGGTGGACATGCCAGCGTAACGTATCTAGAACTAGAATCGGCACATAAAACAGACTGACATTACTGACTGAAGTATCACAAATTCAAGACAAAATCAGCATTAGACTGGCACCAGGCACGTGTGAATGTCTTTATCAACAACAACATTGTTGTTGGATAAAACGACACTGACATCCCCATTGCATTTTTCCCCTTGATGTCATAGAAACCTACAAGGATTTCGAGAACATGTGGGATGAAACCTCTGGCTGCCTATTACTAGATTTTGTTGCCATCCTAGAGAAGAATTAGCAAAATATTGCCTATCCATGTCCAAACAAGAACTTCTCTTTGCTACCAGCTAAGCTCAATAAGAGGCTAGTAAGACATATCTGTGTGTGGGTTATAAACAGAAGATATAAGACAATTATCTGCATATCAATGCGAGAATCCGTCTTGAGTGAGCGATTGCCGTCTATGGCCAGTGTGACGGATGTTCCACTCGGTTGTATCGCCACCTTTTTTACTAATTTGTATTGATAGAATAGCTAGTCTTGAGTAATCTTGAGGAAGATTTACAGGGAACCCAATAGGGTCTGAGTGCTGATATCTTGACTGGTTGTTCTTCCTTGAATGCAGAATACAGAATAATACATAAATCTATTTTGGTGCTTAGTTGTACTCTATATATAGAGGCAGCACTTTTATTTACTTATAACAATAAGATGCTATCAAGTATATCATAAAAATGTCCAACATATCAGTTCTAGTGATAGAACACAGTCCAATCAGAAATCTATTCCTAGATATATCAAAAATAATTTTTATACAGATATTATGTGTATGTTTATGTTCTCAGAGAGAGCAGGAACACTTTCCAATTTTTGACGTATGAAGTTTTTGTGACAAGTTGGCCTAGTTATTTGAAATTGATTAGCATTAATGATTTCATATTTATTTATGTATGATTAACAGATATAGGTTGATGAATATTTTTCTCATAGCTGTTTTTGAATTTGAAAGAAAAACAGCCGAAAAGCCGACTTAGAACAATTTCAAAAATTCAGTTTGCGCGTGGGACGCATTCAAATTTGAAAGCGCGAGTATTTTTTTTTGTCAGTCATAAGATTTGCTTGCAAAATATTCTGAAAAACAAAAGGTTTATATCTGATGGCCAGTTTTGAATTTGCAGCGTCATGTACACTCGGCGCATTTCTATTTTTCAGTCGGAGTGTAGTACTTTTCATCCTTCCAATTATGCACACCTATTTTAACATATGCAATAAAGTATGTTAACACAGAGATACTGTTTTAATCCGAAAACAAACACTGTTTATGCTATTGGCACTTTCGAAATGTTGTCATTTTATAATTTGAAAAAGCTGCTGAGATAACCGGCACTTTAATCAAGTTTTTTCAGTGGTCATATATGGTTTTAATCAACGATCAATACAATTGCGACGATTCAAATACGGATTCCGGATTATATTTTATGCGGGGTTCAGTCAATACAACTGTTCACTGTGGGAGTTTTCGCAGTTTTCAAACCTTCTTCTCATTGAAAAACAATATAAGGAAATTTATAATGAAATGACCTTTTGCTCATCATTACCCCATACGTGAATAGACACATCCACATATAGGTAAAATATCTCACTCACTGTCCTCATTCTACATATTATATTATATAATAATAGACGTCTCTTAGCTGTTGTACTCACCTGTTTGCACTCGGTGTGAAAAACTGGGACAACTGCAAGTGGCGTCTCTTATCATCATATTAAATAGACATTTTTGTGGAGGTTAAGGTCTGTCGTCTTTCAAAACAGCACTATTTAGCAATAGCCATAATAAGTCGAGGCATGTTACTAAATAATTTGTATCGACAATCCGCTATACGCACTTTCACTTTTGGTTCATTTTAGTGGGTATAGTAATGAAGGTTCCTAATAGCCATGCGACTGTCTGGCGTCGATGTATTGTTATACATTACTGGACATACTTTTAGTGCACTGCCAGTGATTGGTTGTTGAACAATGATTGAATTGTTAAATATGTTTTTTATATTTTGTTTACACAACACTTTGGTTATAAGGAATATCATAGCTCAATGTAAAATAAATCCCCCTATGATATTTTTTTGAGTAGTTACACCCAAATTTGATCGTAAACATGTAAGAATGTAATTCAGTCTCTAATCAAATCATTTTAGCCCCAAAATATTTTTCAATTCGCATGTAATGACAGAAAACTCAAGAAACATGAAAAAAAAGTTTCAGCACAAGTTCTGATAGTTTATTATTTTTGGCTGCTACTATGACCTTATAGTATCTCGCTCTCCAAAGTTCAGAAAAATCGTTGCAGTATTTAAACAGATTACGCAGTGATAAAAACGCCAGGAGACCGGTAGACAGAAGAATTAACGTAATGTACATTCTCTAATTTTGCTTTATTATCAATCGCAAATGTTTTAAATGTTTTTTACGCCATCTCATTGCTGACTTCTTCACTCTTGAATGAATTAGAATTCCGTAATGAATCGTATCCGATAGATTAAATTTTCTGGGAAGTGACGTAAGGAATTTCGTTACCAGAAATTGCGGTGATATTTTGGCATTTTGAATGTTATGGTGCTCAGAAACTTGCTATATGCATACATATTTTGAAACTGGGATTGTATCAATGGGTAGATGTATCAAGTCAATAGTTATGATACAATATAATAAAGTGAAGGATTTGATCATAAAAAATGTGGATTTTAGGAACACATTTTTTAAACGTTTTATGATGCTTAAATAAATACATCATAAAAATCCTACGTCATTTCTGTAGAACCAGCTATCGTTTTGTTGGTCTGTTTACCTTTTTTGATTCCGCGTAATTTCAATCAGCGCTCTTTTGATTTTGCTGGGTGTGATATGTTGTGGTACCATTGTCGGTGAATCTGTACATTGCTGGAGGAGAAATTAGAAACAATACCAAAACACCCCAAACTTCGTTTAAATGTTTCTAGTATTGCCGATTAGCTTTGAGTGTAACGAAAAAAATCTTTTTTGGAGAGGTTGAAACATTAATCATTTGAATGCAAAATTCCAAACTGTGTCCTTGTTCAGGGCATAGTCAAAATATTTTTTGAAGGCTCAACATTTTAGTCATTCAATAAATATGTTTCAATTTAGGGATCTCTATAGTCTCAAATAATTTTTGGTTCCAGTGTTCTTCAAAATTCATAGTTCTTCAGTTTCTCTAGTCCGAACCTGTTTTTGAGCGTGTCACAAGATATTTGGGTGATGTTCAGATTTTGTATATGTCCTTAATTTTGAAATGAATTCATATTAATGCGTAGGAGGAACGTGGTCAGAGTCTATTTGACTCCATGTTATACACTGGCTTCCAATTACTGTTACTCAAACTTAAGAGACAAATATTTATTCTTAAAAGTTATTGGTATAAAAATAATCACATTTCTAGTACAAACTGTTTGCTTAAGCTTAACACATTTCATCACACATCACAATCCTAATGAATACTGCTTATATCCTATTTAATATACTAACACGTCTTGTCCTCGCTGTATGGTGGCTTCCAGCCACCGAAAGTTTTTTCAATTTCTGCTGCTACGGCCAGTGTGAGTCTGTCATTATGTGGTGCGGCCACTACCTATAACAAAAAAATGTTTGGAAGTTAAAACCTATATATTCTATATGGAACTTAGATAGTGCACAAGTGTATATTAATAATGACTTGCGACATCTATAACAGGAGCCAGTAACGAGTCTTACAAAATGCTGTCCACATTACGAGGGTGTAACGAAAGGTCCGTTTTCTGGGAGCAGTATTCACGGCTCCTGACAGTTTTCATGCTAAAACGCAAAACAATGCATGAAAAATTGCTGCAATTTTATTCATTCATCAGAGTTCAATCGTAATATTGTTTATATGGAACTCATCTTCATCTGAGAGGCCTGGGAAACCGTTGGATTTAGCGTATAATTCTCCATCGGAAAGACTGGAACATTTGAGCATGCAGATACAGGTAATAAAATCACTAACACGACGACAATAACGACCGAAGGAGGTGAAAGATGAAGAAAACAACCACAGGACACGTGCACACGTTTTTGCTGATTATCTGCTTATTAGTTGCATTATAATCCTGATTCTTACCTGGATACCAACTGGAAGTTTATTCTTTGAGAACTTCACCGGACAATTCGTGACGGGCAATCCGAATGCGTTGAATATTATACAGTATCCGGAGTCCAATACTTTCCTCAAAATATCTCCGTGAGGATGTGCTTCTGTTGGGAAAGTAGGGATGAGCAAGACACCGTTTTCTCCTAGTATCTTTGTCAGTTCTTCTTTCATCTCACTAAGCTTTTTCCTGCAATCTTCCATGGTTGAGTTTGGTACATACCTGTATTTATGAAAAAATCGTAACGCATAAACATATTTTTAGGCATTACAAAAGGTGTTACAAAAATGGAAAATGAACATATTCTGAGCTAATGTATAAAATACGAATTTCTTACCAGTTTTAGCAAAGCCCTAACAAGATACGAGTAATAATCAATCGAATTGATTTGACAGAAATGTTTTCGATTCATTTATGTGTCGTTATTGTTTTATTAGAATTTACTCAGAAAGATTGCATTGGCATAAACTAATGAAAAATTAGCTAACTAATCATAAATATTCCGGTTGAACGTGCATAGTAGGTCTATAAGGGACTCAAATGTTTTAACTATTTCAAGACATCGGACAGCCATGTTTCAACGCGCTTTCTCATACCAGGGGTCGAAGTAGTTCAATGGTTTGGGCAGCGATATGAAAAAAACATTTCAAATCGTAAGTGCTTTAAATTTGATTTAAGGAAATACCTTCTCTTTCTCCAACAGTCACGACAGAGCACAGAGCCATGAATTCTTATTTTCAAAACATAGGTTGCTATTTCATTCCCTTTTTTTTTCACTGAATTTTGTGAAAATAATAACGGCAGAATCTTAGTATATAATTGCTGCTTATTTTAAATTTCAGTAGCTATATTATATAGAAGTTAGACTAAGTTTTAAGTTAAGTACCAGAACCGGTTGAGTAGAGTAGCCATTGAGGCTAAACTTCGCCGTTTGTACTATGTACAATAAATACATTATTATTATTGAAATATGTTGGATTATTTGAGCTCAAGATTTGTAATTGTAATATAATATGACAAATGATAGTTACAATACTATATATTATAGAGAAAGAAGCGCAAGAACTTTTCATGATCTTTTTTGTGATTTGTTCTTAAATTGTCCATCGTAACAACACAAGAATATTGAATGGAATTTGATTGATTGAATAGAATATAACAGTATATCACATTTAGTTCCTATGGATTTTTATAATTTGAGAATACCGGAAATGTAAAAAACTGCTTTTGTCCATTTTGAATTGTGGTTAATTATTTTCCAGATTTTACCTAGTTTTTGAGGTTCATGAGTTTTATACAATTTCCTGGCCTAGTCCACTCAACATCCATAGGATGCGACAAAAGGTGTAGTGAATGAAATTGGATTGAATATGAGCTTAAACTTGGCCAAATATTTGGAATGCTGGGAAAATACAGTTTTTGGTGAATGCGTTTGATTTCAGTTTAGTTCAACACACGAAAAATTCAGTCAGCTATAATACAACAACAAAAACAGGTCCTGTCACGAACATGTTGCCAGCCTTGATGTGTTGCTGTCCCAGAAGCTGGTAGTGCAGCTCCGCTCCAGAAAATTGTATTCATCGGAGCAGTGATTTCACCTCTACAAGGCTCATTTCAGACCACTGATGGAATACTGCTTCTGGACACAATCCAGAAGAGAGCAATACGTCCAGTGGATGCGCTTGACCTTCAAAAGACGTCCATAGTCTAGAACGTCGAGGAAAATGGCAGAGCTGTCCATAATCTATAGATTCTACCAAGGTGAAAGTTCGACCGAACTTTCTCGCATAACATCAGGAGCCATCGGTACCTTCCTTTTGAGAAAACTTCAGCGTTGTGGAATAGGTTGCCAGGGAGTTTCTTCCCGATGGTTATAATTAGCAGCGTCGATCCTCTCGCAGCACTTCAGGAGCACCATAGGTTGTCTGCCATTACCATAGGTAACATAGGGTGTGGCTTTTCTGGGTGGCTAAGTTTAAACTCATTTTGAATGCAGTCACCATAAAATCACATTCCCCTATCACTCAAGTTACTCATAGGCTTGGCATTCTGATGATGCTATTCCATAAAGCGGTACACGCCATAATATTTGGGGTTCAATTTTGTGGAAACTCACATTATTCAATTGTGTATTCGTGTTTTTCTACAAACTTGAATCATTCAGTTACTTACTTTGAAAGTTTGCGTACTACACCATACGCGATTGCCATGAAGACAGATTTTGATCTAAACGTCAAATATCTGAAGAGCTCAGCATAGGATCCATCTCCTCTACCAACAAACAGGTTATCTACGTCGTCGATGTCAAGTAGGACTAGGGATGCCATTTCTGGACCGTATTTTAGTAGAGGTATCCTGATCTGCACATAAAAGTAAAGGATTACAGGGCGTGTAATTCTATTTCTATCACATATATTAACAGTTCCAGTTATAGGTGGTTAAAAGCCCTAGCATTGGGATGAAAAGATTATGGTGAAGATATCACCTAGACCTAGTAGTAGTTATGGTTGTATCAGTAATAATAGAACTATGTACTAATGAGACGAATAGAATGCTTACAATTTGTATTGATGAAAATAATATTTCTTTTCAGTTTTGACAGGTTTTTAAAGCATTTGCTTATTACAAAGTGTGAAATTCTCAACGGGTTGATGAATATTTTCTATACTTGTTCCCTTTCTGAGCAGTATATATTTATTTTTAGTTTTTCATTGTGTTCAGCGTATAAATGTGAAAAAAGTGTACATCAAAGCGTGCAACTGCAACTGATATACTTACTTTTTCGCATTCTACAGGGCATACTTTGTTGAGGTGACCAACAACACTATGCAGTGCATCCAAGCATACCCCACTAACTTTGTTTGTCAACATTGATTCAAGATCTTCTATATAATATACTCTTATATCTTCAATTGCCACCTGCAAGAATCATTGATTAGTATTTTAGCTGTATAATAAGCTTTTATAATAGTGTAGTACATATTCACAATTCGCTAAATATTCCTCTGTTGGAACGAAAATCACACATGCCTTAACTTTCGGCCTAGGAGGAGAGAAATTTTTAGATCTTTTGCAACAAATCATCATGCTCTATCAAGCAAGAGATTATTAAAGACGAAAACATTACTAAATCAAAATTTAAAATATATCACATCCTACTGTAAGTACTTTCTGTTTATAGAGCCGAAATTATTATTCTAAATGAAGCACTAGGGTAAATAGTTTTAGTAGTCTGTGAGAGTACCTCTCGAAGTATAGGTACCAGGTCTTTCAGTCGATACGGCTTTTTGGAATACCTTTTAAAGTTGTCGATTCAAATGAATGTCTATTCACATTGAGCTTAAGGCAAGCGATTCAAATTGTAACTATTAGAAAATAATCTCCCCAGCACCCTCAAAAATAACTTTTAGAATAGGCTCGTTAATGGTTCCCGAAATTCTATCTGGTGAGATCATGCCCAGTGGTTCCCTCCAGTTTTTGTTGTGCTGATAACCCTTGCTGCTATTAGGCGATACAGCTCGGTTTACCATGCTGGAATCTATTGAAATTATAATTTTCTGGAGTGAATACAGGAGCTTCAGGGAGACTTAGGGAGCGGAACATGGAAGAATAAAATAATAACTTCTGCACGTAGGATCAATTCATACTTACTGGTTCGTCCAATTTTAGCTTCTGGCTGGTTCCTGGATCAGCGATGACCTTCAATAACAGTTTCAAATCATTAGCATACCTAGCCATGGGTCCCAATGTGAACACTTCCCTCCATTCGTCTTCGTTCTTGCAGCTGGGATAGTGCCCCACAAATGAAACTGCTCCTGGAGTGGGTTTGTGACCCCAGACTCCGCAGAAGTGTGCTGGAAGACGAAGGGAACCAGCTATGTCGGAACCGACACCAATTATGGAGGCCGCGGTGGCTAGTAGACCTGCCTGTGACAAAAAATGCAAATAACGATCAAACGTATTCATGTTAATTTAGAAATGGGTATCGTAAAAATTACAGGTGAGGGGAGAATTTTCTACAAATACGATTTTGCATGGCACATGAACTGCATTCACGAAATCACGAAATAGGCTCATCATAATGACCTTTTTACGATAAGTCAACACTAGCGCGATAACAGTCGGTTTTTGAAAATTTATTCAGAGGCGGCGAAATAATAAAAAATGCGAGGAATATATAAAATGATTAAACTCTATTTTACACGCTTAGATTTCCCTGATCGTATTTTCTTTGGGAACACTATTTGATGCAATTATTTCACATATGTAATTGTAGAAGACCAATATGTTCTAACGTTTCAGTTTATAACTTCCTTGCAGTGGTATGAAAGACTCACCTCTCCTCCAGATGACCCTCCCACAGTTCTGGTGGTATTATGTGGATTTTTTGTAGTACCCACCAATTTATTAGTCGATTCCCAATTCAGGCACAGCTCCGGTATGTTAGAGGTGAGTATTGGAATAGCACCAGCATCTCTCGCAGATTTCACAATAGTTGCATCTTCTTCTGCTATCACGTTAGCCCTGGATACTACTCCAGATGTACTTTTCATTCCCTTTACTTCTATACTTCCTTTCACCGTTAGCGGTACACCTATGGTGAAAAAGTAATTCAATGTTTAAAGCTGCTCTAAAAATAAAATGGAGTCAAGCAGATTGACTCGGTACTTCCCTGCGCTGTAATGAACTGTGTTATAAAATAATTTTACCAAAGTAACCGCCTTGGCACTACAAAATACATTACCAAAATTCTATTTTATGTACCTTGAAAATGTCTGTTCAAGCAGCCGAAACGTTGGTAATGTTTATTTATCAGTCATATGTTATTTTGATCAGCAGTACACGTTAAATGGATCAAAATCATAGTGTATTCAGAAGTATTGTTTTAATATCCATCCTCAAATTTATTGTGGAAAGTTTGATATGATGAGACATCCTGCATGACTCAAGTATTTATTTCGTAAACTTTGATCAAGCTTGGTCGCACTGTAAGCATTAATTTAAAATATTAATATTCGGTAATAAGAGTCATTTCCTTAATTAGATAGCATCGTGATTAAATCATTTAACACTTTCTTCATTTTAACAAATTATGTAGACCGTAAAGGCAGTTTGGTAAACAATCTAGGAAAATGTAACGTTGTATGCTAATGTACCTAATAATGGTTTCTTCTCTTCTATTTCCTCAGACGTCATCAGCGTGCTTGATAAGAAACTATCTACAGCTCTAGCATCTTCTATCGCATCTTGGAATCTGTCCTCAATGACCGCATTGATTTTTGGATTTACCTCATGTACTCTTTCAATGTAGGCCTGAATTACAGCTTCACATGTTAACTGGAAAACATGGAACCGTTAAATAGACTGCTTCAATACTTTGGACTCATCCGTATGGCTCCAGTTTCATGATATGTAGAATACAGCTACATTCTGAACACCGTAAAAGGTTTGGTTATATTACTGGGCTTGGGATGTATATCAGTTTAGAAAAGTACTGATTTTTAATTTTTTTTTTTTAAATTAATTTCTCATTAAATTTGCTCAAAACTAGAGTAGTTCTTAATGAGATCAAAAGATACAAAATATATAGTGAAGACATATTTTCCGTTGTCTCATTGACATTCCAATCAAAATTGAAGAATCCTCTGATGATAATGTTTGGGATCTTTCAAACTCAATACGTACCTCTCGTTTCCTTATTCTCTTAGCTAGTTCAGTAGCTGATAACAGAAGTATGTCATTTTGAATTGGCGGACAAGGTTTTGCTCTGCGAAATATCCTTGTGACGAATACCGGAAGGTATAACAAATTGACTGCCCTGAAAACCATCCACAGAAACACCCTTAAGGCAGGAATGCCTGGTGGTGCCATCACCTGAAACAAGTGGTTAATTTAGTACTTTCTGTCTCCTTTTATAAGACAAAATTGTAATGTGGCTAAAGTGAATATATATATACAAAAACTGGTACAAAACAATTTCATATATACTTTCCCTAAAGACCACATATAATGGATGAAATTAAAATTTAATTTACTTATTCAGTACTTTTATAAAGACAGTCGGAAAATATCTGTTGTGCTGAATGGACTTTTCTCTTCTTGTCACAACCGTCCATCCATCGAAAAAAAATGACCTCACTCGCTTGTATATGATAAATAAATCCAGTCTAACGGTTTTGCTATTTATTTCAAGATGGACTTCTTTAATGGAGGGTGCTTGACCAATCTTTCAATTACTTTACCAGTTTATTTTGAATTTTTAATTCCATCTCGGACACAACACAAGTTTTTCTTAGGTGTCCTTTTTAATCGTGTGTGTAAAAATATTTGATTAATAAATTTGATTTGATTTGATTTGATTTGATTTGATTTGATCTGGCATATATGTGATGCTTGATAGACGATTTCAGCATAATCTGTTTCTTTGTAGCGAGTGGAGTTTTAGTTTATGATATGATTCGTATTTTTCATTTCTAATACGGTCTAGGTATACCTTTCAATAAATCTATGGAAACAATTTTGACTTGTCACGAATCGCTGTTTCCAAAAATAAGAACAGTTTAGATAATAGGGCTCTGATGTTTATATATATATATATATATATATATATATATATATATATATATATATATATATTCTTTTTTGTATGTATAGAAAAGATAAAATGTACTATTTGTAATTTTATCTTAGGTACACTTATACTGTGAACAATAAAATTGATCAAGGTTTACAAGAACTTGGAATCAAATATACATAACCCAGAAACTCATTCACTTACCAAACTAGACAAATCGTCATCAAAATTGTTTGATATCGATTCCTATTTTTTAGGCATTTTCCTGATAACCACCGTTATTTATATTTGTAGATAACCACCAAATAATCTAAGTGAGATAAATTCACCTTCGAACCCAATTTTCATCCATATTCACATCATTATCTTATATTCAAATGAAGCACTACCAGACTCTCATCAGAATTAAACATTTGTTTTATCAATACAACGTTACGACATATATCACCTCAACTTCAGATAGTTGTCATCATTATAATACATAATTCAAAATAACTATAAAGAATAGTATCACGTAACAAGTAAAAGAATATACGGGATTTCCTGCATAACTCAAACAAGCTTGGTGCCGAACCTTAGCGGTCTAATCAAGACAAAGCGCAGGATATGAAACGCCGTACTCACTACTTTACTACGCACAATGCAACCATCCAATTATCTCCAAAATATTTATAAACATTTTTATTCCTTCTTCATAAATAAAACCACTAATTCTTCGCTAACTTATTAATGTTATCTTATAGTTGTCTCTTCAATTTATCTTATGTTTGTACTGGCTGTTAATTAAAACATTCGATCGACACATTGAATTTTGCTAATTCACGTTTCAGCTGCCTCTGCAGCCTTCATCGAGGTATTAAAAATAAAAAATAAATAGTTTTGAAATTACAACGTCGTTGTATCCGCACTTATAAAATTGAATGACGATTGTTTTTATAATTTCTAAGTAGACTGTGAACCCGATTGGTTTTAATTGTCGGCCAACAATTTAATAGATACAAATAACGACACTTATTTATAACATATGACATCACCAGGAGCAGGTAAAATATTAGCAATAACAATATTTTGTGTTTTGTGTTAAGCACAGCCACAGGCACAGCTGTGCATCGGCCATTCATCAGAACCTTTGGTTTCGCGTCCCAAGACTAGCCTTTATGGCACCCTTAGATCCTGCCTTCTGAGTCCATCACGTTGGACACAAGTATAGTTCGGCGTGTGGTATCATAAGCATTTACAGCGACATGATATATGGATGATTTTTTCAAGATTGATGGCCTGAATTGATGGAATATAGAACACGTGTAAAGAGAGTCACAATTGACAATAACGAGAAAAGCAAACATCATATAATGTAATCATAAAAACTCAGATATATGTACTATGATGGATATTTCCTACAAATCGAATATGTAATAACATCCGCGAGATAACTAATAATAATTATTTTTGGTATCAGATATACATTTTTCTGATGTTTTACCAAACGGATTTTTTTTTGGAAAATGGGCAAAAATGCAAAACATAAAAAAACAAGTTACTATGAAACTCATATTATGGTTCGCAATTTCATGCAATTATCACATATGGCTTAGTCGCTGGTACAACAATAGTCAACTACAGACAATTGACTTAAAAAAACAATTAAAATTTTAATATCTTATGAAACAGAAGTCACATGCCGCTTCCATAAGTAACAATGTTTATGATGTACGTGAAGGAATTTCTCACCTGCACAGCAGTCATTTTCGAATTTTCAGTAGTTTCCATCAAATATGTTAATAAGAATATGAGCTGTTATGTATGTATATGAATAGATATCAAATGCACAAAGTACTCATGTAGTGACGATATCACTGCCGCCTTTTGTCTAATGCATCAAGTGATAAGGCAAAAAAATGGGTTGAATTATTTATTGACGAACGTTCACACCGTGAGATTCATCCATTAATGTGCCATTGAGTTTATCGATCGATTGAGGGCACTTAACGAATTGAGACATATACAGTGGGCTCAAAAAATGTTTGATGATTAAAGATTTTCCGCAGGTCCAAAAAACGATAGAACAAATGATTTTCAATAAATGTTAGACCCCACTTATGTTTTGAAATTTTTTTTGATGTCACAAAAAACTTGAGACATAAACAGTGGACTCAAAAAATGTTTGATGTTGACCAAAGATTTTCTGCAGATCCAATAACAATAAAACAAATGATTTTTAATAAATGTTAGATCCTACTAATTTTTGACAATTTTTTTGATGTCACCAAGAACTTGAGACATATACAGTGGGCTCAAAAAAGTCTGATGATGACCAAAGATTTTCCTCAGGTCCGAAAAACGATAAAACAAATGATTTTTAATAAATGAGAATCATAAAAAATGGTTTGTGTTGAATTTTTAGAATCTCCCAAAAAAAATTTGAAATGAAGTTTCAGAACTTTATTAAGTAAATTTGATCAAGCTTCACAATGATCTAAAAAATGAAAAACATACAAACAGCGCTTTGTGGAAACCTAATTCATACCACATTAGAATATTTTTAGGCATATTAAGCTTAAAGAGAAATTTGGTACATCAATAGAGTATTTTTGGGGGAAGCATTGTGATCATTAAACATATGAATGTGGGATATGTTTTTTGGTGTTTTATGACGTATTTCTAAAACCTTGTCATTCATTTCCGACAAACTCACTCCACAATACAACAATGTAATCATATAACAAATATAATTAGGCACGCCCTTGAAAATAAGGAGTAATGCACAGCTGCATTTCTGGACGTCACTCAGGCTTTCGACAAGGTATGGCATCCAGGGCTTCTATACAAGATCAAGAAAAATTTTCCAACCAAATATTATGATCTGCTGAGATAATACCTGAAGCAGCGTGACGTTGAAACTAGAATTAACTTCTCAACCTCTTGTCGCTATCCCATACGATTAGGTGTACCCCTGGGTAGTATCCTTGCCCCCCTGCTTTACGTGCTGTATACATCTGACATACCAACCACCGACGACACAACGATAGGCACATTCGCAGATGACACTGAAGTATTTGCAGCCAATGAGGATCCAATATCAGCTGAAGATAAACTTCAAGGGCATCTAGACCTCATAGGTACATGGTTCACACTTAAGAAAAGTAACTGCCCAGCAATCAGCCTTAACCAAATCGATACACCTCATATACCGCAAAAAGAAGTAGTCAAATATCTGGGACTTCACTTTGATGAGAAACAGCTGGAAAACACATATAATGAAGATAAAAAAGCAATTATAAAACCAATATGGACATCCATAGAACTCTGGAGTTGTGCCAGTAAGTCGAACACAGTCATCATACAAATATCCCAATCAAAAATCCTCCGAACCATCGCTGATGCACCATGGTATGTATCCAACCATATATTGCACACGGACTTCAAGATTCCAGATATATCAACAGTAATCCATGAAAGAGCCAATAGACACCATACGAAGTTAGAAAGTCTTAGGCCCCTACTACGTGGAATAGACAACAAACGACCACGAAGTCTCTGGCCAATGGATGTTTATGAGGAACCGAAGAGAAGTCGCTGGATGATGCACCTCTTCAAGCTCTGTTTATGTATAAATTTTGACGCGATTTGTCCAGATCCAAAATATCAGGATCCTATCGAATATGAAGCCGTAAATCTCCAAACGGCAAATATGTTTCGTCCTATATTTCAGTTGGAAACTACATAAATCAAGAAACTCAAAACTCTAACGCACCCGATAATCACGATATATTCTCGAAGGCAAAACAGTATATCATGCAGATAAAAAGATTGTATAATTAACACACAGTTTCACAAATAAAACTCTTTTTCTTTCAGTGACGCGTTTCGATTTATATATCAGACAGTCAGTCCGACGATGGTTTAAATATAAATCGAAACGCGTCACTAAAAAAAAAGGGTTTTATTTGCGAAACTGTGTTAATTACACAATCTTTTTAACGGCATGATGGAGAGTTTCACTAAGTAAGAGCATCTACAATCGACATGAAACAGTATCATATCAACATCGAAGTTAATGAGTCAATCTATTTATTGCTTCGAGCAATACCATATACTCCGGACTCTGGACAAGTACATATGTTTGCCTTCACCATTTTTCAAGACACTTTTGCAATACGATTCATACTGAGGATTTTTTATTTCGAGGATCTCTCTGTATAACAATTATTTTGTATTATGGTCCAAAAGACATGTGATTTTGCGTACATTTGATTAAGTACATAGTATAATTGCAAATTAACGCGGAATTAGAATATAAGCATCATTTATAATTATTTTTTTACTACTCGTAATTATTACCACATAAACATGTGCTTTGTTAGACATTAGAGAACATCTAGGTCTATTATAGTCCAGGATATCTAGGCTATTTTCACAAGCGACCCGCTATAGTAATCAATGGGATTTTTCAGGATTAGGGTAGGAATACAAAATGTCTAATGTGTATAGAGTAGCTAGTCTATACATTCATCAATGGTGTATTTCATGAAACCCCTGGGATTGTACCCACTGGTTTGAGAGAGGCACAAAAATAATTTCCGAAATCTAAAACGAACTTTTTCTTTTTTATTTCACTAAAATCAATTAAAATACAATTATTGTTTAGGATTTTGGACTGTAGCCTGTATTTAGGAAAACATATAACGGAATACTTTTCAATATCATATATTTAATGGAATACAAGTTTCAGCATCATTCGATTATTTTTGCCATCATTGAATGATATATGCGTGATATCTATCATTGAAAATTGTTTGAAATTCAAAATCCACCTCTCACGGTATAATTTCGATTCCGCCATTGCTCACAAGATATAGCCGTGAATACCCCTTCAAATTGGAAACATGATACGACGATTGAAAATAACAATCTATCATGACTGTGTTTTGATGGTAATTATGTGAATAGATCGCAGGATCCCTTTTACGAACTCCAAAGACCATTAGTATTCCCTTCTATTCCTTAAGTCCTTATTTCAATGTCTTGTTGGAATATACTTAGCATTTAATCCAGAATATAGCAATACCTCCTACAGATTCTATAGATTCTACAATTTTTATCCACCAAGACTCATCAGGACAACAAAAACTAAACAGGCTAAACAAACGCATCCTCACCTGCTCAAACTTCCAACAACTCTAACAAGTTGATTCCAAAAGTCCTCGATAATTACGGTTTGCCGTTAATATCAATGCTGATATTTGTCTCCCTCTGCCTGTTGGCGTCCTTAGTATAAAACGTTTAATGCTTTAACTCCTATAATGAGTGCACTAACAAAAAACAGTGTAATTGTGCAATTTAGCCAATGACTGAATGTCTCATATTATTTAAACCGGTATTTACCTACTGCTATCAATATTAGAAGGTCAAGTTGAATTACATCAAAATCGATGGTGGAAAACTAATACAAATTTAATAACGCCTGAAAAGAAGTAATGATAATGAGAAATTGATTTACATCTATCTAGATGCAATTATTGACACGACAATCCTGAATCACTGCTACTATTTCGTTTAAACACGTAAAAGAATTGACTATTTCATTAAATGTCATTACTTTTGTTGTTTTTTACGTTCGTAACCCAGTAAGTAGTCAAAGTTAAAAGTATTTGTTATTGATAACAAACATGAATATATAGCAGCGTTAATGGGATACCATTTGATACTCAATTTTTCATTTCAATTCAAAGTAAGCAAAATTCTAATTATGGATGGTTATCTATTAAAATAACAAACTCAATGGAATAGAAGCATTTGATGACGAGGCGTTCATATGTGACTGTTTTCACAAATCAATAAAAATCTGTCACAAAAGTAATAATCCGATATATCTAAAAATCCTTACCAAAATTTCAAACAATTTGAAAGTTGCTAATGAAAAAAGTATTTCGAATAATAAGGTACCCTTCAGCATTGACTTTCAATTCCACGATCCCAATGAAACTGATAAGTACTTTATTGACACCATACAACGACACAACGAACATCAGAACATTATTGATTTTTATGAACAGGACAAAATTTGCAACCATGAATTTCGCTTTAAACTTGTTTCAGAACCTGTAGTAGTTAATACGCTTTCATCTGTCAAGAACTCATCCCCTGGGTCAGATGACCTACTAATTTCTATTATAAAAATATACTAGCTATTCTAGTTAATATTATCTTTAGTGAAATCTTTACCTCAAACTTCAATGTTCAATAATCCTAACAAACTTTCTGACGTTCGACATTTGAGTATTCTTTGCGCACTTCCCATGATAACTGAAAATCTTTTTGCCAAACGGTTGGTAGAATTCTTGGATAATAACAAAATCATGTAGATTGTAGACGCTCTTACTTGGTGAATCTCTTCCATCATGTAGATAAAAAGTTGTGTAGTTTTCACACAGTTTCACAAATAATACTCTTTCTTTTAGTAAAATGTGGAACGTTCCACAACATGTCTTTGAGTATCTTAGTATTAAGTAGTAGTTGTCATTGTTGAGCATCAATCAGTCTGTTAAATACAAGCTATTAGGTGACCCACCTTCGAGTTCTGTCATATGCGCTTTGACTTGTTTGTGTCGTATTTAGACGAGGTTTATTTTTAATTTTTAAATATTAACATAAACAAGGGTTGAGTGGAAGATGAGTTTGCGTGAACTCCTCCTTGAGGTTATTTCATGTAAGAATAAATACTTTAATGTATAAACGGATCACATTATTTGTTATTGTTATTTGGAATAATGAATGTATATATTTTTATCATCATTATATTAATTCTGATTCCTTTGCACCGACAGTTGAGTGTGGAGTGCAAACATTAATGCTAAACAATCCAAAATACAAATGATCATTCTTATCAGAATCACCTCAATCTGCATAAAATATGTTGCAACAGAATGTCAAAAGAGGGAAAATAACTAGCCTTACTCTGCTAAAGTCAGTTTAGTAGTTTCGCACAGTCAATTACTACTGTTTTAATGAATATGTGTTAAAGTTATTTCTATTAAATGTAAAGTTTTGCTTACCGTTGACTCTCTTCCAAAGAAAACATTTTTTCTGACGACTTTGTGAAAATTTCTAATTGGTAAATAATGATTTCTCAAACATATTTCTGATCTTGTCTTCAGGAGCATTATGATGAAATGTTGAAAACCTTTTAAGTAAAAAAATATGAGAGTCTGTTGTGAGACGTCATTGGTTTTCTTCAACGACGTTGACATACACTACATACGTTCAAAAGTTTGATTTCGGACTTCCATTGTCTATAAATTTTTTGAGTATAACAAAGTTTCATCAAAGTGTTTTAGAAGTGAGCAACTTGACCGGCGGGAAGAAAGCTAAGCTGGTGGAAATTTCTGGATAGTGAATATGTCCCGGATGAAAAGTGCTTAGCCGACAGGTAGGTTTTCAAAATTTACAAGAAATAACTGATTATTTGAATGCATCGTGTCAGCAGGCACGTACCTAGATGGGGGACCTGAAGGGACCCCAACGATATTTCAGAAAATTTAGTTATTTGTACCTTTTCCCAAGACCAAGCTGAATCATTTTGTTGAGTAAATATTACAATCTATCAGTAATATGATATATATTTTGAAATATTAAATGCATAACTTTTCCAAATCCTTTATTAGTTAAAACATTACTAAATATTGAAACAATCATCAATGAGGTCGTCTTTAAATCTAAATATTTTTATTACATGTATTGTACAAAGTTTTGTATTCTATTATAAACTTTGATAAACTTTTTGAATGCTGTCAAAAACGGTAGGATACGTGAATTAAATGTAAAAACATAGTTTAAGGATGTTTTGTTATTATTTGTTTCTCTGCCAATAACTCTGATGCCATTGATTTTAAGAGATATGGCAGCATGATCTGCTTCATGCCCAAAGCATATATTCTCCCAAATTTCAACTAAATAAGTATAACACTTGCAGCGGTGAAAAAACAGCTTTCACGTACAAACCGAAGCAGACAGGCTAACGGAAATTAATGAATTTTTGCGAACGCAATTGTGTACCTAGTGTAGTAAAATGGCATACATTTAAAAAAATGTAAAAAGTTTACTGATTATACCTTCGGATAGTTGATCATTCTTGACCTCGTAGTGTTGAGTTACATATATTTATTTTGATAAGTTTGACATGTTAAGTGACAAAGGAAAGTGACACAGGTATCTTAACGGGCATCATTTTTAATTACTAGTTTGAAAATTAAAATATATAAAAGCTATTGATGAAATATCTCATTTTGCCCAACAAGTGTGATGGTCCACGACTACTCTAGGTTGTTAGTTAAACGTTAAAAGTTACCAATTGCCGCATAGCTATTGTTAAACTGAGTGCAGAAACGAAATCTTTTTGGTAGGGAAAAAGGCAACATATGTCAAATTGAATGACGACTGAAACAGAGTTTTGACATAGGTACTAAAATCCAAGATATCCTGTCATTATTTTTGGGTTTTGATTTTATGGCGGTCAGTCAGTCAGCGTATTTTGTGTCAGTATTTTCACATGTAAAAATAATCTATTATTTGCTGTGCCATTCTGCTCCTGGGCTGACCAACCACGATGCCTGGTCGCCACTTGCTAGCCTTGATAGCGGATTCCCGTGAACACAAAGAAATGCAAACGCAAAATATTCTGTAAATATAACTGTTAATTGTTGTTTGAAACTTGAAGACAAGGTGGATTTTTTAAAAGTTTGATTTCGGACTTTCATTGTCTATAAAATTTTTGAGTATCACAACGTTTCGATTGATATCTTCAATCGTCTTCAGGTGACCAAACAAATAACTGCTAATGGTCTTTAGTTAAATTAATACAAATCGTTTCAGTTTATCTTTTTTTTACATTAGGTTTCAGGGTAGTTTAACTGCTTTCATCTGCCTTGAAAATAGCTTCATAACATATAGTGTGATTGTATTTACAGACTCGCAAATCCCATAAAGATTATTAAAAAAATAAGCAGAACATTTCTTTGTTTTAATTTGACCTAAAGACTATGCTACTAGTCAATATATTTGCTGAAAAATGATCATAAATCAGATCTTAATACAAATATTTTGTAGGCGTCTGTATCTAGTGCTTCCATGCTTACCGCTATAGCTTTTCTGCAATTGGTTCTCAAATTATTATTCACTGCAACAAATTACACTTAACACATTAAATTAAGAAAAACTAGTCTTACCGATTCAGGGGTTCAGGGACTACTAAGTGTAGATAACAAGCAATTCATGCACTAAACAAGAGCGACATCGGTGGTTGAAGATCGCTGCACTGAATACCGGTACCGGAACAAAAAAATATCCACAAAGTGACAACTGGGTGCGCTCCAGCAGGCAAGACGTGCTGGTCTTAGCCGACTGAAGCAAGTTTTCCAATCTTTTCACGTTTCGCGTTCACGCTTCAACTACCGCGAATCATTGCTCTTTGAACAGACTGTGTAAATGAACTGCAATATTTATGTTTGTAGCACGTTCAGGTCCAAGTTTGGATGCGATCCTTGACAAGAGAGATAATAGCCCGCAGCGGTTTTTTTTACCTGCGCTCGATGCACCAGTGTCTTTAAGTGATATTGTCTAAAGTATGTTTTATGCGTACTATTAAGGCGCTATAATATGTTACAGTTCAAATGTATATAAAAGTTTCGGTTTGCTACATATTTTATTAGCTCATACATTTTTTACGAGGTTCTGATTTTCTATTTATAAGTAAAATATAATTATTTCCGAATATTTGAATTGATCTTTTTGTTTTTATTGATCATTTGTAGGATCGTTCCTCAGTCTTGTTCTATCAAGTCACTTATTGTGACTGTGGAAAATTGGCTTCAAGAGTCAGAAAATTGAACACAGGGATTTAAGATTGTTATCATAGAAAAAATGATTAAATAATAAATTCTGCAGCAGAAAAAGACGGACAACATGAAGGTTGAACGGTCAAAATTTGTCAAGAGGTTTTATCACAAATGAATAAAATTCCCTAAAAATCAAATAAAAAAATCTTTCGGTTATTTTAAGAAGTCAGAAATGAACAAAACCAAGACAAAGTTATTTACGTTTGGCAACTGACAGCCCGCCCCCCACTATTGAGTGGTTCAAACAAGGGGCAAGCATACATTTTTTTTAGAGCTCTAGTACTATATGCGGTCATTTTTGAGACATAATGTGAATATAGTTGAGGTAAGTCACTCTTTCTTCAATTGTATCATACTATTGTTAGATTCAAACTGCGATCACATAATTTGTGATACCAATCACATTTCAACAAAACAAGTTTGTTATAAAATGTTCATGAATAAAATTCCTCATGTGCAGTGCATAAGTGGTTAGTGTAGTTCATCACCTTCAAATTTTGAGATTCATAGATACTGCTTATGATAAAATAGAATAAATGAATCGTTATTTTCACTAATAAAAAAAATGGACAATAGTGGGTTGACACACGTATCCTGAATGAGAAAGATTTTGATAATCCGCATAAACATACAAGTCCTTTGACGACGCTCAACAACTTCCGGGAACGGTCAGAATCTTCTACATGCATTATTTAGCCTCCCTTAATCTTCCCACTACTTAAGAAACAACAAGCATCGAATTTGTCATTCTAATTTTGAGCACATCGTCTATTAACTCGTAGCAGAAAGAACTCTTTAATCGAAGCATTTTCCTACGGATTGTAGGTTGCTCATGTCGCTGACAAGTTGTCAGTTTTGATAAATTGTCAGTTAGCTGAGATGTGCTGATAACTCGGCACTTGTTATCGCAAAAATGTATACATGTCATGGTGCTATTCACCGGTCTGCGTTTGTGTAGGACAGGACATTTATAAATTTGTGTTGACGTAAAAGTTTATAAACATTTTAAACGCTTTATATTCAGGAAACAATACTGTGATTCATAATTATTGTTTTAAATAACTCGTTTACTATGTGATGTTTATTGTTGATAAGATTGTAAATACCCTAATACACATATCCATACATACCTACTGAACGCGATCACATGCTCTAATTGAACTGATGTTTGTATATCAAAGTTTTTTGACTTGTGTTAGTTATAATATCAATAACATAGTTTCACGTAACTGGAATAATTATGATTTCCTTATTTCCGATCAGTTTGTTCAAAGATAGTTAACCTTTGATGTTCTACCATGTCAGAATTATTTCTGGTAAATGTAATATTTGCAGATTATTGATATATTTGATTAGCTTTATCTTGAGGTAGTACTATTTACTGTATTCTTATATTTAATGTCTTATTACGCATTTGATATTGCTATTACAAGAATAATAAACCAAAATCATATTTGAACTAACCGTTCATCTCATTGCATACTTCACCACGGCTTAGAACTGGTCAAATTATTATTTTTTCGGATTTCCCATTAATGAGTGCTCGTATATAATTTTTTTATCGAAGCCTTGTGTGTCTTGAAACAAATTGTTCAATATTCGTTTTTTTTAGAAATATAATCTATTATTATATTTTGAAAACAGATTCTGTTGGTGTGACATTTCAGGATAGATATAAAGAGGCAAGGAAAGTTCGAAAATGATCTACACAACAATGCCAGGCTGTCAGCGTACTCACTCGAAGCTGGATCTGTGTAATTTAAATATGGTGAACTTGACAAGCAGTAGAACTGGACAGACAGGCTTAAGACCTGATGCGAATATATGCTCGGTCAATCTGCGCGTTTGTGAATGGTATGCTTTTGTTGATATTGTTCATTTTATGCTAAAATATTCTGTCAAGTAGGTCGATATATGCAGGGTTAATCTACTTGACGCCAAGGCATCAGTTTAAGCATATGATTTGGATCTGATTTTGCTAGCTGTGGATAGTTGGAATTGAAAAAAATACTGATAGGCTTTGAGTATTTAATATTTCAAAAACTCCCATAATTTTTTTATACCTCCCTGACATTTTTTTAAGCGACTAATGGTACTTTCATCATTATTTATAATCTCTATTCAGTTAAAATCTAGTTATCTGTAGTAAAAGTCGCTGAAACAGAAAGACAACAAATTAGTATCATTTGGGAAATTGGCTGCACCCTAAATAATCTATGAAAAAAATTTATATAGTACATTTGATTGAATCATATGTTAATTCGCATATATTGTCCATAGTAATTGAGAAAAAAACTATAATTTTTGTGATTTGAATCAAAATGTGTAAACAATAATATGTGTCTAACAAGTTCCGAGTATTACCGGGTTCAAAATTTTGTAACTGGAAGAACACTGAACTTTTTTCAAAACTTTGAACTTCCACATTCCTAACCCCAATTTACCTACCCTCAAATGCTGAAAAAATCGTCAAGGCCTCGGAAATGTCCAAACACGAGGTTGGATTTTTTAAATTCTTTAACTATAACTCCGCCGTCACTGAACCGATTTTGGAAAATACAAACTTTGCTCGTTCTTGCAGTAGCAACCTAGTGTCAAAGTTTAAATAAAACCCAAAAAGGAAGAGACAGACAAGTAGACAAACAGACAAACAAATCAACGAACATACAAACAGACAAACTGACGAATGGACGAACGGACGAACAGACAGACAGGTAGGCAGGCAGACATTTTGTGTGGGAAGTGAAAAGAAGTTGATTTCAGGTACATGTTCTCAAGCTCGACAGCTCACAATCCAAAAATTATATAGATATATTTAGAAAGTGATCATATGAACGTAATCCATAAGTATGACATTAACAAAACTAGCTTTTGAAACCAGGTGAAAATTTTGCACTACTATGTTTGCATAAAAACGCAATATCAACTAATGTTATTACCACATACCCAGAAATATTTAGAAGCTAGTTTTAAATCGCTTCTATCCAATTAAATATCAGTGATCAGTCCCGCCAGTCCGATCCAGTATCAATTCACAACAAAAATGCTTACAAAAATATTTAAAGAACAATCCTTGTATATTAATCGAATAACAATTATGAGATTATTCGAATCTGACTGTTATAATTACGTTTAATTAATTTTCCACAGTTATATTGTTGAATAAATAATAATTTAATTGTGCACTGAATTCATCTAAAATTATTTTTTCATTATTAGTTGTTTTTTACTACTTGATACAAAGTAACAAAGTACTGCTGCCAAGGCTGATCACAGAATTGAAAGCAAATAAGATAGTAACATCGATACAGATACAGATCTCCATAAACAATACCAAATTATAGAAACTGTACAAATAATATTTAAAATTTTATATATCAAAAAAATATATACTACAAAACACCAGGTAATATTTCATTTCATATTATTATCATATAGCTTTGTACCAATATTTTCAGAAGGCATTATAGATTAACTCAATTAATTGTTTTATTACTTTCCAAACAAGTATGATCATAGTTGATATCTTCGAATTCGCTTTTTGGGTTTTTAATCATGCGTACATAACCAAAATTATGTCACCGATTTCTTTTGATCTATCAGACGTCGGCCTGTTGGAGTTTTATCCACGGTGTCATCTTAATAGCTGTTGTGTGTGTAACAGACTTTAATAACATGTAATTCACTAACAGTGTTTTATTTTGGCCTCAAATTACATTCCTAATAGGATGAATAGTCTCCACACCATCATCAAATACCTTACCACATGAATCAATGAGCAAAAATAAATGACACAAAAAAAACTTTTACTAGGTTTCCCACGCAAAAAGGGGTAATGATACAAATATGAGGAGACCAAACAACGTGACCGTTTTGTGATTATCTAAAACTGAAAAGGGAGTCAGGTTTTTCAATATTTATATATATATATATATATATTATATATATATTATTATATTGTTCAAATTTGAGTCCTAAGGATTGAACATTTTCAAATACGATCTAAGATTTGGTAGTAAACTAATATAATTGCGTAAGAATCACAGCGCTAATCAACTTGATGCCATGTGTTTATTGATGAGAGTAGCTACCTGGGTATTGAGGCCTGCTATGCAGTCCGTTGCGTCGGTCTCTTATCTGTCACCGCTATTAGACAAGCAGTTAGGACCTTGATTTTGTAAACGCCACTTTGGCGCGACACTTAAAAATAAATATAACATTTTTATCCGGTTTAGGTTTATACAAAATGGACTGCTTTCTAATGTCATGACGCTAAGCTATACTAACGAGTCTATGTTAAAGACGAAACATGCCTGTCTATAATAGCAGGTATACTGGATTGTATACAGGTATACACTCAATATTTTCAATAGTTATATAATTTCATAAAACTGTTTGCAAGTCTATCCTTTAAAATGAGATAGTCTTGAGTATACCACATACAAATTATTTACGGACGTTGATGTCTAGGTGTACCTATATCAATATGGGTTCCTCTTACCTGAACGCTTGTGATGAGACCACGCAGTTTGATAACAAACGAATAAAACATCTTTCTAAATGCTACTTGTTGCTATCAGACTATTCATACTACGAAGGTAGCAGTTAAAGAATTACACCTCACTGTTCAGGAGCTGCACCTGCGGACCCGATTTGAAATACAACTTGAACTTGACCCATGTAGACGGTACACATTTATTGAATAGTAAGTTCAAGTATTCTATCGCATTCAGTTAAAATATCCGTGTTGGAAATACGTTATTTTAAGTAGCCAGATAACGGTAATTTCATTTTACTGTATAGTGGCTCCAGCACAGCAGATGTGGCTATAGCATAAAAAATGGCGTCAAGTAGGTTGAAGCTTCACTTCCCACGCAATGGCATCAGCTTAGAAATAAGAATTTGGATCAGATTTTGGAGGATCTGATGTTTTGAAAATTAACTTAATTTCTTTTCAATAGTATGGAGAAACTGTATCTCATTCAGTGGCGTATTAACCGAGATTACCGCCCGAATCCCCTCACAATAACGGGCTTCTTAGGCTTCAGCGATAATACGCTCCTGATATCATTGATAATTCCAAAAAAATCCAAGATTTACGAGTTTACCAAAAATTCATTTTCAATATATATATAAACTTACTTGAAATTGATCAACGGTTTCAATCATCATCCATCTTTTTCTTAAGTTGATAGAACATAAAACACAGTCATTCTTCCTGACGCCATTTTTTATTAGGCTAAAACATGTAGAACGTATTGGAAATATTTTTGAAAGTTTCCAAAATTTTAGAGTACAAACATAAGATTTTTCCTTACTAAAGTTTATGATTAAGCTTTTTTGAGGTGTATTTCGTATATTTGATCATGTTTGTATAGTCAAATAAATTAAATTATTCAATCAAATCAAATTTCAAATTCTTCTCTATTGATGCCCTGATCAGTAATCGCTTTGATGAAATTTGGAAAGTGCTGTTCGTTCGCGAAAGTACTGCTGGTTCATTTTTTAAACCGATGTATCAGAGACGGAGTAATAAGCAAGATTCCAAAAAAAGTGTGCGCATTTTGTGTTTTTATGCTGACCGACATTCTTATCATTTCTGGTGGTAGGTTGAAAAAAATTGAGCGCTCAAAAAATCAACAAAATTCTACAAGCGTCATTAATACTTGTTTTCTTTGCTGTTAACCTTTTTGAATTTGAATGACGAGAAAGATTGGAAAAATGAAGCCTCAAAATACTTTAATTTGTTGGCAGGTTTAAAAAGCAGTTGTTAAATATAAATAACATAAATAACAAAATACTGCGATACATCGTATGTCACAATAGTTCTTCAACCCTGGAATTATCATCGATTTGGCATTATTATTAGAATATCAATAAACATTAATATTTAATTGTGATAACAACAAAAATATTTTACCACTTGAGATATGACTCTTACAATGTACCATTGAATTGCATCTTTGTTGTGTCCAGAAGTTTTCTGAAACGCAGGCTGAATTATTCGCCAATACGATCACTTTTCACTATTACTGTCAATTAGAGCATTTTTGTGTTTCAGACAGATACTAAAAAGCTCGATGCGATCTAGATTTAATATTATAGTAGTAAACACATTGTCAAGCTTTGTATGCCTAAAAATATTTTTTAAAATCACTCCTTAAAATCAAACAAGATATATTATCTTTTCCATCTGCCATCTGCTTTGTTTTTTAGTTTTTATTTACGCTAAGTAGTGTAATGGAAACAAAGAACTCTTGCTGCTCCAAAAATTAAATTGTTTTGTAAACATTTTTTCCTCAAATTTATGTTTTTTAGAATGTAGATGTTAATCGAATATTTCGACATTTATAATGTTGTTCTTTTTGACACACATAAATAATAACGGCATATATCGATTCGATTTTTTTCACGATCACAATACTTCGCCTATTTGTGTGCGAAGAAAAACGTATGTTTCAATCTGTTGATATGTAATAAAATAATACGAAGAATATTTTATGAGCATAGATCTACTGATCCAATTGCACTTTGTGAATCTGTTTATAATCCTTGATAACTATCTTATAATCAAAAAGTTATAAATTAAATACTCTGGCTCTGGGTATCAGAAACTCCTTCTCGTATAAAACAGTCAGAAAACGAAAAGATTATTTCGGCTTCATTCTTCTGCTAGTGGTTTTAGTCATGTGAACTTGGTTGAAATTGCTCCAAGGGTTCGTAGTAACCTTATTGAAAAAATTCCTTTTCAGTAGCAGCCATTTTTTTTTATTTTTGATATTTTGTAAACATCTGATCTGTAAGGCAGTATAAATAAATAAAATATTATTTGTAGCAAATCAAGTGTTAACACATTTAAGCATCAACCCATTGCTACTAATGGAGTACTAACGGCATTGAAGGAGTTCTGCGTGGAAGGTACACTGCATGGTCTCTGATATATTGGTAATACTTTCTGCACAATCGGAGAGGGGTACGATCAAGATTACTTAGTGATATGATATTCGATGTCAGCTTGTGTGAATCATGATGGTTTGGGCACGTCACAAGGAAATGTACAGCAGAGCAGCTCTCCTATAATATTTTCAGACCTGCAGATTCTACAAGCATTGCGCCTATTGGCATGAGACGTCAAAGGAAATACAAATAATGCTGAAAATTATTTCCTGAAATCGGTTGAAACACGAAAATCATCCTCAGATTTCATTTGTATATGTTTTCCTAGCTCTTAAATGTTGTTTTGTAATATTAGAATTCCGAATAACCTTAGGGGGTGTTCTGAATCTTTAACGGTATTTCTTTTCATTTGGTATGCGGGATTTTCATGCTTGCATAATCTTCAGAAGCTATGAAAAGTTTCGAGAGAGTCCACGTGACATGCATTCAATTATCAACAAATTATGATTTCGTTCAGCGTAATGTTTTTTAAAATGGTCATAAAAATAATTGATAATTAAAAAACACACATTTATATAAATGTACCTGTACATTACACAGTTAGATTGCTTCTAGTATGTTATTGCTAACACGTATTGATTATCTTCCAACTGATTACCTAAAGTAATTTAGTTTTTCCGTCATTATCACCTTTCAGGTTTTTCTGGTTGCTCTCGTTCTCAATAGCAGCGGGAGCTTCTGGCTGGTTCATACTTAACGTGTATGAGGAGTGGCAGTCAAATCCAGTGATCATGGGCTACGGTCCACACTACATCAAAATAAATGAATTGCCTTTCCCAGCCATCACAGTTTGCAGTCTGGATATGGTCAAGAGAGATGTTGCCAAACACATTGCAAACAAAAGGTTGGAGCTACAGTAATACAAATTACCTCTTAGTGTCATATTTTCAGGAACAAAATCTAGTACCCACATCTACAGGATCCCGTCCTAACAATCTATTCGGCCACAGTAATCTGTAATTTCATCTGAACGCCAATGTAAGGTGATCGATGACAGCTTCAGCCAGCCCGATGTTCACATCTCAATGGCATATATTGGTTAGATTTGGTATATTACATCGGCATTTGGATGTTTTTACATTGAAAAGGGAAATTTTAATCGTGGAAATGGAAATGTTAACGTATAAGGAGCCGATAAACTGGACTACAGTCGCTTCGTGGTGAGATCGGCCCGACACCACGCCGGGACAGCTAAATAACAGTAAAGTATTAATGGATCTTATATTGTTTATTGCACCTTGATTTTGTGTACATATACAGAGTCAGATATATGGGGGGGGGGGGGGGGGGGGCTAGCAGTGTGCACTGTACACGGCCCCTCGGTTAGGCCAGCCCAGCGCTAAAGTGACTTTTTCACGAATTATCTTACATATGCGTGCCGACGCAGAAACTAAAATACGTTCATGGGCAGGATCAAATTTATATTGTATATTTATAGTGAGTAAATAAGTTATTTTTCTAGGGCCCGCATTTATTTTTGCACACAGCCCCGCTAACTCTAAGACCGACTCTGTATATTTATAATGAAGCATGTCTGTTGGAAACATAAACTAAAAAACGTAGTAGTTACATTAAAACATATATTTCGCATTAACAAAAAACTTATAACTGTCATCTTTAAAAAAATATAAAAAAACAAGACACTTATCTAAACATTCAGTCTTACAAAATATAATGTTGATCCCAAGTCGTACAGAGATTATAGTAAAACATCAATCTCAGTTTCTTCTGTTACTAAATTTTTTGGAGCTTTACTACACACATCCATTTCATTAAAAACTTGTTCCACCTTACCAGATAACTCTATGTAGTTTATATTATTTTGGTAGTTAAAAGAAGATAAAACAAACTTGAAAATACCCAAAAACGCTGCAAAATCGTTCATGAGCACAAACTTTGGACAACCAGACAGAACTTGTGGTACATGTTTATTAGAATATGGAAAATCGACAACAACTATCTGCTTACTAGAGTTGTTTCTTCTGACTTCCTGTTTCAGGAAACTGTATGTCATATAATCAAACTCGTACTCACTGGTTGCCTCATTCATTGGGGGAACCACGTAAATGATATGCGTCGCTCTTATCAGGTTGTCACTGCACCATTTCTCGCTGTTGTCTTGCTCAGTGACAGTAGCGTTGAGAGGATCCAGCATAGCTTCCACTCCTGTGATGTATTTCACCGCTTTGGCCAAAATGGATACCACTTCATTGTGTTTCTCAAATGATGGTTTGAAGAGAACCAACGCTTTGTCCACTGGTTCTGATATGCCAGCTTAAAAAATATGTTGATTTGTTAACTGCATTCCACAACTTGTTGCAATTTCTGATGTCCTGCGTGAATCAGAACATTCTAAATATATACAGTTATTGACAAAATTCTGTTTATTTTTGTGGCAAATGTTTGAATGATCAATCATGTCTATCACAATGATAGTACGTTTTATAACAACGCCATTTTTTTGATATCTCGTCTTACCACGAAACATCCTCCTCATGTTTGACCCCATCGGAAAACAAGAATTAAAAACGATCAGAAACATCAAAAACAAAGGTTAAGCTTTTTATGTATCGTTTTCATATAGTTTTTCTGACGAGCAGCAAGGTATGAATTTTCATTGCTGCTGGAGGATACATATATTGCCATGGTCCCTGAACTGCTTCCCATAGTAATAACGTAGCGTGCACAATTCCATTTCCTCCCACTTTTATAGTAATCGACTTGAAATGCCAAACCCTCCAAAAAAATGGACTTCTGTCAGAGGTAGCAGTTGGACATAGCGGAATCTTGGGAGGTAACATGCGCTATCATTATATCTGTTCCAAAACACGTCCTGGGTCACATGCAAGTTATTCAACAATCCATGCGGACAGAATGTAGTAATCTACATCATCCATTGCACACGTGGATCCATATCGAGCCCTACCTTCCATGCAGTAGGAGAGTGCCATTCAACTCGCTCTATTATGAGAGGTAAATTGTACTACTTTTACCCGTGTCATTATTTAGGGCAGTGTCAAATACACATCTGTACCTAGATAGATCTATTGATCAGCCTGTGAGGCAATTCAAAATCTGTAGTCTGTGTGAAGTTTTCTTAGCGCTTGTAGTCATTAATGAAGTTACAATGCTCCTTTTGTCTTTCGTGAAGCACTTTTGGATTTCCGCTCTATACACAAATGCTATATATTGTTAGTTCTTGATGTAGTTAAGACATCCTGGTCATTATTGCATTCTTTGATGATAATACCAGTATCATAGTAGCTAAACTGTATAATAACAGCGTAGTAGAGTAGTGCATGTCATGGTAGTTGTCGAATATTGAAGGTACTCAAAGGCGCTTTTCCCAAATGCAAGCTCGACTCTGACAGGTCGACCCCATTGCATCAAGGGTGAAGATTCTGAAGTGAGGGGTTTTCAGTCCCAACCGAGAATTTTTGTATTGCCCTCATAATCAAAGTACATAATACCAGGCAGTATATTATGCAAATCGCAGAAATGGGATTTCAATATAACATATTTATTATACTGGAAGATTCTTATTATCATTTTTTACTTATCTGCCTTATATACATATATGAGAACCATCATTCATAGATTACTACCTACTTTCAGTTTTGTGTCTGCCATACCACATAAAAAAAATGAAGACCAGAACTGGAATCAAGAAACATGCGCCCACAATTCCTACTGCTAGAGGTGAACCCTTACGCCCTGAAAAAAAGATCTCATCAATATGACATAAAACACAACTACATACTTTTTGTATTATACCTAACTCAGGTGAGGGTGTGACTTTGCAGGACTTTTGTCACTGTCACACCCTTACCTGGAGTACATATATAACCTAATTGCACTCTACTACTGTATGGTCAGACAATCAAACTATACAGACAAGTCTAGGCTAAAAACGAAACATGTACAGCAGCACTATTTTTATAAAAACCATCATAAACTAAATAAAATGTTGGATATGAGATAATTGAAAAAACAACTTACCAATAAAAAATTTTGCAGTAACAGTCTTTGCACATTTGTCTTCCTCACACCCAGTGCCAATCACAGAGATCACATAGTAATAGTATCCCTCCTCATTATATGGCATATGATCATGATCAAAAACAAGGACATGCTGTCCATTGGCAGGAAGGAGTCTTACGTCCACAATATGGCCACTACCTCCTGTTCTTTCTCTAATTTCCTCCACCTAGCATTGATATAATGATAGGATAGTGTAGATCGAGTGGTATATGTTGATGAAATATTAATTGAAACACTTGCACAATTGTCATTTGTCATTTTATCAAGAACTATAAACACTCATCTGAACGAATTTTATCAAGAATCCAAATGGACGTATTTGACATTTCTATACAACTAAAAGTATCATTTTTGGGAAAATCTCATTCAATAGATACGCCTTGCAAAATTGCTGTAGTAAGTGATTCTTTAATTGCTATGACAAAGATTGAATGTCCCTCTATTCAACTATTTTACACACTCACCTTATAATGGTGAACGTGATAAGTTGCCGATAATGGTTGAAGATTCAGAAGAATCTTGTGACCATGAGTGAAGTCAATGTATGAGAAGATATGTCGTTTTGACAATGGTGTTGTATCAGCTAAAAAATAATGAGTGTCTGAATTGCTATAGTAAAATGATGAAATTCTTGTGTTAAAAGGATACTTTTTGAGGACGATCTTGTCAAAATTCTAAATGATAAAACATAAAATAGATTTAACTCGATGCATGCCAATTACATCTCTATATAATGCAAGTTACAGTTATGCATTTCATAAAGTAGGCTGCAATTATTGTTCCCTTATTGATAGAACTATACCAATTCATTGTATTATGGCACAAATTATAATTGTGTTCTTAAACGATGGACCATAATTATATGCTTCTATTTTAAGTATTTGATGACATATACACTGATAAACAAAAATATGAATTTCAACTTTCCAATCTTTAATCAATATTAAACATTAAAATTGTATAGCTGAGACAGAAAGTTACACAAATAAAACTAGCACAAATGTGCGTTTGACTATGTTGAACAATTCCCAGCTATTGATTTTTATTAGAGTTTGTAACCCAGTTACACAGTTTTAACCTGGACAATGACAGTGTTTCACTAATTAAGAGCATCAATGATCTACCTTATCAACTTTTTCCTCCAAAAATTTTCAAAAGATCAAAATTTATTGGTAATTCTCACCAAAATACTCTGGATTTGGGATGTCAAAGAGGATTTTTCTATGTGCATAATATAAGCTACTTTCAGCTTTGAACTCCATCACATAAGATCTAAAATCCTTGTCATTATTTGTTCTCCAGCTACAGCTATAATACAATTCATTGATGGATAGCTTTTCACTTTTTCCTACAGTGAACAGTTTACAAATACTGGGGTCTATATATTCAGATAGTCTTAGGTAAGCTCCTAGAAATCAAAAGAAATGTTTGTCCATTACACATTAAGAGGCTAAGTTACAGAAATTCACAATAAATAGACTATTGCAGACCTTGCAGAATTTGAGATGCGAATTTTGATGAAAGGAAACATCATAAATGCTTAGAACGAAATCTACTCACTTTTCCATTTAACATCTGGAAGAATTAAGTTCATAACCAGCTGACTGGTTATGTTATCAGTCTTCAGGTGTAAGGAGATATTTCCAAATTTATATTTCAGATTATTACTTGTAAAACCCACTTGAGAACAGTCTCTTGAACGGATTGTAGTTGTTGACTTAATACTGCAGTCATTGGATACATTTAACTTAGACTAAAAATTAAACATATCAACATTTATGAATTAGGGGTCAAAAAGCGAATAATCTAGCAATAAATTCAATTTCATTAGGAAATACAGAGAGCACAGTCTTGCCCACTAGTGTTCTCAGAATATATATATATATATATATATATATATATATATATATATATATATATATATATATATATATATATATATATATATATATATATATATATATATATATATCCTAGACAAGGTTATATAGTTATCAACATAAATGCACTGTACATATATGGGGTGTAAAATAATGGAATTTAAGATATAATTATCCCTCCAACATTCACAGAAAAACATCCCTGCGATTTTCCACCACACAGTAAATATCTCATCTTCACCAATCTACTTCAGCACTACAAGCAAAATACTGCAGCATAACACTACCAATAAATTGATTGAGGTGTAGATCAATGGCAGAAAGGTGATATGAGGCTACATAATTTATAAATTGAATCGTGGTATATTATATGATCTTTTATTTAGTTGTTGAAAAATATTTTCCTTTTTTGGAATTCTAGGGAGATTTCAGTTTTTTACTAAACTTTGTCTATATTTTTTAACAAGAGGCTAGTATTCAACTCATTTGATTGATTTAAATATTACTATGTTCATATAAGAAATTAGTGTATTTCATAAAACTTATGGTTAATAAGAAATCAAGTTCTAATTCATAGTATTCTTTACATCCGGAATATGAGGATTCTATTTCACTTCATTTTCTTCACACATTCTTTCATTAAACATCCCATCACCTTGACAACTGAACTAAAACTGTTAGTTCCACTGAAATCATGAATGATTTATGAAAAATTATAATGTCTACAAACCTTGTTGCAATACAAGTTCTCCTCATAATCACATAGTGTATATGATTGTATAATTTCTGTCATGAGCAGATTTAGGAATATCATGAACAGCATATTCCTTGTTAGTATTTGCCATAGTATTTGCTTACTGTACATAATTAACACTGCAATATGCCGGGAATTAAAATAGGGTATTTGTGTGTAGAACACATAGCACTAAGGCTTTCACCATGGGCTTTCACTTATTCGGTGCTAAATTTAGATTTAGACCGGTTGAATGAAAAGTGTAAAGTGAATGATGAAGTTGAAGTTACTAGAAACGTTCCAAATAAACAATTCCTTATACTAGACACTAGACGCTTGCGTACTTTGCACCTAATGTTAGGCTCGAGCACAGTGGATCAGTGGACTACTATCGGTTACGGTCCTGTAAGCGGGATTCTATTTGAACTACTTACAGTAGCGTACAAACGATTCTTCCAAAGTGGGGAATAATGTGTAAAAAGTGAGGCCCAAACATTGAAAGGGTCTAACTGAGAGTTTATATCTAGATATAATAATGCAGTACGCTTATATAACATGAAAAATTGTTTCTATTAACTGATGATCATATCATATCTTCATTATTTATATAATTATACATATTGTATGTTCTGAGATTTCTGAATAAGTCTGCAAAAATATTGCATAACGAATGCACATAATTTAATGCGTAATAAGTATAAATTGTATAAATTAATAAAATAAGTTATCTGCAGTCGATAATGAAACTGGCCATGATTCCTTTATGTTACCTCAATTTGTATATTTGTTACTGGAATGGAGAACCGGTGATTATATGACACCTCAAATTTCACCACAGACTCACACACACGAGAGGCTCCATTTTGTGAGGTAGCGTCCGGGCCATCGCCATGCCAGTTATACCATACTAGCCTAGTTATATATGGCTTTAAGGGAGATATGTTAGGTTCATATTCATCACGCAACCAGTATTTCTCCAAATTTGTAATTAAAAGCAGCTCGTATATAATCGCGACATCTAAAGGTAAGTTTGACTGATGTTGATACCGGTCATCAGTCGAAGTCTGCCAGTTTGTTTCTTGTCCAGACAATGTTATCGTGTAAATACAAGCTTATAATTAGAAAACAAAAAAATCTAGTCGTCACCTTGTCAGTCAGACCATAGTACTTACAGTTGGAAATTTGGAGAAATACATAGTGGTTGCTTAGTGAATATCCACCTTGAACCCAAATACCACTAGGATAGTATGGCTTAATTGGCGAGTTGACGGCCCGGATAACTTTCTTCTTCTAATCAAGTGTTTGTACTTACTAAATGTAACATCTTATTTATCGAACTTTTGTCGGTGCCAAAAATACAAATATCGAATTTTGAACGCTAAGCGTTCACTCAAATAACCATCATAAGTTTATCATGCCCTTATTGGAAACTGTGTCATATTATCAGAGGAACCGTAGTCTTGAAAGCGGTAGGTTCTTGTAAATTCCATTTAACGCGCCTTGTCCAAAGTTTGATCCTAACTAAATAAATTAGATGATCTTGCCATTAAATTAAATAGATATAGATATGATATTTGGAATTGAACAACATGTGTATTTGGTTATTACAAACATCAGAAAAAAGGCTTAAAAGTAACTTCTGGTGAGATCGATTACAATACTAGCATAATACTCTTTGTTGATTCGTTCGTTCGGCAGATTTCATGTTTAGTTTCAAATGTAAATGATTGTTTGAATATAATTATATTGATGGCTATATCAGCACATTCCTATGATGAGTGACGTTCATCCTAACCACCGTAAAAAATACCAAATTGTCTAAGCAATCATGAAAAATCATTAATAAGCATTCTGGCAAGTTCCTATCATGTGCAGCTATTTATCGACCTGATTTTTATTCTGTAAGAATCGTTGACGCGGCATTCCTAAACCTACGGTTATGGTGTTCCACTTGATGACATGCAAATTTTTTGTATTCAGTATTGTTGTACAGTAGGACGGTGTTACGGACTAGATGGAGTGTTTTGCGGCCTTATTTCAAATACTGTTTTTCAGTTGATAACCTAATTCAGAATTCTGTATCCGATCCGCCACTGACTAAGGTGTCGTTGACATTCTGTGCGTCTGCGTCAAATTCAAATGACAGGTCAGGACCATTTGGCGCTTCTTGCTTTTTAGGCATTTTGAGGGGTGGGGGGTATTCGTCGACTGGTAATCGGTATTCATTATTTAGATCGAGTGAGAGACGTGAGAGTTGTTGTGGTTTGTGAGTTGCAGTTTGCGGAGTGCAGATAAAAGAAAAATTAACGCCATACTAGTTTTGTAGCCACGCTGTCTTGTTAAAGAAAGACTACATGAAGACGTTGTACTGAAACTAATATAGTATAAGGGCGTATTCTGGTCACAATTGGCTTCAGTAAAATTTCAAAATCCTTGTAGCCAGCAATTTCATTCGACGCTCTTTGCGTTTTGGTGATGTAAATTACCAATTTTCTTATCGGCTAGTCTACATATAGGCTGCAAATCTGGCGACTGAAATCAGATATAGGATTGGAATGAGACTGATCTTGAAAAAGTTCATCATCCACACTTCATCCGATCACTTCTCAGAAAAAGGCTCCACAGATCTTTAGTTTATTTTTTGTTATACCTATATTATAATATAATATTCAACTTTTGGAGAGTTGTATTTTACGTGTGTTATTAACTCAAACTAATAGAGGCTCATTCAGAACGTGTTATTTCTAAGGAATCAAAGTCGTCACTGAAATGGATTCCAATACAACTCAAGTCTCTGACATGGATGAATGCAAAGGTGAGTGCAAAATTTCAACATTTGGTTACGATTACGGATATGCAGAACACATCACAAAAACTGCTGTTATAACTTATTTTATCTGGACAATTTTCCAGAAGGGAGGGATTATTGTGAGCATAGGCAGGAATTTTGGCTTTATTTACTGGTACCTATTTTGCCATTTATTATTTTATCCTGCGGTTGTCTCTCTTGAATGTTTTATATGAGTAGTGGGTATAAGCACTGACTTGTATAAGATACAACTGAAAAGTTGTTGCTATGCTAGTAGTTTGAATATTAGAAAGTAAATTAGCGACAGAAATTTAAAATAGAATGAACTTTGAATCTTGAACTGAGTCAAACTTTATGTATAGAAAGTTGGATAGTCGACACATAATGTATGTTTATTGACTAGCTTCAACCTCAAACCTTCAAACATCTGTGTTCCTAATTTAAATATGTATAAATAACTATAGCCATGTTTAACCACTATTTGTGTTCAGATTTGGAATAGCCATTGTGCACCTAGGAAATCAAACATGAAACCTTTTTTAAATACTGTGTGGCTCTTTATGTATTTGATGGACTTCATATATTTACTAGTATTTTATCCAGGAGCTATCAAACCTAATTTTGAACGAAAAAAGACTAAGCAATGGTTGTATTGGATTTTGGGTATTCCTGAGTTAACAAAATTAAACAATATTGAATCATACATTGTGTACACATTGAAAACCTAAGATCATATAAAAATTTGAGACTAGATTTGAAAAGTGAAGTAAAATTACATAAGGATTTCATTTTTCATTCAAAGTATTCCAGAATATAATTCAAAGGCAAATTTATTCAAGTAGGGAAATTGTAACAGTGCCTACCTACTTTTTTCACACAATTTTACCTGCCCAGATCAGACCCTAATTGTTGTTGTCGTTGTCTTGTCTGGACCAATAGGTAAACAGATATTTTCCTTTCCATGTACAGCTACACATTAATGTATTTTATCTTCTCCAACATACCCACTTGCATAAGCCTTATAGAGCACAACTTGTTGGTTTAATATTATCCTGAACTTTATTGATCCTGTGGGGGTCCAGATAATATGAGTGATTCTTGGTAAATTGTGATGCTGATATTATTTATTTATATACCATATCAATACAAACCTGAATCAGGTTGTTGATATTTTTATCTTCGTATAATATTTGTTTAAGTTAAGGCATTTATCTGTCCACTGGCCATTAAAAAAGTTTTCCCAAGTAGCATTCCACAGTTTGTTGGTCTATATATTTTTATATCTTCATTTTGATTAGATATTGAGTGGAAGTGTTGTAGGAATTTAAAAGAAAACTTCTTAGTTTGAAATAAAAAATCTTATGTCGGGAGCTTTATGTGTTCAGGGAAGCATAATTTACTTAATTACATTCCTTATTCATCTATAATATAGCATATAGTATTTCTCAAACATTTTACTGCTACAGTGTCATTACAGTTCCTTTTCTACTGAATAAGAACATAATTACAGAATTATCTTCTTCAAAAATCAACCAGTTGACTCTTTGTTCCACATACATTGGAGATAGTGTATTGGAAACATTCATTGAAATTTGGATTTGTTGGAATGCTTAACTTTAGTAATTATTTATTATTCTTATTCAGGTTAGAGTGCAACAATCTGTAGTATGAGCATATGAGCATTTGTTGGAACAGAAACAGAACAAACTAGAGTATTAAAATAAACTTGGCAATATGACAAGCCGTCGATCTATATTGTATTCATAGACTTCGAATTCAACCGTTCGTCAGCATAGCTTGAACGGTAGACTGTACAGATATTCAAAAAACAATATGTCAAATTCGATTTTTCCCGATTATGTACTACCCTACCAATTAGCGTAGGAAGTAAAAAGTGACCCAAATCAATAAAGATCTGTGTGTTGTCTGTTTGTCTTCATAGGACTCTTGCCAAGATTTAAATACATCTTCATTTTGTTCCAAATTTTAATCAAAATAGTATTGAGGTGTTGCATGCTTCCGAAATTACATATTGCACAATGAGCATTAATTGGAAATTAGTTAAATGAAGGATCTTTGGTAGTTCGCCAGGTTGTTCAAATGGTAGGTTCTGGGAATAATACGCTTACAATACACGTGCTATAGCATTCTACATAATTATGTAATATAATTTTTGCACAACTATGAATTGAAGGTTTAGTATAAACAACAATGGCAGTAAAAAAAATAATCCATCATAACAGTTGGATTAAAAACGCTAAAATTTAAATGGTTTTTTAACAAATGAATGCTTTTTACTTATCACATGAATAACGTCATAATATAAACAAAAAATAGCCCAAAATTCTAATTGCAAAGCAATGTTTTTAGAACGTGGTTCAAAGATACAAAATTGCCTTTTAATTGGCTACTCAGACTGTTCTACCTAGTAAATTTGTCTTAATTGTAGTGATTGATACTTCGTAGATTCTGTAGAATCAAAACCAGTTACCCAGTTGAGCTTTTGAGATAGACTACTATGCCCGTTGAATTACTTTCTCCAATATTTTATCTTTTCAATTCACATTTTCAATTGGGGTTTGATTAGGACTTCTTACTGAATATCACCATATATAGTAGAAACATAATATTTTTCCGGGGCAGTTTCCACGAGCCTCAAATTCAAACAGCTCTTGAGAAGACATAAGATACTCGATTCTACTACCAATTAATTAACTTTTAATCTAAGGATAGGAGAAGTTTCTCAGAAAAGCAGTAAAATTTAGAGAAACCTGGTTACATGAGAGGCAGTTTTGCTGGCAGATTCCTCCATTTATTCAAAAGGTGCAGAAGCTGTCCTGAGAATGTGATTACTTGTTTTTTTGAAGTCTATAAATATCTATCTAATGGATTATGGGTGTTTCTTCCTTGTATATAATTAGGTTTTTATATAAATTATATCCGCTTTAATCACAATTAGTTTGGCTCTTGTTAGATCCGGTTACACTTCATTATAATAGGATTATTTGATGCATTTTTTCCATAATGCTCTCTCGAATAAATTGATACATCAGAATTTGAAAGATTATGATTTTAATGGATTACTGCTATACTCAAGTTAAATGAATTATATTTTATCGTAAACACATAATCTTAGCTTTTTAATAATTCTGTCATGCTTAAAATACTATGCCAGTCGACCTTGCGTAAGCAGTATTACTTATCAAAATTAGTAGCATTGCAGATATTTTCATTTACAAGCAGTACCTTCAGTCCCCTTTTATATGGTGTTTCACTTGAAGTGCAACAAACATGCAAAACGTCAATGTGTCACCAATACAACACTACAAAATAACATTTCATTTGAAGTTCGAAAATGCTTTCTACTCGATAGTTTTGCAGACTCGCATACAACTGTTTGCCATTATTCCTTTTATATGTTCGTCTTTTTAGCACTGATGTCCTGTAGGCGTTTTCCACCATACTGTAGTAAATGCTTTATCTCAAAAATAAAACCGAAAACGGAAATGATTGCTTAATATGAATTTTGAAATGATCAGCGGTCACAGATTTGAAAAGAAAGTGAAAGATTATTCCAAATTATTAATATTTAGTGCTGCCCTTGTATGTTGCTTGCATATCCCAGTCAGAGATATAAAAGTATGAACGGTGTTTGGACGATGATAGGTAGGTGAGCATATTTAGAATCGATTTTTCCTTGCTCAAATTGGTTGGTACAGTATTTCTGTGCAGTGTTATCAGTTCAATGATTTTGATTAGGTTTCGGAACTGTTGATTCACTTGAAGTGAGTTTCGGAAATATTGTAAAATTTGGGAATTATAACGTCAACCTACTTGATTGTATTTTCTAACTGTTAAAACCGTCCACGCTTTCTAGAAATTTCGTCATAGATAACGCACTGTTTATTCAATTATTTTTTCAGAGAATAACTTAATCGTATTGGAGTTGGACTTTGGACAAGTTTCTGCGTCGACAGAATCACTGGAGACACGCATTCTATAATATCCTATTATTATTAGTAATTTTAGCTAAGGTGGATGCCACACTGTGCGTCCAGCGTCTTGTAGAAATACATAAAAAGACGTAATCAAAAATTGGGATTGTCTATAATTTATCTCATACTGGGCACGAATTATTAAAACCACATGTGACTGATTGAATAACTACCAATAATTCGCTAGCCTTTATCCAACTAGCACAAAAATTTAATTTTGAAGTACTTTATTATAATAAAAATACGTGTCCAAGCACACAAGATGTAATTTTTGCACATCATATTTTCTTAAAAGTAAACTGCTGCACAGAATTATCATTCCAAGCAAATTTTTCAGCTAGCTTTGATACTTGGTAATTCCTAAAATATTGAAGTGATTCAAAAAAACAGGTCAGATTTCGAACGAGTCTTTTGAATCAATGATAAAACACAGTCATGGATTTTTTCAGAAAAATTCAAATTTTCGGTTCTGCACCAATTTTATCTGATTTATAAAGTGCATTAATAAATTTAGTTTTTGCTAACTTTTATCTCTCTCCTTTTCAAATAAAGAACTCGCTCTGAAGACAAGGTGCAATGGTTTATTTAGGAACTTGAAATCAGTGTTTTGTTCACCATAATGATTCATGTGAAATATCAGAACAAATACTTTGGAATAGGTCATAGAAAAATATTGATTGGACTAGTTTTGAAAAACTAATGGGAAGCTATTCATGCCCGATAGCGTCTATGGTACAAATTCTTGCAAATTTTGATATTCATTACTTTCCCGATCCAAACTTAACGTAAGGTTGATAAATGCTCTATTGGGTTTATATCCGGCGACCTTGCAGGCCAAATCATTCGATTGATATTGTTTTCCTTTACCAAATGGTCGAGGAGGTTGCTAGATGAGGATGAGCATTGTCGTCGACTTGCAAGAAAGTCGACCCCAAAATATTTTGCAAAAAATAAAACAATAACTCTCAAACATCTTTCTCGAGAGAAATAGAGGTTAGTAAAGACTACATTTTTTAATGCACTTCATAAAACAGAAAACTCGTGTAGAACGAAAATTAAGATTTTTTCTAAAAAAAATTTTTTGTGAAACCATAGTAGATATTCCCAAAATTCCAAAAACCTCCCGAGGTATAGTCAATATCTATGGAACGGTAAGCCAAAAAATATTACCGTGGCCTTCCTACCAAATGGGGAGCCGGTGATTTTTTTTTAAATTGCATGACTGTGATTTACCTTGTATTAAATCCCCTCGCTCGAAATTGGAGAAGTTGTCATTGATTCAAAAGACCATAAAAATACCTTTCAAAATCTGACCTGGTTTATCAAAACCGTTCAGTATTTATGATGACAAATTATCAAAGTGGCTGCAAAAGTTGCTTATAACGATATTTATGTGCAGCAGTTTATTTAATGAATTTAGCCAATCGATAAAACCAACTCAACATATCTGATTCTAAAAAGATGTAAAGAGTATAAATTTAGAGAAAGTTTTCCTAGAAGCTGATATAACGGGTTGGAATTCTTGGTTCAAGGCTTTCATATTATATGCATACATTTATCAGCTAATTACTCTTTTCTATGTGTCCGGATATTCAAATACAAGTTACGGTTTTATATGGAATATCAGGAATATAAAAATTGTTAATCCTCCTTTTTGATATTTTGAACATTCTACGAGTGAATCGTCAATTAAATTCTTATATCTTTTGGCACATTTTTGTTTAATAAGCTGGTTAAAAATGGACTCTAGACCGCCAAAATGGAGTTTTTCTGAGAAAGAAGAGCTGCCAAAACACTTAGAAATATCACTTCTGTACATAAAAACATAAGTGAAATGCAGGAATGTATTATCTCTATGGAAAACTGCGTCTACACTACAACTGAATGCCTCTTTTATCGATACTTTCCACGTCAATAGACAGAGGCGAAGGAATCAATTTTTTTAAATTGATTTTATCTCCAGCTATAAAATGTTGGAAAACAGTGGACGCGCTGTGTAGAGCCGACTTTAGCTGAAAATAGCAATACTCTATCTTGATTTTTTCGACGCGGAAAGGTATCCAAAGTCCAACTACAGCGATGCTATTCTAAACGTCGAATCGTAGTTATTCTCTGTTTTTTTCAAATAATTGCTTTATACTATGACGGATAGTTTAGAAAACCGTGATTTATTTTATCAGTGGATAATATAGCTACAATGAGGTGGACGCTGTACTAATCAGGCAATGGTCTCGGTTCAGAAATTAATATTTGGGATGGGGTTTTCGAACTGTTCCTCTTTTGGAATTCAGTTTCAAGAATATTTGAAAGATTCATAAACTCCAAATCTTTTGTGATTTTATGAATAACCAAAATTTTCCAGTGTTTCGAAACTTAGTTCAAGTGCGCTAACAGTTCTGAAACCCAAAATCTTCAATAAACTACACGTAGAATACAGTCACTGTAACAGAAGCCATCTTTTAAGAAGCTAAATAGCACTTTAATAATTATGATCCTCATCCAGATGAAATGCAGTCAGTTGTAGTAGTAGTTGCCAAAACAAATAAGGATTAATTGAACCCCATTTAGAAAATAAGGCAGCTACGCCCTAATACAGGGGTCACCAATTCGTTTCGTTTGGGGGTCCGTTTTGTAGTCTGTCCGCCCAACCTACGTTGCGAGAATCCGCGGTCCGCACAAACTAGGTCAGCGGTCCGCATCTGGTCCACAGTCCGCCATTTCTTGATTTCTGCACTAATATGTCTTACAGTTTGTTGGAAGAATAAAAATGGCTTAAATCAGTTCGAATCATCCGAAATCCGACAAAAATCACTATGTTCATTAGTCAAAATCCACAGTCCACATCAGCTATCGGAAAAAATAATTTCTGTTTTGAAGGCAAATATAGAAATCATCTAGAAAAGTATGAAGAGTTCAAAAGTAAAAGATTGAACGCGTTTTACCATCGCTAAGATGGTACTCTTTATTTGTTGTTCTTTGGTAAAATCTCCTAGATTTGGATGTTGACAGGAAACTACTTCAGAACGAACCAGCCTAATATGCATTATTTTATTACATGGTATGAGTGTTGGTTGTTTCATCTCAAGGATTCTATTTAGTGCAATGTGTCAAAAAATAGAAAATATCAGTATGAAGATTCTTATCAGAACAATATCATAAATATCTCAGCCTCATAATGATAAAAAGCAGATTATACAGACGAGGGTATAAAAAGCTACTAACGACGAAAACAGTCGTATTTCTCAATACCAATGTTTGTTTCATGCCATTCTAATAGAAAAACTCATCACTTGCTACCAGTAAGATAGAATTAATATAAAATAATGGATTTTATTATTACACATTTAGGAGATACTGAAGATATTAAGCTGGTTACAATAAAAATCAATCCATTGAAGATATACTATTGTTAGATGTATATCGCTAAGCCATATTTAATGTAAAGCAAAATATTCTCATTGTTATATCATTGTGATATTAAGTTCATGTATTTTTTTTAATGTGTTCCGATATGTGTTATTAATTTTAATTACACTTCACACCCATATCTTTACATGTCCAAAAATAACTACGAATTCGAGAATAAAATAGTAGAAACTTTAAATAAATGAAACTCGAAATTTCTTAAGTATTCCCTAAAATTATAAATAACTACAGAACTATGTAAAATATTTCACTTCTAAAAAGAACTTTGGATTATACACTGAAAATGGCTTCAAGTGTTTTGATGCTGTACCTACTTCTTACACAATCGCAGCACTTAGGAAATAAAGATTTGAACCGGATTTCGGAGCTGCTGACATTTTTGAATTGCAATTACACGCTACCACTGGATCCATTTCTCAAAAATTGCGAAGTACTGTCGGGGTCAGAATTTTATAGATAATAGAACATCATCTATCAATACCAATTGTTTTAGATCTCTCCCTCACCAACACTCACCACCACAATTTCCACCCCTCCTGCTTCCCTCGCCCAAAAATTGAGCGTTTGTATTTTTTCCGTTTTTCATTCATTACAAAGCTTTTTGTCCTTATCACTCAAGTGACCTAGTGTCATAAAGTCATAATTTCATCAAAATCCAAAAAGATCGTTCTGAGTTATAGAAGGGCCAAGGATTACCGGATAGTACAGACATACAGACAGATCGACGGAAATTTTGCGATTAAAATGCTGCCTCGCCACTTAGCGTTTAGGTAAAATTCTCTGAAACTCAATAAACATCAAGAATGAAAGAAGTTATTTGGCTGAACAGTGCGCCGCACATGGACTAATTAAAAGAATAAAGCAGCAAGACGTGCTGTGTATACAGCTCCTTAAATTTCATAGAAATTGTTAATACACAATAATAATTTTGTTTTTGTCGCGGTTGGCTTGATAAACATTTTATCACTTGATTGAGTTGCTATTGACGCTAATAGAATGTACCTTCTGTTTCATGCAAATTTTTGAATAAGCAATTTTTTTAAATGTTTCTCCTGAAACTAGACTGGTGGTGGTGCAAATGTTCAACATGCTGCTCATCTACACAATGGGAAATTCATATTAGACGATAAGCCCACATTATAAAGTTTTTGAACCAATTTTTTAAATCTGTTTATGGAGTTGTAGAACTAACTAGGCTTTTACGAATTGCAGCATTTGGTGATTTTTTTGGGTGAATATTGTAATGTTGGTTGTATGATGTATGGTGTAACCACACATTAAAATATTTATAACGGTTGATCATTGGACTATGAATGGGCTCATGATGAAGGAATCAAGGGACAGTTTCAGTTTTAGCTGAAACTGAGACTGGAGCCAAAATTTGTCGGCTGCAAACTGTACTTTTGATGGGACACTAGAATAAGTTATAATTTAAAGGACAATGCCTGGATGTCTGTTGTGCCAGATTACATTTAAAAATAGTAGCTGTCAACATATCGTGTCTATTCTTGGAATGAATGTATACATTTTTATTAGAAGTTTTCAAAGCAGATAAATTAACTATACGACTTCCGTACAGGCATTATACTTGATACATGCAGGATTGATTTATAATTTGAAGAATAAACGCCTTGATGTCTGGTGTACCAGATTACTTTTGAAAATATTTTCTGGCAAGCTATCGTGTCTATTCTTGGGCAGAATCTATATAATGTTCTGATTTGAAGTTTTGAAAGCAAATACATTACCATATGACTTTACAACAGGCATTATACTTGCTGATTATGGACTTATATTCAGTATAGTAAGGTTGTTACGTTCATGCAGGATATCAAATTAAACCCAAAATTGTAACTTTCAATGCTTTTTATATTTCTTGAAAAAGATACTAGGGGCTATAGTGAATTTGAAAAATCCACATTATTTAGAGAGATTTTGGAATTTACTTCGACAGTACGTGAAAAGCCTTGTTCAATTCAAGTTCAATTAATTACCAATTTTACTGGTGATATAAATATAATACTGCAACGTTCTTATAATACTAATTTATTTCGACTAATAAACACAACAACTTATATGCTAATTTATATCCATCTCTTCTCTGGTTCTTTACTGTGAAGACTCACTGTCACTGTCACTTTTGACAGCTGCTTCTTTGTCTCTCTAATTCCTCGGAGTTTGAAGTATCACAGCAAGTGCTATTCTCAAATGATATACAGTTTTTGACCTCAAATCGATGATATCGCATGGCAGGCGGAGCAGTATCTGTATCATGTTATGTTGGCTTCGCCTCAGTGGGCTTATCTTTGAAGATTATTACAAATCTGAATTTGGATAATTACTCTGTAACTACGAGAATCTGAGAGTATTCTGAAATGCTATGGTTGTTTCAATAGTTCACGGTTTACGGTGTTCTATTCGGAAGATCAATACCTTTTTTCTGAAGAGCTTCTTTTTTGATACTTAAATCTCTTGTAGAAGTGTAAAGATCGAGATTTGGTAATTCCTATCTACTTTATTGTCTCATTTTATTGTTCAGTTTTTCCATCATCATTATATGGAAAGATTCCATTTGAAACACTTACCGCGAATATATGTTATTGTACCTTGGTTATTTTGAGGCTTGCAATGAATAACAAGGTATATGTGTGTTTTTGTATACATACATAAGGTACACAATTAGATAAGATCAATATGCGAATAACATGTTTTAATCGGTGCGCTGTTATTTTGCACTTTGTTACTGCAATAGATCGCCATATAATGATTTAGAACGAAATTAGGAATTATAATATCTCAGTAATTTAGGGCAAACTGTAGTTAACAGACAAGTTATATCCAGCCAGCTAGCTATATTTATAATATGTTGTGCACAGGACAGTTTAAAATTAGCATCGCAAAATATTATTTCCACGATGGATGAGGGCGTTTTCTTTGTTTTTTTGTAAACATCAGCTGAAAGAGTTAGTAAAATTATATTAGATCTTAGATAACTGAATTTCCGATAATTTATGTACGTCTTGATGCCAACATGCTCAAGGGTGTAGGTATATTTGATCTCAAGGAACTCTATAAGCTATAATAATACATTACCTAATGGTAAACGTTATCGAATTCAAACTCTAAATACCAAATCAACAGAAATACACTCATATTGTTTAAAGTATTTAAAACATATGAGCTTATGGAGGAAAATTGATTTATCCTGTTCTGCACTTTCCATACGTCTTTGGTGCTTAATTCGGAGCAACCGAGTATACTATATGATCTTTTGGCGTCATGACTTATCACAAATTTGTCAAAATGGCCTTGTTCCCGTCAAAAAATATCCTAAACAGATATAAATAAATTTCATTCGAGAACACCCTAGATAAACCCATAAAATGAATGGTTAGTGATTACAGTTCATCTTCCTATTGGCGAGCTGATATACTCGTAAGTATGTCAGAACAGTGTGTTTAAAAAATCTAAGCGGATATCATACATTGATAAAGTCTTGGTTCGAGAACCAACAGCCTAGTGTCGTAGTTCATTGATAATAAAAATCATACTGTCGTAGAGGGGAATGACATGATTTACATTATGCAGCAGCAGTTATTTAAAAGTGCGAAAAATACATTGGTCTTGGATACAAATGTGTTAATTTGCATAAAATGAGACATCACTGAATCGTCATCAGATACGCATTGAGTTATATATATATAAATTAATCAATTAAATATTAAAAATAATATCAGGGCGGGCGAATCCATCCGTAGATCTTTTTTGGTGGTGATGTTATATAAATTTATTGATTTATATGATCTTTGTTCTCTTCGTAATTTTGTCACTCCATAGCAATGAGGTGTTAATTATTTTTTCCAGTTTCAAAATTTGATTCAAATCTTCATTTGTATAGTAATATCAATGATAACATTAATCATTTGAAAACGTCTCAAATCTGTGTTTATATCAAATATAATCCTTAAATAAATACGTGTTTTTTCAGGAATATTGGCGGACTCATAAGTCAGCTATAGACCTTTATCGGCGTTACTTGCGTTTTAAACTTTGACGAATTTCGTTGTGGTGCATAATTATTTTCCACGATAAGAAAAATGTATCCGCGCTCATGCCACTCCTCTTTCAATCACGATAAATACTCCGATTATCCAACATGCCTGCCATTATCACATTGGACGTGATCAGACGGTCGACGGTAGCGAATGTAAAATGAAGCCCGTGTCGCGAGAAGCTATGAAAACCGGCCGTTTTTCTAATGCGCCCAAAAACGCCAAAACTAACGGAACGATTTGTCCTACAGGTGCGATGCCCGTTGGTAGGCAGCCGTTGAGGCAGTTCGGGCCCTTGTTGGTCGCGATGGTAGGACTGCCCGGTAGAGGAAAGAGCATGCTAGCACGCAGATTGAACAGGTACCTCAACTACACCGGGGACAAGACCAAAGGTAGGTTTAGGGTTTGGTCTTAGTCGATTAGGGTTGTTTTCATGTCGCTAATTTAGCCACTTTAGTTGGAATCATCGTCAGGCTGCCAAATTGCCAGTTTATAATAGATACATTTTGAGAGCCTGACGATTTGTTGTTGTCCCGCTTGCCAGGGCAGCCGTTTTTGAAGTACAAATTAAATCTTGAAAATTACAATGACATTGAAATGGTAGTGAAATGCGTTTGTATTGTCGATAATCACAAAATCTGGAACATGCGTTGTCACCGTATATGTTTTTATCTTTTATATGACTTATCCGGAAACAGAGCTATATAAACAAAGTAAATATTTATAGACGATCACTAGGCAATATTTCTATCAACATTTTAAATAATGATTAGGATAAGGTGCTATTCCTTAACATTCCCCACGATTATTTTAATGATATTTTCTGATTTTTTACTGTTCCTACAAAGCTATACACTCGAACACGTTATGAAGTAATTCTAAATCTAGTAATTTAAAGTTTTAAAAGTATTTTTACCTAAATTATTATTGACTTATTTTTTTGTTTTATAGTAAGGCCTATATTAACTTTTTAATTCGTGGTATAATTATATACAATGAAAAACTAATATAAATTTTCATATACCATTTATATACATATAATATATACGAAAATTCTCAAAAGCGATTATCATTATAAATTCACATTACGAGAAATTCCAACTAATAGCATCTAATCAGATAAGGAATAAGAATGCACTTATACAACTTCTTTATATACACCACATTTCAAACACATGGTGTTGAGTTCATTCACCAGAAAATCTCAAGGATATCATTCTCATATTTTGATCCGTACGCTGCATAAAATACCAATACGATTTTCATAATGCATGCTTCATGCGTCACTGGAGTAACAGGAGAAATATTCAAGGATAAACCGGTAAAAATAATTCCTTTGTGTCATTGTAGAAAGAATTTGATCAGTAATTCAGGTTTTCCGTTGAATAGTATCAGTTAGATTTAATCGTAATATGTCTGCAATTCGAAATCCTATTAGTAATTGATGGAAAATCTGTGAGATGATTTTTGTTGTTCTATAAAAACTAGGTTTCAAAAAAATCTGGTAGCTTTTTGTCTTCTGCCGTACTACTCCGACTAACGCATTCCAAATACAAGTGGTATCCCCCACTAAAAGCCTTTTATCATACTTCCCCCAAATTTCATCAAATTCGGTACAGTTGTTATAATCCTTTGACAAAAACATCAACAGACCGACAGAAATGTATGTATCTTCGTGACAATGCACAATTACACGTGGAATTCGAAGATTTTAGCGATCACAATCAGCAACACTCAGCTCTACCCTTGGTATATGTTGCTATCACACTTACTGTTATATAGATATATCTACAAAATTACAAAATATGTTCTCTCTACTGTCGGCGGTCGAGCTGCACTGACGAGTCTAAGTTAGAACTGAGGCATACATGTCTATTGCAGGCCAGGTGTATAGTGGAGAGTATGCAAATAGTCTTACTAAACATGTAGACATTTAGACAATATAGTTTTAGATTATGCAAGCAGAAGTACCTAACATGTGTTAATCCTTACTTTCAATAAAGTCCATAAAGTGTATATCATATTCGCAAAACCTTCACAGTGGTCTACTTTCAATAACTGTTTAGATCTTAATGCGACAATATTGTATAACATGCTACTGCCTAATGTAGCCTTCATCGCAACATGTGATAGTTAAAGCAAGGTTATATAATAATTTATATTGTATAGTAATGAACAGTGATGATTCAATCATTTCATATGCAGATTGATTGATAATGATTCTGGTGAGAACATGTTTTTGAAATTTCTGCTCAGTTCCTTGTACACAGAAAAAATATCATTGAGGTTAGAAAAATCAACAGAATAGAGGTTACTAGTTTATTAGCCTCTATGAATGCAGTTATTTTTTTGGAAATATAATTATCAACAAAAAATGTATTGAATTCTTGGGCTTTCTAGCTGAGTATAGTGGTATAGCTGTGAATATTGATGAATAAAAGCGCTTCCATACTCTGTTGCATGAATACTCCAGCCAGATTTATTTATCTGCATAAAGGCGTGTTTACAACAACACGAGCTCTAAGTACCTCTAAATACATTGAAGCTATGAATCTGACATTAGAGTGAAGTATTAGAAATTGATAGATTGCAGTGGGCCTATTGTGTGGTCGGCAGAAATTTTCGACATGAACCACGTTGATTTTTTTTTGAGATTACTACAAAGAATAAGTTAATGACAAAGAAGTAAAAATAAGGGAATTATCAGCCAAATGTATATTAAAACAGTAAAACATAGCTTTCATGCGATAAAAAAGCCTCGTTGAATCTATTAAAAAATGACATTAATCAGTTGATGAACCAATGTTAAATTAATTTTGACATTTTTGAACTCGTATTGGTTACTTGCCGCTGTGGCAGCCGAAACGTCGTACAAATGGGCTTCTTCAATACAACTGGTTGTTATTAATTGACCACATTAAGTAAGATGAATCATGGAGTCAGACGTTACATGACTTTTTCTGTTGACTGGAGTTTTCATAAATAGAAGAGAAGGAATTGCGGTATTCAGAACTGGCGGTCGAACTAGGTCCCAGGAAGTAACAGTTATTTTAAGAATGCCCCATCAAAATTATGTATTAACGATTTATTCTAAGTAAAACATACCACCACGTTTATATATTATTTTATGTGAATTGTGCTGCATAATATGTCTTTTCTAATCTTTTTCCAATCTCCCAGAATAAATGGTAATTTCACCTGATTGTATGAGCTATAACAGTCAGAATTCATGTTACAAGCCTATGGTAACTATTAATTCCAGACGAAACAAATCAGTTGTTTCGGTTAACATATGGGTGGAAAATCATATTGTGTACTCTAAACTGCTTTAAGAGTCGATTTAATCTGAAATCAGTGATTGTCTTGTTCATATATCAAACCTAATTGCAGTCATGTGACGTCGGTCACGGGATTGTTTTCAAGGATCAATGTAACTTCTGAAACTTATCCTGGTCATTATATTTTCTACTAGCCGCTGATTGAAATCACATACGATCGGCAGTCGAAACGTTGGTAAATATATTCCAACCTTATTTCAGTCAACCGTATGTTTCATTTAGCGGGTAATAGAAATTATAATGAATTTACATTCATGAAGGTACATCATCTGTTAGAAATTAGTGTAGAAAATTTTCATCACTAAAATGAGCTATCACAACAATATTAGGTTATAAGGTATAATTTATAACTTATTGAATTTGAGATTTTTTAGAAATTTTCCAAAAAAATAATATATTTTGTTCTTCCGGTATGCGTCAATCAATCCACTTGTTTTACTACTATTGTTATTTCATTGTATTTATTTTATACTTGTGAACTAAATGTGATTGAATAAATGATTTTAATAACGTTTCGCCTGCTTTGACGAAAGCATAAAAAATGAAAAAATAATTTAACCACCATGTCAGTATAATTCTTATTACATCAATATTCAAATTTTTCATTTTTCATACTTCGATAAAGGCTGCCGAGACACCTGAAACGTTAGTAGAGTTATTTCGTCAATCACAATCATTTGGTTTTGATTAGCGGCCAGTATAGGATGAATCATAAGTAAGAAAGAAAAAAATAAACAGAGTGTATTTCATTGCCTTTCATATTTTTGCCCTTACTCTCTTAATGGTAATTTTTTTTAAAGAACTCCACCTCGTTTGTGGAAGATTCTCAAGTTTTGAGATAATGCTAATTTGTATTTCGGTATCTTCAGATCATATGAAATTATGTTGTATAAATATTGTTAAAATTACTCAACAGAACTATTCCTAGAGATTTATAAAGGAGTTGTGTAATACGCATTAAATATTTTCTCATATAGATACAGTAAACGTGCATTCTATTTTGTATTTATGGAAACTAAAGTAAACAAGTAGATTGTAGATGCTCTTACTTGTTGAAACTCTTCCATCATGCAGATAAAAAGATTGTGTAATTAACAAAAAAGTGACAAATTTAAATCATCGTCGAACTGTCAGATTTGAATGCTAACAAGGCTACCCAGATTACTTGCCAACTAACTTACTAGTCCTATCATGGATTCAAAACTAGAGCTCTCAAATCTAGCATACTATTTATCCTATCTTTTTTCTTGTGTCTGTTTTAAGGGAAATATTTTTTGGCGACTGCATTTACACTAGTGTTAAGGGGAACCCCTACAAAACCTTAACCATCGCCATCAAAATGTCCTAAGATATTTCATGTGATAAACTATTTTATTTCTTAAGATATTTCACGTTTTAAGATACTTTATTCCTTAAGCTATTTAATTCTTCTTAATGAATTCTACAACTTGAGATATTTCAGGAGTAAGTTAACGTAGAATACCAATAGACGGAAACTTTTGTAGTGTATCGATAAAAATTGAGTTTAAAATATCAGTCTGTTCATTTACTACAGTTAAGTCAGGGTTTCGCAGATATTTTTGAATCTCTAATGTTTCCATGAAGTTTAAATCATGTATTTTACTACACGCATTCTATTTTCATTGCCAAATTTATGATGAGTATCTAATAATTGTTTCGCAAAATTTTGATCTTTCTGGATGGTGGTTTTTGAAGCCCCATGTTCGACCTATATAAACAGCATTACAGAAGGCACATGAAATCCTATAAATACCTGGCTTACACATATTTGTATCTTTCACCTTTGCATTTATTAAATATGATCGTACGTTAGGTCACATTAAATATCTTAAGGACATTTTGACGGCGACGTTTAAGGTTTTGTAGGGGTTTCCCTCAACACTAGTGTAAATGCAGTCGCCAAAAAAATATTTCCTCTGAGAGAGACACAAGAAAGGAAAAAATAATTTAATAGAAAAATAGCTAGATAAGCTAGATTTGAGAGCTCTATCTAGTTTTGCATCCATGATAGGATCTAGTTCGTTAGTTGGTAAGTAATCTGGGTAGCCGTGTTAGCAGACCGATGATGATTTAGATGTGAATGGAAACGCGTCACTGAAAGAAAAAGAGTTGTATTTGTGAAACTTTGTGTTATTACACAATATTTTTATCTGCATAAAGTAAACAAGGCAATAATTTTCTTTAATATGTTTTCTAAGAGCACAAGTCAGTTTGCTTAGAACTCAAAATGTAAACATCGACTGATAATGCATTTGCATGATTGTAACCTATCTATATCCGCTACGTTTTTCTCTTGTGAAAGCTGTTAACTATTTAATATTGATAAGACCTACTATATAATGTGAAGAACTGATCGCGTTTTTTATATGAATCGATGTTTTGATCCATAAGTCCATGGGATTGTTGTACTTTGCCACTAGACGTTTACAGAAAATTTATTTCCAGATGCTTCAAGTTGCGCATGCAAATTTACAGATAAACAAAGAGAAAATCAGAGTTATTTATGAATCGGTATTTCATCTATAATACGTAGTACGCATTAATAGAAAATCTTAGATTCTTTTATCACATGATGTTTTATTAGACTTAAACATAATACATTTTATCTAAAATGGTCTGTAATTTTCTATTATGTGTATAAAATTATATATTTGGAACATGGTTTGAGGTAAACGCCCCGAGTGCAGTGAAAAAACAACATATTTTTGGTTGTAGCGGAATCTTTGCAAGGCTGCGATTTTTCTGGTTAATATATTTTTGATTCCCTAAATTAAGAAAGTCTGATTCATCCGTGTTTACTCTGAAAGATCGAATTCGAAGTTCATTGGAATCGTACTAAAACAGGATTATTTAGGTTTCGATTTTCGTGCTCCTTTTGTATCGTGAAAATAAATTAAGATAACAGAGCCATGCTGAGAATAACGGGGAAGAAGCAAATGTTTATCTTCCACAGCACAAGGTATAGACGCGAGAATTTTAGAATGAATATTATTACGCTTTTTCTCTTTGAAATTGTGAAGTCAGTGATAGGCTTTATCATAGGTTTATGCATTTCATACAAAAATCAATAGGGTAACCACACTTGACGTTCAACCAAATCTGAAATTATTCTGCCTTGTTCAGAAGAAAAAACTACTATCAGCCTTGAGTGATTATCTTTTGGTGGTCACAGTTAAAATTTTACTGATTTGAAAAAATAGCAGTTCCAATGGCACAAAATTCAGATACTTACTTACACAAATGGTTACCGTCTTAATTTTATGCCGAGGAAAAAGAGCTTTGTGAATTAATAATTAATTATAGTTCAAGTTATGATTCTGTCGTGTCACGTCAGTTGACTAAAGATGAGTTGAAAATATACAGAATAATGTGTATGGTTTGATTTTTGTGGACATCGCAATATATAAAAAAATATTTATTATTTTATTGGAACATTTTTGCCAAAATATGCGTGTATGAACTATGTTTGTATGTTCAAATAAAATGCAAATCTTCTAAAACCAGTGAGAACATATTTCGTATATAACCAACCTGGATGAAGCTCAGTATTCATGAGAATTTTGTCCTTTATTACTCCACATGTCAACTGGCAAGGAGGTATTGTAATGGCGAAAATTTTGGAATTCGAGATATTGTGTTTTTTGATGTTTCATGACATACATCACGAAAAACCGTCTCAATCATTTCCGTCGGTCTCTTTGTCTGTCTGTACGATGTCCGGTAATCCTTCACCGATCATAACTTGGTTACTAGTGTGACATGGATTAAAAAGCTTTGTAATTTTTGAAAAATAGTTTGGTGGCGGTGGAGCTATCGTCAAAAAAATGATAGTAGTATTTTTTGCACCGTGTGCCACAGACTAGTGAATATACAAATAACTTGTCAACAATCCTCGTTGAAAAAGTTAACCCACGAAAGGGCACTCGCCTAAATGGTTCCTAAACGTGTTTTATAAATTAGAATATCTACATAAATTCGCATTTAGAATATCTAATTAATACAATGGTAACACACAAATAAGTAAGACTTACGTCGATTGAACTATAGACAGTATTCGCAGTGTTTTTGGATTAATCATTATTATTATCATTACTATTGTGTCCAGTATACGACATCAGCGACTACCGGCGCAAGCACATCAAGCAATACGCTTCGCACGAGATGTTCCGTGCCGACAACTTGCCCGCATGGCGCGTTCGTCAGCAATCGTTCAGGGAAGCCTTGGAGGACGCGGCCAACTGGATGCGGCAGCCGGGCAACAAAGTAGCCATCTTGGACGGACCGAACGTTAGCAGGTCCCAGAGGCAGGAGATCTACGACCTGGTGTACTGTCAGCTGGGGTTCAGGGTAATGTTCATCGAATGCGTCTGCGAGGATCCGGTCATGCTCGAGAGGAATTTCAAGGCGAGTTTGAGTTAATTGGACGCAACATAGAAACCACCTTCAATATTATTTCTCGTAATTTTTCTGGAAAGCTTTATTCACCAAATGCAGTCCCATGTTGTCCTGTACCTCTTTATTTCTACATTATCATGCATTTTTTAATACTCATCTGACCCACAGGTATTGATCTTAGTCCTAAACATTTATTGAACTACTTATCTGCTTTTGCATCACTCTTTGATTATCAATCTGCACTGTAGTACGACATGCTTCTCAAAAATAGCGAATATTTTTAAATATACAATGAACGCCAAACTTAACTTTCCCTTATATTTTGAACTGATTCATTTGAGATACTTGCCCGAGGTCACTTTTTTCCGACACTTGCAGTATGACTTTCAAGCCTAACACGCTATTATGGAACATTATATATATATATATATATATATATATATATATATATATGTGTGTGTGTGTGTGTTTGTTTCTACCGTGATTTATGACTGTGAATAAATTCATACAACTACTGTATTTTAATGCATGACTCAATATATCAAATTACATGATAAAAAAAGTTCGCTAAAGTACTGATGAGCGAACATGATTTCTAAATACACGCGCCGTCGTTTACAGGTCAGAAACAAACATGTTGATTAAAGAAATAGAAGCAGGAACATTTACACCTCAGATAACATATTGAGATTACTTTGCTTTCTGAAATTGCTTACTAGTTATTATCGGAATTTAAGCAGATACATTGATTTGATTCACCTTTCCCTTGCAGGAGATTCTTCAGTACAGTGCTGATTACCGTAATATGGCGACTGAGGAGGCGCTCAAAGATCTCACTCACAAGATGGCACACTACAAAGCTCAATACGAATCTCCTACCTTGGGCAGCTTGTGGGAATTGCCTTGTCCAATGGTCAAACTCCTGGATGCGGGTGAAGGTGGTGTCATAGCTCACGGCGTCAATGGTCAGATGGAGGGAAAGATCTTGGCTTACGTTTCTACTCCGAAGCCTTACCAGCAGACGCTCTATTTTAGTAGAGTAAGTTCTGTTTAACTTTCGTATATAGATCTTTCAAGGGAGTGGGGAAGTTAAAACATAGGATTAATATAAAATTTAACAGGAGTGCCACAAAGATGCTTCTTATTTCTTTTTTGTAGTGTTTCATTTACCTTTGTTTTGTAGTTTAATATTGTCTCTTTGAAATCGCTTGTTGCCATATTGCAGAACAATTATACCAGCAAGACTATAGACAAAAGAAACTATATTTTTCAGATGCTTTAGTCTTTAGAAGAAACATTCATTATTTCAAACATTACAAATAACAATAAAGTTACTGGTAAAAAGTTTCTATTTCTATATAAAAATGATTCAATTTTGCAGAATGGTGGCTTTTCCTACAGAATGTTGTTCCAATCAAAAACGTATCATGTCTTAGCATTCCCAAATTCAATGCAAACTAGTGACACAATCTGTGATGTAGGCCTTCATGACTACGAAATATCGTCATGCCAAATATTTATTTAGAAATCACCGAAAGTGGCTTGACAAACTTGCAGGAGTAGAAGTAGATGAAGAATTTATCTGTGTCAAGTATTGTCCCGCTATTAAAAACATCAAACATGTCTAGAAGATAATTAACTGTGAATTACATAATTATCTCTAAATTCAGACCATTCTGACAGCCACTTCATTTCATCTACAATATGGGTTAATGACATCGATAATCAAATCAATAGAAAACGATCTACAAAACACTATCTCCATGTATATGTTACCGTGAAAGACCGAAATTAGTGAATGTCGACATACACCGGTTAATGTCGACAGACACCAAATGTGTTGGTGAAAGACCGAACATTTATTAGTTTTATTAAAACATTCGGACCTTCACCGGTGTATATCGACAAGCGCACAAAGGCTTCGGTCGATGTCAGAAATGACAGGTTAAAAGTGGCTTTTTGCGATTTCTTCGGTTCCCTTCCGTGTGGGCTTGTTGTCAGTTTTACGCAAGGTTTCACTGACAGTGTGTGTGCATTCCTACTAATTTAATTTTAATATATATGAGTTAGGTGTTATAATTTGTGTTCAATAGCTAATACAGTAAATACTGATCAGTTTCTTGGAAAGTTACATACCCTAATTAAAAGTAAACGAGAAGACAATTGTATTTATTTTTCTCAAGAAAGGCACTCTAAAATCGTCTCTGAAGTAATTTCAGCTAAAAGTAAGTGCAGTACACCTTTGGACTATAGGCGTTTAAAACGTTTTGACATTTTGAAAGTTAGTGCCATTAAAACCAGGAGAAATGAATATTCAATATTATTTTACAAATGAAGAGTTGTTTAATATACTTTCCGAAACTCACATACGAACAGGCCTTGGAGGAAGAACACGAATGCTTAAAGAATTGCAAGTTAAATACAAAAATATTACTTATGAAGTCATAATGTTGTATTTTATAAATAAATGATAACCTATAATGTTAAATTTTGTTTTCATTTAGAAAAAAATGTTTCTTTTGAACATACACCATGAGTGCATGATGAATGTTGACATTCGCCGGTGTAAGTTAGAAATAATTATTTTTGACCAATATATCGGACATACGCCAAGTAACTTGGTGAATGTTGATATTCACCGGTATATCTCGACATTCACCGGATTTCGGTCTTTCACAGTAACATATACATATAACAGGGATGCTTGAATATATATATATATATATATATATATATATATATATATATATATATATATATATATATAATTAATTCATGTATTCACTGTTTCATTATTAGCGTTTCTATATATTTATATTATTCTAGCATGGAGAAAGTGAATTCAATGTAATTGGAAGAATAGGCGGTGATGCCAAGTTGTCTCCACGAGGCAGAACTTATGCTCAATCTTTAGCTAAACATATACAAGCTTTGAATCTTCCGTCTCTACAAGTTTGGACTTCCACACTACAGAGGACAAAAACTACGAGTATCGGTATACCAGCTCCTCAGCTCCACTTACCTGAGTTGGACGAAATTTGGTCGGTAAGTAAAAACCATTAGTCTAGGCTCTAGGCGGTATTTTATCATTAGCAATATTTCACAGAAATCAGTACGTGCTACCACAAGTTGACATACATATTGGATTCCTACGGGGAATTTTGACCAGTGCTTTGACGAACGTATTTTTCGGAAGGTTTCAAGTTTACATCATTTGTGTTACAGGGTGATTGTGAGAATCTATCATATGAAGAACTGGCGGAAAAGTTTCCAAAAGAATTAGCGTTGAGGGATAGAGAAAAGCTGAAGTATCGCTATCCCCAAGGAGAGTCGTACATCGATGTTATGAAGCGGTTGTTACCTGTTTTAACTCAGATGGAGTGCGAGACAAATATTTTAACTGTCTCCCATCAGGCCGTTTTACGTTGTATACTAGGTGAGTTTTAACCGATATCATTTTCGTCTCTTGTGATACAGTACCCAAATAAGCATAAAATCATTTTAGTTCCAGTGGTCAGTTAGTGCAATCATACAATCACACACCAGTTTGTGGGGTGTTGTGTGATTTTTGGTATTTTCGTTAATCCATCTAAGGTCCAATTATCTATCTAATGTTTATTGAGCTGCTTTGCGCTAGAATCATGTATTAGGACGATTACGTCTGTGGGTTTTCCCATTATTAAATCAGTATTTTTTTACACAACTTTTGGTCCTATTTTTTCACCGTTGTTTGATATGGGAGTAGTCCTAGATTAGTGGATAGTAATCCAATTTCAGTGCATATAATGTAGCAGTAGCTTTTTGAACCGTAGCGACTACGCGTCAAGTTCAAATTCCTAAATACAAATAGGAAATACGGTTCAAGGCTGCACATTTTATAAACAAAATTTAAGGCCATTTAACTACTACCCATTGGGCACAGCCTTCATAAAGGGTCTGGTCGAAACATTTGGTTTATAAAATTAAATATAAATACCGAACAATTCATTGCAAGACCATATCTCATATATATAATAAATAAGTATAATCAATATATGTGATAAGTCAGCTATAATATAACAATTATCTATCTATCAGTTTATAATCGTTTTGTTACTAATTCTCTTATATTCGAATTTTCGTGGCACTTCTGTTAGCATATGCTGTTATTCTAGGATTCTTTTTGGAGACACCACCGGAAGAAATACCATACATGCATGTCCCGCTACACACCATCATCAAAATTACCCTGCAGGGCTACCACTACAACATGGAGACCATCAAAATGGCCGTTGATTGCGTGGACACCAACCGGCCAAAGCCAATGAATTGCTCAGAAGACAGGAGTCCTGAAGATATTATGATGACCATACCGAAGCATTTCGACTCACTCACCGGTCTGACAACTTGTACTTAGCTTACAATTGGAAAATGTACGTTTGACCGATGGATTGATTCTGGTTGTCCATCAAAGAATTTTGAAAAATCATTGAAAGATCCAACGGTTATATTTGACAACGGGTGTGGTTTGAATCCATCAATTGATATACAACATTTTTGAGAAAAAGATATTTGGGTGTAATTCTATAAGGATTGTAAGGCACTATGATGTCAATTTGGAAGTAGATTTTAAATTTGGAGAATTGGATGTGTCAACTTCTTGTAGAAAAGAGAATACATGTACTAGAGATATAAAAATAATTCAAAAGTATCGTTCAATACACAGTGCGTATACAGACTGTAAGCACTCAAGTGTTTTATGAAATACTAGTTGGATGGGTGTAAATACATGGCAAGACAACTAGAGACAAAAGTGAGAAAAACTAGAAACCAGAAAAATTCTTAGATATCGACGGAACTGGAATCCGTTTCCAACATTTCGAGTTTATGCCTCAGACCGCTCGGCCGCCACACTGCTGTCTTAAGATCCACCTTGTTTAAGGAACGTTCTCGCTCGCGAAATCAAGATCGCCGCACGATCTGAAAAGCATGCCACGCAGGTCAGTAATTCTCTGACCATTGATGAGAGATGCATATGCTGGCTTCAGTGATTAGTGGGGAATTGCTGACCTGGGTCGTTTGTGCTAGAGGTCGTGCGCGTTTAGGAGTGAGATAAACAAAGAGATAATGGCGTGACCGAAACCTTATCTTAACAAGAAAACGTGGACCATCTTGACAGCGTTCGAGACAAGGCCACACCAAAACTTTTTCTTACTCCAAAATTGTCTTTAATTTCTGCTCGATGTACTTAATATGTTAATTGAAAAAATTGTAAAATTTATACAGGCACAACTTTTTATCAACATGATGGAAGAGTTTCATCAAGTAAGAGCGTCTACAATCTACAAAAATCAGCATCTACTTGTATATTGATTTAGTCACTTCGTTCAAAATAACTTGCTAGTAAGTAAGCACAACGTTCTGATCAAGTTTTTAAGATCAAGAGTAATTCATATTTGCTTCCTTCAAAATCCAAGTTGTATAAGGTTAGGAAAGTGTTCTGTATAAATAATTCTATAGTATCAAATGTACATCATTGTATTTTACAGTCACTGGTAACTTATTTCCCATAGTGTAACAACTTGTTGTGTAGAATTTAATTTTTTTGAAACAACATCGATTCTGAATGAGATCTTTTGATGTGAGTATGAGTTTGTCTTGATATTTTATCAATTAGTTATATAGGTCTAGCTCATAAATACTGATTAATTTTCTAAAATTTTGAAAATTAATCATTAAAAACTTAAACATGAATACATATCAATCTCAATGTGGAATAATTCATCTTACGTGTATACCGATTTTTCTTTTTATCTTTTGTAAGACAGAATTATATATTTTTTTGTTCATATGTCTTCAACGCAATAATCATATCAATAAAACGAAAGGTAATTAGGAAGCAAAGTATTCAAGAATCCGCATTGCACTAAAAATATTAAAATAATTATGTGACATTGTTTTAATAATGATTTATCATTGTGTTGGAATTTAGGAGTACAAATATTTATGCGCTAATATGTTTAGATTCCTATTAATTTTACTAGAAATGTTTTGTGTTCATTGTTAAGAACTGATTAGAGGTTGACTAGATTGAAAGCATAAGTTCAAATATATCTAATTAGTTACTTAAGGTATTCTGATAGTTGATCGATATTGATCATTTTAGGTCTGCAAAGCAAAGAGATCAAGTAGGTTATTGTTTTAACCAGAATATTTGCATCATATTTGTCAATAGATGACAGTTCTCTTCGCATGCTTTCAGTCTAATTTATGTTGCCTATTTACCAATTATTTTTAAGTGTGAGACTAACAACCTGTTTAGTAATATTTACCAAGGTGACATATATAGTCTTGTCAATGTTTTTTTTCCGGACAATTTAGATTGTATCTTACATAAATTCATTAACATATTGTATTTATCTGGAATATAGTATTTAACTGTGATTTTCCTTTTTAGTGTTTTTTATGTTATACGTAATATTTGAGGCATAATAAAAAATTTTGATTGTCAATAGTAGCTTTATTATTTATGCGATAAATATCTATTACTTCTTCCTTCAGGAAATCAAGCCAAGTAAAAAAATGTCGTCCACATAATGATCACTATTAATGATCGGTAGGACTGTACATTTTGATATCAGTGAAACAAATAGAATAAATAAATCTAGAAAATTCAGTGCTTTATTCTCAACAGTATAAAAAATACTAATCTTAGGTACGGAAAACTAAATGGCACTTTAGCATGAAGGCACACATTTTTACAGTGGTAACTTAAAATATCATTTGTCCAGTGTATTAATATAGCAGTGTTTTAATCAAAGAATGGATTAATATTACTAAGTACATTAATAAAAAATAAGGGTTTGATAATCCATATATAAAGTAATGACTAGTCTGGTCATACATGTAAAACAATAAGAACTAAAACTTTGTCTCGTTGTGTATACTCATCACTCCCCATTGTATCATAATTTATTTTGTGTTAATACTTACAAACTATGTGTTACTACTATCCAAGACTAAACCAAGTTTTTCCTGGATTAGATCAATTCTCCCTGCAAACTCTGCTATCAGTGTTGGTGCTCTCAAAGGATTCATGTCTTCTCTCGTAAAGGTTGAAGATCTGCGAATAATAGGTTTTATTTTTATATCATCATTTTTAATGGGGAACATCGATATGGAAAGTGGGTTTGTGAGACTGAACAACTGAAGTATAGGGATCAGTGGGTGATCATGCTATCAATAGTATTTTTGATATTTATACCATCTATGTTGCCTGGAGTGATGATCAGATATAAATATAGAGGAAGAGTATTGTAACAACAAAATGATTATAATGATTAATAGGGCTTGGGAATAGGCGGCAAAGGGAAATGGACTTCATAGTCTAGTGGATTAAGCAGGGTATACACTCAAATTTCGTTTCACACATCGGATTATGAATGCCAAGACTCACTGTTCTGTTCAAAAGTGTTTTAGCTGTTATAAAATATTTCTTCAAAGAAAAGCGCTATTATTATGGCACTGTTCCCCAATTGTTAATCAAATGAAATGGTTGAATCTTGAAAATAGACCCCTGCATCTAGCATGCCAGGTGCATAAAATTATGAAGTTAATGTGCCAAAATATATTCATAGATTTAGGCATATTGGAGGTTTACAACTCAAATATTCCTATGCATAAAACCATATTTGATAGATCATTTAATTACAATGCTACCAACCTCATAGTCAGATTCCAGTTTCAGTGAAACATTATGATGGTAGTTCCAAAAAAAGTTTAAAATAAGTGCAGTAGATGATAATTTGTAATCATGTTTTGAGTATTTTGAATTTTGGGTAATTCAGTTATATCCTGTATAACTTTTTTGTAATATTCAAGGTACTCACTTAAGTGGAACAACGTAGCTGAATTTGGCTGAGGTTAAAATAAAGTCATTTGTTATTATGATTTTCATTTTCCCCGTTTTCGTGATTTAATATCTCCGTGAAATGCACTGACGTGTTCAGAAACATAGAGTCAAATCCTAGAGCCGTCACATCTACTTAATTTCAGTGAAGCTATCATTTTGACTACTCATAGTCTAATGTCTAGTTAAGACCATATGCAAATCAGCCAGCTTGAAATCTTGTCCTTTTGGAAGAAAAAAAGACAAAAAATAACACAGAAAACAATTTCAGCTGCCATTCTATTGTGCCTCACACGATGAAGGGTTGGATTCTTGATTTTGATGCTCCCAGCTTTATTTTGTCAACAATACGTATGTACAGTTTTGGATTTATTACCTTGGAGGAAAATTCTATCGCAAGTCAGTCATTTTAGGGATTTATTCTAATATTCCGAAAGGTATCTGTTTTTTCTCTTCAACAAAAGAAGATGTTACCCATTGTGTATGTCATTTAAACTAAAAAAATAATGGAAAGAAATGGTTATGGCAGGAATCGAACCAGAGACATTCTGAGTGTGAGCCTGAGAACTGCTACCTAGTACACTAGAACAGCTAAGATATTTTATCCAGTGTCATACTCTTACATAGTACTAGGGTTTATATAACATTAGCATCTATTTTCTCTTAAAGGGTTCCAATTTCAAGCCAGCAAATACCCATATGCTCTTAGCAAGATTATGATCATTATACTAACTTAGCTAAAATGACGACATTCCAATGACTCTAGGATTTTAGTCCATTAAATTCTCGAAACAATGAAAGAGAGGTCCACCATCCGCATTTCTAGAGAGGATTTAAATACAATAAATGTTCAGTTATACCAATAACATTTTTCTGGTTTTTTAAATTTATTTTCCCTCCACAATGATCAGACTTCCTGATGTAGCTTTTATATGTATGATAAAGCCGATACTGAGCAATAGAATCTTAAGATAGCTACAACATTTAGCTCTATCCTTAATACACAATACTTATTCCATGTTATTGCCGAAAATGGTGAAATTAATTACATGCTAGTCTCATTGAACTACATCATAGTATGATAGTGCAAAGTTTTGCATATAAAAATTCGTTAAACCTGTAATTCGTTTAACATTCAGTTTGCTCAAAAACATCGTCAGAATGTCAAATTGATTGATTGCAATGGCTACATATGTTACTTGTAAACTAGCTAAGTTCTAGCTAATTGCATGTTACTTGGATAGCCATTGTAATGAGTCAATTTTCAACATGAGGTTGGTTTTGAATTAAATGAAACCCGTCACGTCGATTTAGCGAACTGAGTGTAACGTTCGCAATTCAATTGTAATTAAAAAATAGTTTCACTAAGAGCATCTACAGTCTATAAAACTATGTTACTCACCCTATCCTTATCATTCCCCTATTTTCCTTGGATGGTGGACTGTTTCCGAACCACGGCATGCTTTCGTTCCTGGTATTAGTAGCATCAGCGGCGCCAGGCACTGGGGATATATTTCTCTCTTCCACACCTCCGATCGCTTCATTCCGAGCCAGGAATGGATTTGTGGTTCTAGTTGAGGTGGCGGAGAACAGCTGGCTTGATACCGGCTGTCCCACTTGGAAACCAAAGCCTAATTGGTTTGATGCAGTGGCCATTGTCGCTGTCGCTTGCAGCAGGTGTCTGTAGTGCCTGGAGTTGATCTTGCTAGCGATGCGTGCTCCGCTGCTCCAACGTTTCACCAGGAACTTCATCCGACTTATGGAGGTTACGGCGAGCACTACAGATCTAAAGAACATATACAGCGGGCATACAATCCATCCATCATATTTATTTTTTCGAGCAATGAATGAATTCGAAAGAAATTTGGTGTTATACCGTGTGATGATTTCAACTGGAATACCACATTTAATGAGACGTTACCAAACTTTCTTTTGCAAAATTCCTGATAGGTCAAATTTTGACAGATCTTAGGGCGGTTTGTGTATTCTTCCCACTATAAGGCTTTAAATCTGAGCAACTTCACTACACCGGAGTTTTTCTCTCGGAAAACAGTCGTTAGAAAGACAGCGGAGCCATTTACTTGACTGATTTTTTATACCTGATACTTGTTGCTAAAGGTTTTGAAGTGAATCTGGTATGTGTTAGGAAATCGAGTTGGCCGCAACCTAAGTGAGAAAATCAAGCTACTTTTGTAATATGTGACATCACATAAAGATGTTTAGTAACTTATACTTTCAAAAGTGCTTTAGGCAATGACTTTTTTGGTGACATGTGATTGTTATTCGTGGTGGAATTATAAAAAGCCGTCTACTGTCGCCGACACATAAATTTCTGGACGAGGCTTTAGCCTAGTGAAAAGTGAAGTTTAGAAAATGGACACAATATAATATTTTGACTATGCCCAAAAATCATTGGAAATATAAGAAATGTTAAGTATGTTATGACGATCTTACTGAGATTACGCAGTGACACGAAAGGTGCAACAAACACATATTTCAAATATTTTGGAACTGCTATTGTTTTCATTCATAGCCAACACTGACCGCAACATTAACAAAATATTTGTCAGCTCCAAAAATTAATTTGACTCAAAAACGATGGACGCACTAAAATACAGTTTGACACTATAATATCACACACCCTTTATTTATTTTTGACTACATACAAGTAACTCGAAAAACATGAAAGATCTTGGTTTGGAGATCTCGTCGTTTGTTGTTTTTCGAATTAGCCCGTCGCGTCGTCAATGTACCAATTTCAAAATTTACCGCTCCTCAAAATCCATCTAAATCCGTACATTAGTTTCCAAGACTAAGCGGTTACAAAAATAGGGACCGATCGACGAGAGGGTCACGTTTATTTATGATGCCATAACATGTCAGTATTTGAGCATTTTCAATCAAAATACTTCCCTGCACTGCACTATAACTTTCCCTAAGGGACTGTTGCTGATTTCAATAAGAGACAAATAGAAAGGTTATTTTTATAGGTAAACTTACCTAAATCTTTGCTTAGGAGATAATCTCTTGGAAAACTCATTCCTACAGGCGGTAACTTTGCCGGTATCATTAGACAGCAAACAGTGTTTCTGATGACTTAACATATATTCGGTCAGGTAACGTTTTTGCCATATTAATGCTTTCTTTGTGCTTTCTAGCTTGAGCGTCTTTCCAAACAGATAATCGCACTAAAACATCAAAATAAAATAAAAAATACTTACAATACAGTTTACATCAGTTCAGAGCATGCTTTTAATAATGGATGTCATTTGACGTTTCCAAACAGTCAGAAACAAATGTTTTGACAAATACGCTAGTGGTTAATTAAGTAAAATCATAATATTATTATGCAACTTACCCTAGCGATCAAGTCATCAACTGGTTGATTTTCTCGCCTCATTTCTTTTATTCTTTCAAGCTCCCTCTCCAAGGCTCTCTTTTCCTCGCTCAGTTTCTGGATGTGTTCCATCAGCCTTCTATTATCCAATAAAGCCCCGTTTAGTTCTTTGATCTTATTCAGCAGTTCGTCCGAAATTGGAGTACTTGAAATGGTCTGCAATTGAGGAGAGGATCCAAGCGCAGACCGAGATTTTAATAATTCTATTAGCTCAGTTTTCTGTTTGGTCAGGTTTGCCTTATCTCTCTCCATTTCACACTGAATAAAGTACAGCAACATGTAGTAATTATAAACTTTACCATCGATCAAAATCTGATTTGATGAAATCCGTAATTGCAATTTATTGTATTACAGATTCAATAATGAAGTCAAATAGAACATTGACTCTTGAATTCTTTTTTTTTTTAGAAAAAAATCAATATATTTCTGTAATATTCAGAATTTAACCTTTAATGTATAAAACTCAGAAACTCATTTTGCCATTTTACCCCAAACCTGAATACGACTTCGATCCAAAACGGAAACAAAATGGAGATTCTTGCGTTAATTTGAGATTTCTGTTTCACAAAAAAATTACAATAATATATATAAAAAATAGTGGAGTATTGACGACTTACCGTCAATTTTTCTATCTGCAAGTCTCTCAAGGTAATTGTATCTTTTAGTTCTGACTCTTTTTTCAATTGTTCATTAACTTTTTTCTCCAGATTCTGACATCTCATAACTTGGATATTCAACATCTCCTTGGTGTGTTCCACGTCATTTTTGGCTTCTAACCCAGCCTGCTTCAAAGCTGCCATTTCAACCAACAGTTGGTTTTTCTCATTTATCATACATTCATAATCCTTCCTTAATTGGCATAGCTCTAGTACCTCTTTCGCGGGCAACTGCTTGTATTCTGTAGATTCAGATTTTGAGTTTGATCCACTGCTTTGTTTTTTCTTCAAAATCTCCACTTCATTATTTAGATTCAACAGCCTCTCCTTTTTTGATTCTAATTCTTTTCTGTAGTTTTCCTCGCTATCCAGAGCAACATCCAACTGAATCCTCAATTGCTCTATTAGTTTCGCGTCGTCTATTTGAATCTGCTGCGAAATAGCCTTTTCTTTATCGAGAGTGACTTGTAAATCAGTCAGCTGTATTTGTAGCTTGTTGACCTGTGCCATTAAATGTTTTTTAGACGATTTTTCTTTATTCAGCGCCTTTTTATAAAACTCCAGATCTTGCGATTCTGATATCGAACTTAAGCTTTGATCACTGACAGCCGAAATAATGTTAGAGTCTATTTCAGCGGCATAGTCAAGTTGCCGCTTCAACTGGTCTGTTACTTCGTCCACCGAGTTGATGTCGCTTTTGTAGTTCATAAGCTGAGCTTTGAGTTCGTGTATTTTTTGCAGCAATTCGGCATTTTTCCTTTGCTCATCTCTAAGTTTATTCCCCATATCAACTAAATTTCCGGGTTCTTTCAGTTTGTTTTTTATCGTCATTAGATTTAGGTGAAGCTGATTACTATCTTCGCGCATTTGATTGATAATTTTATCTTTTTCATTGAGCAAGTCCAACAAGTGTAATCTTTCCTTTTTCAGTTCATCTAGCTTCAAGTCCTTGTCTGTTATTTCGGATTGCAACTGATCTCTCCCTCCATTGTTCAGTTGGATAAGTTCTTGTTTGAGCAAAGCTATATCATCACTATAACTTTTGACGTTGTCACTCAAAACTTTAATTTTATCTTCTCTTTCCTCTAATGCTTTTTGTAATTTTTTGACTTCTTCCTCCAAATCAGTTACTTGTTTTTTCTTTCTGTCTAAAATATCTTCAAGATCTCTGTATGATTTTCTCTTCCTGCTTAGCTTCTCTCTCAGAATATTATTTTCGGATGTTAAATTTTCTAATTGCGTAGCATTATTTTCCAATTCCTTACTTAGCTTGTCCTTGTAACTATTACTCACCTCAAGTGTCTCCTCTAATGACTTATTCGCTTCGCTCAACTTTTTAATTCTGAATTGGAGGTCTTGAAGTTGAGCCTGTAACAAGTTCATTTCCATATCTTTGTTCTCCTTTTCCTTTTGTAGAACGCTTTCCAGGTTGGTGAATTCAAACTGCAAGTCCTCGATCTCCTTGTTCTTTTCATTGATGATAGTATCCACGCTGTTGAAACTGTCCTTTTTCAAAGTGTTGAGTGCATTTTCAAGCTCTTTCTTTTCCTTTGTAAGTTTCAAACACATCTCGTCTTTCCTATTGGAATCCGTTTCCAGGAGATCTATCTTTTTCTGTAGCTCTTCTATTTTCAACTTCCTTGCGGCTATCTCAACTTTAAGATTCTTTTCGCTGTCCAGCAGCTCTTTCTGTTCTCTTTGGAATGTCTGTGTAGCATTCGCAAGGGCTTTTTCGGTTTCTTCTAGCGATTTTTGCACATTTTCCATCTTTCGTTCTAAGTGCACCAGCATGTTTAATCTGTCTTCATATTCATTTATCACTTTATCCTTCGCCTCAATCTGCTCTTTAAGATTATCAATAATATTATTATTTTCTGTTTCATCTTCGAAATGAACTTTTTTCGCACTAACCTCGGTAGAATTTTTGCAATTTCCTAGACTGAATGGTGCAATTGCTGATATTTCAGGTTCTGGAGTGACATTACCCTGTTTCCTATTCGGTAAGACATTCGAACTGTTCAGACTATCGTGTCGCAGTTCCACCCTCCTAACTTGTTCCGGACGAGACATATCTAAGAAGCTGATTATTTGTTCTAGAGTTGTGCCATTACCCTTGAGATTTGACAATGTTCTGAGCTCGTTTTGATCCAGATTCAAACTTGTATATGATTGTAAAAGCTTCTCAGTTTCGCCGAGCTTTTCTCTGAGATTTTCTATATCGGTGTTTTTGTCAGATATTATGTTTCCTACTAGATTGGGCACCATCTACAAAATCAAATACAAAGTATATATTATCAACGCCCGGAGAAAAAATGCGATTTCCTTTTTAATTTAGAATAGAAAAATCTTTTGGCATCGGATTATTACCGGTACTCTCGACAAATACGCTCATTGTCAGAAGACTTGTTTGAAACTCAAAAGGAACATAATTTAGCAGGTCCGCAGTGTTCGACGATATAACCTGTGTATAGATATTGTATGAAAAAAGTAAAAAGCCAAGTCACTCGAATTATTTGGAAACAAAAATTTTGACTATTACTGTTCCATGCAGGATCATTCTAGATCTATAATAAGCAGATTTAGTTTTTGTTTAAAAGCAAATTTTAAGGGGACTGATCATATAGTTTTATGATCAATTGTATTTATAGAAGGCATACTATTATTGTAAAAATATTTACTTCATATTCATGTTATTACACTCGTAATTTATTATCGGTTTACCATATACGATATGTATATGTATATGATAAAATACGTACCTGTGCTTCTGTGTTCATTTTATCTTTCATTTGAGCATTTTCCGTTCTGAGCAACTCTAGCTCCCTCTGCATATGAACAATAATTTCATCATCTTTTTGCGAATTGATTTCAGCCTCAAGTGTTTTAAGTTGTTCCTGTGTTTCTGTCAACAACATCTGCTGGCTGTTCAACAATTTATCTTTGTTCTGCAGTTTTTCTCTTAGCGCGACGATGTCATTTTGCAGAACATAGATCTTCATTTCTAGCGAGGAATTCGTTTGCTTCTCGATGTGTTCAGCTCTGATTCTTTGCTCATCCAATCGGATTTGGAAATCGGAGATGAGGACTAGCTGCTCTTGGATTTGCTTTTTCATGTAGTCCTTCTCATTGGTTGCTTCCTGTTCAAAGGAGGTGGTAGACATTAAATAAGTCTGTTAACTTTAACACATTATTATTCACGGATCGAATAGAGAGAGAGAGTGAAAGCACTTGCATCAACTCTTCCATCAAATTTAGGAAGAAAATAAATAAATAGCTGTTATCTGCTGGATAGGATTTCGTGCATTAGTACAGCGTGCATGCATTTTGTATTTGAGGAAAGGTGATCTACAGAAATCATGTTATTGATACTTCATTGAGCCCCTTGGGTATTCAACCAAGGCAAACAGGTACAGAAGGTGGTGACACCACACGGAAGAGTATCCCTTACAGCTGGGCAATCGCACAACAAATCCTTGATTGTCTCGTCTTCCAATTCACATACCCTGCAGATGGGTGTTTCGCCCATCCTCTTAGCTGACAGCGTACCGTAGAAATGCCAGTAGCAAAGCGCAGTTGTCTATACAATCTGCAGATGACAAAGTACCACAAATTTCATGGCAAATAGGCAGCCAAAGGTATGGGGATGCCAGCCAGTTTTAGCTGCATTACTCTAGCATGTTTACTCATGTCCCATTTCATGCAGAGGTTTCTGGAGTATATTCCACAACCAGCCTTCGTATCTTTTTCAGATCCGTCTGTGTAGATATTAACAACACTTTCATCGATTCCATCTCCAGAAGTTACGAGAAGTATATGGTTGATCAAAGATAAACTAAAAATGGCATGTTTACAATACGCTATTCATCTTCTAGCGATCGCATACCATATGTAATTTCTGGTGTCATCTGCAGACTTGATACTACAAATTAAAGAATACTATTATTTGATGTATAGCGCTTTACCTATAGTTATAATTATTGACTAGTTGCAGCGGTATGGTGATGGATCAAAAAATCAAACAAAGATAAATTTCAGATGTGGAACTGAAAATTGTTTTTAGACAAAGTTATAATCAGAATAGACATGATAATATAAATTATTCAAATAAAACATACTAACCTCCAACTCATGTTTAAGGGTATAAACTTGCATCTCCAGGTCCCTTATTCTTTTAATAGCTGCATCTTCAGCTCTAGAGTGTCTTATCAGTTTTTCTTTAAGCCTTGCGAGCTGTTGTAGTGGTACCTCACAGTCATCCATTTTTATTGGGCTTTTTGATATTGGCTACAAATCAAAATGTGACCTTTAATGGAAAAAGCTTAAATATTTTCTGATTTACTTACTATATCTCTAGCAGAAATATCTTCAGAAGGTGAGCTGCACGTGAGATTGTCTGTGGAATGTAGAACTTCCAAGTCTTTGGTCTTTCTCTCTAGCTGGACTTCAAATTCATTAAGCTTTAAAAAATATAGTAACGTTATATACTGCGTTATATACTTGAATGTTACAATTAAAGGAAGTGATGTATTGCAGTTTTGGACTTTTACAGACACGTCTAAACTCACTTTAGTACTACAACAACTCTCCAATCGTCATCATGTGAACAAGATCATTTTTCATATGAAATCTGTGTGATCCTTTGACGCAACAACTAGGAAATATATATTCAGTTGAGTGATCAATTATATGACAAACATGTTTACGCTTATACTGACCTCTGTTCTGATTTTTTGCAAGGCTCCTTCACTTCCTGCCAGTTCCGCGTAAATTCGAAGGTGTTGCAATTCATTTTCCAGATATTCAATGTGGCGTCTCAGCTCTTTTTCATCGGCTTCTGTTTCACCACTCGTATCTCTCTTTCCCTCACCTGAATCATTTCATAATGTTTTGTTATTGTATTGTTGTAATAGAAATTCAACAAGGAATATAAAGGGCGTCTAAAAATAGTAACGGCGGGATTATAATTAATTCGAGCCTCTTTTAGTTTAGTGACAGGAATGGTTGGGATAAGTGTATACATATGTATACTCAATTACTTAAATAGTGGAATTTGATGATAAATAGAACTTATCTTGATATTTACGCAAAATATAGAATTTGGCATACTATCTAGTTTTGCACTTGGGATTTAAACAATTTCAGAATTTCCGAGGTTTTTTTAAAAATAGAGACACAGTTTCTAAATTCGTGCTCTAAACGGGTGACATTTTTTCTTTTTTAGTCGGCTGAATGACATTCTTTTGATACACCCCTTACATAAAAGAAAATTTTAAATTTTAGCAAATAAAGACGGATTATGATATTGGGGCACAAAAAAATAATTAATAAACCTGAAATAAACGTCTTATAACACAACTATTAAGAGCTAGTGCATGACATTTCTATAATAGTGCATGCCAAACTATAATTCGTAAACTGAAATATATTGAATGTGTGTAAAAATTTGTAAACTATGCAGTCTGGTTATCTGCTCTAAAGCAATAAAAAAACGATCTGAATGTTCAAAAGACCCATAACCAAACAATGCAGGGCAAAATCAGTGTAGAAATCTTACTTGAATTCTCGTTTTGTTCCAATAGCTCCTCTAGCCTTTTGACTGTCTGCACTAAGTCTTGTATTTCATTTGTCTTGATCTCCGTCTGATTTTCGAGCTCCCTGATAATTTCTCTGAGTATTTTTATTTTTTCCACAGCTTCATTTCGTTCACCTTCTAATTCTTTATATTTTTGTACTTGTTCCGTAAGTGCTGTTGTTAATTCTTGATACTGTGCTTCGAGTCTTTCAACCTAATACAAATACAATTTGAAAATGAGATATTTGGTACCATCATTTATAATTTGCAATATGATTTTTTTTCAGTACTTGGTCGACGCACCGTGGTATTTTCCTAGAAAAATACAAAAATATTCACAAAAAATGTTCTTATCTTATTATCTGAAAATATACTAAAGCTGTACCGAAAATGACGTTCATAGTATATCAAAGCAACTGAACAAACACAGAAAAATGTAACATTGATGAAATACCAAATTTTCAAATGAATACACATGATATTATACTTGAAAGAGAAACTGTCAAAAAACAGTTCTCTTACATAGTGGGAGAAATCTCAGCCAAGAATGAAATTTCAGTCGAAAATTGAACAGAAGTCGATGCAGACAGTTACTATAACGTTAATAAAAACTATGACATTATAACATTAGTATTACTATCCTAACAAACAACTGCAGTTGTTTACTACAGCTATAATCAAACAATTACGTACACATAAACACTACACTTCGAAAGTCTCACCGCCACTTATTTCCTGATATAATATACAATTATACTACATTTATTTTAACGCTATTATTCACCACAAATAATATACAAACGCAATAGGAAGTCTTTCGAAAACATATAAATTAAAACGCGCTACCGTATGTACATTGAAGAATCCAACTAAATAGCGACAAACATTCTGCGCTAAAAATACCAACCCCATAAAAGAGGCAGGTCATGTACTCCCGATATACGAAGCTGATGACTTCCTTCTGGTCTATATTTGTCACATGTTAAAATTAGGCAAGGATGCGTTAGACGCGTCTAGACTTTCAGGAATTAGGTATGCGCTGTTAGCATAACACTAAACAAATCAAAATGGCAAATGTGACACCTTACGTTGTATCTCGCGCACTAAAGGAAAATAAGTTTATAATACTAAATAAGCAATCTCTCTGTGCTATAGTTTTATTTATCAATGGAAAATTTGTTTCTATGGCTTATGCCAGCGACAGATCCAAAGGGTGGTTCCGAGGGGTCCAAAGCCCCGCCCCCTTCGAAATATTTGGATTCTTAGAAACCTCAATATTTACTACCCCTCAAATTATTTTCCAGATGTTGATCTGATTTGTCCATAAATTCCCGGACGTGGTCCTTTTTATCTGTGACTTTGATTAATAAGAAGCTGCCTGCATCTTTTATAATAATAATTTTTACCATTTTATTGACCATTTAAATGCTTTTATCGTGACATTAGTTACTGTTTTCTTAGCAGAGTGAAGTAGTTAGAGGATTATAGGAAATTCAACTGGCTATAAGTTGAATGTATATCATTTGAAAACCATTTGAGTAGTTGATATTACATTTTCACTCCATATTGAGCTTTTATTACTATTTACGTAAAGTCAATTTTTCCTGAGGAAAACACACGTCATATTTGATGTACTAATATTTTGAATAGTGTAATGCTAACGAATGTAACAAAAATTCCTCCAAATCAGATTTACCTTTTGCATTGTCGCGCGCCTAGTGCTTCTACAGGTACAACCATTTATCTGCAATACCCAAAAACGTGCGAGTGATTAGTGTTATAGGTGATTAAGCAGATATGAGTTTGATGAAAAATATTGTATTTTTCATTCCGATAGTATATTGCAAGATTCTATTACTTTTAGTCAAAACAGCCATTATGGAACTGCTGGACAACTGACTGATCACTTAACGAATATTTAAGAAGGCATTTATTATTAATGATTTTTAAAACTTCGTTACTAGTAACACCTCAGAGTGGCCAAAAGGACATTGTTTAGCTAGTAAAGGAAATCAAACACGAAGTTTTGGTTGCAGAGAAAAATGAAAAGCTTTTTCTAGGTTTCTGAATCTGACCTTGGATTATGAGTATTATCATACTCTTCAATTCCTAATTTGATCTCAAAATGATCTAGGGCATCTTGAATTTAAGGTCACTGTTAAATATGTAGGGCTGTATGGAAATACAATAGTTACTGTTCTTCTACAATGTTATGTAAAATAACTACCTGAGGTGATGTTAAAATATTACACAATTGCTATTGTGATTAGATTCAGATCAGTTCAGCAACTCAAAGTACTTTAGAATATGATTATATATTTTCGTTTGACTATAATGAGGCATATTCTGCATCAAACCATAGAAAGCGTGAAGCAACTAAAGCCATACATGCGGAAGGTGCTAAAAGTGTTACCTACATAGCATAACGTTTCATCACGTATCACATTTCAAACGGTGAACTCACCTCTGCTGTAACCCTCTCATAGTTCATTTTATCTCTTTCTCTCTCCCTCAACTGCTCACCGAGTGCTTCTATCCTCTTCTGAGCCTCGTCTATCTCCTGTTCCCGTTCAATTGCCTGGTCTTCTAGAAACTTTTGAGTGGTCTTGTATTTCTTGTCGGCAACTTCTATCTGTGTTCAAAACACGTCAGGCCACGTGACATTATGAATGGATGGAAATTAAAGTTAAAATTTGAGAGGGATGTACCTAATCATATCTAGCTTTTTGCGATTAAACAAATAGGTGAAAATTGAGTATTTTAAATAATTATTGAAAAATAAATGACTGGACGTAATCATACGGAAAAAGGATAAATATTAAATCATAATGATATGATATTATATAATTAATTATGAATGGGTGGAAATTAAATATAAGGCAGTTGTAGTCAAAACCTATCTTAACCTTTTTATCTAAGATTATGGTTTTTACACCTGCCCAGTGAGTGATTAAACATATATCTAGTATTTTGTGATCGAAAACATACGAATATTGAGTATTTCAAATAGTTATTGAAAAATAAATGACGAAGTAGAAATAGAATATTAAATTATAAACATCTGGTTCACTGTCTTATTAATTGAATTCTTATAAAAAATATTCGTGCAGATTCCGATGCTGCGGAACAGATTATTACATCGAAATATAAACGAATATTTTCTTATAAGCATCCTAACTAACTAACTAACTAAATAACTTTGAAGATGTCTGGAAATAGCTAGCCCAATTTATGTAATTAATGGTACCCTCAATTATTTTTTGACAACGATTTCAAATCAATTTGTGTAACTGTTTCCAGATTTGTAACATGTAACAATAATCATGTACTAATACGTCGCCACTCCCAAAAGAAATACATAAACGTTCCAATTTCAATAGTCCAACACAGAAAACAAAGTACACCACTATCACAACTATTTCAAAACTAAGATACTCCTTATTTTCCAATATTCTCATTACTTAATTATTTAAAATATATATTACTGAAGTGCATATTGATCCCAAGAATTTATTGTGTGTTGATATGTATATTTGTGATTATCGAATAGTTCGAAAAAAGAGCAAAAAAATTAAAGATTGTGTTTTTAGCGTGTTTATGTTCTACCGTGCAAATACACTACTCGCCAAAACTTTAGAATAACGAAAGTACACAAATTGTTTACTCCACTGATTATCCATTATGTAGTATCGGAACGGAACTTGTAATGACTTATCAAATATACAGCGGATGTGCAATGTCAACAGTCTTTGAAAACTCCTGCCGTGTGACTGATGCTACAATTACATCCCACTAGAAATGTATGCTACAGCTAAATTCTTCCAGCTGAAACCCAACCAAAAATTACAATATGTTGATTTTTCACTCCACACAAATCGCCAATACTCCTAAGACCACCTCTCATAACATTCATTACATGCATATGCAATCAATGATATTATATAAGATATATTATTTTTTCAATTACTAGAATAAAAGTGAAAAATTGTGAGGGAAAGACAGGTCACTTCAATATGATTGAAAAGAATCTTACACAAAACATCACAAACATCCTGCGATATCAGATTATATCTCAGAGAGACGAGATTACATAAAATTACACTTTAGTCTTGGAACGACAAGACCAAATATCGAAACCAGTTTTGAGTTTCATGTTGTTATTTCATTGCACAGGTTCCATCCTGAAGTGAAGAACTTTCTTATGACGCTATATGGTCCTTATGAAACGAAGAAAGCTCTTGTTCACTTTTTAGAATAATCACAACTGGTTTCGGGACTCATGATGATAAAGAGGAAGACCAGTATATTTTAATATTTAGTCGTTAAGTGACGGCCACATTGTATGTGTTTGGAGTGATTTTGATACTTATGGTATGGTGTTGACAACTGATTAAGGTCAAGGAAATGAGAAACTTGACTCATAAAATATAATTATGCAAACACAATGTAACTGTTCCACAAAAAATATCTCAATACATGAATAAAAGGAATTCTCTCTCTGAGCTACATCGATACATGATGTTATTTACTCCTCGTATTTCGTCCTTATCCCCATAAAGAAAGAGATGAAACAAGTAACAAATACCAGCTCATAGCAGCAAAACATTCCCATTTGATAGCAGCCACCTTATGTAGCCTTATACAAAGGCATAAATTATATGTATGTCTCAAAGGTAATGAGAATTTTTTTCTCACGAACGCTATAACAGGGCGCAGATTCAAATCTTATAAAAGGTATATATTGACACGACAATAATAAGCTATTCTTAGCTTGGAAATATTCACAGTTCTTATGAATCCTCATTAATATTAAAATAACTCTTTACTTTTGAGACTGGCTGTGTAGCTTCTTCCAATGAATAAATTTGAAGATTGAAGATGTACAGACAGTACAGAGAAAACCTAATATATGTTAGTGATGAATAGCAAGCTATAAATGGCCCGATTTGGAAGATAGCTTATTATTTACCTTTTCACCTGTACTACTGGGGGGTAAGCTTTCTTTTACCTAATGGAAAAACGAAATACAATTTAGTGTTTCTTCTAACAGAATGAAGCTTTTTCTAAAAACTCAAATTCGCCAGAGGAGCTACAGCAATACCCTGACACTACAGTATATAATTTTGTTATAATATATTGATTTTTTAAATGTACTGTATTGCATTGTTTCTAGAGCTTCATGCGTAAAACGTCTGACAGTCACGGTTTTTGCCTGCATTCTTTTGCCACACATTTTCTCGCATAGTGATTTTGGTGCAGTATCATTGTTCAAAAGATCTTTGGTATAAATAATGGATCAGCTGTGACGCTTGAATATTATGCGGCCTACTACTTTTGAAACCTGCAATCACGATTAGGAATCCATGATTTAGTTGAGAAACGTACAGCTACTCAATTCCTATTATTGTTGTTCTCTAAGTTTGACTCACGGTTTAGCCTCAATTTTCTAAATCACAAATGATCAAAAATTGATTTAACTTATTTGTATAGCTATGATTTAATCCTCCTACAAACCTTAGAGAATGTAGCAATTTCTGTTTATACCTAAAAGTATTGATCAAGCATACAATGTAATTTGAGAAATACCGGTCCTTATTTAGCATTTTGTGTATTACAAACAAATTTAGCTTTAAGCTTAAAGATCACTGGGACCTCGTGAAACATACAAACAAGTATAGATTTTCAAACATCCTCAATTGGAACAAGATAATTCTAAAAAACATTCAGTTTCGTAAAAAATATGTTCATAAATTAATAAAGATCAAAGAAACAAACTACTACACCCTAAAATAATTAAGAATCAGAGAAACGTAAAAAATAGGTAGGAGAAACTGAAAGCTGTCTAGCTTCCTAAAGTATTATTCGATAGTCTAGAATCAATTAAGAAACCAAAATTATGTTTACTAAAAATAAGTTACCTTTATTTACTTCATTCATCAAAATACAAGCAGTGGTTACTGAAATTTCGCAACGACAAAAATGACAAAATCCCTAACAGAAATAAGTCGCATGGTTTTGAATAATGTTGGCACAATATACACAATAATTACCTAGCCTAGCCGTAGAAAATAATGAACAAGGTCAATCATCTAAAAATATTAATTTTCATTAGGTTGATTAATGAATGAATCAAACTTTTAATTCAAATAATATACCTACAATCAAACGTACTTACTTGTAGCATCAAATCATTCCTTTCTTTCTCAGATTCTTGCTTGATCCGCTCCCCGACTTCACACAGTCCTTCCATCAACTGTAGCAAAGCTGGATCTGCTGTGGCCCTGGATCCAGCTACCAAGCTTCTAGCTTTGTCTTGCAGGTCACCGAGAGTTGCCATTGCATCACCTATTGTTTATATTAAAATAACAAAAAAAGCAATATACATTCCGGTAGTTATTCTTAAAAGCATATGCTTATCACCCAAACGAGACTATTTATCTCTGGAAATACATTTAACTAGACTGTGATGAAGTTCAGTTCACGAAAAAATCTTCCATAAATGTATAAACAGCTTTTAGAAATCTTGGGAAATGTTGGTATCTCAGTCTCATGATTAGCTATTATCACATCATAAGCATTCCACAATTTAGTTTTAGGATCACTTTTATCTACTCTATACATACATAAACAAAATATTCGAAATGTCAGACAAAGGTTTTCAAAATCATCCGACATTGAGTAAAATCTTCATCAGTAATGTCAAAGTAATTAGCGATACGGTAGCCATCTTTGAGAGGAAATCAATAAATTAATAGACAAGCCATGCTACTTGGTTACAAAAGTCCACCTACATACATACATTTATGCACATCAAAAAACTTTCTACTTCGCCCTGGTATAATCAATTCTAGAATGTGATGATATGTGCCAAAGTGGAGTGTCAAATATATATTTAAAGAAAAGGTTATACCGAAAAGTAAAAGTTCTAACGCGTACAATTATCTGGAGCCGAAGAGAACCTCCAGATTTTGGAACGCCAATCTAGCAAGGCCGGCAACATAATTGTGCCAGGACATGTTATTGATACTGATACTGTTAAGTCCCCAGAGCTCGAAGCAAGATGACTCTCGGCTATTGGACATTTTTCTATTACATGGCTGAAAAATTATCTCAATACAAGTTTATTTAAAACAAAACCATACAAATCAATCTTTAAACTATGCTCACCCAAGCTTTTCAAGGCAGCCCCTTCTTCGCCATACCCCTCTGAAATAACTTCTTTGTGTCCATTTTCTATCAGTTCAGCTAGTTTATTTCTAGTCTGGGCAAGATCAGCTTCCAGCATGATTTTGTTAGCAATTATTCTGTCTAACTCTAATTCTAAGTTCTCCCTTTCTTTTTTGAGTGATTCGGCATATCTAAATCAAATAGACTTCGATTTACAAGTTCATCTTGGTATTTCTTGTGACTGGATAATGAAGCCATATTCATTATTAAAATAAATTACGAACGTTCAACTATTAATAAGTATTTTCCAAGATGAAGCATAAAAAACTATTGAATATAAAATGAGATAAATTGACAAATTAACCATTTAAAATTTTTGTGAAACATCCGCAACAAATTCTAGGTCTAGAACTATTGAAAATATAATTTTTTTACTGTTCATTCTTCAATTCCAAGGTATAATATTTTTTCCATAATTTGATTATGATGATCTAACGTTTCCAAATATTCTATAAAGCCAATTGATATGATTTGCCAAACAGTACCTTGTGGTTTCTTCCAGCTGCTCTTTTAGTTTTTCTTTGATTTGAGTTTCACTTATTAGCTGCCTGGTCAAAGACGTCATTTGTTCTTCCAGAGTATTATCTTTTACTACATCTTTACCTATGGCGTTGGTTTGTTGCTTGTAGATATTTGAACTCAGCGTTAAAATTGCGTTAGCTTCTTGTTTCAACTTCTCTAGACAACATCCTACAAGGTGAAAAATTGGCGTGAAGTAGGTTAACAATGTACTTCCCACGCAATGATGATCAGTGCAGAAATAAAATTATAACTGGACTTTGGAACTGTTGATCCAAGTTTGATTTCCCCGCCCCATTTTTAAAGGCCCAACACGTTTTTTATTGATCAGGGGCTTCCAGAAAAGGTCCAAAAACGAACTGTTATTTTTTATTTTTTTGCGATACCCCTGCCTTCGCAATTTTCAAAAACCAAACATTTATTTTCGTCCTTGCCTTAGTAGTGATCTAGTGTCCAGATTTTAAACTCCAATTGGTGCATCCTGAGTTTCATATAGACCAAGGATTGCCAGATAAACAGAATAAACAGAGATATCCATGAATATCAATTTTAGAAAAACTTACCCAGTTCGTTTTTCAGATCACTTGATATATCCTTCGATTCATCCTGTGAATTACTTTCGATTAAATTGAGTAAGTCATTGAAATTAGGTGTTAAATGGACTCTAGTAATGTTCACAGACGTATCAGTTCTACTGGAACTGTTTGTACTAGCATTCAGTTCTTCCTCTATTTGTGTGATGTTCTTCTCGAAACCTTGTTTCAACAATTCTTCCACCAAAGTGTTATTTAGCTCATCTTCACATTCTGTGAAGTATTTTAACAGTTCTCCTAGTAGGTTTCTCAATGATGACACCTGCTTTTTGAGACCGTCCCTGTAGGAAATGAAAATTTTTAAAAACACATTTTCATAAAAAAAGGCTTAGACAAACATATGGTAATTTACTATATTTTTTTGGTTGTATCTGGCCTTCTAAACGCACATAAATAGATTGTGGAACTATAAGAAATACTGCAGGCATTTTTCAATGGTTACAAGAATCCATGAGGAGAAGCACTGAAGCATGCCATACTTGGTCCCTTCCCACCGCTAATCTAATTTTTTGTGTTTTTTAGTTTAAATTTAATTTCAATGTTTAGCGCATAGAGAGAGTTATTATGAATAGTTTCCTTTTTTAGGATAAAACCGGCTACCCCGTAAAGAAATGGAAGTGCATATCCCGTACGAACACAATGGTTAAATAATAAAAAAAAATCTTTACTTCAAGATATCGCTATTGATGCATGCAGCGCATCTGCCAAATTAAATATAATCCTAGAACGTTATCAAAGTTTTGATGAAGCGATTTTTATTTTGAAACTTTAACACTGTGTGGCTCGACAGTTAAGATATATAAGCCATATATAGATGGGTGATATAAGTGTGATTATTACAACTCAAAATTTTCTAAAATCAAAAATGCTTTAAAACTTGTGTTCTGGGTGCTATTGGTCTTTTATTATGCTCAAAATTAAGCCTGTAACGTAGTTCTCCTACAACTTCAATAGAAAAGAAACTAGAACAAAAATTAGAAATTTCACCGCCACGGTACTGACATGAATATGAAATATTCAAAATATTTGCCTAAATCTCTTTAGATTCTTAAAATAATAAAACAAATAATAAATTATAGGACTATGATAATCATACAGAGACATTTACGGTATTTTCTTTCTTGATTTTTTCAATCCTTAATAACAATTTTTATAATAGTCTTAGAATAACACAAAGTTTAACAATAAATATTGAAATGAATTCATTTGATGAAATGTACAATAGATTTTAGTTATAAAAGCTAAATTTTAGATTATAAGACGACTCTATCGAAATTCATTCATTTAGTTTAAAAAACGAAAATCAAATCATGCCACGGTACTGACATTTTGGGTATATTTCTTAAATTCATTAAATTATTCAGGATCAATGAATACTTATAGATTAGATGGCTAAATAAATTCACTCAACTAGGGAATATTTTACACTAACACATACCTTTCACGCAAAACTTCCAAATCACCCTTAGTCAAATTCTCATTGTCTCTCAAACTTCGTCTTCTTGCCCTCTCTAGTGCTCCATTCAACACTTTAGCATGCTCATCTTTTAGTCTTTTGATATCCTCCTCATGTTCGAGTTTCATGGCTTCTATTTGAGCCTCATACTTCTCCATGAATTTATTTCTCAGCTGAAGTAGCTCTGCAGGCCAATCTTCATTGTCCAAGTCACCAGATGCCAAGCGCTGTTTAACAATAAATAAAATAAAAACAGATAATTAATCATTTATGTTTTGAATGTTAATTCTGAATAATCACGTATGTCTAACAAGTTCGGAGGATAACAAGGAAACAGATAAAAGGTCTTACCCACCGCAAGAATTCCTCTCCCATCAATCCCAAATTTTTGAGTTCTCCGAAAAATTGTAAAAAATGATCAAAGGGCACAAAAATCTCAAAAAACGATGAACCAAGTTATCATGGATTTAAATCACCTCAAATAGAAGTGTCGTATATAGATTAAATTTAAAAATGAAATATTAGTCATTATGACGTCTCAACGCCGCCACTGAAAAACGACATATATTTGGAGGCAAATACTGGTAACACAAACTCATTATTATTTAATGAACGTAGATTTCGACTGAAATTTCTTAAATTTGAAGTAATATTCACATTACTTTGAGCAACCAAACGATATGCACGCTGACCCATGCACTTTCTTAAATAATCCAAATTGAGTTTCCAGCATGATTTATAGTTCATCATAAAGTTTAGATACGACACAATCATAAATATTGCTCGAAGAGTTTTTAAGGAAACAGAAAAACATTTTCAAAGTTTTTTTATTTTCTTTCGGATTGTTCCGAATTTCTCTTATACTATTGTATTTCACAGCACAAAATTAGCAAGTATTATCCACCATAATCAACCTCTCAACTTCCATGTTTAATAGGTATGAGCGAAGGTAATGGATTTTTGAGAACTAGCTTAAAGAAAATAAGTGTACCTGTATTTGGCTCTCAAGGGCAGAAATGATGTCAATTTTAGCTAAACTGACTTGTTCCTGCAAACGTCTCTCATAGCTTTGCACCACCTCGTTGATCTCAAATTCACCAGAACTGCCCTAAGTATAGTGAGCATGCAGTTAGAACACATAAATTACAAAAAGTATTTGAAGTAGTTATGAGGTTATAGGAAATTAAAGACATGGATTATTGAAAACACAGTATGGGATCGTGCACGTGATTCCACAAAGTAAAGCTAGATAATAAGCAAATCTGTGACCTTTACCTCGTTTATTAGGATTGAGTTTGGTTTTTGGCAGGGTGAGGTTTTTTGAATGCTATATTGTGGCTAAGTGAGCCTAAAAATTTATTTAAGTTCTTATGACTTATATTCATTACTCATTCATGGAAGGGATACATATAATTTCGTGAAAGTGGTTATACAATATACATAAGAACACATATACATAATAATAATTACATATTACATTTTTAAAAGTTCAGTGAAAAGTCTAGTATTCCTCCACATTTCTATTAAAAAATTTTCCTTTAAAATGTAGTAAAGCCTCATCTTCACATTGTGATTATGGAGAAAATCTTGTAAAAGCATGTGTTTATCTGCTTTTCTCTATTAATAAAATCATTTTGTTGCTAAGTCCTTGGACTTAATTTGATGATGAATTCAGTCTTTAGTAATATCACAGTATACCACAGTATAATTATAACTTCTATGGACCTATTTTCTGCTTATACTCTGCTCTAGCATTGTGTTATCTTCTACTAATATTTGTGGCAAATGTATAGAAGCATTGGTTGTTTGTTTGTTTTCCAGATATATTCAATATTTAATTAGTGCACACCAGCCATGGTATGCTATATTTTCGCGAACAGTTTAACCAGACTTGACGTGGGGCAGCAGATGGTAAAACTGAGTTAATTCAATTTAAGTCAAGAGTTGTATTAACTATTGAACAATATTTGTAAACTTACTATATAACCGTTTCATTTGGATTTGTTATTTGTCGCCTTTGTCAACATTATTTTTATAACAAATGAATTCTCCAGTATACTGGTTGAACCACGTCAATTCGTGCTGAATTATCCAAGACAATAAAAAAACACAAAATGTGAGATAATACCAGAGAAGATTATAATGTTTGCATCAATGACAATGGCCAAGGTCAAAACTCCAACCCCTAGAAACCAATTTTGAGCTTATATGAACATTCACAGAAGTGAAAAGTTTAGAATGAGCTGTAGATATTAAAAAAGTTCCCTAATACAACATTTTTCATATTAAATAGCAATAGCGCACACACAAACATTGAAAATTAAAATATATATAATAAAAACATTACAATTAAACTTTGCAAAAACATTAAGTAAAAGGTTCCAAATAATTCTGAAATGAAAATCAGGATAGCAATGAACAAAGGATCACATTTTTTCATAAGAGTGTAATCAGTAATGTGACAACAGGTAAAAAATAATCTTTTAGTCAGCTCAAAATGCAGAGGAATTCTGAAGAGATAATTTATCCTAAAACAGAAAGCATGCAACAACATTTATGTTGTTTGTGTACCCTGAAGGGTTCCAAAATTATAAGGAAGTGAGGAAACACACCCACAGTTTTGTAAAACAGGAGCCATACAGGATAGAGATTAAAACAATAAATGTTTTAGAACCTATAAAATGTAAATCCACATGAAATAAGCTGTCTGCAAGATGATGAAAGTAGAATTTCAGGTAGAATAGATATTATTATCAGATCTTAGAGACATATTAACACACAGCTAATCAATCCTCAGGTACAATAACACAGAAATTTTCAACATTTTATCAACTTACTACTTCCTGTACAGCTGAACTAAAACTGATGTTTTGTCTAGTCATCTCTTCTAATTGTATTCTCAAGTCATTAATTTCTTCCTTATATTTATTCTCAAGGGTTCTCAATTTCTCTTCATGTTTCACCCTTAACACATCAACTCGATTTTCATTTTCTTCCCTCAGCACCTCCAACTCAGCATGATACTTGTTTTGAAGATCACTCCGTATCACACTCAAATCATATTTCAGCAGAATACTCAAGTTAGAAGATGAAATTTCCAGTTTCAAGTTTTCCAGTTCATCATCTGATATATTCTCCAACTGAATTTTAGCGATTTTCTCTAAAAGGCTACTCAGTTCATTCCTTAAATTGACTACATCCTTTTTGGTTACATTTGGCTGAATGTTATAGTTAGTGTCACCACATGGTCCTGGTATGTTCGAAAAAAGTAGATCAGAATTCAATTCAGCTTCAGAACATGTTGATCCTGACATTTTTCTGCTTTGTTGACTGAAGACCTCTTCGGAATAACTGAAAATGTTAAGCATGTATATAAACAAAAAAAAGTCGTTTGGACCCGTGAAATGAATAAAGTGAAAAATCTTGGGGATGTCCGCAAAAAAGGAAAGCATAAAGGAGCAGAAAAATAATAGGAAAGGTAACCTGAGCGATAGGTGTTTCTGCTACTTGGCTTTATCAGACCAAAATGTACTCAATGAAGCGAGCACATTTACCCATAACGTCCGCATACAGGTGTAAAGTGTGCTCACTTCGTTGGGTACATCTGCTATTGTTCTTCTGCTTCTTTACCTTTTCCTGATTTGCGGACGTGCCAAAAATTGTTCACTGTATCTATATATACACATATACTGACGAATGCTTCAATATCAGGTGGATACATAATATGGAATATCCATCTTAGTCTAGTCCAGGGATCACCCAATAGAGGAGTGCCAATCTACTTTGTGCAGAGTTTGATAATCAAATACATGTTATTCTTCATTGATATTTAAGTGTTCTAAGTTTTGTCGTGGAGTTGTGTTAAATATCTATAGGACTATTAAAAAAAATGGTATGCGGTTCAGATGAGGATCGTTTGATCAGCATATTTAAATATAGCCGCCAAATTGATAAACGTTTGAGCATACATCCGTACCTAGTAGTCCTATTTTTTTTGGTCTGGTTGTATCTCTAGCTACGAAGATATGCTTGAACAAATATTGCACATTTGGCGGCGATTTTTAAATACGATGACCAAACGACCATGAGCCGGAATGCGCGACCATTTTTTCAATAGTCCTTTAGGTTTCTAACAAAGCTCTACAAGAACATCTAGGGCAAACAAGTGAACATGTGACTGGGTCCAGTGACCACACTATTTGAATTGTATTAAATTACTATTCAAATTTCTATGCCAAAATTTACTGTTGAATGAGATACAAATGTATACTTGAGATAACACCTTATTGAATGATCATTGATGACTAGATGGATTTGTGCTTTTCACTTGGATGTATTCAGAATATATGTGTTTAAAATCACTTTAATCATGTGATACTTTGAAATTTACTTACTTTTTTTCAAGATCAGCACATTTTTTCTCAAAATATGTACGTAGTTCTTCTAGTTCTTTAGAATGTAATGCCTCTAACTCATTCTTAATTTCCATTATTTCTGTTGAGCCACATTTTATGTTTGCTATCAAGTTTCTTAATTTTGATAGTTCACTTTCATACTCATCTTTCACAAGTTGTTTGTCGTCCTAGAGTATGAATTTAAATTACTATTTCAAAGTTCCTCAACTGTATATTAAATTCATAAGATTCTCAAAACCAGTAACATATCCACATAATATGGATAATCTAACAAGCAGATTAATTATCAGAAATGGTCAGCCAACATCATTATAATTTGATAGGTACAAATCTATCATGCCTGAAATATCCCTCTTTCAAAAATATGCAATGTAGTATAAAATCATGGTTGTGAAATTAAACTGAAATAAAGCATCTAAAATTACCTTTACTGCTTTCAATTCAATTTGATATTTTTCCTTTTGTTTCTCAACGTTATCACTGATGTAGCTAAAAACTCTTTCTTTAAATTCTCTAAATAAAGTCATTTGCTCTTCACTCATGTAATCTTGTAAGTTCGCAAATTCTTTGTTTATATCTGTATTGCTGGTAATCTGAAAAAAAATCAAAACAGGTTTGATCATCTTTTCTTGTGCCCAAAGAAGAAAATAAATCTATAGATTAAGCATTAATGGTAACTAATTTCTTATACATTCTTTAGATGTTTAGCCTGTAGTTGACAAAATTTGTTCGAGAGAGGTGAAAATAGTTGATCCAAAAAGTGTGCTCAAAATGCCTGCTGGAACACATCCTTCCAATTATTATATGCTTATATTATATATTAGCATATGTATATAGTAATACAGTATAATTTCCTTTTTATTCACTATACCTAAAGTTATCAGCTTATTAGCAGATTGAATTCTCCAGTAAATGTTACTTAACTGTAACACTAAATGATAACTGTATCAAAAACATGTGAATTAGAACTGAAGGGTGTATGGATATTTTTTTGTTAACCCACTAATCAGAAGATAAACAGACATGAACTGGGGACAATTGATATAGATTTTCATTATATTATATAATAGAACATCCGAAACTAAATCTGAAATCTAAAACTTTTAAACTGATAAAAATTCATTAATGGAATGAGATATTAAGAGAATGGGAAAAACACTTATTGTTAAAACAAATTAGTAAAAAATTTGTTATACTGTCCTGTTTACTATTATATTATGTTCAAGTTTCATATATGACTAAAACCTCTAAACAAAACCTTTGATTGTATTATTATAACTTAGAACTAACCTTATAAATATCACCCTCACTAGGAAACTCAGCATTTTCAAGTTTGGAGTTGTCTGCTATACATTTATGTTGAGCAACTGTCCTTGTAGCTTCTTGCACATGCTTTTTGAGCAATGCAATTTCTTCTTTAAAAATACAAATCTGATTCAGGAGCTCTCTTCTTTCTGCTACTGACTGGTCTAGTGATTCAGTCAGCTGTGCAATTAGGTCATTTTTATATACCAGTGCACTATCATATTCCAAAAGCTATTTAAAATGAATATTAATCACTAACTGTAACAACAAAATACCTATTTTATATCAAGTTTAATGCTTTTCACCCTAATTACTTTTTGCAAAAAAAACTATATTTGTTAATACATTTGGGTCTATTCAAATATATTAGTGGCATGGAAAAGTAACATAATTATTTCTGGATAAGAGGCAGCTGACACTTTTAATAAGTGGACTGAAGGCACCTCAAACAGAAAGCTGTCATATACTATGCCATAATATAACTCAAAGCAATTCAGGAAGAATATCAAGATACACACTACTAATTGCAGTTATCTGCTTTGAGAATTTCATTTCTCTATATCTATACCATCTACCACCACTGCATCCTAATCCACATGCCTGTTTCTGACAACCTAACCTGTGGTATAAAGCCTCTGGCAGACAACTTGACCAGCACCCACAGAAAATTCAGTATATTGGCTCCCATGCAGATGATTTATTGAATCAATAATCTTCACATAACATATTTTACATAGAATAGGAAAACCTTTCTGAATAGATCTAATGTAGCCTTTTAATAATACATAAGATTTCTAAGCTACTACAATCATAAATAAGTATTAGATAATTTTTTTGCTTTCATACCTAGCTACTGTGTGTGTTTGTTGACTTTACTTGTTACCAACTATCAATGAATGTAAGCAATACCATAAACTTTGATCACTCCAACTACTACATTCATCTTTTCACTTCCAAAATGAGATATCTATTGGAAAATACACATGCATATCAAAAGTATAAAAATAAAAACCTTATTGTGGCATTCATCATGAAGTTGTTTGTACTCTGTTGTAGATAAACTTCCTGTGTTTGTATTACTACCTTCTCTTTCTCTATATGAATCTAATTCAGTAGTGAGTGCAGCTATTGTGCTTTCTTTCAATGCAACCAAATCTTCACAATCTTTAATACTTTTTTCAACTAATCTTGACCCCTCAGAATCATTCATACTTTGGTTATTTATTCCTTGTATCTGTGTTTTACTTCCAGTATCATTAATTTTATAGTTGGATATATTTGGATCATTGAGGTAAACATTGGAGAATATATCAAAATCTGCTGCTCTAGAATCTGTGACATCATTCCTTGATTTGAGGACTTCGCTATTCAGTACTTCCTCTAACACCGTCTTGCCTTCATCACCAAAATCTAAGTTTTTTAAACGTTCCAAGAAATTCAAACTTATTATACTACTATCACTTAAAACACTAACATCTAGAGGAAGTTCTTGTGATGTACAAGCACTTTTCAATGTTGGTAAATTCAGCAATAAGTTGGATTGATCAGAGATTTCGATCTCATGGCAAGAACGATCATTTTCTATGCTGTTACTGTGCGAGTTTAGATGCTCAGAAATTGATTCCTCAGCTTCAGAAACATCCCTTTGCTTTCCTTCTATAAGAGGCGGGGTTAACGAAAGCGACAGAGAATCTTCGGATTCTTTGTTGTCTCTTTCAATAGCAAATATCTACAAACATTCCACATTTTGAATTTCAATACACACAATTCAGCAATAGGAAATATAATAGTTTATTTGGTCCACATTTAACTCACCCTTTCTGTATCTTTCTCTGCCTTATTATCATTAGTTTCATCCATGTTTAGTCTAAAATACAAATACTTTTACTGCTACAATCGTGCCAGGAAAATGTCTCATTTTTTATTTTCGAATCTATTTCTGGAAATTGAAAAACCGTTTGTAGGATGTAGAATACATACAATTCAGAAGTCAGAAGCACAAAGCACAAGTCACTTATTCGACATATGACAGGGAACAGAAATAAAATTTGATATAATATCTATATTTGACGAATGAAATTTGTAGATTTGTTGATTTTACAGTGTTGTCAAAATATGCATATATGCGGCCAAGTTGATGATGGTTCCATAAACCGAAACGTGTCGCCACGCTCCTTATATTCAAAGTTGTTAAGGTAGTGTCACAAATATTTTCTCATCCGCTCCAAAAATTTGTATTGTGATTGTAAATTGCACAGTTTCTACTATTTAAGGCTACATAAGGCTCAGATTTCATATTCGGTTACCGCTGAAATACTACCCGCATGTGTGAGGAATGAGGATACGCTCCGAAGCATCCCCTGACGCTTCTGGGCAGAATCTAGAAAACAGCGATACGTTTAGTTAAAAAAGCAATAATAGAGGCCCAGTGGGCGCATCATCATTAGACTTTCCTGTCCTCGAAAGAGAAACGAGAAAAGTCATTTTTTTTTCAGAACCTCAGCGATTCTGAAATGGCCTGTCGGGGACTTTGTTCTCCGAAGATTACAATTTATAGCGCAGGAATAAGGTTACTATCGTTTAATGACACATTGACACTGATTTTCACCCAGAAAAACAGATGTTTCATGAAAAATGAAGGATGTTATCAAATGTAAAGCATTGGTACACTATTTTTCCGAAATTCTTTTCCACAAATAAGCCTATACTGTGAACATTATAAATCGGTAAAAATACAATTTTTAATTAAATACGTTTTCTATGAAAATATGTACCTCTTTGCAACGTCGCAACTTTTTATTGCCCTTATTTCTCTCAGGCCTCACCCCGTCAGCTGTCACATAGCAAATTAGACGGTGAATGTCAAAAAATCTGAAAGATCAACGAACGAACAACAGCAACAAACAACATTTTAGTAAGCTTTTGCCGGTGGCTGGAACTTTTATTTAGAAATACTGGTAGTGTATCACAAAATGACCCTGACCCATTGATGAAATGGCGAACTTGAAGCCCGGAAGTCAGAATGCACGTAAAAAGGTGCAAGTGTCAATGGTAATATGCGAAGCAGAGGAAAGAAAACACAGGTCGGGAGTGAACGCCCTCCAGTTAGACCCAGCGCTGGATAGATTGTATTCGGCAGGACGAGATTCGATCATAAGGGTCCATGAACATGAAAGGTTCCTGCACAGCATGGAACATCACACTGACTGGGTCAATGATATAGTTCTTTGTTGTGGGGGAAGGCATTTGATTTCAGCCAGTTCCGATACAACTGTAAAGGTGTGGAATGCCCATAAAGGATTTTGCATGTCCACACTTCGAACACATAAGGACTATGTGAAAGCTCTAGCATATGCGAAAGATAGAGAACAAGTGGCATCAGCAGGTTTGGATAAGTCAATTTATCTTTGGGATATAAACACCTTGACTGCTTTAACAGCCAGTAATAATACTGTTACAACTTCTAGCCTGATAGGGAGTAAAGAGTCTATTTATAGCTTAGCAATGAATCCTTCAGGAAGTGTTATAGTAAGTGGATCTACAGAAAAAGCTTTGAGGTTATGGGACCCACGTACATGTGCCAAATTATTTAAGTTAAAAGGTCATTCTGATAATGTAAAGGCTTTAGTTGTATCTAGAGATGGCACACAATGTCTCTCAGGCAGCTCTGATGGTTCTATCAAACATTGGAATCTTGGAACTCAAAGGATTATCCAAACAATAAGAGTACATACTGATTCTGTTTGGGCACTTTTGGCTACAGAAAACTTCACTTATGTGATCTCTGGAGGGCGAGATAAAAAAGTTATAATGACAGACTTGAAAAATATTTCTAATTATGTGATAGTATGTGTAGAAGAGGCACCTGTGCTGAAAATGTGCTTTACAGCTGACCAACAAGCAGTGTGGGTATCTACATCTGATTCAAGTATAAGATGCTGGAAGTTACCAACTGATAAGCACTTTAAAGAAGAAGTAAAAATGCCAAGCCAACCCATTTCACTCATTCCTGGTGGTGCAGCAATTAGACAGGCAGCTGTGTTAAATGATAAAAGGCATATTCTTACAAAAGATACTCATGGACATGTAGCATTATATGATGTCTTACGTGCCAGAAAAATAGAGGATTTAGGTCAAGTTAATTTCCAAGAGGAGCTGAAGAATAAATTCAAGATGGTTTATGTTTCAAACTGGTTTAATGTAGATCTCAAAACAGGGATGTTAACCATACATTTAGGTCAAGATGAAGTCGATTGTTTTTCTGCTTGGGTATCTGCAAGAGATGCTGGCATTCGTGATACACCAGAACCAGATCATAAAGTGAATTATGGTAAATTGTTACTTCAGGCACTCTTTGAGCATTGGAGAGGGGTAGAAACAGATCCTGAGAATAGATTATATTTTAGTGTCCCTAAGCATATCCCTCTGATTTTGAGTGAAGTAGGTGGAAGAACCCTATATAGAGTTTTGGTTGGAGATACTGCTGGAGACACAGAAAATGCACTGTTGAATGATACTGTTCCTAATTGGGTGATTTCTAATATTGAGGAAAACTGTACCAACAAGTTCATTAAAGTACAATTTTACCTGCAGCCACACTCCAGTGTACCTTCTCATCTCCTCAAGCAGGATAGAATGAAGAAACCAGATAGGTACTGTATTTAACTATTCAATTGATACCATTTTTTCAAACTATACTGTATGTAAATAATGTAAAAAGATGGTACTCTTACAATCTTAGCTTATTTGTTTTGCCCAGTAGTATAATACTATTTCTTTCACAGTGTATTAATACTAACAAAAAAGTGTCATAATTTTTTTATTCATGTATAATACATACAAACTTGATAAACACAAATTAGTATTAAGAAAACTTTTTAAATTTTCAGATTGGTTGCCAATGACTTCATACAATGCAGAAAAGTAGCAGAGCATATCCTAGAGAAGCTATTAGGAGATGGAACAGCAAACTCACCAGGATGTGGTGATGCAGAATCAAACACTCCATCCAATAATGGTTATACAGTGGATCAAATAGAATTGACTTGCAATGATCAGGTTTTGGATCCTTCCATGGATCTAAGGACCATAAAACATTTCATCTGGAAGTCATCATCAGATCTAACTTTGTATTATAAAATCATTAACAAGTAGTTATACATTGTATAAGTACATAAAAAATCTAAGTTGTTTAGGGAGACTGAAGATAAAACTTATGAGTCACACCCCACAATTAATGATACGTCTTAGTTCATCAACATAAATGTTTTTAGAATTCAATACCTCTTCACAGGAAAATGCAAAGAGACATCATATGAATAATGAATGAATTTCATCTATGTATCATAGTAGAATAGGTTCTTTGACTATGTAAAGTATCTAAAATGTAGGGAATGAAACTAGAGGTATGGCGGGAGTTTGAAACAAGTATTGTTCATAAAAACACTCTTATCTATTCTTGACATATGTGGAAGAGCTAATCTGATAATCAAAAAGGAGGTCATTTTTGTGGAAGAAAGGTAATGCAACTACTGTGATAGATACAATTTGGGCAATAAAATAATTTCTAGAAATATCTAGTATAATAATTTGTTATATTTATTGAGTCAAATGCATGAAATTCACAAAAAAATTTGTGTCCATTTAATGATAAAACTATTACCATTAATACTGCTAATTTTATGTAAAGTTTCACAAATTGAAATCCTCAAAATCTGTATTGCCACTTGGCATATTGACAATACTCTCAAATATAGGCAAATGCATATCATAATTTAAGAATTTGTGATTCTGAAATTAATTCACAGCATCTGCAGCTTAGAAGGATAAACAGGAATACTCATTTTGAGAACCAGAACCCACTTATTTTGTGAACTGAACAGCACATCAAGAAAAATGCTATGAATCTCAAAAATGACCCTCATTTTGAGTATTGGGACCAGTGGCGTAGCTACCGTGTGGTTCTGGGAGGGCAATTCATCTCGGCCCCAAGAAAAAATAGGTGCTGCTCTCTTGTTTATTATTGGCACCTGCAGATATCCTTGGGCTTAATCATCGCCATTTCTAGCTACGCCTCTGATTGGGAATCTTTTTATCTTTTTTGTTCTGCAAGCTTTATCTTGTTATACAGCATGAAAATATGATCTAATCATTTAATAATGATGCATCTGTACATACATATATTGAGTAAATGTGTTTTTAATGTACATTGTATTTTCAGTAAAGTTTTGTGACCAGTTGAAATCATCCAGTATGAGAAATAGGAATTCAGTTATGTGAAAAGAAAAATATTACATAATTTGTTGTTAATTATAGTTACATTAAATTTTCATACATTGTTTTGCTAACTAATTTCCAATTCAATCGTATAATTTCTTGCTGTTGAGAATTTTTTTTGAACATTGAATCTTGTCATCAATTTTGTGTATTGTCAGTTTGCAATCCTAGATGCTTTTTGGGTCGATCTGAATATAAAACAGAACTGGTCCTCTTTATCAAGAAATGGAAAGGGCTCACTTGAGGAAATGAAGACTCCTGAATGTAAGCTTGAGCTTCGCGTCTGTGATTGAACATCTTGGAGTTACTTTGAATGCCATCTAAATTATAATCTCCATATAGAACGAACAATTCAAAACGCGCAAATATCCTATGAACATAGTCGTACAATTATTGAAAGAACTTGGGGTATAAAGTGCGGGTGATTATGTGGATATATAGCGCCATAATTAGACCTACGGTGCCTTACGAAGCTGGAGAAAGTGTACAGAGGCTTAACTGTCTCAAGTGATTATGAATGATGGCTATTTTTGAAATCAACGCTGAACAAAAGCAAATGTAGCGAGGCCATCTAACGTTACTTATTTCTACAGATATTTGTCAGTTTCTACAGGTAAAATTGTGAATCCTTAGATATCTACACTAGTAGTTCATTTTATTTTCAAACACTTGCTTTAGTTTACGATTAAGTCATTAGATGTCGCCAGCAGCAATCGATGACAAATCAACACACCAATAAATAAAGATTAGATTCTCAGACCACATATTTCTCAGACAAACCCATTATGTGTTAAGTTTATCTGAAATGTTTCTGTGAATCCCAACCAACGATGGTGAAATAATATACATAATTTTTTGTTGTTTAAAATTTAGTAGTGCTATCTACTACTGTCATTATGAGTTGTCTTCTTATCTTGACTATGTCTATCCATTTGTGCATATGTATCTATGGTTCTATGGTCTATCCAGTAGACCAGTATCCATATCAGCTGTGAAAATGTCATCAAGATGCATTATGCCATTTTTGTTTTATATACATACAGAAGATATATTTAAGCATTGCTGCAGAATGTTGAATTAGGACACTAAGTACTTACCTCAAAAAAATACTACCATGGAAACTGCAGAATCCCACTCGACGCGATCAATCTCCAATGTTTACCAAGTTGAAAACAATACTACCCAAGAAAGTACGACCAAGGAGAATGCTAATAAAAGTGAAAATGGAAAATTTGCATGTACTGAGTGCTCTATTTTGTTGATCAATGGAAACGAGTTGAAAATACATAAAATGATACATTCTAATATCCATCATTGCTTTGTTTGCAATGAATTTGTTAAAAATCGCTATCAGTTTGTTGGTGAGGAATCAAACCAACGTCCTATTTTGTGTCTTCAACTATCTTATTTGTAGGCCATGTCCGTAAACACATGAGTTCAAAACCTTTCCAATGTCCTAATTGTGAAAGATCATTCACTTCACATCGAGAAACACGACTTCATCAGAGAGTGCACAATAATGATCGTCCTTACATGTGTACTGTATGCGGAAAATCATTCAAAACTAGTACCACTCTGAGTGATCATAAGGTGGTGCATACTGGTGAGAAGAAATTCAAGTGTAAGGTGAGGTTTAATATGTGGTTTGGTTATCAAATCAGCTGCTTAAACAAGTACACGAGTAACTTTGTTACATAGCCCTTATATGTTTAGATAGAAAAAAAGGAGTTATAGTGTGGTCATATATCTTTCCATTTTAGATTTGTGATGGGTGCTTTGCAACATGTACTAGTTTACGACGCCATACTCGTGTAATGCATGAAACAGTCAGGTCATTCCCTTGCAGATTCTGCAGTGAAGCATTTTCAAGTAAACAGGCTGTGCAACAGCATTTGTTGTTGCATACTGATGTAGATGTTTGTGATGGTCCTAGTGAACAAGGGATAGATTCAAAGCTGGCAGGATACTGTGAATACTGTGCTACCAAGACATATTATTTTAATTTGAAAGATCATATTGCTCAGGTATAATATAATGTTTATAGTCAAGTATTAATTATGCCGAGTTTAGAATCAAATACAGTATATACATTTAAAAAATATATATATCAGTTAAAAAACTTGAGAGCTACATGAACACTATACACTATATGACAACTTGAAATCTTAAAGTTTGTGTCACTGTTCTTTATCTTATAAAGTACATAAGATAGAAAATGAGTGAACATACTTATTGTACTAGTTGTAGAGCTAGAGTCACAAAATATATGTAATATTTAGATTACCATTTTTTGATATATATATATCTTGAAGACATTAACTCATCTATGCCCATATGTCCAAATTATTATTGGGGCAAACACATATAAATTTTAAACCCATTCATTTCATGAAATGTTACATCTGCTGTTTACATGGTTATATCTCTTCTAGGCCCATCAACCTAGAACTTGTAAGATATGTAACAATGTTTTTTATGATGAGAAGTCAATGCAAAACCACACTAAAAGTCATTTGGAAATGCCAACCAAGCCAGATTTGGTATGTGGAGCATGTGGAAAGCAGTTTGAGTTCCCTAGGTATTGCTTAGTTTTTTGCTCTGATTGAATAGCAAATTTAATCAGTTCATACAAGCAAATTTTGTAACAGGTACCTGAAGGCACATTTGAAGCGGCATGAAGATGATTATAAGAAGTACAAATGTGATTTGTGTGGAAAGGGCTTTTCATCTAATAGAGATTTGAAGGACCATATAAATGTTCATACTGATGTAAAGGACTACAACTGTGAAATATGTGGAAAGGCTTTTAGAACTAAACAGTGTGTGAAGAAGCACATGCCAGTATGTATAGGTTCATTCACTGTTTAAGAGACAGTTTGACATTGTTGTTATTTATTTATTACTGTTTTCATTCATTTGATTTTTGTCAATTAATGAAAACCCAAATAAAAAATTAACATTTTGTTTTTCAACATAACTGAGGAAACTATTGTGAGGATTTTGAAATTTGATATTAGCAAAAAATTAACATCCTAAAATTTAGTTTTTATAGGTTTGGTCACAATCTAATCTCTAAAAATTGGTGTATAAGTACAGAGCCTTAGGGAACCATCAAACTACATTTTGAATGTTTTTCAGGTAGCAGGTTACTTTTATACGTGCAAAAAATTATCTTGGCTGTTCAACATTCATTCAAAATATGCCAGTTGTCAACATATAATCTTAGTAACTGCTGCACAAACTTTATTAAAAGTCAAGGTTCTATTTAAGTATTATTTTTAAGACAAATTTTTTTTTTAGATTCATTCTGAAAAAAGACCATATCAATGTAAAGTGTGTGTGAAGAGTTTCAAAAAGTACAGCATTTTGAGCAAGCATTATTTGACCCACTCAGGAGCAAAACCACATGGCTGTGACATTTGTGGAAAGCGATACAAGTCAAAAGAATCGTTAAGGGTGCATTTGCAATCTCATGACAAAGAAGATATGGTGTTGATTCAAGATGATCCAGATTATATTGATGATATTTCAGATGGAAATGAAGGAGATGAATTAGTATCTTGAAACTTTCCTTAGAAAATCTGCTAGCTGGGGATGGTTTGGAACAAGTTCATGTTTATTTATACTATAATGCAATTTGTACGTATAAAATATATATAATAGATACATTCATAACCGATAAATAGTAGCCAATCTACTTTAAGTATTTGTGCGAGTAGAATAAACAGGCATTGCAAAATATTGTAGTTTGTGCAGTTGATTGAGCTACATACTTATTTAAAAATATCCCAATCTAAGAGCTATGTGTTAAGTTTAGAGATGCAATAAAATACCAACGTATGCTTGGTTTAAGCACATTTATTATTTGCTGTTCATATGAACACATACACAGGCATCCATAATAACTTCTATCTTTGAATTAGGATTAGCTGATTATATGATGAAATAATGTTTCATGGATGTTTTCGAGCCCAAACGATACTATGATGGAATTTTTTCTTCTCTTGGAATATATATATATATATATATATATATATAATTGTCACATTTTTTTTTGTCTAAGTTATTGCAACTTCTGTCTAGTGTGAAGTCATGGGTGACATTGAATCTCACTATCTAATGCAGACTTGTGAAACTGAGTAAGATGTTCTACCTGCTTGCTTGTTACAATTGCTTCTATGAATACCAGATTATTTCTGAAGGTATACATCTGTGTACGATAAATTTCATTTTAGATGATAGAGTAAATGGAAAATACTTAGAATAATTTTATTTCTCGGATGTTTTTATTTTACAATTTTATTTATATGTTATAGGAAAAATAAATAATTACTGAAACCTCTTTTACTGTGTTACAATAATAAAGGTACTTTATAATGTGGAACTGAATACTCCAACAAAAGTGCAGTTGATGGATAGTATTTGTGTATAAAATCATTCAAATATAATTAAATCCCTAAGATAGTTGACAATTCAATTGCCAGCTTCCTTAGTCAATACTGTTATTAAGAAATCACAGCTGGTTTAGTTCTATCAAGTATAAAACGTACTTTTCTTTAACTTGTTGAAAATCAATTTTGTGAAATGAATCCTTCGCAAGTTCATCGTGATAGTGTCACTAAGTTGCAGCAATTCTGTGTGTATTTCATTTAAAATTGACCAATTAACCAAAATTGCTTTCACTGGTCGAGTATTATCACAGCAATATTTAAAAGTTACTCAATATAAAAGGATTTAAAAAAATAATCCCTTCACTGAGTTCTGGTGAGGATGAATCTCTCTTAGCTAATTTTTGGCGTCTATTGTTATGTTATGAATCCTTTTATAAGAAGGAATCCGGCACAATATGACTTAGTACTAGCCAACCTTTCATATAATATGTCAAAAGTCAATATTACACAGCAGTTCATCCATGCCATCATCTAATAGATCATCAGTATGTTTCATTAGCATATCATCAAGACCGTCGTTGAGCATATCTTCAGCATTATTAATGGGTTTTGTGGAATTCAATGTTGCTTCGTCCAATTTTCTTTTTTTTCCTGGTACACATACTTCACTTAGGAGCACTTCATCGAAGCCATCATTCAATGCATTTTCCAAATCAAAAGCTGCATCACAAATGTTTTCTGAAGCGTGACACTTTCTCTTTTCTGTAAAATTGGTCTCTATGGTGCACTTGGTTGTTGTTGGCCCATCAGAGATATTTTCCTTGTTTGTCTTATTGTGATTCTTGACTTTTATGCCATCAAAGCTATCACGGGACAATCCCACCTGAAAGTTTGAGATATGTATGTCAAGAACATCAGAATGACAAGGTTTGTAGTGCTTCCAAATATTACAAGGAATTATAAAATTTGTCTTACATCTTTATTTCCACAGTTATATAATTTCGTGGGAAATACAGCATCAAACAACTTGATGTCATTTTTATCATATGTCTGTCCCATGAAACTAAAGACAAGAACATGCCTTCTTATATAAAACATTGAGTTTTGAATGAACAAAATCTATAGTGACATCTTATAGTTTACATACATGCATCCAAAGATCTAAACTTGCTGCAAGGTATTCATATTTTAACTTCTTACATTTATTATGACTAACAGACAATAATAATATTCAATGTATACAGAGTATTATTAGGTGCAGTAAGGAATGTTTGAATGTACCTCCTTGAGTGTTTTTTGTTTTTCTTGTAGAAGCGACCAAATACAATCATCAGCTGTACCTGGTGCAATGAGATATTGAACTGTAACTTCATTTTCCTGACCTATACGATGTGCCCTTGCTTCTGCTTGACTTAAGATCTGAAAACAATATATGGCTGGATCATTGCTTTATACCACCAAGTGGCGGTGATTGAGTGCAATTGCTCCCCTGAGGTGCAGGATTCATTTGTTGTATATGATATGTCATTTCCTTCAATTAATGGTCTGCAATATAAAATCAACAAAACAAGGTAAAAAATTGGGTTCAGTGCATACTGTGGGGTAGAGTTGATTGATTCACTAATTCCAACGCATTCTCCTTTTTATAGCAAACAGAAATATTGTTCAACACTCATCTCCAAGTGTCGCACACGGTGGCGTTGCCCATTGGCAACTTACAAAGTCAAGGTCTTTTGTTTATTTGCTAAAATATCAATGTTACAAGGAGGTTGCCTAATCATTTTATTAGATTACCTTGGGAATGTATCACTGACAATAATAACAATATATTTTCCTCATTTTAGTGAATCATATTATATTCGTGTAAATCAGTTCAATGATATGCGCATTAGGGCTTGGATATGTGATATCCCTGCAGTAATTTATCATGAATGTTAAGAAACATAAAAAAATGGCGGAATTCAGGTATTCATATATACTAATCAAATAGACAAGTAGCCCTTTCGACAGGGCTGCATACTCACAGTAGGATTCCAGTGTAATTCTGCAAATATCACCATCTGTGCGGAAGTTAGCGTGATACCAGCATTAGTGGCAGTTATAGAAAGGATGGCAACACGGGCATTGTCGTTCAGTTGGAATTTTGATATAAAAAACTTCCTTTGATCCGACGTTGTAGTTCCATCGATTCTAATATATCCAACATCTTTTGCCTTTATCGTATCTTCTATCGCGTTAAGCATCACTTGGTGATGCGCAAATATTAGCAACTTCTTTTTGACGTCCAGCATTCGCAATATATATCCACTAGAATATCAATGATACTTAAAATCGCATAAAACATGGTGAGTAGTAACTCTCACAACACTATAAAAGAATCAGTAATACTGTTTCGGACGTCCATTGTGTTAAGATTTTTGCGTTTCACAACGTTTTTATTGATGTGGTATCACGAAAAGATCTTGAAAATTTGCTCCCTTGTTAAGCAGTAATTTGAATACATTAAAAACATCTATTCTGTCATGGTGTTATTAAAAAAAATCACAAAAGTTTCGCTGAATATGCCCTAAAATTATTAGTAAAATAAACAAGGAAAAAAGTAAAATTTACCCGTGAAATTTAACTAATATATTGGGATTCTCTGATTGGCTAGATAAACTAGTCAATTTTGACATTTTAAGAATATAGTTCTAGATACAGGCATAAAACTCAATCCATTTGAGAATACATTATGTGTGCCAATGTTTTAGATAAATAAAATACACTAGACAGCTTGAGCTAACTACAAGCAACTGAAGATTTCTTCATAAAAATCAGTCAAATTGCATTAAGATTTCCAATTTATTTTTTTTAAATTGATGAGGACTAAGGTAGTACTGTGAATTTGACTAGAAAATACTTTTCAGTCATTCAAAAGAATTCATATTAACATAATAATGTTATCCCCGTTTTATTATGGATCTCACAGAACAATAAAACATCAACTAGTAGTTTACCAATGATAATGAAGAATGTTTATTTCGACAAAAGTCAAAAATATCTTGAAGGAAGATAAATTATATATATTTTGGAAGAAAAGGTACAAAAAAGAGTAAGAGTGGTAAATCTTTTGTTGTAGTCCCTTTTCAAATTTTTGTAAATACTTTTTTAACGAAGTGGTTTTGTTCGTTTCTTTCCTGAGCAATGCGTTTTTGTTTTTGTCTCAACAGGAGTTATTCCCACTCCGCCCCTGCCTGTGCAATGTCATTGTTGAAGCACAGAGATTTTCACTGGTTATAATCGTTCTAGTCAATGATAATTTTGGCTGCAGTTAATTGATGGTGCACTACACTAGTTTAAGATAACAATATTATATATGTTCAAGAATTCTACTGTGACTTTGAATGACACCCACTCATAACTATATACACCATATCACAAAATAAATGTCTACATTCATATCTGTATATTGACCTAGAAACTATTGGCTAGGGTTTCCAATGAGAAATTGATTTATGTTCACTGCTTCTCCATTATAAAAATAGCTTACCACACTTGAGGGATCTTTATCTTTGCAGTTTCAGCAAAATATGTTAATAAAATAGAATGTTTGTCATGTCCTTTCTTTGATGCATATCTCTCACCCAATATCTTCATCATTTGTTTATCCTCTTCTGTCATCTCAGTTTCATCTGAATTGTACTCACATAATCTTATCAGCTGCTGACTTTTCTTTGGCAATGATTTGAGGAGGTCTTCTTTTGTTCTTCTAATCATGAATCTCTTAGATAATACTACTTCTAATTCCTGAAAATAAGCTTTGATATCATCATAACCATCTTTTTATATGCATAGATTCTCCATCTTCACTCTTTTCTTGCAAGTTTAAATAGAAAATATGTTAGTTTTAAAAGCATTTTACCTGTAAATTAGATTTCCCACTTGCATCAAAGCCATAATTTGTATACTTTCCATCACAATATCTCATTGCAAATTGAGTGAAACCTGTAAACACTCTATGATTTATCAAATTCAGCTGTGTGAATAGTTCACTAGGTCTAGACAATGCTGGCGTACCACTCAATAGTACAACTCTTTTTGCCTGTTTACATAGTGAAAAAGCTGCCTGATAGCTTTTTGATTTGAAGTTTTTTAGAACATGTGATTCGTCGATGATAATAAAACCAAAGTTCCTTTCCTTTAGTTTATTTTGACATCTGGTCATCATATCATGTGATACTATTAAAATTTCTGTATCTCCTATATAATCTTTACTTGAAATCATATACTGAACCTGTATTATAGGTATGGAGGGCATATATTCTGTAATAGTTTCTTCCCAGACACTCCTGAAAAATTTAGTCACAGTCCATCATCTTTGATAATTTTCATAAGCAATTGTTGTAGTATTACTACATTGTTCATCATCTTGATACTGGATCCTTTTGCATAGTTATCAGAAAACCTGCACTGTTTCACCACTTGCCAAGCAATTTTGTTGAGATAGCATATATTGAGCATTCAACCATTTGTTTGGCTAGTAGTTATACTGTAAAAGTAATTGTGTGTCTTCCAAAAACAGAAACTTTTAATAATCCAAAAGTAACTTGAAATAAACAAGACCCAAAATAACTAATTCAGCACAATCATGACATATCTCTCAGAACCTTCAAATATTTTATTTTAGTTTATAAATATGCCACAAAATAAATCCTATCACACATAAAAGTTAAATCTAATAATCATTTTGCATAACCTTCTTGAAGATCAACCCTATATGTAGATGTAGTTCAATCAGGAATTTCTGTTTCCACACGAGTACACTAATATAAGAATTACAGGTTATATTAAAAATATTTACTTCATACTTGCTGTGGTTACAATCAGTAAAGGCCAATCGTTTTTATAATAATTAGCTATAGCAAGTGCAGTAAATGTCTTTCCAAGTCCCATATCGTCACCTATGAAACATCTTCCTTCCTTTTCAATCCCAAACCTAAATCAAAATGCTTTAATAAGTAAAACATATAATTAGATATCTTATCCATTCAAATCATATAATATATATATGCCAAAAAATTAGTAGTAGTAAGTGTTTAAATAATTGTAATTCAATTTTTTTGACAATTAAATCTGTATATAAAATATATTGCTAGTTTTAGAAAATATGCTATCTTTGAGATTATGATGTTTGTCTTATGATGTAATGAAGATTGAAGATACCACATTGTCATCAATCAAAATAGTGTGCCACACAAATCCTTGACATAATGCCAGTTTGAAACAGTTTTATTAAAACATCGAATTGTGGAAAACTTTTAAATACGATAAATTTAGATGTCTTGGTAATTTTAAAATAGTACGAATGATATTACAGATATGCTTCTCCAATTTATTAAATCAATGGTTGATTCTGAAATGCTGGAAATAAATGCTTATTTCCATTGAAATTATTTTTTTGGGATTTACTACCATGGATCAGTATTGAAATAACATTTTAGACCATCCTATTCTTGAAAAAAAAACAGCAAAACATTTGTATTTCTGGGGCACAATTGTGTAAAAGCGTTGCTATTTATGTATTATAATTAGTCATTTCTCTATCAATCCTCTGAACAAAACTATAGTTAAGACACTAACCTCAAGCCCTCTACTTGGAAGGACATTAATGAACTGCTTAAGATAGGGTCTATATGTTCAAAGTTTATTTCAATTTCCTTCTTAGGTGTAAATATAATTTTCAGAATAAATGGGGGTAGTTTTTCTAAGCTGATTTTCGGCTCCAATGACTGTAATTTGGTCATCAAAAGATTGTAATCTAATATACTGAAACTCCAGGTTCTCGACTTAGGATCTAAAAAATATCAATGCAATGCTTACTAACATGGTGAACAATACCTACCATATATTCTAGATGGTATAGTCCTGAATATATTCATAACTTCTTCAGAAAAGCTACTAAGTTCCATTAAAAAACGGTCCGCCGAGGTAAGTACACATTTCACTTTTATTGTTTGTGGTGTTTTACCATAGAACTGATTTGGTGGAGCCATAACAATAATAGGCTTGTGAAAAACGATATGAAAGTAAAATATTCACATATCAAACAATATTCAAAAAAGTATAAAGGCTTTCAATAACAGTTGATTAACTTGATTAGATTTTGAAAGAAGACATATTTCAAATAAGGTATATATAAGGTATTCTATAAGGTTCCCAGCGTTGACAGACGTCATTTTTGCAAAATATATGGTGCATGGAGAACAAATATTAGCATTAAATTTGAGGTTAGCTTTACTTCCACAGCCAATCATAGGTGGTGGTCACGGCCCCGAGAAAAACAAAGTGTATCGTAATTAAACGTAGAGATTTTGTGCTTAAATAATATTACAGGTAAGTAGTACCTGTACCTTGCACCAACTTATTAAAGTGGTTTTCTACAGGAATACTTATCGCTTCATATACTAATCAAATACACCAAAAACCAAAAACCAAGACCGCAAAGACGGAAGCTACATGTGTATCTTCTTTAGCTATCATCCACCTCAACATCGGTCGAAAAGATAATAACAATCTGTTCTGATACAATAAACTTGCTTTCTTCCTGATTTCTTTTGTATTATTTGTTGTGTACATGAACTAACTTTTGCCTCAAAATAGGAAAAGGAAAACTAAAGGATTGGTGAGAGAGTGCATAGCCAGAAAACTTGAAGGAAAATCAATTGAGGCATGATATCAGAAGATTCAACTTTCTGTCGTTTACGCGTTCCAAGGCATAAATTTAGGCAAAGCCTAAATCATCATCGGTATCATCATTACTCGGTATTACCGATTATATAATTAGAGCGCTGGATGGAAAAATGGCCACAGTATTAATTGCCTTGGACTTTTCAAAGCCCTTAGACACCATTGATCATGGCTTACTTTGCGCCAAACGTCAATATTATGGCCTGGATAAGACATCAATAATTTGTTTCGATCGGGTCGTGTACAAATAGTGTAAATTGAAGATAATGTATCAAGAAAGAAATGTATATCGTCGGGAGTTCCGCAGGGATCGATTTTGGGACCTCTTCTATTTAGAATTTATACTGCCCATATTCAAAATGTCTCATTTTCAAATATCAATCTATGCAGATGACACACAAATACGCTAGAAATCATAATCTTTCTTTAAGTCCAACTAAATGTAACGCCATGCTTTTTGGCTCGAAAAAGTCTTAAACTAATTTAAAAATGAATTTAAAATTATAAATAACACTGCAATTTGCAGACAAGTTAAAAATTTAAGGAGTTACTTTTGACAAGAATTTGAGGTTTGATTCGCATGTAAGTAATATTACACGAAACTCATATTTTAGATTAAAAATTTCATATTCTAGTAAAAACATTCTCAGCCATAATGTAAAAAAACCTTATGTGATACATTAATCATGTCAGTTATTCGCTATTGTGATGTCCTGTATTACGTTTATCTAGATAGTATAAACAATGCGCCTGCAAAAAGCGCAAGGTTGCAGGTTTGTTTTGGATTGAAAAAGTATCACCATTGCACTACATTACATTTGTGCATAAATTGGTGACTACTTCCACCCCTCAGTATCTGTTTGAAAAGCTTTTATTTAGAAGGAATGCACATTCTCTAAATCTAAGGCAAAGAGACTACTTCACCGTCTCTCGCCATTTTAACGCACTATTCCGAAGATCCTTCTCTTATAATGCAGCTAAATTATACAATCAGATTAATACTGAGCTGAAGCAATGTTCACTTACAAATTTCAAGAAAAAAATAAGATACACACTACTAGCCGAGTAAATAGACGCTCATCCTGGTGTTTTTTGCAAACAAACATATGTCAAATGTTATAATTTTAGTTATAAATAGCCTTTGGCTAAATTTCGCCCTAATAAGGACGTTATTATATCACATAATAATAATTTGGAACTCACTTAGGAAGCGTATATGCAACATTTTGAATAAAAACTAAGGTACCTATTCATAAAGGAAACATCCTATTCGACCATTTAAGACTGGGCTACATGGAGCATGATAATCAATGCATGTAGTTTTAGAGATTTTGTTCACCCGATTTCTAATTCTTGATGAAGTGTTTCCAGTACCAATTGTAGAATCGATTTAATTTCCTTGGTCCATCCTCCAGCTTAGCAACTTACACTGATAAATTTGAACAGGGAACGATTGATTGGGAACAAACATCACTGCGAGAATAAATATATTAAGTACAAAACTGACTTTTATCACTTAGTGTAAAAGCTAACTTATCCTAAGATTCACAGCATGTGGATATTATAACTAGAAAACATATGTCACGAATTATTTGGTGGAATCATTTCTATATACAGACTTAATTCTAGACGTTTATGTACACACATCAAATATAAATAGAAACAATAATGAAACAGGAAATAAAATAAATAAATAAATTACAAAAAATAAAATTCATGATGAAAGTGGTTTTATAAACAATGGAGTGGTCTAAGTTTTTTGCATGAAAGTTTCTTAAATTCCAACTGAATATTATAGTAATATTGAGACATCTATATCAAACATTTTTTCATGTATCAATTATTATACTACATGACAAAACTATACCTAGAAATATCATAATTAATTCTAATATGGACAAAAATAAACAGTCTTATATACATTGATGAAATATTGATTGATGTGATGCAGCGCTGCTTTGCCATTTATATCATTTTTTCATGAATGAGAAAATTAAATGGAAATTGGATGAACTGGCAATAGCTTTGAAGCACTATGGATCGGACTCACGGGAATTTGACTGACGATGACGTTCAAAACTTCAAAATAATATAATTTATTGAAAACAGCACGGAATATCTGTGGATATCTATACAAATGTCATTATATATGACTGAGACATTGGAAGAGCAATAATTCACAATGTTTCGTTTGAAATCCGTCCATCTGTTTTCAGATTATAAACGTTCTGAGTTGCTACAAATTAAAGACAATATCTTGTGAATTGTAAGCGCTGTCACAATGTGATATATCGTCCTTTCAATTGTTGGCCGACTGCTTGAGGAAGACGGAAGTCCAAACTGTGACCTTGCTTTATGACTACACACCACAGCAGGCCTATTCTCGTACTTCTGGAAGTTGGGCAGACTTTCTATATGTTCCTTCTGCAAAGAAAATTAATAAATCACCACTTAAGATCTCTTTATTAGATTATTCGTGGAAATTTTAAATAGCAGTTATTATTCTAGTGAGTAAAAACTCATCACGAAGATTTGTAAGTTGAATGAAAACACTTGAGTACTAAGCGATTCATATGGCTTAGCGAACAAATGGTTTCTCTACCGAAGTGCCAGAATAATTACTGTAAATTAATGCAATATTATTTCGATACCATAGATGACAAGCACAGCTTGAAGCCTCACATAAAACTCACTGTCATCAATTTAGAAGCGCTTTTCCAATGAAACAAAAATGTAAAATATTGGATAACATGTTATACATTTGGAAAAACATGATTTATTAGTGATTATTGAAGTTACCAAAGTTCAAATACAAATATACCATATTCTGAAACTATTGCAACTAATTTTAATTTTGAATGTTAACGTGAATACTACAGTAAAATAGTTAAATATAATACTTACTATAGCCAGGCTGTCATCTCGTTTCCTACAAAATGTCAAATGTAACCCTTTGTAAAAGTATTCTTCCATCTTTGTGGTGAAACTGCTATCGTTGTAAGGCATTCGTAGAAGATGTTGACTCAACGACATGTTCCTGAACTCTTGAGGCTCTTTGATGACCAGTCGGTCAAAAATTCGTTTAGGAGAGGTAATTTGTCCTACGATGCTGTAGTCCTTTGCTTGCTGCAGAGCAAGAATTGCCTTCTGATTGGCTTCTGGAGACAACTCATCACCTGGCTTCATATCGAATAGTTTTGGAGTTGTTGTTGGCAGTGATTCTGTCTCCACACTAAAAACAAATTTCGATGAGACGATGTTACCTCCACCTTGCGATTCATTAGTTTCAATAAAATAATAAGTGAACATTTCACTTTCATAAGTGTGCGTATGCAGGATACACATAAAAATGCGTTGAACATTAAATATACATTAAACATTTACAGAACATGCGTCCATTCTCAGATTCGTTCTTCAGTATTCTTTGGTAGTGATGTAATATATATGGTGTAAAATACTAGACAAGGAAGAATCTGTGCACTACATATATATTTTTGCACATTAATGAACGCTATAGATGAGTTTCATAATCGAAGAACTATTTAGCTTCTTTGGACCGATATACTTTGTGATTAAATAGTTAATAATCTATTAGGAATTAAGTTAAGAATCGGCTTTCTGAAAACCAATTGGATTGAATATATATATATATATATATATAATATAGGTTAGGTTGTACCATGATATTCTTTACCTTCCTTCCAAGAATGCCTTCTCGATGTCGGTCATGTCTTTTCCGTAGAACTCGCGAATTCCGAGCGCCTCGAAAAAGTATTTGACGGGTGGCATGGAGTAGCAACCGGCTAGTTCGGTCCGAGGGTAGTGCAAGATGAATGCCAGGCACATTTCCTCCTTGGTGGAGTAGCCTCCCACGGTGGGCGTTGACCGGTCTTCGGTGTTGTAGGTGCATTCGGTGATCAGGCCGTCGCCAGGCAGCACCGGGATGTCTTGGGACAGACGCCGCGACTGCTGGTAGTTGAAGTCGTATCGTCCGTCCTACATGAGACATTCATTGGTATTATAATCCAGTAATTAAAAAAGAACCTATTTATGTGCATCTTTACTCTTGGTCTTTGATGATTGAATCAAATTGTTACTCTCAAATTATGAGTATTCCAATTGTTTTGTAACTATAACTGAATGAGTATTAATATTTGTTTATCCATAGCCTATATTGTGCTCAAAAAAGAATGAAATTGCAACGCTTATTGATATACTGTTTTATTCAATAGAATTCCAACTGCCAGAAGATGGGAATAGTGTCCGCAATAACTAACTAAGACACTCCAAGAGGAGTGTTATAACGTCAGATTTGAACAATGAATTATAAATGAAATGGTTTGAATATTTCAACATTTTAACAAACCGCTTATATATGTTGATACCGCTGTTAGATACTGTCAAGCTGTTAGAACTAATTGACTTCGTAAAGATGCCAATGTGCAGCGCCTCTATTTGTGATTCTTAGAAATATGTTTTTCAGCTTTTCCACATGAAGAGTAACGACGTTCGATTCTTCCAATGACTGTATAGGCTTATATTAATTGATATCAACTATGAAGCGGAAATTCTGGCTGACCAACTCATGCTTGAAGTACCTCGATTTTTAAAATATCTTAAGGACATATAGGTAGAACAACATACCTCAGCCAGGGGTGACAATTCCTTATCGCCTCTTATATGGCGCAGCTTCAATTTTCTCGCTGCCAGATGTGAATGCAGCATCACTGATACGATGTTTATCCCAGATTTGGGGATTATCTGGAAGTAAATCAATCCGCGTATTTCACAAAACCTAAATTCCTAGTAATTAAATTCGTTATAAGATAATAAAACGAGCAGCGAAACTTCAAAATATCAAAACTTTATGACTAAATTTAATATGCTTCCCCTACATCTTCCAAAAAATACTGATATCAATCCCCTCCCAGTCCATTTTCCAGAATTGACAAGACCGTACTTGGACACTCTGCCTGTGGTCCAAAGCCTTTGACAACTTGGCAAGCATCCACACAAAATTTGTAAGTAATGGTTACTTACTTTTAATTTTCTTTGAAGAAGTGGTAGTTTTTGGCTTCAACGAGAGGGTCAACAGTTACGACTGAAGAAAGATAGGCAGACCCAAGAAAATATAATTTGGAGGAGCATTTCTACTCTGGCGAGCTCGATTCTTTGACATCGTTTTTTATTAGACATTCAGTCGATTTTCGCGATGTCATATTGTGGAGAGCAGGCAGTGCTACCTAATCTTTCAGGGAATCTATTCTCTGCATCACAGAATATATTGCATTGCTACATAATTGACGAGGTGCTGAAGCAAGTGTCATTTAAATTCTTTAGTGTTCGGTACTACCCGGTACCGTGAGATGGCATTACAAATAGCAATATCTAGAGGAGCTTTTGGCTATTGTTCCTGGAACTCTAGAGACGAGGACCACCAAGACTCGATACAGCGCTGTTAATGAAGATATTCTCACAACTCGCTCTTGCTAGCTTACAGAAAGACAGAACTTTTTTGTTCCATTCGACTGTTTCTATATCGGTACTACTTTGCTGCCATCTGCAGCCGATTTTTCGGGGGTGGGTGTGTCTGTACGCGAAAATACGCTTTACGCATCCGCAGCACAACATCAGCTTCAATATATCGATCAAAACGAGTGAAATGTATTTCAATTCAATGTTGTTCCACTCACCTCTCTGGTACAGCCCACGCTACAGTATCCCGCTGTTCGGTATTCTTTCTGGAAAGGTGGCACAAAGTGTAGGGTTGAAGGTACCACCCCTGCCATAATCATCCCTCCTTCGTTTTTTCTTAGCTCACCTGTGTAGTGTAGTCTGAGTCCCCATGTACCTGTCAGGGTATTTCCTGTTGGGTTGTCGAAATGAGCTTCTACCATGTAGTACGAACGTTTGGAGCCCGCAAGGGGGAGGCCGACGTGGTGGGGAAAATTTTCCCCTGTGAATAATAATAATATTAGTATTGAAAAATTGATTTTATCTAGTTTTTAAACAAGACATTATAAATCATACTAGCTAGTTAACCTGCTTGACTCAATTTTTCTTTGCAGCAATTTTAGAATCAATGAATATCCCGTCTCCCTAAAGCGAGTTGCATCACTACTGATCATGTCCCTGTGTAGTCTTTTTGGTGTATTTCTTACCCTTAGATCCGATAGCCCAGGCGACCAAAGGGGTGAGACATTTTTCCCATTTGACAGGCATATCAACGAAGCACTGTCTTCCTTTTTCGTTGGCGTAATCCTCCCAAGCTAAGATATCTTCATCATCATCTAGTTGGCACTCATGGACAATCATGTGGTGGGCTGCGTACGCTCCAGACGATCTTTTGTCAGGTAGGATAGGTTCAAACCCTACTATGTGGTGCTTGCGAGCCAATGTTGGAGGCTTGAAAACCTTGCACCAGTATGATGTGGGAGAGGTCGATGGAATTTTTAGCTAAAAGAAAATTTAAAAAAATATTGCAATAAGTTCAACAGAGAATATGGGAAAAATAAAAAAAAGTGTCATCTCTTGTTTCAAAGAAATTAATTTGACCTGTTACTGGACCGATATTACAAACTATGAACCCTTTCCGTCCCATCTCAATAAATCGCAGCTACTTTGAATTCAGATTAGTACATTTCAAGTTATACATGAGTGAAGGACAGATGGATAAACATTGAAAAAACATCGATTGGCCTGAGAAGAACTAAAAATTAATAAACGTTACTTACATTTTCGAAGGCAATGTCCCAATGCCTGTAATGTCCCGTCGGCATCTTTGGCACAGGAGGGGGAGCCATGAGGTGTATGCTTTGTGACCCTCTTTTGTCCTCGTGGTATACCATTTCTGCCCCTCTTGGTGGATCAGAATCATGCAAAGCCCATATTATCCTCACCGTGTCCCCCTGAAAACAAATATTGTGTCAAGTAAACTCACTCTGTATCTTCCACGCAATAACGGCAAAAAATATTGTGCTGTTATATTAATGACAAAACGGGAGGTTAAAAAAATGTTTTACAAATAACAAGAATGCAGAGCACGTTTCTATAAACATCCGTCCGTAGTCTAGTTCTCAAGGAATGACCACCTGTTGGGTGGATCTCCCGATCACTACCAGTTGTCATCTAGGGAATTAAAAAAGGAGGGATATACAGTAAAATGAAAATATCGGAGAAAAAATCTCCTGACCAGGATCAGAACCCTGGACAATTTTCAATTTAAAGCACTCAGACCATTGAGTTATTTGGAGGGGGGGGGGGAAGAAAGTACTATACGGCCAATACTGCCTACCTCACATTTATAAGACATCGCCTTATTCTAATCGATCCTCACATGGAAGCAAGTACACAACATGGATTAGAGTAGCAATCATTTCTAGAGTATACTCTATGCAAACCTATTAAAAATCACTTTTTAGAGTTACTTATTGTATTTTGTCATGTTATCAAACTTTATTTTTCTGCGGCTGATATGAGCCTAAAAAAATAACTTGACTACGTACAGAAATGATGTATGAACAGATTGCAAACAAAAGCGAAGTTGGGATAATTTGATATTCCTTTTTTTTTTTTAATGGCTCGATAATCAGAAATATATCCTTCCATTATCCCACATTCCGCAGTGGTTACTGAAATTGCGGGGTGACAAAGAAGTCAACAAACTGACAGACAGATCAACCGAGTAATAGGACAGATAGACGGTTCGACGGACATGAAAATAAAAAAAACCTCAGAATTTCTTAGATCTAGAATTTTCGCGAACATAAAACTTCCCTCGCTTTTATGCGTGGATGAAATTCAGTATATATAACTTACAGACAATACATAGTCGTGAGGATCGCAAGTATCCAATACTCTTCTGAATTCGATGATAGTGTGGGTACCATTCTGGATTCCTCTCATCAAAGTGTAGTTATCCACTTCGTCCTTCACGGGTGCATTACCTTGGCTTTTTGGGACACCGTGGCAGTCCTGAACAAAAAAAAATCATGTACTAAAAATTGAACTTTGTCATTCAGTCTGATGGCTTAGATTTGTGTGTGAAATTACCAGTACATTAAAAATTTTAAATAGTTTTTATAATGAATGAAACACTATCCAACTAGAGGTTATATAATTAATTACTGATTCCATCATTCATAGCTTCGATTAGGAAAACATACCAAACTCAGGTACCTTTTACATGAATTTCGAAAAATTCATAGCAAAGCTTTTTATGATTTTCTTCAGTGATGTTAACTGTTCTTTTTTTGAGTATAGGAGTTTGAAGTTACCAGGGATTTGTTAAATAGTTGGAAATATCATGTTAAACTATAATCGCGATCGAATAAGTCCAAACAGTGGATGAAATATTTCCTAAGAGGGAGTAAAAGGGAAGCAAAGACGATGAATTATCGATAAATCAACTCTATTTGAAATACCTGTATTATCACCATAATTAGCATAAGAAGAAAGATTCAAAAAAATTTGAGATTAAGATCTATTTTGACAGCTAGATCATTTTTGCATAAGTAATTCTAAAACTATCAGGATATAAACATTCCGATCAATAATGTTTGAAGAGGAAATCATTATCAGCTAATGAATAGCGGATTTGTGCAGTATTTTAGGTGGGTCTTCGTCATGGCGATTCGTTTAGTTATTCTTAATAAAATAATAAAATCAAATTGAATTAACTTTTAAAGATTGTACCAGCCCAGGTAGAAAATTCCCCTTTCACCCTAGGCCCATCCACCCCTGGCTGTCCTCCAGGCTATTTCAAATTGAGTTTCAACAATGAAAAATTAATGTTACGATTTTACCTTCTATGTATTTTGCTTTCAAAGTATCGCCATTACCATCTATAAAGAAAACAACCGAACATATTGCAAATGTGCAAACTAAGGATCACAGAATGAAATATTTTAAATTTACGACCCATGAATAAAGTTCAAGCTTTAGAGAAACCGGGAAATAACATGGTCCATCTAAAGAAATGGTTTAAGGATAAGTTCCTTAGCAATAAATACTTTTCTCTAGTACTAAATTTACACTACGTATCGTTTACTGCGTGACAGCGAAAAGCATCTGTAAAGTCGTTCTAAATATCGCGGTAGGCACGTGGTGCCAGGTGCTAAAACATCTGCCCATGCCGCCGAGGGGGCCATGTGCACCATTTCCCTGCGGTGGTCTGGCGCGGCAGCCGCCACCAAGACGCCTATGTTGCCACTTCCCGACATAATTATTGACGAAAACAATAATCAAATTTCTCCTATTTGACAACAATTAAGTATATATATTTTAAAACTTATGCTGTAGATGTCTAGTTGATTCATCTTTATTCTTCCAGGTCGCTGATTGAAACTAAGTAGGTATGATTAATGCTCGAATTCCTGACAGCCGAGACGTTAGTAAAGCTCATTTATTAAAAGTAAAGACATAACAGCAGGGTAAGCGCATATGGTGCGTTTATAGCTTTGAGTACTTCTTATTAACTTTACAAATTTAATATATAATTTGAAATGAATCAAAACATCTCTAATGAGCAGTGGAAATCCTCTGTTTTTAATTTTAGCTACAACTTTATTCACCATTAGTTGTCACCAACTCATTAAATATACAGATTATATTCAAATATGTAGGGCCATGAAAAATTAATAAGTTGTCAGGTAAATTATGAGCATCATTTTTTCGCAAAACCTTTGATGCCCTGGTCAGGAGTCATTCAGACATCTTAAGTCTGAGAAATGTGTGGGCCACTGAAATGGCAATAAGAGAAACAATAACAATAATGATATCATCTTTACAACGCACCGCCCTTGTATAATAAACTCTGCTTACGGGGGCAATGCAATAATATCTCGGTCTGAGCGTTACTGTCAGGATGTGTTGGAAATTCACTTACTTGGTGACTGATAGATCTCTGAGTCTCCCCCTCGATAGCTGTAGGGTCGAATTGTCGGAATCAAGCCTGCGTTTGGAAAAACGTCTTTGAGTACCCTCCACATTCAACCGCTACATGACATGCACAACTCTACTGTACTGTTATTATATAGCTTAGCTGCTATGATACTGGTATTATCACCAACCAATGCCGTAATGCCCAGGATGTCTTCGAACTACATCATGAGCCACGAACATAGTCTGGGGATGATCTCAGTGTTTTCTCTGGAAGATATCGGGCGCAATCTCTTAGCACCGCCACATGGTGCTCATCCGCACCTGCGCACACCAGAGGAGAGCGCAAACCCTAAGGTGCCACGCGGACTGCAAAAAGGTGCTCTTGGCTTCACTTAAGACACACCCGCCAACAGAAGCTACCTAGCTTCATCAGTCGACTCGCCACCAGGCTGTTCGATAGATCTATCTAGGTACGTACCTCCACAACCTTTGTGAAGACTTTGTCGTGGCGACACTGCCCTAAATAATGACACAGGTAGAGGGGGGTGCAATCTACCTCCCATATCGAGTCGAACGGTAGCCTCCTACCGCATGGTAGCCTGGCTCGATATGGATCCACACTAGCAATGGACGATGCAGGCCATTCTGCATTCTGTCCCCGTGGATTGTCGAATCACTCATGTGTGTCCCACGACGTGTTTTGGAGCGAAGGTAATGGTAGTGCAAGATACCTCCCAAGATTCCGCCATGTCCGTATCACACAGTAGGGGGAGCGGTCTCTTGCCTCCAGAGTGCAATAGTTAGGGCTTCACAAGAGCGCACAGCTACCAGCTACTCGCCGTTCCTTCTGGAGGGTCCTGCACTTCTGATCAAGTGCTAATCCTATGGGCTGGTGTATAGACAGGCAGCTAAGATCAACTTTTACTACGGGCAACAGTTCAGGGACTTTTAAGTATAACTGAGCCCTCCTGCAGTAATCTAAGTAATCTGAATGCATACCCAAGATCGACTTTTACTACGGGGAACAGTACAAATAACTGCGTCCTCCTGCAGTAATCTAAGTAATCTGAATGCATACTCAAGATCAACTTTTACTATGGGGGACAGTTCAGGGACTTGTAGTATGACTGGGCCCTTCTGTAGTAATCTAAGTTATCTGAATGCATGCCTTGCTGCTCCTCACAGCAACCTCTACCTCTAGAGGCGTCCCACCTGCAGAGATTGTAAGTTGGCTACCCTTCATCTTTATCGATCCATGAATGATCATATCGAAAACTATCAGTCAATAAATACTAAAATGTAGTAGTTTACTATCATTAGCTTAGGAAGCTTTCTCAATAGACATATGGAAACTACAATTAGATTAATCTCATGCCATGCAGTACAGTTGAATAATAGAAAGCACTCAGTAAGTACACTTACTACTTGGTAGAACCACACCCAAAGACCACACCCACACACACACAAAGCTCACTGCTCAAGGTTCAACGTTTGACAACGAAATGCGAGCTGCCCTCAGACCCTGTATCTTCACAGTTCATATAAGATAAACAACGGGTCAAGTGGCTTCGCTCCGTAACAGATCAGGTAAACAACATTCGTGCATGGGGCGACTCTTTACAGGGTGACATTCTATCAGAAATATGCTTAAAATATTTCGTATGCTTACATTCGGCCATCCGACATTCACCTCGCCCCGAGGTGGTCAATTGCTATCCGGGGACTCCGGGAGTGGAACCCCATCGTCACCACTCTCACTATCAGTTTCATCAGAAACACCTCCTGGAGAGCACCAAGGTTTCATCTTGTCCACCGCGACAGTTCACTCATAATTCGTTCCCCGTTCGGTTCGGTGCGAACCCGTCATGTTAGTTACAATGTACCTATCATTTGGCAAAACTGCTTCTACCACTAATGGTCCGCTATAAGGAGGTCGTAGTTTTCGACTCGCCCCGGTAGATGGTTGCTGTTTTACTACCAGGACTAAGTCGCCTGTTCTATATTTCCGCAAAGTCTTTCGCTTCTTGTCAAAGCTAAGCTTTTGTTTCTGCTGGGCTGCCCCTATTTTAGCAGCTGCGGCTTCCCTTGTGGAAGCCAGATCCTCTAGAAGTATGGGGATTTGGCTTACTTCATCCTTTAGGGTCATGTCGACTCCTTTTCGGGGCCCAAACCCGAAAAGAAGTTGACTGGGTGTTTTCCCAGTAGATTTATTTGGGACGTTGTTTATTGCGAACTGTATATTTGGGAGTTCCTTGTCCCACATATCTTCTTCTAATGTTGTGGTAAGTAGAGCATTCAACAGTGTGCGGTTTAACCGTTCTACTTGACCATTCGCCCTGGGTGTCGCTACAGCATTCAGAACATGTTTTATGTTGTTCTGGTGACAGAAATCCTTGAATTTCTTTGCCGTGAACGAACTTCCTTGGTCAGTGATGAGTACTCTAGGTACTCCGTAGGTCACTGACAGTGATCTAATGTGGTCTATCACGAAGTTAGTCTTTGTCGACCTCACGGCCTTCAGCGCAACAAACTTCGTGAAGCCATCAATTAGTGCCAACACATACAAATTTTCCTTCCTACCTTTTTGGGAATGGTCCCAAGTGATCTACATGTACCGTGAAAAAGGGGGTTGGAGTCTTCGGTATGGGGTGCAAGTAGCCCTCTTTCTTACCGGTTGGTTTCTTGTTGTATAGACATGGGATACAACAAGAAATATAATTCTCCACGTATTGCCTCATTCTTGGAAACCAATAATGTTCCGTCAAACGATACAACGTCTTGTCCACAGCAAAGTGACCAAAGTCATCATGTGCAGCCTTGACGACATGATGACGCATTCCGCGAGGTACAACCCACTGTATTCCTCGAACAGTAATTCGATACACTCGACCATCTCGTAAAGCATAATTCTTACAAACTTGCCTCTCATCATCTGTCGATGGCTCCCTGGATAACACCTCGCGAATATGTCTAATTTTATCGTCGGTAAGTTGACCAGATAATACCCTATAGACTCTGAACATACCTTCTGATTCTGCAAACTCTTTAACACCTTCTACTGAGTTTCTGCTCAGACAACCTCATGTGCCATTCGAGCACCAGGGTTGTACTTCACTTTGAAAGTGAACTCTTGAAGTTACAACCACCATCCAGCAATTCTGGGAATTATTTGCTTTTTTTTTTTACCAGCAGCTTTCAAAGCATTACAGTCTATCAACACTGTAATGTTAATTGCCAGAAGATATAGCAGACATATCCTCAAACTTTCACTACCGCTAGAGTGATATTTTTGTTCACCATCAGTAGTTTGCCCGTTATAGTACGCCACTGGACACTGGACGTAGCCGTCTATCAAGCTGAACTTGCAGTAGTATGCTACCCAATCCTAGCATACTTGCATCAGTGTGTACTTTTAGTCACAACAATTGAAATGTACAATGCCAAAGCTGGTCGACTCACCCAGTCTTGCAGCTTGTTGGACCAGACCTCCACTTTTCCACCTCACCTCCAAGATACACTTTTCTTAAGGAGGCTTGTGAGAGGCTTAGCTATTAAGGCATAATCCTTCACAACGTGCCTAAAGCAATCTATTAGGCCAAGATTTTTTTTTTGACTTACTCAACCGTGCTTGGGCAACAAGAGTTAACCACAGCTATGGTTCTCTCTTCGCCTGATTTCACCTTTCATCGCTTTATCTGGAATCCGAGATATGTGACTAAGCTCATCGGAGAAACACATTTCCTCAGATTCAAGGTGAGACACTCCCTTCGTAAAAAGAACTCCAAAACTATTTTGGTTGCCTTCCGATAATTCTATCATTTTAGCGTGCAGCAATACAACTTCAAGATATACCGTAGTAATACAAGCTCAGGTCATGGTCAACCGGGAGCCAATAGGCGGGCATCTGTTAACGATATGACATTATCAGACAAGTTGAAAAATAATAATCGAGAAATAGTTTCTCGATGCACTTGTATTATTCACCTTGGAAAGCAAGACACTTGATCTTCCGCAGGTCTGCGGTTGGCCCTTGCCTGTGTCTGTTACCTTCGTATTCGGCTAGAGACACTTTGAAATTATCAAAATGATAACTGTGTGTGTTTTTTTTTTTTAATAGTCAAGATATGGTATTTTTCGGTGAGAAGTTCCCCATCTGGACAACTATCTCCGTGAGCGACCTATAAAACGTCCCTATTTGGGGTACTGCCATCATTACCAAGTCATGCCAGCCGCTGACTTTTATTGATTTTTTTTTTCGTAGCCTCGATGCGTGTGTCTTCGGTGGTGATATAAATCACACCAAATGGCACTCCTCTGCCAATGCAATACATGTTCCTATTTGACGTATTTATAACAACTTCGACCCTTACCAACATCTGTTTTATTTCTTGGGCGTCTGGTACGACCCAGTGATGTACCTGCTCGGTCAGATTTGGCGACCCTTTTTCCTTGAATGTTTATTTTTATTTTGCAGTCGTTTTAGATGCAACAAGGTAACAATGTCGATAATCACCTGTAGTGTATTATACAGTACTACGACCAACCAAAGAAACCATGAAACTCATCTATTCCATGACACCGCGTTATGGAAAACTGCTTAGGTTTTCCGGGTTAGCGACTATGTCAATATTATCCTCTGTTGACGCTGACGGTTTTGCCTCAACTATGACCAAGTTTTCCTTTGCTATTACCATGTTCATCAACATACTAGTTTTATTATCAAGAGTTGTAAATGATAGGATCGCATCATACGAAAAGTCCGAAGAAGTAGAACTTTCAACACATAATATCCAGACAGTTCAGAAATTATAAGTCTTTTTTTTTTGTCGCTTGTGATAGAAAATGTATCTTAAAACATTTGGCCTGGCACATAAGTGTCAGATCCCACTTCTGAGAAAAATTGTAGGGCCATGAAAAATTAATAAGTTGTCAGGTAAATTATGAGCATCATTTTTTCGCAAAACCTTTGATGCCCTGGTCAGGAGTCATTCAGACATCTTAAGTCTGAGAAATGTGTGGGCCACTGAAATGGCAATAAGAGAAACAATAACAATAATGATATCATCTTTACAACGCACCGCCCTTGTATAATAAACTCTGCTTACGGGGGCAATGCAATAATATCTCGGTCTGAGCGTTACTGTCAGGATGTGTTGGAAATTCACTTACTTGGTGACTGATAGATCTCTGAGTCTCCCCCTCGATAGCTGTAGGGTCGAATTGTCGGAATCAAGCCTGCGTTTGGAAAAACGTCTTTGAGTACCCTCCACATTCAACCGCTACATGACATGCACAACTCTACTGTACTGTTATTATATAGCTTAGCTGCTATGATACTGGTATTATCACCAACCAATGCCGTAATGCCCAGGATGTCTTCGAACTACATCATGAGCCACGAACATAGTCTGGGGATGATCTCAGTGTTTTCTCTGGAAGATATCGGGCGCAATCTCTTAGCACCGCCACATGGTGCTCATCCGCACCTGCGCACACCAGAGGAGAGCGCAAACCCTAAGGTGCCACGCGGACTGCAAAAAGGTGCTCTTGGCTTCACTTAAGACACACCCGCCAACAGAAGCTACCTAGCTTCATCAGTCGACTCGCCACCAGGCTGTTCGATAGATCTATCTAGGTACGTACCTCCACAACCTTTGTGAAGACTTTGTCGTGGCGACACTGCCCTAAATAATGACACAGGTAGAGGGGGGTGCAATCTACCTCCCATATCGAGTCGAACGGTAGCCTCCTACCGCATGGTAGCCTGGCTCGATATGGATCCACACTAGCAATGGACGATGCAGGCCATTCTGCATTCTGTCCCCGTGGATTGTCGAATCACTCATGTGTGTCCCACGACGTGTTTTGGAGCGAAGGTAATGGTAGTGCAAGATACCTCCCAAGATTCCGCCATGTCCGTATCACACAGTAGGGGGAGCGGTCTCTTGCCTCCAGAGTGCAATAGTTAGGGCTTCACAAGAGCGCACAGCTACCAGCTACTCGCCGTTCCTTCTGGAGGGTCCTGCACTTCTGATCAAGTGCTAATCCTATGGGCTGGTGTATAGACAGGCAGCTAAGATCAACTTTTACTACGGGCAACAGTTCAGGGACTTTTAAGTATAACTGAGCCCTCCTGCAGTAATCTAAGTAATCTGAATGCATACCCAAGATCGACTTTTACTACGGGGAACAGTACAAATAACTGCGTCCTCCTGCAGTAATCTAAGTAATCTGAATGCATACTCAAGATCAACTTTTACTATGGGGGACAGTTCAGGGACTTGTAGTATGACTGGGCCCTTCTGTAGTAATCTAAGTTATCTGAATGCATGCCTTGCTGCTCCTCACAGCAACCTCTACCTCTAGAGGCGTCCCACCTGCAGAGATTGTAAGTTGGCTACCCTTCATCTTTATCGATCCATGAATGATCATATCGAAAACTATCAGTCAATAAATACTAAAATGTAGTAGTTTACTATCATTAGCTTAGGAAGCTTTCTCAATAGACATATGGAAACTACAATTAGATTAATCTCATGCCATGCAGTACAGTTGAATAATAGAAAGCACTCAGTAAGTACACTTACTACTTGGTAGAACCACACCCAAAGACCACACCCACACACACACAAAGCTCACTGCTCAAGGTTCAACGTTTGACAACGAAATGCGAGCTGCCCTCAGACCCTGTATCTTCACAGTTCATATAAGATAAACAACGGGTCAAGTGGCTTCGCTCCGTAACAGATCAGGTAAACAACATTCGTGCATGGGGCGACTCTTTACAGGGTGACATTCTATCAGAAATATGCTTAAAATATTTCGTATGCTTACAAATATGTCTTTCATTCTACCCTGCTTGCAGATCACATGCTAAATACGTCATTGTTTATATTTCGATATGATAAATTAACTACACCACTGGTTGTCGAGGAAGCTGTCTGACCGCAGAAGCATAACTTTTACTCGTTTTGTGGTTTTGGCGGTTTACAGTGACTCAAATTCAAAGGTGTATCGAGCAGGAACAGGAGTTTATTTGCTTAGATATTATTATTCCGATCTCGCACAAAACCGCATTCCTGTGTTCTTTACATAATAGAATTTCGTTATAATAAAATTGTACTACGCTTTATTTTGTTAGTTTGTCACAAACTGGGCATGTGAAAAACATAAAGATGAATCTCACCGACTAACAACAAATCGAATGAATATCGTACCGCTATTAGAAAACAGTGTAAGTTATTACGCAAAATGTAAAAACAATGTGAAAAGCACATATAATGTATTCGCATCAATCAAAATATCTGATGTTTTTGAATAAAATTATCTTACCATGATTTCTAAATGAAGATTTAATGGATTTGTAATTCTGGGTGTTCAATGTGAGAGCTTAACTTATCACGAAAATTATTATATATTAGCAGTGTACATGAGGACATTGATTATCTATTAAACAAGATAATGTTCAGAGAAATATTTTTAAAAAGAGTATCAGAAATGAGCGATTTTAAGTTACATATGTATGAAGTTAAAAAAAAATTGGAATAAATTCTGATCTAATTATTTTCAGAGTCAAATTGATTCTAAATGACCGCATCTGACTTTCCTTATGGTTATCTTCGTTCTATGCTTATTAGTGTGCCTACACTACGCCATATAATGTACAACTTGCAGAAATCAAGTTTTTTTTAAAGTAATATTAATTAAACGAACGCAACTGATAGAATTAAAAACATAATCAAAATTTAAGCTTATTTGTATTATTTCAGTGAAATTGAATGCATCAGAGAGGGAGAGAAAGAGAAATTGATAAAATAGTTCAGTACACCTCCATGAGAGCTGCGTCTCTTTCTTTGTGCCCAACAAAGAAATGGTAAGTAGATTTCCAATAACATCCCTCTGGACACAGATCAGACCAGACTGCTTATTCAGGACGGTTGGTAGCGCAGGACACAGTGTACAGGGATGGGAAAATGCAGAATTTTCTTATTATGAGAATTGTACAATCTCATTTATTCAAAATACATCAATTATTATGAGCCCATTGAATACTTCAATGCCTCTGGAAATGGTTTGTTCTGCAGGCTTGGTTAAAGACTAGAAATTTGAATCAGATCCACTTTAAATTTGAATCAATTCCAAGTACTTTGCACCCTGTAATTATGTATGTTAAAGCTGTTAAATTTTTAACTAGGGGTGATGATGATTGCTGTTTTGAGATTGAAATAAAATTGCAGAATCTACATATGTTGCATATGTCTTTCATTTGATTATGGTGTAATTGCAACTGCTCCGAACCCCCTAATGACAAACATCAGCTCAATACATATGAAATGCCAAATAACTAACGTTGAAGCTTTTGTTGCAATACCAAAATTCCAATCAGAACATTAGAATATATGTTCTTAATAGTGAGGATTCGATTTCAAGGATTTGGCAATATCATTCCTCATTGTTTTCGTCCAATTGATTATTATGTGTATGGAATAATTCAAGATATTTCCATGATGTGCCTGTATTTCCGGTCTTCATGCGTCATGAGCAATGTAATGATGTCGTTCTTGGTACAATGCTGATTATTGTTATGGAAATATCAAGAAAAAATCTGTCGCTTATACGTCAATCAGCAAAAGTATTGGCTGCATATGGAGTCGCTTACATGTATGTAAAATGAAATTAAAATTGCCAATGAAATAGGTTATGAAACAAATATAGACCAGAGTGAGAGAGAGGTGTTCGTAGTGAACTGAGAAAACTTCAGTTTCAGTTAACATCAAAGTGCACAGTTGAGTTTTTCATTATGAATAATGGAAATATCGCTCAGACGAATCATCATTCGTAATTGTCAGAGGCTTAATAGTTATTCGCTATAGCGAGTAGCAAATGACAGATAGATTTTCTAAAGTTCTTGTCGGACTGCTGTGATGGAAATAACACCTAAATAACAAGATGAATTGTCCAAAACTAATTTCCTTTCTGCCACCCTCATGAGTTGAATCATCTTAAACTGTATTCAAAGCTGTTTAAAAGAGAAACAGATCAATATCTCTTCGAAATAATAGGAAACATCTACAAACTCCGTACAACCCAGAGTTGTTAATCTTAAGAAAATCTCATATCTGATGTCATAACTTTGTAAAGACCTTGTATATGGGTGTTACTGACAAAGCGGAATATAAAAGTATCATTATCCTCTCTTTGTTTACACAAGACACAGAGCTGGACAAACTAGCGATTGCTTATCTTAGCTGTGGGCGTTGCTTCCGGAAAATAAATTAGTAGTTTGATGTATTGGAGCCCGAAACAATACTGTTTTATTCTCAGAAAATAATTGGATTATGGTTGGGATGTAGCTGAAGTAAATTTGAAGATGTCTGATGACGAATTGAATATTCCAATAATACTGATGAAACGATTTAGTTGGTGCTCTGTAAGAGTTTTTTGGTCCTCACCTCTTTTAGTTATCCATCAAGTTAAAATTATTTCGACTCCTTACTTCTTATGTATGGAAATAAAGAATGTTGGGTATTCAATTTTTTTTTGATTTTTCTTATGACTACAGTGATTCAAGACAATGGGAATACACAAAAGGATATCGCCACAGTTCAAAATCCCTTCCATAAATAATTTTTGAAGACAGCCTAAAATAAATAGACATACATTACTGAGGTTTAGACATTTTATCCTTGCGAAATTCAGTTAAAAATTGTGTATTTTTATCTGCATGATGGAAGAGTTTCACCAAGTAAGAGGATTGACAATACACATATTTGGGATTATGTCTTTCGGTAAAACGTTTTGAAATCAATGCAGCGGTTACCGAGCTGACGTAGAGTATTTCTTTCCTTCGAGAAAACATTGGGGGCTGGAGAGAATGTATGAAAAGTTTTATTTTTATTTTGAACGGTTACAAAATGGTGACAGTCCACAAATCCATCACTACAAGAGCTATTTTGGCAATTATCGATATGTACCTTTAGTCTAGTTTAATTTTTGGCACCAAATATGCGTGAGACTTTAGTATTCTTGCCTCGAGAAATGCTTCAAAAGTTATATGGGTTATGATAATGTCACTACTTTCACCCAAATTATTATTTTGCACGAAAAAAAGTGATGTAAAGATATATTTATTATATCTCAATTAATTTAGTTAACTAATACGGTTTTATCGTGACAGTTTTTCAGTATATCGATAAGGTGTTCCACTAGATCAGTGACCCGAAATCCGCATTTGTCAAAAAACATTAGTCTTGGCAACCCTGCCAGAAACTTTTAGGCATTCGCAGTCACTCGGCCATATCGGACAGGCAATATGTTATCTAAAAATCTGGAACTATATCACAATATTGCATAGCGATGAGTAACATTGTACCCATCGGTTGTACCTTATCTTGAGAAAAATGAATCCTCTATTCGATACGTGACTTTAAAATCAACACAAGTTTTTAAGCAGAAGCACGAGATGGCTCGTTAGTAACGCCTAGTTGCTTTCTAAAATTTAGATGAAGCAACCGTAACGATTTTTTCTTATCAAAGTATCTTTCATTGGCAGGAAGACCATCTAGCTTGTTATCAGAACGCAGTGAAGAAAAACAGAGAACCGTGTATAAATTCTGACCCATAGTGTTCGCAGCGGCGTTCCGGTAGGAGTCTCTCGAAAAATGCCCTGATATATAATCATGTAATCTGTATCCGGTGGCAGTGGTGCACCGAGCAACCAACCGTCTACGTGGCCAGCAGGTATGGAGGATCGCAAGGTTCACATGTTTCACTTCCTGCACTCACATCCGCTGGTTGATGCCGTCGCCGTGTGTTGCTCTCGCTCCTTGTCCGGCTACCTAGGGCGCCTTAACGAACCGGCGGCGGGTGGCGACAACCGCTTTTTGTGCGCTTCCTCTGGTTCAAGTATGGAGACATAGAAATCTCGATGGGTTCAAGCGGGGTCTCCAAAGAAGTATGCCGAACGATCTAGATTTGATATAGTACGGGGATGATTTAGTGGTGTGCATGAAATTTAGTAAACAAAAAGCTGCAATTTTATCCATTCATCCAAAAGCAATCGTAATAATACAGATCCTATTATACAGTAATGCATAGATTTTGAAATATATTATTAGCAGCATTGCCAGGTAGGTACGGAGCCACATCATATCGATTTCTTCAAAACCGGTACAAAAGCTTGAGATAAACATTTTTAATGAGTAACGTATCACAAAAGCAGAAAGCCTATAGCGCTGAAGGAGCGGTTTGAGATGATAAATGTCGGTTAAGGTCAATACCTTAAACGCTGTTACCTGTAACTGTCAACATCCCATTGTTCCAAGGTTTGTAGGTTCTTTGTAATGATAGGCGTTTCCACTAGACGTATTCATATTTTCTAGATTGTGTCCAGAAACTTCGGACAGTGCTTCAGAGCGCATCACTATACATGCAAGCAGTATGCCAAGCATGATCTGATCTGAGTCGTAGGGTAGTAGTAGTAGCAGCTGCATAGGGGACTTGAGTATTGAGCGTTCCACAATCTGCATGAGTCTTCTGGGCGGTGAACTGAGCTCTATCTATAGATTCCCAATCACAATCCGTTCGCTGGTTTATTTTATCTCGATAGCTTGTTGCTACCGATGATGTAAGGTATGTCAGGATGGCAGCTGTACATTGGATTAGATACTGTTTCGAATGGTTTGTTGATGTACGGCAAGTATAGCATTGGAGAAAAAACATATCCCTGGGGAACGCCAACTTTGATGGTAGACATCGTATCCATTCTCCATCACGGAACATCCTCCGTTCTACATGTGGCTGACGCAGGCTTAAGGACCTCCTTTCAAAAGTGAATGAAACAAAATATCTCCCTACACACCATCAAATGCTCTCGCCTTTTCAATTACATATTTATCGTCATTGGATTTAAACGTCGTTGGTCTCTATATTTCCAATCATCTCAGCTTTTTCATTTCCGAATACCTAATCAGATTTTCCACCAATTTCCTGCACAATGTATGGGGTTGCGTTGGTTACTGCGCAATGGTCGATGATACAATTACGAGTTATGAACATAAATTCATGCAAATAAAGTCAATCGAACTGGTCGTGTTTGTCGCATGCTTGCTGTATCCGCTTCCTGTAACTGACAATTAATCCATGTTTATACCTGATTAATTCACGGAAAAAGAGTTAGTATACAAGAACCGTGGACGTTGATAAATGAAAAGATATATAGTTGACGTGATTTAAATAAAATGAGCATTCGATGGAAGCCATAACTCAACATATTTTATCTAGAAGTAGTTCAATGAGAATATTAAGCTGTTAGTATAGATTAGTCAAATTTAACTAGTGTAATGGTACGGCGTAATAAGTGGTCGTACTATATATAATTAGATTCCCTTTTATTTGTCTATAAACCACTACTTTTCCCTCTATATGCAATATGCTTATATACACGTGTAGCGTGTATCTATATGTATATATATGTATATATGTCAAATTTAAAATAGTTCTCAGTTCTCTGAAACGCGATTTCGAAACAACCCAGAGATTGTAACGTACGGTTAACTGTGTTAGATAGTCTTTCCTTCCTATCTCACTTCTCATCACTTTATACTTACAAAACTGTTTTTGCGAAAGTGCGTGTGAAAATTTTAGGGCTGTGCAAATAAAACTAGAGCTTTGAAGTGTATTATTGTACTGTTAACTTTCACATTTTACTACTACTACATCAGAGAAGCATTAGGCAATATAGCAAAACAATCAATAGTTGCTATATACATGTAACAAAATAAATAAACCTACTGTAGTAAACCGTTCCAAATGTATTATATTTATGACGTAATTGTCCTATAAGCACAGTTATTATTCCCATGCTTACATGTTATAACATATAATATATTATAACGAATTTCAAACGCCAATTCACTAAGAAATCTCACAAGACTTCCTTTCAACTCATATGGAAGCTTGTTGTACGAACTTGTACATCAAATTTTCTCATGACTATAACACGCATCAACTTTGTGTAATTGAAACAGAAGACTCGAAGACAAAAATAATTAACTTTATGAGATCGACGACATCTTCTCTTCAAATTAGACATTAGTCCATTTAATTAGCCTTTAATTATGCTTTTAATCATGTATCTCATCGTTAATTTGCTGTACAACACTAATAGGCGATATTTCATACCATGCTCGTGTATCACAGAGGGTTTTTGTTCTTTGTTGCCTCAAGATATGATATATATCAAATGTGTTTGATGTGAGAAATTGGTAGATAAGAATTTTAAACATAACTAATTCGAACTACCAATTTTCGATTAGTTTCAAGTCTTTGAAAGAGAAATAATATGGAATGGAATAATCATGTTGTAAACAGGTATAAAGATTGTGGAATGTGAGCTTCTCCGGATACTTAAATTTTGTTGTTTGAATTTTTTATTCACGAGTGAAAATAATTACATATTTTTGCATTACAATAATTATAATAGTAGATTCCTTATAGTTTTACTTCGTGAAACACTTCTATCATGCATATAAAATTATAGTGCCTTTAACACACAGTTTTACAATTAAAACTATTTTTGTTCGCTGGTTGGCAAGTAATCTGGGTAGCCTCTGTAAACAATCTAATCTGACAGTCCGATTATGATTTTAATATAAATCGAAACACGTCACTGTAAGGGAAAGAGTTTCATTTGTGAAACCGTGTGTTTAATATACAATAATTTTATATGGCTTATAATAGTGATAATATGTTGGGTTTATATGAAAGATCGTTTCAAAACAGTGTACCGACTTCATCAAATTTAATAGATGGAAGCTTTGTTTTCGAGGTACAAGTCTACAAATTGTTTTGAAAAAGTTAACTTTATTCATAAATCATGTAGATTGTGGATGCTCTTATATGATGAAACTCTTCCATCATGTAGATAAAAATTTGTGCAATTATCACACAGTTTCACAACCAGAAGAAAGAGTTTTATTCATAAAATCATAAATATTGGTCAGAATACATAAAAAGTACGCTACTGGTATAAATGCTTGCATAACTGGAATATTTATACTGCTAACATCACACCTTCTTCTTAATAACTGAATTAATATACAGTGAAACAGCCTGTTCGATGAACCTAAAATCTTTCCATATTTTCTTTACACAAATCGTAGTTACTTATATTACTCAAGAAACAAGTAAACAAGGCAACACTCAGACGACATTCAAACTAGAAGGAAAATAGAAACCATGAAACATAAATGAACAAGGATAGGATGATAAAATAAGTCACAAGTTTTCCGCACAGCAGTTTCAAAAGACGTAAAACAGGTATTTGTTGCTTGACAATCTGATGTCTGATATATTATCTTGGTATCATCTTGTAAGTAAGATTTAACTGGGTTTGGTAAATACGATCATCAAGTTTCAATCATATGTCACCACTTCTTACTTATACAAGAATACGTAGTTAGATCTAATCACTATAGGTACTTAAAATGATGTTTGTACGTAATTTCATCGTCAATAGCAGTTATGTAAAACATGTATACATTTTCAAGTCATTGTATCAATACATATATTTATTTGAACAAATGAGGTAGATAACGAGAACTATAAATAATAATATTCTGATTTATGTATTAAATTGCAATTAATTAATATTATGATAAATCGTTCAGGAAATGCGTTTGGATTAAAATGTTTATTAGACTAATAATTTCAACATATTGAAAATAAAAAACATTGTGGGTCTCTGTATTCCACATATTTTGGAGTAGAATTGAATGACGGAGGAGGATAGAAGTAGATATCAAACAATTCCCCCAAATCTATCCTTAATACATAAATACTGTAGGGTCGGCTCCGACGTTAGCTAGATTAGCTAAGATGTCAGTAGTGTCATTGGAGAGTTTGACACATCATTAGGGTACGACACCGAGTAGTCAAAAAAATGTTTCGATAACTTACTGGGGCACGGAACGCATGCAAACTAAATGTTCCAACCAACTGTTTGGCAGAGTGCGGAAGGAGAACAAAAACGTCCAAAAAGGAGACACTTTTTGAAATTATTTATGTGTGTTTTACATTGGTGTTAATTCAATACATTTGTTCGTTCCATTGAACCGTTGAAAGTTAAAATTGTATCCATAAAATAATTTGCATTTACATAAAATTTACTTCAATAACAGCACCAAGAGAGATACACTATTTTTAGGCAGCTAAATGCATTTGCTTCATTATTTAAGATACCAATTCAGTCAACATGCAGTAATCTACAGAAACGGAATTTATTAGCCAACCATTTTTGATACATCTACTTCCACTTCCCATTTTTGATCACTGTACATTTTTTCAGAGAGTGATCAGTGGCCTTTGCAACGTCCAAAAATTAGTTTGAGCGCTTTTTATTTCCTCCACTTTTTGACGACATATCCACGTCCCTGAACGGATTTTCCGGCAGAGTACAGACATACAGATAGAACGGCAGAAATGAGTGATATGGTCTCTCTCTCTCGTATAACATGAAACATAAAGAAAAAATATCTCTAATTCGAAATTGAACAATACCTAAACACCCTTGGGCGAAGTCATCCTAGTTAAACTAACGAAAAACGGGTCAGTAAGAGCAGACTAGGGTCTTCACAAATCCTTCCGCTAGAAGACGATATCCCTGCAGCGACAACTGAAAGTACCATTTTTTCGCGTTATATTTATTCCAATCTGGTTTCTTTGTTTACACCTTATGGTCAATAGAGTGTTTATTCAATTATGCTGGAGCATTGTTGCTCAAAAACATGACAATGAGATTTTAATTAAAAAAAAACGTTTGACCTGATTAAGAGCCCATCTTCATGCTATTGTGAAAACCGGCACGCGGGAAATACGAATACCACAGTGCTTGGTCGAAATTACTTAAAAAACAACGAAATTTAATCGAGTGTCATATCTCAATGCACTGAAGGTTGAGATATGGAGTTAAAAGTCGGTTGAAAGTCGTAGGCAGTCTACTGCCTCCGATTTATGTTCTCGAAACATCTGCTTACCGCGAGCGTTGAGCGTTGACCACGTCCTTGCCGCGCGTTTGCGAGATCAACCCACCCCAGAAAAACAATCTTTGACCTACCTACCTACCTAGAAATGGGGTAGTTCGCAGGGCATCACGTGAACTGATTTGAGTTCAAGGATATTGAATTTTTATGTTTTATATTTCGTCCCCATTTCATACTCGACTGAATTGAAAAAGTCTTAAGAACTATATTCTTGCTAATCTGGTCTGATTTGATATTTGACTTCTATTTTCTCATTGTTACAAATTGCATCTATCCCTCGATTTCGCAATTTTCAATTGCTATATTAGGTCTCACGTCATTTAAATTTTGACAAGTGAATTTTGACTTCTAGTCATCCTGAATTCTTTGGCGCCGCTTGAAGCGATGCTGTGGTTCGGCATTCGGTTGTTTCACGGTATATGCGATTATGGTTTAGTAATTTGTTCCGCTGTGTTGCGGGAATATATCCAGTAGGTTGCGATCTGTTATTTAAATGGTCGGTAGTAGATACCTGTGATTTGTTCCCATTTGGATACATATCTTGATATTTGAGAAAATACTATCGCAAAGGACTTAAGTTCTTAAAAATATACTACTTTTGAGACATATAACAATAATTTGACAAAAAAGTCACATGTTGGTCTGCCAGCCATGGGGATGGAGGGGCGCCTAGTAATTAAGTCAAGAAGTTCGACCAGAATTGGATAGTTTGCGATATCAATCATTTCCTGTGCTTTTGGGTGGAAAGTAACAGTAGAGAATAAATGACTTACCAACAGGAACGCCTGGTTTCGCCTGTCATCCACCCATCCCATCACCATGTCAGCATTCTCCATTTTCCCATCGGGACTGAATCCTATAGCGACATATCCTCTAGTCCTGGCCTCCACCCTGAACAATATCTCCTGATGCCTAGGCTGCCATTTCAAAACCACCAATCCACCTTTGTCCAGAGTTTCAGAATGAGTCCACAAAATATCACTAGTCACATCCCTACGTTCCCGGTCACTCAAATTTCCTTTAGGTACGGATCTACGAGATCGAGATCTGTGTTTTGAATTGTGTTTCCGTGAGTGCTTTTCTCTTCGTTTTGATTCGCCTCTGTGTTTTTGTGATGGAGGTATTAAGGGCAGCAATGTGTCACTCTCATCAGGCTTATTGGTTCTATGTTTCTGTCCTGATATGTTTTCTTGTTCATGTGATGGTGTTTCGATAATTCCAGCTTTGCTGAGATCGGCTGTAGTAGCTTTGGAGTCAAACTGATCATTATTCGTGTGATCTTTACGTTTTGATTTTTCTTTGGAAATATTTTTATGATTACGAGATTTTGACATGAGTGTAGAACTGTTTTGGACATTGATGTTTGTGTCGGTTGGTAAAAGTTGATGCCTTTTATTTGATTGGTTATTTGTTTTCCCTTTTTTATGTTTTCGCGCTTGTTTATTATTTTCAGCACCATCGAACTTCATTGGTATCAGTCTAGATTGGTCTGGGACTTTTAACTTGTCTTTCCTTTTCGCTATGTGTTTGGTTCCTTTTTTGTGCTTATGCGAAGCCTTTTGTGTAGAGATGGATCTGGTTTCATTAGTATTTGCCCCCTGTTGGCGGTTTGTCATTCCAAATTCTTGCCCAGAAGCCTTCTTGGATCCATTCTTACGTTTGTGTGTCCTGTTTCTTGCTAGCTGTCCCTCCTGTGGTCTTACATGCTTATGGGTAAATACGGACCTGTCGGTCTTATTGACGCCTAACGTAATTGGCACAGTGACTTGTTCATCCGATGTATCAGATTGAGAGCCTTTCCCATGTCCATTATTGTGTTTGTGTTCCATTGCATGCTGCACTTCCAATTCATCTCTATGTTTGTTGGTAAGTACGGCGCTGTCAGTTTCATTAGATATAAGCGTAGTTGGCACAACCTGATCATTTTTCCCATCCCCATCGTCTTGGACTGATTTCAGGCTCCTACGATAGTAACTCGTCTTGAGTGGACTGAATTTTTTGTGTCCGAGATTGGCGTGAGGTTCGACTAACGTGATTCTGTTTACATTCTCGACATGTTTCACGTACTGATCTAATAAATCTTCTGCGCCATTGCTTGACGAGTTGAGCAAAAAAGTTGAAAATAAGATGTAGAATGTCCAGTGTTGCGTCATGGCTGCTGAAGACGACTCGGTGATGGCTAGTGTGGCATTTTTCCTGCAACAACAGACGATTATGTGTCATTAGGGATTCGGAAAAAGACGTAATTTTGTGAGAAAATTGTTCTGCATTTTTTGTATACCGGTTAATAAGGAGTCGTACACAAGCGACCAATTTGGAATAAATGACATTAGTAGTAGCTGTATAACTATACATTGCGTAATTCTGTTTTTAAACTTCTTCAATGCTCTTGTTTTCGATCGAAAACAAAAATATTACGGGATATGGAACAACTACGGTGTGCTTTAAGAGGCTTTAGGGGCCAATAATTTCCAGTTCTATGACCTTGCCTTCTATGATAATAACCATTGTAACAGATTCATTGCAATTTACGCGAATAAGGATCATAAATAATGATAATAAAAGTGCCACTGCCTCTCAATAAATAGCGTGGCATATGTTGATTATGTTTTTAGTGCAGCGGTATCAGCATATTAAATATTTTGATCGCGTTTTAGAACTGTTGATCCAATTGAAGTAAGTTTTCAAAGTTTGGGGGGATATATAGTACAACTCGACATTTTTTGGAATTTTTGAAATTATTAAAGTTTAGAACTTTTAGAATTCAATATTTTTTTAAATTTTATGGAAAAGTATCTACAGTTCTCACATTCGACCCGAATCAAACCTAGCCAATCACCACTTGGTTTCAAAAAAACAATTGCCCCTGCTAGAATACAAGTAGTAATTCTTTATGAGATATTGGCCACTGGCAAATACATATATGCACATAAGGAGCACTGTAAAAACATTGTTCTACCTCGAATCGAATTTGAATATTGTGTCTGTGAGAAAGTAAGGCTTGTGCATATATGCATATATGAGTAGGGTTTGCAGCCAATCATGCGAAATAATTCACAATTTAACATCTTCATTGTAAATTAAATATGTCATTTGCATATTAACAATATTCAGTCCACGGGATGCGTTACTTATGATTCTCACGATTGCAATAGACATGAGCGTCCGAGCAAGGCAAGCCCTGCTCTTCTGAATTCAGTTTGATTTTGCAAGGATTGCAAAAATGAGAACACAAAGAAGGCAAGGTACCCTTCGATTACTCTCGCACTGGAGACCACAGGGGTCAGACTACATTCAAGTAATGGGCTGATTTTGAATACTCACAACGGATTTGAAATAAAATTCCATTTTGCTTTCAATGATACCAGACTCCTACTAATTTATCAGAGTAGTTAAAAAAATATGAAGAAAACGGAAATTACTGAAAAAATAGGCTAAAATAGAAGTACATCATGTGTTGCACTGTTATTTTTATTTGACGTGCAATGTATAGGAGCAAATACCGAATTAACATTTCTATAAAGATTACGTTACTAAAATTTAGATATGAACCATTCGTCCTTGAGAAAAAACAAAATTGAATTAAATCCCCCCCCCCTTGTATACGCATGTGAGTGTTAAGGTAAACGCACCATCCCCGAGGAAAATGATCCTCGTAAGCTGAAACATTGGACCTGAATTAGACGTTTAATAAGCAACACACATTGATGAATGAATAAAAAGAAATAACGAAAATAAGGTACTAACTTGTTCGTGAGTAGACTATGGTTACCACCGATCGCAGCCGACTACAGTAGTGATGGTATTTAGTATTTTTGAATTGTACTCCAGTATATTGATCTTTTGCGCCTTTGAGAAAATTGTTACACAAAATATGGAATATTTCTACCACTCTAGAGTTTTAACCTGCTCAATGTTGTAGTTTGTCACATCCCTGGGCTACACTCCTCTTCTGGGGAAATTTTTCGCGACGCTCTTGGCTGTAGGCGCATGAATGTGCGTTGGCGTACCAAAAAACGTGGATTAGAGAAGAGTAAGGATCATCAGCTCATTTTATGACTGTCAGCATCACTTTCTACGTAGGTATTTAATATGAGACATCTTCATTGGATACATATTTTCGATACTGGCAACCTTGTTTTTGTCATCGATTAATGCTCCTATAATCATAAGACTCAGACATTGATTTTCCTATTAAATTAAACATTCCTCTTTTCATTGAAGTTATGTCATTATATTCAACTATTTATTTTTCAAAAGGTATCAGAATAAATCGCTTATTTAACAATAATAAAAAATACGTGAAATTACTATAGTGTATGTACGTAAAAACTATTCAATATAAGTAAAAAAATCTACATTTCAATCAGTGACTAGGAAACAAAAAATATGATATACAACAGAATTTCTCAAAGAAATTAGAACCACTGGTCCCATTCAGCTGGAAAGTGGTTGCCTCGTTTACTTCATCGCAGTCTACAGATTTGCTTCCTTATCTCGCTTCTGTATTAGCAGCTAATATAACAGATCACTGCATGTGAGATAAACAACAATCATGAATAATTACGAAAATGCTAATTAGCATCTTAAAAAATTGATTCAAGTATTCTGACCCTGGATTTTATTTGATTTTTAATAATCCGCTTGAAATAGATTTTGGAAATCATGGAAATATAAATTTCTTGGAATTAATAAAACTAAAAAGGTTTCAAGGTTTTACAATATTTCCCATATTTTAAAAATTCAATTATTCAAGAACAATAACTCACTGAGTGGGAAGTGCAGTGTTAAACAGCTTGATGCCATATTTTGGTTTCTTTTCAGGTTGCATTTGCACTCAACATAAGTTGCTGTTCTAGTGTACGGACATGTCCTTCTGTTCCAAAGCTAGTCATGTGTGCGGTACCGTAGGCTTGCTTATATCGGATTCACAGGAAACAGACGATGAGTCAACGCGAACTGAAGAGAATTCTAAATTTTTTCACACGCCCTGGAAGAAGGTGGGCTTGTCGACGGTTTTGTTTCTATTTTGATTTGAATATAATTGTATTTCGTATATGCATTAGGATTGGAATATATATTGAATATTGCATTTGTATCAAAGTTAGATTCGTATAAATCTACCTATAAAATTGAGTGACCACAGGATGAGTCTCAGAAGCTCTATTATTCATCATACAAATATGAAGGCAATTGAAAATCGATAAATAAAAGTATAAAAATTCATATAAGTGAAGCTCTATATTAATTAATTAATTTATTTATTATAACACTTACATACTGAGTCGCATAGTATAGTAACTTAAAAGTTACTGTAGCTATAATTCTCGACATCTTATAAAACTATTTTGTTTCATTTGAAATTTATATTTTACAAAACCGCAGTTTGCAATTTAACGCATAATAAGTAATACTGATAATGTTTTAAACATACTTTACGTCCTTTTTTGTTATTTTTAGACCTTTATTTCGTTCACTGATATATCGTGGAACCAACTAAAAGGGACATATTAAATTTTTGGGAATAGTCCCAGCAGTAAACTGTAAGAAAATAAGTGAGAAAACATTGTTTTTCATTTCATTTTTAGTGGATTATTCATGAATCTTGACATGGTGAAATAAAACAAGAGATGAATAACCTTTGATTTATAAATGAATCTTTCAAATGCTTCACGAGATTCGGACTGTTTTTGAGTGAAGGCGGTTAAGAATCAGCATAGTCATTAAGAAAATATTAACACAATGCTATGTACACGACTAAATATGAAATACCACTAGATGTGTAAACCTTCAGTAATTTATTGTTCTAGTTCGGATTTATCACTGATCGTCATTTCTATATGAACAAATTGATTTATAAATGAAAAAATGAAAACTAGTAGAGTTTTGCCGGAAAAGCTTGTTCATATTTTTTTAACGTGCTGACTAGGCATGACTGTTGTAATTGGTAGACGATCAAGCCTTATTGTTATGTAATGAAATTGTTATGCATTTCTTTTGGTTACTTTAAATTAAGGTTTATGTATTTTACATTTTTCTCAATCTATAGCCCCATAGAGTCATATATTTTCAACGAATAATAGAACAAAACAATGTACTAGTTGCAAAAGTATTTGCTACTTCCTTTAGATTATATTCTTCAGTAGTACAAACTACAGTTCAAAATATAAGTTCAAAAAATCCAGCTTGTTGAATACCATCCATAACACAATTTCTATGTGTGAGGATACGTGAGTGGTATACGTTTTTCGTTCACCTGAGTATGGTGATTGTTTCTTGAATACTGATAAATTGTAATTGACGATCTGGTAAAAGTATATAGATAAAACAACAGGTAAATAGGTTTGGTCGTGATACACTGAATACTAATAAATTTTCTGAGAATTTTGGACAGTAATCAAAGGCAAGAATATAAATGCGAATTGAGTATGATAGAATCTTTTAGTTTTTTAAATCAGTGTATGAGAGGTATTAGGTCAGTCAATCTGTATATATTTTTCTTGATAATAAAGAAATAATTAGAACATTTTACTGCCGATAAAGAAGGTACACATTTTTTTTCAGAAAAATATATATTACAGGGATATTTCCTATATCAGTAGAAGATAACCTCAAGAAATGTAGACCATTTCACACTTTACTAGACAAAGCACGTTGATTAATTTTTTACCAGTTCCTTCGTAAGAGGAAGACCTAGGAAATGATATTTTATCACTATCACCAACTGATTCAAAAATACGAATTTCTGATAGTTCGCCAATGCAAAGTAATTGATTCTCTGTTACATATAATGAGATTCTGTCTACTCTACAGGATCATTCTTTCTCACCGAATGTATTTATGTTTTCCCAGTCTTTAAACACCTGGCCGTACAACAATAACATAATAAAATACGTTGTTATGGGGCTGTATGGATGTGACCGTGCTTCCTGAACACTTAGCAGACTGAGCGGAAGCATTGTTTCACAGGAAACATATACATAATATGGGACCACCCTGCGTCACAGGCGCGTTAGCGCACACTAACAACTCTAAAGGGTACTGAAAAAAAACGGCTCCTCAATAAAATGTGTTCTCACATTTGTCTCTTTCTTTTCCTGTCATTGTATTCTAGAATTTTTGTTTACGAATGTAATAGAAATTCTATATTTTGTTCATTTATCAGACTTATGTAATTGTATGGAGTATTGTAATTTTATTTTATTTATTTATTATTATTTTTATTATAATTAGTAGGTTAATTAGTCTATGCATTATAGAAGATCAAGAAACTGAAACTATACTTGCATAAATTAGATATTTCATTAAAAATTGATTGATTGGATGAATCATGTGATTTGTCTTCAGCAGCAGTTAGGTAACCACTATTTCAAACTAAAATTCATGATTGCAATTGGATTTGATGAATAAAAAATGTAGATAAAAAGTTTGTAGTTTATCTCCATGATGGAAGAGTTTCACCAAGTAAGAGCGTCTACAATCTACATGAATAAAAAATGTACTTCAAAGGTACGTTTAAAAAAAATTGTTTTTAAGTTACGGTCCACCTCAGATCATATTACACAACATTTTAATCTTAAATTGTACGAAAATTGCATTTGCTTTTAGTTTTTTAAAATTGCATAAATGCAAGCAATATACTGGATCTGAGCAGAATTTTTGTTGTTGGTAGCAATTTTCTGTTATTAGAGGTACCTATACTTTGGGAGTCTGAAGAATGACAGAATCCTTCCTGCTCATGGATCTATGATTTTTAAACTGAGTTCATCCTACAAGACACTATTTTCCATTATATTCCTTTTACAATCATCATGTCCACTGGCACTTCACCGATTCTTCGAGTAGTAATTGATTTCCAAAACTCTTTCTTTAATTTAGAAACATCCTATCATTATGAGGCAAAGCCAGCTGAAAACGCATAATTAGGCTGATTTTAGATCCAGTTTCTTGATGTAGACCGTTCTACCTGAGTATAATTTTCGGCTTTTATAAATCAAGTACTCAAATTTGCTGCTGATGTTTTACACGCATGCCTCTCGATTAACATATTATCCAAAATATTATTATACTCTTTTAATAATCATATATTTTCTTTTACCAAATACTAGTATCGCAATCTCGAGACTGGTTCGAAAATTTAGTATAATCCGTGAAATAGAATGAATAAGCATTATGGAAGATTGTCATGATTCTTTCCAGTGTTCCTTCGTGATTATCGTTAATTGCAATTATTGTATTAATGAGAGGTAGCTAGTGGAGTAATGATAATGAATAATGGAAATGTTCTAAAATGAAACTAAATATTGATACAAAGGGTTGGGTAACTATATTTTCACATTGCATCTTTATAAATATAAAGATTTACAGCAACATGGTAATGGATTTTCTGACGGTGTCTCAGTTCATTTATTGATAGGACCATATTCAGACCTTGAATGTGCAATATATTCAAAATTGAGCTCAGTACTGAAGATATTAGTTTTCATAGCTTAGTTGTGGGAATACTTCAAGCTATTCTCAGGCGATGTAATATATATCTAAAAACACCAAGGTCGTCCGTTATGCGTCCATCACTGCTTTTCGTTTTATTTATCTATACCTTTACAAGGTCATTATAAATTTTCCATCTTGTATCTTGTCTTTCATTAGATGCCTTTAATTTGGTTGAATATCATTGCTTTTCGCAAAGTTGTCACTTGTGAGCATCAATTACAGTTCCTCTGGTATTCTCATGTCCTTCAAGGAATTATGTGATGTAAATAACAATAATATATAATAACCCGCAAATATTATTTGTCAAACTATTCCGTCTCGTTCCTTCACGTCTCATGAATGATTGTTTCCTATCTTTCCTGTCATTTCCCATCTAACCAACCCAGCCTCAATTGATCAGGTTTTTGAGAAAACGGATTATGTACCGCCCTGCTCATAACTTCTCAGCATCTGTCGATATTTTTTTTACTTTTTATTTCGCATAGGTAGACCTCCATAGAACATTATTCAGCACCCTTGCAAGTATTATCTTGCTGCTGGACCCTTCATTAGATGACATGAAACTCGGTTTCCTCCGAAGCAGTTGTCAAGTTGTCTTATATATATTTCACTAGTTTTGATGTCCGACGATGATTTTAATAAAAATCGAAACGCTTCACTAAAAAAAAGAGTTTTATTTGTGAAAATGTGTGAGAATTACACAATTGTTTATCTAAGTGAAGATTGCTGTTAGCTTTTTATATATTTTTATCCGGTTGATTGTAGATTATGACAATTATGGAAAAATATTCCCGCCGGTTTTCATACAAAAATACAAATCAACAACGTATGTTATAACCTACTACGTAGCAATTCATTCTAGGTTATATAATTTTACCTGTTTTGAATGGAAATATCTGTAAGATGTCTGATATTTATTACTGAATTGGAATAAATAGTGAACATTGAAATATCACATTTCAACCAAGCTAGCAAGCAGCTACCTGAAACATGCAGAAAGCCGTAAGTGGAATTGAACAAGTAGCAATTCGCCCTGGATACGGAAAGTTTGTAGTTCCATGGTCGAGCGCTAGTTCCTAGCCATATTATTATTTTGTGGATCACCGACTTTGAAAGTCTAAGCACACCTTGTAAGATCTGTGATTCGTATGATCTATAATTCACTGTTATACTGTTAACAGTATAAATTTCAGTGCTATTCATAACATAACGATTTAATAATCGGAATAGTAGTTTTATATACAATCCCAATCAATGTCAAATAATTGGATAATGAAGTGATTTTCAAGAATGGTATCGTAATGATAGAAAAGGAAACCATAAATCAATGGTGGACGAATCCCAATTAAATCATAGCTTGTCCTCTGTTCGTTCGTTTCGTTTAGTAATGCATATTCATGTAAAACCAACTATCTCTATACCTGTTCTCAAGACACCGTCTTGATATTAAAGGAAGTCATTCAAAGTCATAAAATGACGTCACAACCGCCATGAGGGGCATTAGATACAATATCGCTTCCATGGGCGCGCGGCCACTATGCTTTAGGAAAAGTCAGTATTCAAGTACGTAACATGCATATCTACATATACAATGCAGATATATAAACATGTAGTTTAACATGATCCATCCAATCTATCTATCACAAAATAATAAGACAGCTAGCTCTGGATGACTTACGACTAATTTTTACTGAATCAATGTACGCATACATCAAAGTTATGAACATGATAAGAAGCATTTTTAAAATTAATCCTCGGCTCCAGAAATACAATAAGAAAATACGATTTGACAAATACTATGATTTTCTTGCCGTATCCCAAAGTAATTGAAAATCTGAACATGAATGTATTTCACTACGCCCAAAAATCTTCAGAAATATAAAAGCAGCAAAAAAAAGTTTTTTGGTACTTCGGTACTTTTCTGTTTCTGCTAATAATAATAAATTGTTCGTTGATATAGATAGTTTTTGAATAAGCCAGCAGTGCCGTTTCAATTTCCATGAGAATTATTACAGGAACTATGTGGTAATGATCCATCAGATAAGTTTTTGGTTCAGACCTAATTGTAAATAGACGGGCAATATTCATCCCTCAGGTATATATTAAGTCTTGGTATGTGGACCAGTTCCTGTTTCGTTTCATGTTAATCCATTTTAGCTGAAAGAATCCAGAATTGAAATCCGTCGCACCTAATTAAAACACTTTTCGATAGAAGTCTACCCTTTTATTTGATTTATTTTATGGAACATATATAATATCTTGAATATACATATGTTTGGATGAGTTGTATTTCTAGTAAGTCTCTCCTCCAAGGATGTTTGTCTACTCCTTTCAACAGCTATTGAAAAGCTTCTCAAAATTGTCTCTATTTGCTATCGTAAATCTACTGAAGAGGTAGAAATCTACTGAAGTTGCTAGCTACCGATTATAGATATGATTCACTTTTTTTAGTTAAGGTAAAGCATTTATAGCACATCTCAGACGAACCAGCCCTATCTGCCTGAGCTGTGAACCAAAATCCGTTTCTGGTCCGGTATTGTATTCCAACATAGCACTGCTCAATGCATTTTAGTATCGTGGGCAGCATTGTGGTATGAGTTATACCGAAAGGTTGTTCTATTTTATATCCCTACGCCTTGAAATCGGATGAATTACAATCAATTTCCTTTTGCCTATGAACTTAGCAAAGTTGCCAGTGGTGAGTATTTCATATGACGTGAGTAGATGTTTTAGTGTTCTCCTACAATGACGCAGTTTGCGTAATGTCCCTTATTCGTTGTAAGTAGCTCTTAAGTCTCAAAGTACCTATGTCGTAGATATGATGCTCTAATGCATGTGGAAGGGTTAAATACCCCAGAAAATCTATTCAAGTGGCGCCAATGTTATGAGCTTCAATAATCATGATTGGCATCACTCTGTGATAATCACCAAACCACTCATTAAAATAATACTGGTTAGGATAGAACTGCCCCATAAAAATATATTTTCAGACCAGATAATTTTTTCAAGGTGGCTTACTGATGTGCGTGAGAAAATCAGTGATAGAAGATATCTTAGCTACACCGGTAATGATTTGTATGATTCAATATACTGGACGTTTCATTATAGTCATTTAGAATCGCAACATAATGTTGTAGTTATTAATACTGATGGTAATAATACAGTTTGCATCCGTCTTTAAGATGATGTCCGAAAATTGCCAGGATATACTTGTGTACGCTGGCAGGATATCCTTAAACGTCTTGCCGGGTTTTTGAATTGCTAATAGGTTTAATTAAAAAGGGAATGTAACCGCATTATGACTTGCATCCAGCTTCCGTTCTGTGATCATTACCAATCAATTGATTCAGTAACAATGTTTTGGGGTGTCACTGTTTCCGTGGAAGATACTACATCAATGGACACGTTGTGAAACGTACATTTTCATCGCAATAGAAGTCTGGAGTAGCGTTATTGAAACATTGTATACACATTTCCAAGAACGGCCAATCGATTGTACAGAGGTAACATGTAATTAAAATAATGACAACAATTTTCATACTTGATACATAATGATTTGGTTTGAATCAAGTTAAGCTTTTCTCATGTCATGTGACGAAGAGTTAAAAATACCATACAGCTACGCATCATATAAAAAGTAATGAATTCAAGCCGAAGCACTACATGAAGCAGTCGGGGAGTTTGTTCCCCGTTAGTCCCAATCTACAGAATTTCAAGGTCAATCTAAACAGACATTTATCCAGTGCTTCTGGAGTGCAATAGGCTTTCTGCCTTTGCGAGAGGTCGTCTATAAAAAAAATGTTACGCCATATGGTTCAAATTTTTATTACACTAAAATTTTGGTTCAAGCTTATATACGACAGTTCACAAATCTTTCCCCTTAAATCTCAAAAACGTTGAAACAAATGTCATTTTACAATTATTGCACTAGTCGAAGTTCATATATTTGAATTTAACAAACCTAATAGACCTGTAGTCAACGTTGAAGTGACATAGTGACAAAACCCCTAATTTCTACCTGAGTGGAAAACATCTCTTCCTAATATCTATCTGCATTTATCAATTAAATCTTGTAATAAAATCAACAATTCAGTCTGAGTCGAGCTTGATATTATTTCTTATTATTAGCTTCAAAAGGAGAGTAGTTGATTTTTGGTGAACATGTATGTAATCAATTTAATAATCCTCATTATCCTATAAACATTCAGGTGTAACATTAATCTTAAGATAATATTGTTTCAGAGCTCCGAATGTATTTATATAAATTGAAATATGCACACCGAGTTGAATTGATGTTTTAGTTTTATTTTGGCTATGCTTATAATGAGTTCAAAAGTTGTTTCTCTAGCTCAAGCAACAATGCAAATTAAAATTTAAGCAATACAAACTTTCGTGGACACCTAAATCATGTTTTTGGAATTGTGAGAGACATATAAGCATTCAGTTTCTGGTGTCTTTATTACGCATAAATAAAAATCTACAGGGTTTCAAGAAACTCAAAAAGGAAGTGAGTACCTATATGATCAGAGAAATTCTAAAGAAAATAGAATTCAATGGAATCTAGGAAATGTTCATTTATACGCATCTTTATTTTCGATTTTAAGAAACAAGGTATTAAAAATAATCCCTTCACGGTTTCCAAAATATCAACAAAATTCAACTTACTTTTATAAATATCTGGAGAATTTGAAATATTGTTTTTCAACATCTAATATTTGAAAATTGTGCTTTCAAAGATACATGTCCTTTTGAGATTTTCTTTATTTTTCTAATTTCCCAATCTAACGCTCGGAAACCATGTGTATTTCGTAAACATACCTGGCGTGCAATGACTGAAGTGAATATACCATCAGAAAAAAATGATGTTGGTGTATAAACAGCGATTAAAAAAGTCTATTGGGTTCTGCGAAATCGTAAAATCTGTTCTGGGCGCTCGTTAAAATCTCCGCTGCAGCAGCACAAAGGGCCAGCCGGCCAACGGTCGTCCACAGGATCGTACTGAGCCTTATAAGGGCTCCATAAATTTTGAATCAAGCATCAAGCTATCTGAATTAATTCTTGAGGCCAATAATTTTAAATCACTCGAATCTCACTCTGTTCTCACAGTGCAATAGTTGAAGTGTTACAGAAGTGAATGAGTGAAAATTCGGATGCTTAAAAAAGAAGTTAATTGTCATGCAACTCATCAGATTTTGAATCGAATCAATCATTCATCAATGATTCATATATAAATTTAAGTTACGCTTACTTTATAAGAACGTATCGTTAATTCGGTATCTATTCCTATACATTCCGTTTCAAATAAAAATGACAGATCGACACATAATTTTCGATTCCGGACTTCCATTGTCTATAAAATCAGATGGAATCAGAAGAATAGGTCAGCGATACAAGGTTCAAACAAGATTATCTAGGAATGCCACCCTCAGTAGTATCCCAACAAAACCTAAGCCCAGGAATGAATGTCAAGAGACAAAGGACTGCATCTACCAGATTCCAATCTATGTTGGAGAAACAAAAAGGCCACTGGAAGTAAGAATCAAAGAACATCGTCTCAACACACAGCGAGCAGAGACAGGAAAATCTGGAATAGCTGACCACGCATGGACGGAGCACCATAACATAGCTTGGGACGACGCTAAGGTTATTGCCAAAGAACCGACCTGGTATCGAAGAAGATTCAAGGAGCCGGCATTCATCACCAACAACAGCAACGTGTACAGCAAGCCCAGCGTAGACATTAAACCAATATGGCAGCCACTTATAAAGACGATCTTTATTTTAATTTTTTTGCAGTGATTTAATTTTTCTTCGTATTTCTGAAGAATTCTGATTTTCGGAATAAAAATATAGCGTGACTGGAACTAGAAGTCGGCTTAAGGCTAGTGCGCATTTGTATGTATGGGAGAGAGTGGACAAATCGTATTTATCTGATTTATCTCATTTGAGACACCATTACGATGCTACTATTAAGGCGGCTCAGTACATTTGTACTTACTTTTAGCCGTTTCACTTGCTGTTTATATTCTCCTTCTGAGTTATAATACTACTGATACACCCTTTCTGCTACCTCAACTTTCTCGACGAAGGTATTACAAAAAATTGTTAAAGCCTATACAAATTTCAGGTCCTGATACCCCACTAAGACTGAGGTCTGGATATATGGAATTCACCAGATCCAAGTGATACATATAGAATTTTAATTCTTGATGCATACGTATAGAGTCAAATTGAATAGAAAATGTCTATAAAGACTTTTTGTCTGTGCTATTACATGCGTTAATCAAATAACATTGGGAATAGGCTTCCGTAGCAATACCGATGCGGTTTCATAGACGATTCATCCTTTGTTGTTATCTCTGCATTGCATTTTCACCACCGACACCGACTTTAAAATGAAATAATGCTACTTTTAAGGTCGGTGAAATCAAAAAATTGTTTTATTGAAATCATGTAGTGCGGAGGAAGTTGCTAAGTTCACTAAGCTTTTGTGAGCAAATGAGCCAGTCCGATCATGTTGTCGGTATCGCCGTTCAATCGGTATGGGATGAATGGAAGCAATCTGGTCAGACTTGAAATTGAAGGAAAAAAAGGTCAAGCAGACGTTGTAAACAATTATAGCCGAATTTATCTGAGCCATGCGGGTCGGGTCTAGAGGTTCAAGCTGTGCGTCGGATCCCCGATCGTGAAAAAGTGGTTGTAAATGAGCCGAAAACTGGTGCATAGGTATACACGCAAGTAATATACATGCGATATTTAGCGGAGAACAAAACGAAAACACGATACATGCTTCGAATATACGAAGTGCGGCTCCACACTTGTTTGGTTGTATCTTCTCCAATCAACCAGAACCACCAGCGAACAACTATTAAACTAGTCAACTCATTCGCAAACTATTTGTCGCCAGGGTGAGAACATTGCTTTTAGGCGAGTGGGGAATAAGCGGGAAAGCCTACATGTCCGACGTTGTCAAAAACAGAGTTACAAACATGACAAGGTGAAATTTGGTAATTTTACTGTCTCATCAAGTCAAAAATTCATTAAATACCACTGTTATTTTCACAAATGAATGGAAATATAAGAGACACGTACCAAAATATAAATTAAAAGGTGGATTGTAAAGAACAAAACTTCAGCGTTGTTGATTATATATACCATTTTTCATGAAATAGGAAATGTTAGAATACCAAATCAACTAAACAACGATACAACAGCGACAATTTTACAAGTCTTAAGCAAATCCTATGTACACAGTGCTCCTATACCTAATAATAAAAGTATTTCAGTTCTAAAAAACAAGGTTATCTTAATAGATATTAATGAAAAATATCCTTAAATTCGAATATCTCAGAATATGCACTTAGAACTTAAGGTTGTATTTAATATTTTAATCTGTCAGAATTCTCTTCCGCTATACTTAGCATTAGCAGAGGCTAGGTTAGTATTGCCCTAGATGCCAGGGCATATAACGAACTTGCGAAAGCATGGTTGGAGAGAGACGACTGCATGCAGTCCAAGAGGTTCATAGCTGGTCCCAACAAATGTAGGGAGCTATGGCTACTGAACCAGAAGAGGAATTCACTCCACTTGTTAGTGGGGATCCTCACAGGTCACTGCGGATTGAACAGGCATATGACACTCGTAGCAGTGGTCCAAGACCCAATCTATCAGAAGTACTGGGAGGAGGACGAAACCTTGTTACACTTCCTGGGCGAGTGTGCCGTATACAACGGCCTTAGGACTGAGGTGTTCGGCACAGCAGAGTTTGACAGAAAAGAGTACTATTTAGCGGAATGGTCGGACATCATGACCTTTATCAAAATGACTGGAAGGTTCGATACTAAGGAGTTACCAGGTCTGCCATAGTTTAGTGATGGTCTTTGGGGTCGGCAAAAATGGCCAAAGGTGGCCTACTTGCCAGGATTTGCCTCCCCATTATACTAATGGTCCCGTTTTTATATATTAGGTTTGTTAAATACGTGGTCTGCAGTATTTGACGATTCTGATTACAATCTTCTTCTACTCAAGTTGTCTGGATGGGAGGAAGTTACCCCCGTTACTTGACTGCACACCCTTAGGCATGTCAATGGCTCAACTTTAGATTACTAACAGCAAATTCATTTCATTTAAAGTCATTTGCGAGGACCTTCAGAGCTTTAATAAATTAATGTGTGTTTAATCATATGCAAGAATGCACGCATAATATAGCGAAAGAAATCTTGCACTGCCAGTATTGTAACTATAATACAATATGATTCAACGGTTATTGCCTAGTGCAAAAGTAACAGCACTTTTAAAATTCACGCTTAGATACGTAAAGATATTACAGGATGGGTTCAGTGTAGGACATGTTGGGTAATAGTTGATCAGGCCGGGTAAATTTTTATGATATGGAAATAGTTTGGTATTGTTAACTGTAAACACATTAACATATTAGTACTGTAAGAAGTGCATTTAGTTGCGATTCATGTAAATGACTTTTATATATTGATAATAATTAATTAGTCTACGAATGTAATAATGTGTTTTTTTTATGGGAACTAATTAGTTACTTGAAGTTATTGGGATAAGTTCAGGGATGCTGGTTTAAAATACCATCATTTTCCTGGCATTTTTCTATTTTCAATTCATATTCCTTGTTTGGATGTAACAGTCAAGTAAATAAAAATGGAAATTATCAATATCTAGTACATGTTTATACATGCTACAGCTGATATTTCTCAGTAAGTATTTCAGGGATTATTCTATCATAATAACGAATGACAGTTCAATAATAAAGTCGATGTATAATGTTATTATAATTTTTCCCAACGTGCTTTCTGGTAGATTATTATCAAAAACAGTTAGAATATATATATATATATATATATTTATATATGTACAATATAATAGATGATCATCACTTACCAAAAAAGTAACAAATAGCTTAATCCAAACAAAATCACAAAAATACACGAATTTATCAATTTCGATCAGTAAAAAAATATTTTATCGCACGCACTGCTTCTAGTCCGTAATACGGAAAGTCGAAATCGAAAAACGAAATATGGGCTGTAAGCGATCGTCGAGGTTAACGCTTTGGTACACGCTCTGGTAATGGTATAATGGTAAGGCAGCCGGCATCCTGGGCCTTCGGGGCTACGCCCCATGAGCGTAGGCGGGGGGCGCTATGAGGAACCCTACGAGTTTTTTTACTTAGTAAGCAATTAGTCGGTTTTTTCTCTACATCTAGAAGTACAATCTACAAATAGAGATTAGTTTTACAGAATAATCATATACTTACCTTCAACAAGTAATAGCACTCACTCCATCACACGCTCCGCTGATCTGACAACTAAAGGAAGGAAGCCCAATAATCGAGTCATCTTTCATCAAGCTTCTGGGGGTTAACATCAACAATAACATATTCAGGCATAAACATGTTGCTGGCCGGACTTGCTGGGGGTTCTATTCCATTCTATTAAATTGTATTCAATGGAATAACTACTACTATTATAAGGCATAGGTCAGATATTTTTTACTGCCTGTATGTGTGGAGATGGGCTCTGAAGCACAGCTTCAACTATGCGTACCGAAAGTGGTACACATCTAAAAATTTTTTTGGCCACCGTTACTCAATCGACTTTGCTGACTAATCGTGATAGTTAGTTCTCAAAGGCACCTATACCTTGTCCGTCTGCGTAGCTCCTTCCTCAAAATATTTCTTCACGTCCGGAATCACATTCTTGCTCCACGTCCTATGTATGCTAGTTTCTCATATATTCTGATGTTTAGTGAAGAATTTATCATCTGCCCTAATATTTTTACCATTTCTGTAAGCTTCACATCTCACTACTACCAGCAAGTCGACCAGCCTTTATTGTTAACAGGTAATTGCCCAATGTACGTTAGCCTGGGTTTCTGAAATAAAATACTTTAACTTCCATGAATTTCCGATTTCATATTCACTGGTTCTCACTCACAATCATGGGTAAAACCATACAATTCAATCAATAGGCTGCTCAACTCATGCAACAGTGATATTTTTCCTCCAACTCTACCTACGACTTTGAAGTAGTAGAAATCCACTATATAATGGTTTGCCCAGAAATATACTATAGCAATAATTCCTTCACAGAGTGCAATGTTGTTAGATGTTATATCAAATTAGAGCAATTTAGAGTAAATAGCTGACAATCAACAGAAAATGATATTACATAGAAAAAATAGTTTTAAATAGGAATAACTAGTTAAATATACTTCAGATCTTGTTTTAAATGGACGATACCATTTTTTTGTCACAATAGATGCATATATACAAAAGTTGTGTCAAATTATTACCATTCGATGGAGATGACATCACTGAAGATATATTATAATTTTTGCATGAAAAACCATAGCTCAAAAAATGACTGTCACGTTAGATGACTTATGATTTACAACCCTAACTCCAGGATATCTCGTTACGTCGTAACCCTTTTTAGAAGACTTTACGTCGCCTACCATGGCTATCCCTTCTTTGAGTGAGTAGTCTGCTACCTATACAGATGGCTCGCTCGGAAATGACGGTGAAAGCAGTTTTGATAGATCGCAAGGATTGCATACACGTTTTCATATGCAGATTATTGTAATCACCTTTCGAGCAGTGTGTGATTTATAGCAGACTACTGTTATTTTGGACTGTTTAAGAAAAATGGAGGCATTTTTTATATTATTTTAGCGGTGAACCTCCGAGATGCTGCAATAACACCTGATAATAAATTTGAAATTTTGAACATTTTATTTTCTCCGAAATAAAATAATACCATAATTTTTGAGTACTTCCTGAGTCTGAAACTATATTTTTTCTAAAAAAACAAAAGAAGCATTATCGAATTTCTTGAAAAATGTTTTGTAATTACACCAAGCCAAATCTGAAAAGTATATCCAATAAAAATGGTTACAAATGTATAAGATAGCAGAATATCAGCCATAGGAAGGTGTTTTTAAATATTACTATACTTATACTTCATGTCACTCAATAAGTGAGAATTATTTTGAGGTTTTAATTTCGGAGGCACCAGGAAGAACGTACATTTCAATGCAAAAATGATCTTTGAAGTAGGTAAAACTAATCCTAAACATGAAAATACAATCTCTGGAAACATCTTTTCTCCTATAGCAGCCCTTTATATGTTTTAAGGATAATTTTACCTATTTAAATTGACAATCTGTGGTGATTCAAATAAATTAATACATGTAACTAAATAACTCCACTTTTGGTTTATAATTTCAAATAATTAATCATTTAACGATTTTTCAAGCTCACAATTCACGGGCCAAAAACATAACAATGTTTGTGTTTAACTATCTGTACAAGTGAAAAATGCATATGATGTTATATTCCATACAGCACTACAAACGCTGTGGTCAATACTTTATGAAATACGCAATACGATTGGAAACCCTTCTTTCTGGACAAGAATTCTACAACGATTATTTTGTTCAGCCTTCATGAAAGTCCATTGTGATTGTATTTCCAATGCTTCGGGCGACTGTGAATCAGTTTGGTTGATTATGCTCCAAGGAAAAATCTAATCGATGTCCATCAAACCTGCACATGCGTTGTGTCTCTCATTTTGCATTTATCAAAAATGCAAATGTATAATTTGCTTAATAATTTATACTGAGATTCCATCTCAAGACTGTTTTCCTGGGAAACAGATGATGTCAATGGAATCATAATTTCGATATTTAATTTTTTAATCATTTGCACTGAGATGAAGGCTGCCCAGCCAAAACATTAGTTAGTAAAATTATATATTAAATGATAATTGGAACAAATTGGTGACCATTACAAGTATAAGATAAATCAGCCACAAGATAAATTCAAGAAAGTTTATTAAATTTGTCATCTCAAACCTAACATGTGCAGTAAGTATAATTTGCCAGTTAATACTATCAGATTTCATGTGAATACCACGTTCCTGAAATTCGACTCTCGGGATTTACTTCCGGCACGTCATTGCAAAGGGGTGAAACCTTTTGCAAACGTAAAAATTCACCAAATAGACTAAAAATGAAGGATATACTACCCCATTAAAGCGCTGGTTCATTTACTATACACAAGGTGGTGTAATCCCAGTCTTGCTGGATATGGTGCGTCCCCTTCACAATGTTTGCCACGTGCTCGGCCATCTGCCATCCTACACGGTTCTACAAGCGGATGCCAGATGTGCCTGTTCTGGAGGGAAGCGGACTCTCTGGATACCGAGGATACAACGATTCAGTGGCGTAACTGCAGGTACTAATAATTGTATGTGAATACAGAATAATTGGGAGTAAGCGAAGTTGGGTGAAATCATTCAAAATTTCAACACCCATCTTCAAGCGTCGCGCACTATGGCGCTGTCCATTGGTAATTTACGAAGTCAAAATTACTAACCTAAGTTGCCAATGGGCCATACTACACGGAGTTGGAAGATGAGTGGTGATGTTGCTATCTCACCCTTAGCTGGGTTATGTATATACTACCTTATTGCTCTCTACGAGTTAGACCGCCAGGCTCTTCTGACGAGTCTAGGCTAAAGACGAAACATGCATGTATGCATGTTTATAGTAGGTCTGATGCATAGTGGACAGCATACACTTAAAATCATTTAGAATTATTTTGTCCTAGCACACAGGTGTTCAGACATAGACTCTTACAGAGTGCAATCTAACGCATGATAGTGTCATGCGATCAACTATGTGTAGGTCAGTCAGGTCACATTTAAGTCTTACCACTGATTCTTGACAAACGAAATAAATCGTAGTACGTGGAGATTCTTCCTCCTCTATCTTTATTAGTGACCGTCTTTACTAAGCCAATAAGCGTAATCGCGAAATGTCTATATATAGAAATTACGTTCTTGAGGTTTAGTGACATATGCACACGTAGAATCATATAACTCATTTCTGTTTATCTGTCTGTACTCTGTCCGTCAATATTTGGTCTCTTTATAAATCGGCAAGTAGAACCTTGTTCATATAAAAAAGCATAAAAGCCACTCATACTGATTTTTGATGTTTCTGAGGCTGCTGATTTTTTACAAATATTTTCAGGGATGATAGTTTGGGTGTTTAAGGAGGAGGAAATCTCATTTTTTTTATTGTTGGTAAAGGACGTTTCACTAATAATGAACTTTTCCCGCCGTCAATTCTCCATAGTCAATAGACATTAATGTTTAATGAAGAATAATCAAATTTAACACACTGCATAGTTTCAAACCATCAAATTTCTTCATAAATAACCTTTTCTTTGTTATAGGGGTTAAGGATCATATTACTAGTTATTGAGTTATTAATATTTATGTATATAGATCATTTCAATAAAAATGGATTGCATCATCCATTAAAATGAAAGTACAAATTATTATTTACAAGTTATTGTTGAAATCACTTTTCAATAGCGCGACGCCAAAATTGATATCTTTAGGAAAGTAATGTTCAACAAATAAATGTAAGGTTATACTTATAGCTTGTTCACTGCACTTGATTCCTTTAGGTAGCTTGTATAAGTTTACAAAGAAATCATGTTTCAAATTTGAATACCAATTACAATACTCTTAGCTTTCTGTGTGTACTGATTTGTTGTCTTATCGGTCTCACAATACGTCAAAGGGCTTAGTTTCCGTAATGTAAGTCTGATTTCAATGATAAAATACAAATCATTCCATTAATAATATTCAACTGTGGTTTGGTCTTCCCAGGCGGATGTTAACATTATCGAGCAAATTCAGTAGCGATTCTTGCGGTATGTATATGTTCGAAATTAATAATGAGGAAGTATTATATCCTCAATCCAATTGAATGCTTACCTTTCAACAATTTGCTGAATTAATGTAATTAAGCAATAGAAAAAGCTAATCTAGCTTTATTTTCTGCGAGTTTAAGTGATGTAAAATCAAGTACAACTAGGTTCAAGAAAAGCTAGCTTTAGTGGTTGTTCTTGTTCTTTATATTATTTGTTTTTATTCGTTAGTTATTAAGCTGTTTTCCTGGTATGTTTTTTTGATATCCTTCATATTTATTCCCTCACATGTTGTTACCTATTTCATGGATGGTGTCTGTAAGGCTTACCCCTAAATACATAAATGAATTCTTAACAATATTATTTCCATATACATTTCCATGGAAGATGCAAAGCATTATCCATTTGTATTGATATGTTGTTTTCTTAAGAATAGCTAATAAATATAAAACTAGTAATACATTTATATATCTAATATCACTTCACACCTATATAGAAAAGATTACTGAAAGGGCATTTGAAAATCTCTAAATATAGAGGCTGTTCCATTTAAAATTTTTGACAAAAGATGAATATTACGTCTTCCAATATCTTGTATAAATAAATAAAATTACAAAAAAACAGTTAAACTGAGGTAAAACCAAGGCACCTATACCTAAGCTTGTATGTTATATCAATCTTTTGAAAGGGTTCATCTAGGTATGCAATAAATTATAGGCCAAATATAACATTTTGTTATAGGGCCCAATAATGGAACACTCGGTGGTATATTGGTTCGGCCTCCCTTTATATACTTATTGGTCGTGACATCTAAAACCGTACAATCAGCGACCTCAAATCAGTAGAAATACTTTTAGGTATGCGACATCCATGTTCTTCAGACGAAAAATGCGCATATTATGTACGAACGTGTATCCAAAACGAGAATCCTCCGAATACCGGTCCCTGGAAGTTATCACTGGATTATGTTATGAATGGCGCAAAAGGCAAAAAAATGATTGATGTTTTGCTATGGATCGTTGGCCGTCGTGTTCCCTTTGGTCAATGTTGTCAATGTTATTCGGCATTTATCAGCATATGCAAACTCAAATGAAACAGCAGAACCCCAAAATTGAAGTACGATGCTTAGAATAATGTTACCATCGGGGGCTCGGCTTTTAATTCATTCGCGGATGACAAAGTGAATTAATTGACGGCAAAATTCTAACAGGTGCTAAAAATCATGTAATTTCTAATCGCCTATCCAGTTCTGAAATTACCAGTAAATTATATTTATTTAGTTTTTGTCGTACAAATAATAGTGACCACAATGTCTTGTCTGCGATATTCAGCATATCTGATAACTTATACTGCAATATATTTTCCCCTATCCTTGTTGCTTGTACAACTCCTGATCCGGTTCATTTGAATTTATAAACCTAGATACCGAAACGGAATCTAGACTGTTGATTCGTACAGTAGGGGTTAGGATTGAATTTCTCATCACCTTGTCTGCTGTATCACAAGCCTCTCCATTTGTGCTCCAAGCTGTACGATTTAGCATATCTATAAACCTCCAGTTTTTCATTTTCAATGTTCATCTCCATTTCCTGATAATTTACTATATTTTGAATTTTTGAGCATTTTTTGACATGACATACCAGGCCACAACATGGCCGACTCATTCACTTTAATACTATCGAACTAATTCGAATTTCCGCTTTGGGCACAAATATCAGGATGACTGTGTTCCTCGGAGACTGTTTTATCTAAGATTTCAATTCGTTTCAATGAATCTGACAACTCTGTACTGGAATAGTAGAAGCGGTATCTGATTTGAGCGGAAATGGGCGCATAGTGGAGAGACAGACGAACATGAGATTTCTTGGAAACATTAGCTTCTATGATTTATACATAATTATTTTCGACAGTAGATCTGCAACCTCAAGCAATTGATGAAATCCAAATATTTTTATCAGTTTATTGGTGGATGTTGTACATACCATACAATACTGCTCGACCAAAAAGATATATATTTTTACATTACGAATACAGACCTGGACCCCCTAAATACGTGCCTTCCTCTAAAGACATATGATTTGCAAATATGAACAATGAGAACGTATTAAGTAATTGAGCAGCTAGAGACTACAGACTCGAGGCTGTTTAAAAAAAGGATTTTTTTACTCTAGAATTCATAAGAATTCTCATTCTTCTACGAATAAAGGGTTTTCGAAAACTCCTTTTTTTGGTACTACATCCGCTCCTAGTATAAATAAGAGATTTTTTAAATCTTCTTTTTTACTCGTACTACTTCAAAAATATTGGGCATCCTTATTTCTATGCACGTGGAGTAAATCTATAGCTTGCTATGAGCCTGTATATAACAATGGCAATCAAATTTACCAACCAGTTTCACAGAGTCATTGCCTCCGCAATACTGGAACGGCAAGGGTGTGTAAAACTAGAAAAAGGGTGGTTCTCACGGTATTTTTCCAAGCAGGTATATCCATGATCTAAAAAGGATACGCCGATCTTTATTACGGTATTAGATCGGCATTAAGAGCATTGTTATGAACATCTGGGTTTGGGTAGTATATAATTCCTTACATACTGGGAGTTTGTTATAGATGATAATTAGCTATTTTTGGATGTTTTCACAATAGTTCACGTTGTGTTAATTTTTAATTTAGAATTTTTTTTATTATATTTGACAGAATAAGAAAAGTGCCCCTGTTGACTTTCGAGCTTAGTAGTTTGACTGGATTTACAATTTACCAAATGTAACAAGTTTCAGTGATATTATACATCATACTGTGTAGCGCCACTAAAGGGTACTCCACTGATATATAGCATACAGACAGATGCATTACACACTTAGCACATCAAGGATCTTCATTCACGTTTCACGTGCCATGAGAAATCTATGTGTAGCTCTTGTATGACTTAGACATGAGCGGATTGTCATTACGTAATGCCTTCTGTTGATCACTGTTCACATTATTCCGAATTTTAAATTCAACTCTTGAAGCTTTGCTGAAGATTTCATATATTTTCATATATCACAATTTATCTGATTTAAATTACTAAATGGTGCTTTGTTTATGAAGTACAGCTTTAAGGAAATAAGTGATTTTTTTATTGACAATACAGTCATTTAAACGAATATTATTCTTCATACAAATAAAAGCTTTGTCAAGTTCAACATAGGATGGTCAATATATATGACAGTTTTATAGCGATTATTTCGGTAGGTGTTACTGGCATTACTGTAGCACTTTTGTGCCCTTATTTTGGAAAAATTAGTGAATTTAATTTCTACATTAAATTACTGTTTTTGTAGATATGCTGTATAATGAAACTATTTGGCATTATTTTGACGTATATAGAAAACGATCAGTTCTGGTAATTTTCATTTTCTAATTACACCGGCGTCAACTCCATGAAATTAATCAGCGCTACCCATTACGTACCTACATCATATCTTTCTCCAAGTTTCACTAGAATTGGTGTATGGCTTACTGAGATAAGACAGTGACAAAAAAGCCAACATACAGACCGACGGACGGAAATGAGACATGTATTTTCGCAATCTGTATACCATAAAATGCTAGAAAAATCTATAATCACAAATTTGAAACATTTTAGCGAGAAATTTGTATCATGACATACATTGCTGATAGATAGCTTACAATAGTTGAATGACACATTGTTATCTATAATGAAGAGAATGAATACTAATCTAAGAATCATTTTTATACAGTAACAGTCACGAAGACGAAACCTAAATACTATCGTGTTGTGGCTGCGATAACAAAGTTCGAGTTTTGCACTGAATAACGTTCGCAGGATGGTCTCGTCAAGTCTGTGGACAAGTGAGAGGTTGGTTGCAAACTTCATTTCTCACCGTTAGAAAATGGTCGCTTCAAGGAGCTTAATATACTTGTGTCACGGATAAGTTGAATTATTATCCTATGAACTGCATTAATTATGGACAGTATACTTGTGGCAACAGCTCCCGAGATCTGTTCTGAATAGGTGTCATAGGATTTTGACACAGTTGATACAATTGAAGGGAGGTGTTGATGCCAAATTTTGTCCTCAGTTATTCTGACCCTAATTTGTAATTTATTGATTATGCTTGTGCTATTGATGAACAATTTGGTTTTCACTTGAGTGGATTTGAAAACATTGACATGCACCATATTCTTGTATCCCTAAGTGGCAATATATTCTCCACGTTCGATACATCCACACTTGTGGCCGGTTTCGTGATATTCCATTTGATTAAACGTTCTGTTTACCACCCTGATCTACGTTTCTTTCCGGTATTAATGATACGGAGGAAAACATATTCATATAATCTTATTTTATGGTATTTCAAAGTGATGTTACTCCTCGAACCGACCCTGATCAGACGACAGTCTTTAAGAAAATCCGGCGTATGTGATTTTTGCCGATATTCACTTCCAAGAAACGAAACAATCCCTGAAATCGTTTTGAGAGAGAATATTGCCGAAATTCCTCCCTGAAAGTGCATTGTGCAACATTCGAAGGGTGAATGGCGATGGCCAGGTAGTCCTTTGGGTGATCACAATGGTCGGTAACGCCTAAGGTGAAACGACTTCTCTTGCAAGAAGGTTAATTCAGCGCTATTTTGCGATTTTTGTATACGTTACGTAGAATACACAACCCATGACTTGAGCGATGGGCTATTGAGAGAGACAGTTTATTTCCGGTTATTATATACGGAAATATCGCCACCAGCTTATTGACTGAAGGGGAAGGGCAGAATGGAAGAGAGTAAAAACAACATTTTTATTTTAGGAGCAAGCAGATACTCTGATGGACTTAAAGGGTGAATTATCTCCAGATGGTAGCACACCTACGTAATTGTTGTTTAAGGTTATAAGTCTGAGTCAGCTCAAGTCTTTGCAATGCAGCGAATAATTTTAAGAATTATATTTACCAATATACTAAGATTACTATTGATATATGTTTTAGAATGTCTGCCATAAGTTATACACACTGAGGCACATTTTTGTTATACACCAGTCAATATAATCATAATACTAGACATAAATATATTGTAACTGCTGATAAGTGATTTGAAAAGGTACAGGTAGACTTAAAAACTACCCAGCAAAAATATGTTTGATACGCTACTAGATAACTTGGAAAAAATAGCGAAAATATTACTACGTGGATCACGCTGAAAGTTTTTAGATATAGAAAAACTACAACGATTTTAAAAAAAACTTTATTCTGTCTTCAACATATTCTCCCCCTACCTCAATACATTTGCGCATTCGATAAAACCACTTGTCAAATAATTATGACCAACTTTCTTTTGAAAGGTTGCTAGTTTTCTCGTCAAATACAGGAATTGCCTCTTCATCGGTGGAAAAATGGCTACCTCGTAACTTTTCTTTGATCTTAGGGAATAAAAAGAAGTCGCACGGAGCTAGGTCCGGAGAATAAAGTAGGTGAGGCAACAGTTTGACCCCTGTTCAGCAAAAAAATCGAGTGTTATAGGGGCAGTGTGGGCGGGTGCGTTGTCATGGTGCCATTGAATACCCCGCAGACCAGTCTTTCGACGGCTCTTGCATAGTTCTTGGAAGAATACAGGAACACATTTGGTTATATACCATTCAGAAGTAACTGTCCTTTGATTTTCCAAGGCTACCGTTGTGATGTATCCACTTTTAGAAACAAAAAGATGCGACCATTTTCTTTCCAACACTCTTGGAACGACGAATTTCCGTTGGAGGCTGCTCACTTTCAAAGCACCAAACTAATGACTGCTGTTTAGTTTCTGGATCATAATGATATAACCATGTTTCGTCTCCGGTTACGATATTAAAAGTGTTTTTACTGTGCCCATTATCAAATTTTTCAAGCATAAACTTAGCCCAATCGAATCTTGTTGCTTTTTGCTCACTGGTCAACCAATGTGGCACTCATCTGGAACACCGCTTCCTTAGGCGAAGCTGATCATGAATAATAGTTCAGACCGCCCCAGAGAAGCCGCAAACTCGGAGTAGGATATGTCAATCTACCCGATTCTATTTTCACGTTAAAATTCGGATGCATTCGAGACCGTGGCAAGGCAACTACTGAACGATTCAAAAGCTGCCTTTGCATGTAAGCACTCACAAATTTAAGCAAAATAGATGCGTGCTCATACTTGTTTAAACTTATATAGATTAGGAATATCTAAAGACTTTCTGCATGACCCTTGTATGATATAGAAATTTCAGTATTCAAAGACGTTGGAAAATGAGTAGTGGGTTTACCTCTGGTCAGTAAAAGATGAACTCATTACTACTCTTGAATGAATGTGAAGTTTTTTCGGTCTTATGAAATATTTTTCAAACCCATCCTGAAATGATCAGGGACAATTAAATTTTCGTTTTGCATGTATTTTTTTCTGTAGTCTGTTAATAACTAGTCATAGATCAGCCAGTATTCCTAACGGCCTAGACAAGACATTGTACGGTAATCGGAATTGTTGGAGGGAACTCATTATTTCTCTACATATATTGGGTGGCACCGCCGCGATGCAAATGTATTATTATCAAAATTATATATGCCCAAAGGTCATGTCTTGAAGTAAAACTACAAGTAAACAAGCAATTTCCATTTAATTATATAATAGTCAGATTTTTTGAAAAACAGAACTTTTCAATGATAATAGAGGCGTATAGTTTAGTTCAATGCAAAACTGGTATGAATGAACCAAAGGTGGCCTTAAACATTTTTTATAATGTTATGAAAAGCCTTAACTATGAACTTAATACGAGGTAATAACATCCTTAGGTGTAAACAATAATTAGCTGACATTAAATAAGCAATTAAAATTGGAACTGTAACATCTTTCGCGTATTTACATTACTGACGCACATTTTAAGATATTTGCGACACTGATGCTACTATAATTGCACCAGACATCGTTACATTAGGATTAGTAGGCAGGAAAATAATATAAAACCTTGATTTGGGACCAGATTGCAGGAAAAATTGAGTCTTGTGGATCGACCCAGTACTTCCCACGTATTCATGTTTATAAAATGTATGAAAAAAATCAAAATATTTGATCCGATAGTTTTCTCAACTGCAAGAAAACTTGAGAATGCTGCCAATAAACTAAATTGAAAACGGGGTTAAACCCAACTACTATGTGTCCCTCCACAAATTTTCCTAAACTCATGAAAGTCGGTGTAGAAGTTTCAGAGATTACATAGATAAAAGGAGAGCTGTATGGAGACTGACAGTCAGTTTGTTGATGACATATATTTTCGTGATGTGGATGTCATGAATCGCCCAAGCAAAATAATTAGATTATTACATTCTATCTGTAACTGTTAGCAAAGTTGATGTTATTAGGAACAATTATTATGTATTTTTTACAAAAAATGTTTAAATAAAAAAAAACAGGCTGAAGTGGTATGGTCTTAATCGAATGATTCAAGATATTCAACAAGTAGAAGCATTTAAAATCTACATGATAACAGTGAGTACCATTTTGATTTAGATAATATGTATTCCGATTGCACACCGATGAAAGAATGATCATAGATTGAATCCAGTCAGCTATGAATTATGTAACTGTTGATGTGGTTGTTTCTCTGATTCATCTAATACTGTTTGCTAATTGAATCACATCCGATTGAAGAAAATACTGTCATTCGACCAGGCTGCTTTTCTCTTTTTTGTGGCATTTGCACCTACAGCAACTTCTACGTCATACATGTTGATGTTAGCTTTGACAGAAACGGCTTGACTTTGCGCCAATTGCTCTCCAATGTGTGGAGGCCACTACGAATATGAAACCCAATCTCTCCGCCAAGGGCACCAACATTGCGCCAATATTGGCTCTCATGTGTGGAGCCGGCCTAAGCAGTGGGCTGCATCAAAAGGTTTTATGGCAGATAGACGAATATTTCTGACATACAGTGATGTCAGATCTAGTGCTCTCACGGTATATTATGTTTTCGAAAAGTATCTGATATTTTAATTCTGAAATCTCATGCTTTTGTATTGCTTAAATTACAAAGACAGAAAACACACAGTTTTTGATTTGACAGCTGGTAATAGTGATGGGCTAACCTGAAAGGGATGTAGTTAGCATTTTTCATGAGGTGGTTAATTTATTCTGTTTATATTTTAGCGGCTTTTACAATATATCACTGCACTTCAACATAATAATGAGAAAGGTTTATTTAGTCTCTTGAAAAATGTTGTGAAGAAAGTTGCTCCATATCTCACGTGCAGATGCATCAGCTTATTGAATATTCTGATCAGATTTTATAGCTGCTGATCCATTTGAACTCAATATGGACATTTTTGAAAACTTAAAAGCCTCTGCATATTCTAGTGGATTTAGTGTTTCAATACTTTTTTTAAATTCAATTCCAACTATCAGTTAAAAGATCCTATTCGAATGTCTAAGCTGATAACATTGCGTGGAAACTGCAGCGTCGACCTACTTGAAGTATGCCGGAAAATTTATCGCACAGCGTTATGAAAGCTAATTTGCTCTGGAAAAATTCCTGGATTTTGCGCTTGAAATCTATTTTATCATATTTATAAATTACACATTCCTTGGTCTATAAATATCCTGGTGCACTTCTTGCTGAGCTGAGGGAAATTAAAAATATCAACGTGCTATTATTTGTTTCATTCTTCGTAAAAATTCTTCAGCTAATTAAAAAAGGCTGGAATATTCTGGAGATTACTGTCTTACGCCCTTTATTGGCAATGGTTTATTATCCTGGTCGAAAGAAATACTGATTCTCGGTGTTTGGAACAAAACCGCGTTAAAAACCATCCTTCCATAATTGTATACAAAATATAATTGTATACTATCTGATGCTTTCACCTGAAGATGATTGAATATATATCGAAACGTTGTGAAATGCACAGTGCAGCAAAGGTTTCTCCAAAACAGTCAGGCTGTCTAATGATTGTTGATGTGTTTAATTATATAATGACAAATTTTCAAGAAAATTCTGTATACAATTGGAAATTTGTATGTGGATATACTAGTTTTGTAATTTTTACGTATTTTATTTATTGTTTCTACTTGAATGCATAAATATTCAGATAATTATTCTATTAATGGACCTTTTTGTCTGCTTGTTCCCTCGATGTGCTTGATACTTTGAACAGCCCGAAATTTGATGACAAGCAAACGAATAGAAGAGAAAGCGGAGAAACTGAAATAAATTTAAAATTTACCACTTTTATCTGTCATAATTTCATCGAATTTCTATATTTTAGAAACTTACTCCAAATGGATCAGCAGCTCTAAAATCCAATCAAATTCTTCATTAAAGTGATAAAACTGCACGTGAAATGGAGAATGAACCTATTGGATAAAGATTCTAAATAGTACCTTTGTCATTATCGTAATCTGTATTAAATGTTGCTAAAACAGAAACAGAAAAAAATATCCTTTACAAGAAGAAGCACAACTGTGCGCTAAAATGATATATAACTTGTAAAAGGAATTATATTATTAACATTTACACTCGAAATGAACAAATAATTAATATCTTTAGGGTGTCCCATTATAATATTCTTCACATGACCATTTAGAACAGAAATTGTTCATACAACAGTTGTAGCGGCAAAGTTTTTCTGTTTTTTCTTGTATTTCTGGGTGTTTCAGGCTATTGTACAAAATAATGTTTTTCAATGGAACACCCTGTATATTTTTAGCATTAACGGTGAACCCTTTTTAATGGTTCCAAAATATATAAAGTTTGTTACACTTATTCCTATTACTTTAGGCACAAGCATATGTTTTATGTAATAGCAATTTACAACGTTTTCATAGGCAGCTATAGTAATGCAATGACATCATTCCGCTGTGTCTTTGCTTGGAAACATTTTTAAAACGGTTTATAGGGAAAACGAAAAATTGCAGACAACTAATTGCTACAAAGAAGAAAAAGAGTATGTGCTGTGAGTGAAGTAGAGATACTATATATATTTAAATTTTCCGGAGATAGGCTTTTAACATTACTTCCAATGAAAAAGAGATAATTTAGAAGTTAATGCTTTTAAACAATACTTAGATATTACGTGAGTAGCTTTATTGTTTTTTTTTTGGAAGTCCAACCTTTCCAGCAAATGAAGGGGCAAGATCAAACAGATGAAAAAAAACTGTCAGATTTTTTTCTGACAGTGCGACGATGATTTTAATAAAAATCGAAACGCGTCACTAAAAGAAAGAGTTATATTTGTGAAACTGTGTGAAAATTACACAACTTTTTATCTATATATGATGTGGGTTTTCTCAACGACGGTATTCTTAACACCCATTACTGTTATCCCCACGTTAGTGGTTTGAAATGTATAGCAATCAAAAATTAATAGTCACAAATTTTCAGAACCTTTGTTTTTATGTTTATGAATCTGTATAGAATGAAGAGAAATTATTTCATACTTGTTGGCCAAGTTTAGATCCTTTTATAGGTTATCTGTTTAGTTAATCGCACATTTTTATGGCTTGGACTATACAGAGCTTAGGGAAGAGCGGATGACCTCCGAAAGTAATAGATCGGCTTTGAATGGCAAGAGTGCATGCACCTGAAAGCAACAAATAAAGTAATGTGGATGCCCTTGGCCTTGACCAAACCCCGTTTGTCTTAGGGACGTTGCATGTTGTGTTGAAAAAAACTAGAATCACTCACTTGGTTATATGATCCCCATAAATAATTCACCTAATACTGATATTTATGAAAGTAATTATTTCATTACCCGACATTAATTAGCCGCGACCAAACAACATTCTTATTGAATAATTATTTTATTGAGCACCTTAAGCTGTCAATTTATTTTTTTCATTGGACTACGAGATGATAGGGTATCTATGACGAATTATAAAAACGTTTTTACCTATATATGCATCATTGACTGGTTTTGGTCGGAATTTGTTGTTTGTTCTTGGAGGTGAGCTCTTATAAAGGAGTCTGGTTATTTTCCATGACTATATATGTATCTTCAAGCGGATTCTTGTTTTAACCAGAAAAGTGGTACTTTTCCTTAGTTGCCGGATATATTCCGTTCAGTAGATTGTGAGATCGATTAAAGTATTTTATTTCTCTTTTCTACCCTTAGATAAGCATAATGTAATAATAAACCTGAATGTTAGGAATGCTAATTAATTCAAATTACATCGAAATAACAATAATGGCGACCGAAAAGGTTGTCATACTTTACTTACCAGGCGTAAGCTAGATAAGTATTGTGTGAATATGTTTTTTGAAGTTGTATGATGTCTGTGTCACGAAACTCTCACGAAATATTTATATTTATTAGGTTTGTCTGTCTGTTGGTTTTTCTGTTTGATGTCATCTATTTCATTTCCGTCGGTCTGTCTATAATTTTGATGTTTGACCCCGATGATCCTCTGTTTTGGTTAGAGATAAGTATACAGATTGTTGACATATTTATCATGAAAACAGATACAGTTTTTTCAAGTAGATTTTCGATGCATTTTGAATACTTATAACAATAATGAGCTGTTTGATTTTCTTGTACGGTATTTTGTATTTCATCTTTAATAAGGTTATTTGTTAAGAGGGTTAATTTGTCCAGCTTCGTTAGTGAAAATTATAAAAATTAAAGCTGTTAAATACCAAATAGTTAGAAAAAATGCTGGTTCAATTATATTAGCCAAAGTAAGCGCTATATTTGTGAGAAAATAATTTTATTTTTGTTGTTTTTACTGTTTAAGAAGTATTTTAACGATGACTAATAAATATGTTAAATAAAAATACTCAAGATATTGACTGATAGTTAACAACTTACTAATAAGTACCTAGCAATTACCAAATTCTGGTAGTAAAGGCCAGAAATAATTGCCCCTTTATATAAATACTTACATTTACCAGCTTATATAGGTAAATCCCAAAGATTAACCAACATACGGGTTCTTACAGTAAGATATACATATTATGTAGATTGTAGATGTTCCTACTTGATGAAACTCCATCATGGAAATAAAATAATTGTCTATTTAACACACAGTTTCACAAATTAAACTCCCCCTCTAGCAGTGACGCTTTTCGATTCATCGTTAAACCATCGTTTGACTGTCGGATTGTTTTTTTCAGTGATTTAAATATAAATCCAAGTGCATCACTGTAAGGAAGAGGGCTACATTTGTAAAACTGTGTTAAATCTACAATTATTTTTAATCACATACATCTTAAACGTTGATGTTCGTCGGCGGTTACCTTCAGTATTTCTGGAGCGACGAAGTAGAATGTTGTTACACGAGAGACATACTGGTAGGTGCGTTGTTATATCCATCCGTAGCTTGATAGTTCAAGTATTACTCTGCTGCCACTGGATCGGTATCGCAAAAACAAAGGAGTGTTAATGGGGTCAGAATTCTATGAATAATAGAACGTCTTTTGTCAACACTTGATATTTATTGAGATCTTCCCCTCATCGCTCCTCATCTCCCACCATTCCTACTTCTTCTCCTCGCAAACGTCCAGAAATGAAGTTTAAAAGTTTTTATTTTGCATGTTTAATAATGCTAACTCCACCGTCACTGAACCGATTTGCAAAAATTACGACAACAGAATATTCTGTAATCAAAATTTTTCGCGATTACAATGGTTTCTTCCCGAATGACCTGGAAAGCAATACGCTTTTGTACAGATAGGAAACTAACGGACATGAGTGACATGGCTCTATCTACATATTATCATTAGTTTTTTTTAGTATCACATTATAATCTGTGGGAAGTAGAATAATCGCATAGAAATTGAAAATCAATACAGAAGTGGAAATAAAGTGCATGAAGATCTAATTGACTTTTAAAACTTACTCAGTGTATGTTCATGATTAATATATAACTTATATAAAAATGGGGCCAAGTATAGTGACAGACGTTGTTATGTCATTTTATACCGGTGTCTGCATTCCAAAATATAATTTTTTGGTACAACGATGTTACTTTGAATTGTGTGAAGAAACAAGAAACATCATTGTCCAAAGAAAATATCTATTTCCTTCAGTTACGTTAGAGAGCCAATAACAAATTGAAGTTGTTTTCCCCCCACGTACTTTTGGCATCATTTTCCGCTATATCTCATTAATATTTGAATAAACCTTCTCGAGGACAAGTCAGGACACATGATGTTCTTCGGAAATGTTTATAAAAATCGAATAGATCTGACAAAAGCTCTTATGATAAGAAGAATAATAGAATCTTATAACACAGGCATATTATGTTCTGCTGATTTCATTTGTGAACCATCAATTAACAAAGGTCTAATCGCTTATTCTACAAATATACATGTGGATCATGCTGTTCTATGGTTTAGCGCTGTGACCATTCCGGATTACTACCAATATAAATGATGATTTTATTGTCCACAGTTCTGTGATGTTTTCTCACTTATTAAACTTATATGTCCTACAGCTAATTCGGGAGCAGCCTCAGTGCTGGTTGCGCAAAGACTACATTCTGGCGAGAACGTTGATTATTTTATTTTCATTGCACTCCGGTGTCCTGATCCCATGAAGATTTTTTTATAATAAGTAAAAATTCTATTATCGAAACGTTTTCAAAATTAATGCTTCTTAAAAATCACTACAATACCCAAAATGGTTATATCTCACACTATCAAATTAAGCAAGGAATAACTTCTTCTGAATAATGAAGGCAAGTTAAGTTACCTTCATTGAAAACCGGATTTTGGTATAATTTACGGAGCACGCCAATGGTTCTTCAACGTGTTTTTTTGCTGTAAATAATTGTATATAAAATTATATACCACTGATATAAAATAGCCTGCGTTTGCAGATCAGTACCTCTTTTGTTCAACCATCTTGCCGGCGACGCATATACCGAACAGTTGGAAGATTTTATTGCTTTTAGAGAATCATAATATAAAATGCAGTTCATCGCGTGTCTAGTTCTACTGTTTGGAATTGCTGATGCTAGGAAACTCCGTAAGTAATATTTTTGGTTTATCAAGCTTTGAGTACATTAGGAGGATGCTGTGAGGGTGCTTTTCAAAATTAAATGTTATCATTAGATTCAAGAGTTAATATATTTCTTGGGAATGACTACTTTATTACTCCAGACTGAAGTGAAGGAAATATATGATTGTATCATAGTAGAGGTTCTTGATTTCCATTGTATTTGAGATTTGGAATGTTTTCTTGCGTATCTTTCAATTTCTTACCTTAGGTCGAAATTTTATCTCCAAAAGAATGCCTTTTTATTAAAAACTCTTTGTTGGTATTGAAAATTAATAGATCATGGATTCAATAAATGACAATTGTTATTATTATATTAATTAATTGTATAATGATACTTGTTTTTTCACACGTTGGTAGCGGAATACTGTTTTTGTAGCTTTTATTGATGTTCGACTTCATCGTACGTAAAATTTGTTGTGATTACTCAAATAATAATGCGGTTTAACAATTTGTGGTAAGCAAGAAAGTAGATTCATTATTTCCTGTGATTTTTCCGGATGCTGTCTCATCAGATTTTCGCTAGTTTTCACTTAATCCCAAAAGCCTGTAATTTCAGGTCAAAAATACATAATAGAGGGGAGGTATATGAGATGAACTCTTCACAGCCTGACAGAATGAAATTTTATAACAAAAACGTAAACATCCTGATCTTTAAAGGACAGTCTTTCACAGAATGGTAGAATAAATTGGTAAATGTTACTTCCTACACTTAAACTAGGGAGTTATTAGAATATGAGATATGCGTTTTGGATACTCTATAACATATTTATAACGGAAACCATGGTCACATTTTCGTAGATCAGTAGTATTTTCGTCACCCTGTAAATATTCCTTGCACAGATATGTAATGCCTGTTTACAAGTTCAGTTAGTCACAGTATTTTGCGCAAACATTTGCATGTCCGTCAGCTTTGTTCTTGGTGGATTCTCCACAAATTGATCTACACCAGATCGCCTTGATAGTGGTGAAACATCGTCAAAGGTGGGTTTGAGTGATGGCATGGCTCCATATAAATAAGCAGTTTTCTGTAACTATTGTGAATATGATGGTGAAAAAATGTAAGTATAAGATAAAAGATGCCATTGTTCCAATTCGTATTTTATCTGTTACATCGCGTAATCCATTCAAAAAATTGAGAGTAAATTGCAAGAATGCTTTCTCTGCTGCACAGAAGGGAGAAAATACCTTACAGCTATTCTTTACGACTGGGATCCCTAACTTTAATCGTGGAGACATTTCCATACTTCTCTGGAGAGCAACTTTTGAAATAGACTTTAAAATATCTTTTCTTGCAGCATCATATATTCATATATGCCGCAGGGATGATCCGAAGGTTGGTGAGTGTGTAATGAAGAACGTGGAAGCGCTGATGCCGAAATTCAGTCGGGGGATACCTGAAATGAGCATCCCATCGCTGAATCCATTGGAGATTCCAGCAGCTACGCTCGATAGTGGTGGAAATTTCAAGGTTCGTCTCAGAGATTTGCAACGTCCGTGTAAAATTAAAATTATTGAATTAAGTACATAATAATAATTGACAATTTTATACATTTTTTCCTTGCTAACACTATTGGAGGACATGAAATACAATTGAACTACTCGACGACGTTACTTGAAACGCTAAATAGCAATTTCAGAATTATTTATGTTCCTCCGATTCGATTTATATATTTTAATTTTACTTTTAAAATGCAGTAATATTCAGTAATATTTACCATAACATAAGTAAAACAAATCGATCCTCTTTAGAAAAATGGTATTAAACTAAAATTGCTACGTAAAAAAGTATAAATATCTTTAGTCCAAAAGTTAATTTCAGAAACTGATCAGGGGCCTCGTAACTGATTTCCAAAAACCAATCTTTTGTTCTTGCTAACTTGGTATTAAAATAAAATTCTGAATGGTACTTTTCAAGTTGTAATAAAGGAACGAAGGGTTACTGGACAGACGATAGTCAGACAATCAACATATATGTCATAAAACATCAAGTAACATTGCAATGACCCATAGCAGGTTTTAGAAACCCATAATAGCAGCTCTCATTTTTGAGCGAAACAGTGACCGAGTAAAGTAGATTCAATATTGAAAATAAATTCACACACATCATGATTGTTTCTTGTCTTGTTAGTAGTGTGAATAAATATTTGTAATCAATAATAGTTTTGCAGCTATGGATTCATGATATCTTGCACTATCGTTATGAAACCTATTGTGAAGGTCAGTCAGATCATTCAAATTATTCATGAAATTAATGACTTTTCAAATATATCGATGAATTCATTAAAATAAAACAGATAAAATTTTCTTCCGGGATGCGGCAAACTCTATGAACCATGATGAAGAAGTATATAGAAAACGGAATTAATTAGAAATTAGATTTGGTAGTTTGCCAAGAATCTTAGGTTATATCTCGCTAATTTTTTTCGACATGTAAACCGATAGGTATTCTTCACAACTGACGATAGTTTAGGAAGGTGTTACTTCTATTTGTAGTTGTGGAAAGTGGAATATAACTTTGACAGTTGTAATGAGATGTAATGAGTTGTTTGCAAGACGGACATAAAAAACAAATTCGTATTAGAAATCGAATATAATGCACATTTGTATAACTCAACTTTCTCCACAGGTTATGAAAAGTAGAAAAGTATTTTGACAAGATCCAAAACAAACAGCTTAAAATAAGCACCTTATGAAATACCATTTTGTTTAACTCGAGTGGCATTGCAGGGTTTGTATGCACTCATTCTGAAAAATTACACTTATTGAACAAAATAAGCAAATTCATCAATGGTTACATAAATAGTTATTTTAACACTGCTGCAAGGTTCTCAGATTTATCAGTACCAGGTATCAACTTTTTTAAAATTGAGCTACATTTTACATTATGTCGAACTGATATTTTTAACAAAATTGTATATGTATGTATGTATATATATATATATATATATATATATATATATATATATATAAATATATATATAAATTTATACATACATACATATACAATTTTGTAAAATATCCGTTATATATATATATATATATATATATCATGACTTTTTGTCAATCTTATTTTTATTATGTAATTCTGGATAATTTTTCTGTGAACTGTTGCCTAAGATTCAAAGCCAACTGCTCCAGTTTGACTGAAAATCGCACTCTTTGCCGAATTAAAAAATAAAATTTAAACTTCGCTCTTCAGCTGACTATTGGAAAAAATATATATTATTGCGCTAATTCGGCAAGTACTCCAGAAAGTTGGAGCGCTTGAAAAGATTCTAATGTATGGCACTTGCTCGATTATCTCTTTAATTATGCCAAACAAATTTTTTTCGCAATATACCCAGTTTAGATCAATTTTTTGTTCACTTACTTTAAATGATTCTAGGCTTTTTTTAAGGCCATAACTCTAGTATTCTCGAAGTGTGAGAGAGATAGACATCACATTCTGATCAAATTCAAGAGTATCATGGGTCATAGTAATAACGACTCTTGAACAGTTTTAATTTAAACATCAATTATTAGGATGCTTTAGGAAGATTTATTTAGTTTAGGACAAATTTTCTGACGGTTTGGTTATTTAGATGTAAGATTTACAAAATATGTTCAAATTGTCTTCCTTCAGCTGCAATTCAAGCTCGATATCGTCTTATAAGGATCTTTGAGCCTCAGAACGATTCTTCAATTTTCATGACATTTTTTTTAAATACGTTTTTTTCTGAAAAGTAAATCTGAGAGTAGAAATGCAACAGATAACTAACATGAAGTAGCCCAGTAATCGTCTCAATGATCAGTTATTATTATTGCACCACCTATCGACAGGTAGGGAGAATTGTCTGGGTAAAATATCATAAAATATAAAAATTTCTGATATATTTCGTAGTCGTACTTAAAAAATAACAAAATATTTATTTTATCAACCCCAGAAACACACAAAAAGGGTTCTCGTTGATCCACCGGTTTTTTTTTAAATCGCTGAGATTTGTATTTTTTTTGCAAAATATTGCAGGATTGCTTATCTTCAAAACAAATTTAAAATTAAATTAAAATAAATCACGGGCTTCGAAATAACCCAAAATCAAATCTTTTTCTGAAACCTTGGTGCGCTCTCTAAGATTACTGAATCTCTTTACAAAAACTGAACAGATTTCTTCCTTGACATAAAACAAACGTAATGAAAAATTTTGCTTGCTATTAGGATCATGAACCGGATTTCGAAAGATTCAGTCTACTGATGATTTGTGAAAATTGAGTTTAGTCAGTGAGATGCTCAAATTGCCTTTCGAAGTCATTAACTCTGAAAATTGATCCATTAATACAACTTCTGAAGCAAGATTGGTTATTATATATTTATATTCCAGGCTAACTTTAAAAACATCAAAGTATATGGAGGAGACAAATTCACAATAAGTAAGTTGACACTCAGTGTCAAGGACAAAATTCATCTTGAGCTGGACCTACATTTTGATAAACTGAGAATAGTCAGCGACTATCAGATTGATGGAAATATTTTGGTACTGAAGCTCAATGGACATGGTCTTATGGATGCCAACATGAGTGAGTATAAATGATATTAAATTTTGAAGCATGGAAAACTATATATGGAAACCATAGTGCTAGTTTCCAGGTAACTCGCTTGAGATAATAAATTACGTTTCGTGAATAAAACACAAAATTTCACAAATATTGGCCATTTTTTGCCGCGTTTCGATTCAGAGTTCAATATCATCGTCAGAATTGACTGTTTAGGAAGACTACTCAGATTATTTGTCAATTAGCTAAGTCCTATCGTGAATATAAAAATATTCTATCCATCCTGTCTAGCTATTGTTCTATTAAATTCTCCTATATTCATTGTATCTTATTCTCAAACAAAGACTCGCAAAATATGCAGAAAAGGAAAGTCTTCCAACTTGTCTACCATGTGTAATCCTGGGTTTTATTGTTCGAGAGAACGATATTTGCAAGCGGAAAATGGTGTTACTTCAACGTGGGAGTACTGAACATTATTCTACTGTATTCATTCTATAGTTGAAATTGAATATAAGTATTCTTACGCTGTATGAGAAATCAGTGATTATTGAATATAATTATAGTTACAAGTTACTCTGGGGATGGTTCTAATGTGAAATCACTAATACACCTCAAAAATCAAGCACCGCAGTTCATGTATTGGATATCCCTTTCATCGTTTTTGCAATACACTAATGATCATTGAATAAAGAAGAGGAAGAGGCATGTCGATCAGGCATGGTCACATTCAGTACTTGCTTAGGTCATCTAATAGGCCCTTAAATCTCTATTCGTGCTGGTATCCAAGACTCGTCTTATTCGACCACTTCTATTATGTACAGAAGGTGTTGTGGCTATACAAATATTAGATAGATAGAGGTATAGAATCCTCATTCACTAGTACCAGGATGCAGGAAGTTCTGGTATGTGTCCGAAGTGTCCTAAGAGGCTTCTCTCCCTCACAGAGTGATACTGTGCTGTGGTATAGATATAGTTGTAACTTGCTAAAGAAAACAAAAACTAATTATTCAGAGAATTTTCTCTACGTGTTTTGTTTTTTCGAACTTTTTGGAAGTTCACGACATCGCTATCTATTGTACTTGCATATAAACACTGTGTAATAATTTACCCTATCTAACAATAACAAACTAAGTGTTGTTCGCTGAGAACTGTATTTTTCCAATAGGTTTTCGAAAGAGAGGAAGTCGCAAGCAATAAAAATTCCGCATAAAATAAACTTCGAAGATAAAGTATCTCGGCTATATTTTTACAGGCTAAAATCTAATGGAATGGAAAAGCGAATTATTTGCATAACTTCCAAACACAGCTAAAACATTTATTACTGATGTAACATTTAACATTTTCAAGTTTCGAACTATGATAATAATGTGAGTATGCTTATTTTTTGCAGCACTTGCTAGCACATGTTCCAGAAAATCTTACTGGTTGCACAGAATTAATAGTTTCATAACTGGTTAGATAAACACCTATCTTTATTAAAGTTTGAGTTGCAGCAGACACAGCTGCATAAATAAATTCGCATTTTTCTGAGTTCAATTTTTCAAGAATACAATCTACATCCCGGTGTTGGAACATAACTCCTTGAGTTTTCGAGCACACACTGGTAGTAGTGGATGCTTGTAAGGTTATTGTGAAATCAGCAGTGACACATTTTCTTAAGGTGTCTACTTTTTCTTTGGAGGTGGCTTTGATGTAGCCATGATCTCTTTTCAGAGCGTGTAGTGTCTCGTTCTCAATAAGCTATAATGTTGGTTTTGCATTTCTACAGCTCCAATTGAATCATGGCTTATATTTGGAGGGGCGTTAGACAACGTGAGGCTTCAACCTGATGTTAACATCGTTTTTATTCTTTCGTCACAGACTGACGGGTCTCCAGACTTGCCACAAATTGATGATTTATAATGGCAGACTCTCGTTACCTTGGTATTTATTTGGTTGAATGACGGTATTCTGCATAACGTAGAGTTGTAGTGGGATCGTCATAGTGGAGTGGATATATTCACTGATGGCATGGCAGACTTTGTTATAAGATACCTATGTCGAGCAAATCTAACGTCTTCATGGTAGTTAGGGATTCTTATTCGTTTATTAAACAAGAATTTCCAATCCGCAGCTGTCTTGTTATATAAACTCAACAGTAACAAAGGGTAGGTGGGGTAGTATACCTTAATTCTGATGTGATTAAGTAACCTCGCGACCAGATCCGGATCTAGTATAGTATAGAAATATTATGTGGTAATTGACTATTTTGTTTGTGTGTGCTGTTTATATGCCGTACTATCCGATATATTCTGACACACTAATCTTATTTACAGCGGACGTATATGCGCACGCAGCTAGTGATGGAAAACTTTACGAAAAGAACGGCAAGACACATATCGCCTTTGTAAACTCTCAAGTCAATGGATTGGTGATCAAGAAGGCCCAGTTCCAATTGGACAACATCTTCGGAGACAACGAACAGCTCAACGTACAGACCAATCAGGTGCTTAACGATAGCTCAGAAGAGTTGATCAAAGAACTGTCACCTGTTATCACTTCTGTCACTAGGGATATTGTTTTTGGCATCGCTGAAAAAACTCTTCAAAAGTATACATTCGATGAACTGTTCCCACAGTAGATAAAACGTACTTACATTTGTGCGAGTATTCAGTTTGTGATCACTAATAAGCTAGAAAAGCTACAAAAACGGTATTTTGATTGATGTACAATATTAGATAATTAATAATCGAATTTGTATAAGTTAGGTATTTAGGCACTTTTTTAATATAATTTTTAGAGTAATTATATTTGTTTATTTCACCTGCATAGGGCACTCTGCCAAATATTCTGAGCCCTAAAACTTTTAAGGACTCAAAATACACACTTATGTAGAGTGTAGCGATGTGTTCCATGCTAAGCTATACCACATAAAACTCACATATAGGTACATGTAGGGGAACAGAGTCTGTTTTGATCGTTTTCTGTGAATGAGCGGTATTGGAAACTTTATTTTTTCTATATGAAGTCGAGACTAGAACCCATATCGTCAGATGATTTTTTTGGAAACATTTATTTACAACTTATAATGGTACAATAGAACAATAATATTTCAAGCCCTCTAAGCATTGCTTGTCAGCTGTGGCTCCGAGAACATCATTTATCTTATAGCTGAACAGTCTTGGACGTTAATTACATAATATTTAAGTACTTTTAAATATTTTTTAATTTACTGTAATTCCTTATAGTTCAATCTTTTGGTACATTATTAAATGTTTTTGATGCTTGTACCATATGGGTGCTTTAAACTATATTTGTTCTGTTTTACTAAAATTTGTTATTATGTGATGAAAACCTTGATTGAAATGCTTACCGAGACAGATATAAACAACAAAAACGGGCTATGGATTTTTGTGCCGTAGCCATTTTGCAATACCTGGAAAGACATGCTCTATTCAACATTATCAAAATATGTTCACAGTTTCATTCTCTGCCTGATAGAAAATGCAATACCTCATATTTGATGGAAATATAGCAAACCCATATTAAATATCAAATCTATTTTAACTGTGATTTACCAAACAGGAGAAAATTAACACGCTATGGGTTTTTATTAATACATAATAGTGCTCGACGGCAAAATTGCGTATAAGTCATGGTAGTATTTTTCTACGAAAAACCAATTTGAGATATCATGCTCTTCGTATTTGCTTACATCACAATTCACTCATGTAGATTATAGATGTTCTTACTTGGTGAAAGTTAACCATCATGTTTCCTTCGTACAGCTGGTGCCCATTTATGCTTGGAATTATTAGATGTTACGTTTGACAATGTTATGATTGTGGTGGTAACTTTAATCGTCTTTAGGTGGTTTTTGGTTTTCACCTAAGGGCAATTAAGGGTACTACGTTCGTAGAAACGTTGTGAAATTGCAAAATACTCAAGACAATGGAAGTCCGCAGCAGTGCTACTGAGATATTTTATCACTATGCAAAAATAACTGTGAAATTCAGCAACGCACCAATAATCAAAAAATGGTACATCATGAGATTTAGTCATAAAAAAAAGATCTAGAACAGCTACAGAGATCCACGGAGTTCGCGAAACAAAGAAAACCTCAGACAATTTTCAGACTATACACCGAAATGATTAGAAATTCGTAAATGTGTTTAAAAAAAGGATATTTTGACTACCCCAAAAAATCATCCAAATCACGAAAAACATTATATAGACAAAGAAGGATGTTCTAATGTAGCTTATTTCGCCACCAATGATGATTATCAATTACCCACAATGTCCTGACAGTATATTGAATTCGGTCAAAACTAGTGCACCCGTTAATAAAATCACGAGTTGATAGAAGTGCTAACAGACAGACCGACAGATCATTATCATTATCTCAAAATCTAGTTTTATTAATCACAATTTATAGCTAGCTTACTCCTGGAAAGTAAACCAGAAACCCTTCCACTGAATAGGTCGGCAAATTCATGGATAAGTTGCCGAGTGAAAACAAGACATGCTCGGATAGTATTAGTTGATTTTTTTTCAAATGAGTATAGTTTCACCACAAATTGCAGAAACATGCATCTCTAATTTATGAAACTAGATTGATAAGTAGCTGTAGTCAATATAAGGAATCTAGCATTAGTGACATTTATAGATAACCTCTCGCAAAGACAAAGCCTATCGCGCTTCAAAAGCGCTGCGAGAGAATAATGACATCAACCCCAAGACGCTGTAATTTATAACCATCAGCATACAAAGTGCCTGCCAGTCCATTTCCTATATGAAGATATGATCTCCATGTCTGGCAAACCTGTATGCGACTTTTTTTCAGGGTTGTTGTTTCAGTCATCTGTGCGCTAAGCTGAACTCCATTTGCATAATCCCATTCCACAATTCTATCAATGTCCTCATTAATTTGAACAACACGTTGCCTTCAACGAAGTAAGGTCTTTGGGGATAGTACTGGTGTGCTAGCTCCCATGTAGAAAATAAGGGTGCTGTCATCTGCGAAGCTGTAGATAGGGTTAGATGTTATATCTAGCATATTCATCCACCACCACAAATAAATTCAAAGTGGTCTCTGAGAAAGTTGTTTAATGTCATCAACTGTTTGATTGTTATAAATTATAGTTGACCCTTAAAGTTACAATTTGCACTTTTCAGCCGCTGTAAAAAAATTTCAGTAGTAAATTCTTCTAAGAATACATTTATTTTCTTATAGGATTGAACTAGAATTTACGCTAATCTGATAAATATGGCTCAGGGGAGGTCCCAGGATGAATATTTTGCATCCAGCTTCAGGAGGTAGGGCGATTGGGGAGGGATGTACGGGTTAGAACTTCATGGTACTTATTTCGGTTTTTTGAATGAGACAAATCGGTCAATTTTTGCAATCATTTTTAAGCACATTAATGGGAGAATTGAGCAAATTTTCTAGGTAGTTTGGTTTCTTGATATTTTGTTATATATCACGAAGGAACACCTCAGTCATCCTATAGTATGCACATCCACCAATATTTCAAAAATATATAATTTGGATTAGATTATTATTATGATAAAGCAAGAAATGTGGAAATGTGCTGGTTGTTAATAAATGATACTTGTGTGAACTGTATTTTATCATCATGGTCATAAATCGTCAAGTCATTTCAAAATTAGACCTCGATACATTAGAAAGTAGTTTTATAACGAACATATATCACAAAACATGTTGTTATCAAGCACTCCACATGCTTTTTAACAATGAACTCATAAAAAAATCCAAATAAAAAATTATTTATTCATGCGGTTTGCTTTTAAATCGTTGTTCCTTTAGTTTATCAAACTATAATTTACTTTTAATGTTTTAGTATTGAAATGAATATTAATTATATAAATAGTAACCAAAAGACTCGCATTTTGGTCAGTAAACAGCCGTGAGCCGATTTCAGTTTTGAAGACTTTCTCAAAATATGTCATAGATTAGGATAAAAATCGAATTAATCAGACGTCATAGATAGATGGACAGATAGATATATACAGGTGAAACTAATAGAAGTGTGTTGAAAATTCAAAAAATGCCCAAGATAAGATACATTTTTAAACTCTAGGTTATTAGCAACTTTTTAGCGTTATACCTTATAATTCATGCTACTACTGCACCAGCGTTCACGCAATTGTTGAGAAGATCTGTATAGGGCTTCAAATTCCTATCAATTGCCTCTGGTATGCTAAATGATTCTTCTTTCCATTCGATTGAAATATAGGCAACCGTTTATATAAGATACTATTGTATACAGTTGCATAACATCGCTAGGAGTAGCAAAATAGTAGTACCGCAAGAGTACTACAATATTGTACTTATTTTAAAATATAGCTTAATTAATTAGAAAACAAAAAAGAAAGATACACTGATTCTCACAAGATTCCATGCATTCCCAATGTTCTTGTTTATCTAAATTCTAATGACGGTAAAAAATCTAATCAAATCAAATTCAAGTATGAAATTACTGGGGAGTATTATTAGAATACTATTATCACCGGGTATATCCTCAAGCTAATCTTTTTCTTGCTGTTGTTTGGTTTTTGTGCACTTTTGCGATTCATGGCCGAGCGGAACTCCTTACTATTAATAGTTGGTAGTACTTATTTATCTTTCTCAGACTCTGTGCAGGTTGGCTTTTGTTATATCCATTGTTGAAGTTATGTTACGTGGACAAATTCGCTGAATTTTCGCGTTAAGATTTAATGAAGGAGCTATAACCTTTTAATCCTGGGATTTCCAAAAAACTACAAAGAGATGTAATTGGCAAATTCGAAAGTTCACTGCCAACTAGAAGCATTGCTGACGCAAGAAAGGTGCACTCTAGGTGGAAAATTTTGACCGATGGTAAACCCATAATGAGACAATAGAATATGATCATTGATTTCAGAAACAACTTACATATTCAGAGATAAGCTATCTTAAATATTCTTATAGCAAATCACTTATTGCGAAAGCACCATATCTCTCTAAGAATTCTGAAATATTTGATCGTTAGTTATGTCAACATTATTTGGAATAATGAACAGAAATCAAGCTAAGTTTACGATCTTATTCAAGAGCTCTGGAATTCTTCGTTTAAATTCACAAATCAATGAGCTTTTTTGTAATGTATTATTTTTTTGTCGCAGCATCTATTGGGAAATCAACTGTCATCACATCTAGTAGTAGTAGTAAAAAACTGTAAACTATAGGCGCACCAATATAGTTTCTGACAACAATGACACCTTGCCGTTTTGCAGTAGTGAAATTTTTGAATAAATAAATAATAAAGCGCACTTCTGCATTGCCCGGAAAGTCTTTAATCTGTGTAGAACAATCTCAACGTATTCCTATTTAGTATAAACCCCGTCTATTTTATTTAATTTTCGTTTCATGAGACTAAATTTTGTGTCATATTGTGTGAACATACTCGGACTGAGTTGAATTAAACTGAATAGGTCTTAAGCATCGAGGCAAATTTTGCATGGAATCAAACGATATGCAGGGTCATTATCATTTGGACCAATATTTTATTATAGTACTCCTACTTTGTCTTGTATAATGAATACCTTTCAAAGAATAAAGAGTACATTTTTTCAATAATTAGACAGTTTATGTCAGTCGTCAGTCGTGCTGCAACCCTTTACGAGGTGCCCGCGGATGAGGACAGAAATTACTCGACTCACGGATATGTAGACTGAGTTTCACTTGATGGGCTTGAGTGTTTTATGTACTCAATCGAGAGGTCTACATATTTAGATTGTCATACCATATATAATTCGGATATGACCGAAAGTGTACTGGCGTTTCCTGAATCAGTGATTCAATAACATATCGTAATATAATACATAATGATATTAAAAAGTGTTAACGCAAATAATGTAAATATGTTATAGAGGATAAATATGACATCAGCTTTTGAATATGCCAAGCGGAGAATACGGAAATCTGGGAGGAAGTCTATACTTCAAAAAGAGGATGAACATTAATTACTAGAGAAAGCTCAGAGAATCTGTCTATAAAAAAATTAATTCAAGACAATCTTATCAAGTTAAGTGAGTAAGAAATATACTTTTGAAATTTTTGCTTTATCATCAAAATGGTTACCTCATGAATATCACTTCAATTTTAAACCACTATTAATTATACTTCATATCTTGACAAAGAGTGCAGGGGATCATGAATTTTTGTACAGGTTTGGCGAAGAAATGTGGTTTCATATATTGGCTAGATGGACACGATGAATTAGGATTCGTAGGTCTTTGAAAAAAGACAGGGCATGTAACAAGGAGCGGTTACTTAAGATACTTTATAATATTATTGGCTGGGAATTTTACTGATGATACTTTTCCTGAACGATAACTGGCAGCGGTTATAAAAAAGTGGGTTAATTAACATATATGACACAGACAATCAACAAGCGACAAAAATACAAGCTACCTTGTCTTTTGATACATCAGTGAAAATGTCAGGTTTGGAGCAAGGTAGTCCAGTTCACAGTGGCGCAACGAAAATACAATACCATGTAACTTGCACTGTCTATAAAAACTAAAAGACTGGATAGGGAATTCCACGAGATCCTGTATGTATAAACGTATGACATAATTGCGAAACGTCCAAAAATACTATGCTTATGCGTGGGAAGTAAAGCGACGTTGAGTACGTTTATGCTGTATTTCCCACACAATAGTATCAGTTTAGCAATAAAGATTTAGAATGGATTTCTGGAACTGATGATATTCTGGTATATACTTAAGGTATTGTTAAATCAAATACTTCAGTTAGAATATAATAATTTGAAGTAATAGCATTTACTAAAATAGAAGCCGTACAAAAAGCCTATTAAAGAAGGAAGCTACGCCCTTGAATGCAGCTATGCTTCTAAAAAATCTTAATGGCTCAAAACTGTTTGAGGCATTCATTATAGATCAAGCCTTTACATAAGTCAGGATATCGTAAAACAAAAATTCCACAGCTATTGAAAATAAGTCCATGAGTCATTTCTGTATTTTGAAGCCAAATGTGTGAAAATCATCTGAATCTAACAAGTTACTAGCATCAAAATCCTATAAATGATATGAACGTCTTTGCTAACGTCAATATAAAATTGGTAGAATTTCCCCTCATCACAGCATATTAATTTTTTTATTAAGAAGGATCAAATTAGTAGTCTTTGACATTCAGAGAAATATTTCATTAGTTCCGATGCGTAAAATATAAAAAGCTTACTTTCATTATGTATTCAACCATAATTATTTTTCGATTCATTATTAACCAAATGATAGTTGTATACCAAGCGGTCACCTTGTAGGATTGGTCTTTGTTTAATAGTACGTGGAAATTCATTTGGTAGTGTTTGTATTTGAATAATACTTTCTATGAACTATTCTTGAAGATATGATAAAAATGGAAATAAAGTAATCGCTTAAATTATCATAATTAGATTAGTTTTTTGGTAAACTTGTTATCTAAGGAATCATCAGTGGTGTGGGAAACATATTATATCCTTGTGAAAGGGGCTACGCAAAACACGTTCTGTGAATTGGAATTTGAATTTATCACTCAAATGCAGGGCGCTAGGAGAGGTTGATTAGGCGACTCCTTAGAAATGATACCGGAGCTCTCACAAAACCGATTGCCGATTATAATATCATAGTTCGCTCCAAAGATTTTCCACAAAAATACTACTTCAAACTAGTATACCAAATACGTTGTGGTTATCATTTAATTTGGACAGTGACACATTAAATACATGGCACTTTTCCATAAATGAAAGAAAATTATCCTGGTATATGGTCTGTGTAGAAACATATGCACATTATGTAAATAGTCTGTAATAGACACAAGAAAAAAATTTAAATAGGAATATAAATTTATCTAAACTAACAATCAACACTAAAAAAATGAGCATTAGACATCAAACGATGACGATGATCATACAACATTGGAAAATGAAATAGAAGAGAACCGGAAAATCGATTTATTAACAAAGAAAATATAAATACAACCTTTGTAAGTCAAAATATTAATAAGAATTTCACAATATTTGTTAAAGAAAGGCGCATAAAATACTTTTTTTAAAGCAATAACGGTAAACTTGTCTTAGGATGGAAAAAAATAGTAGGCTACTTTAGATTCAATCAGGCAGCCAAAAAATGCGGAAACAAAAAAGTGTGCATAAAATGTAGCAAAAAACATTTCAGTGAATAACGTCAATTATATTCCTAATTTGCGATTATTCATATAATAAATCTAACAAGTAGTATGATAACTTCTACAGATCAACTACTTGATATTTTCCAATCTACATATTTTATTACACACTTTTATTCAACCTGCAATGTATGTACATATGTATAAAACTTGTTTGTTCGGTGGAATAAATTTTAAAACAGATCTGCAACCGATTGAGCTGATTGAGCTGATTTCGTATACACGTTTAATTTGGATGAAAATACATGGTTAGATATGAGGTCATTCTAAATCCAACATGGGTTAACACCCAAGATCGCGAACTAGTTTTTTTAATGCACTCCTACAATATGGGTATCAAATAAAAGGACTTGCTGAGTATAACTCGGAAAAATGAATTGGCGTCACTCTAAATCCAATATGGCGGAACACCCAAGATGGCGGACTACGTTTTTATGCATTCCTGCAATTTGGGTATCAAATGAAAGGGGTTGCTGAGAATACGAATTGGAGCAAAAAAGGATATACTCCTATATATATATATATATATATATATATATATATATATATATATATATATATATATATGTATACTTTATGTGATCTGATAGATTTTTATTTTTAAAATTTCAAACTGAGTAGTAGTAGTACCTTCCAGACCTTTTAACAGAGATCATGATGTCCGACCATTCCGTTTAGTAGTTCTCTTCCCTGTCACGCTTTGCTGTGTCGAACACCTCAGTCATAAGGCCTCTGTATACGGCACACTCTCCCAGGAAGTGGAACGAGTTCTCGTCCTCGTCCCAGCACTCCTGACAGATTGAGTCTTTGACCACTCCTATGAACGACTGGTGCCTGTTCAATCTGTAGTGACCTGTGAGGATCCCTACCAACAAGTGGAGTGAATCCCTCTACCGGTTCAATAGCCATAGCTCCCTACGTCTAGGGCATTAATGACCTGGCCTCTGCTAATACCCAGCAAGGCTTCGGAGCCAATGCATGTGCCCCTTGCTCCCATTCTCACCAAGCAGTCTGCTTTCTCGTTACCTGGCACTCCACTGTGACCAGGGACCCACATGAGGGTCACGTTCTAGGATTGGGCTAAGCGTTGGAGGACGGTGCTGCATTCCTGGGCCAGTAGTGATCTGATCCTAGGAGATGCTACCGCTCTCAAAGGTGCCTGACTATCGGAGCATATATAGATGTCCTGCTCCGTGCACTTTTGTACTTCTGCTAAGTATGCCACTTCAAACTAAGTAAATACGAGTAGTCAAATCTCACGACAAGCTTTTATACCATATAAATTGTGTAATGACGTTGTAAGTAGATAGTAAATGTTATATGTATTTTATTCTTTTTAGCGCATTTAAGTAAAAGCTTATATTAAAAAAGTGTATTTACTTTTAATTTATATTGTTCATTTATATATCAAGATGGATCAACAATTTATTTAAATTCCAAACTGTAAAGCGACCACTGCATTATGTGGGTTAAGTTTCCAAGAAACATTCACAACATATTCCTATCAGAATAATCTGAAGCAAATACGCAGAACTTGTACACTTTAAGAATAACCGGTGAAGAATGACCTATGTTTTTTCGTGTATGGCTCTTATTTGTTCGCTTTTAATTTTTACCTGCAGTGCTGACGATGGATTGTGGGTGACCTCAGTCCGCGCTACTGACATCATCTGTATGTCTGCGGTATATAACAACAAATTACCATCCTTATAAGACAAGTTGAACATATTTGCTTCGTCTACCAGTGCGTATTTTTAGTGTATAGTTTTTGCGGTAAAAATGAAGTTCCTTTTCATCGTAGTTTTATTGGTCGGCGTGGTCAGGTGCAGGAAACTACGTAAGTTGATGAACAAGCTTTTACTTCTTAGGTATGAGTAATGGGATATTATCAAATTTGCTAGAATACCTTCTTGAATTAACTGCATGAACTATGCATAAGACCTGCTACGATATAAATGTTTTTAGCCACGATTCGACAGTCTGGCGGTCCAATTGTTGATAATATACGTAAGTCAGTCAAGGGTGTTGAATGTTTATTCGTGTTGTCGGCATTGTATTAAATTTCGCTGATTCGCGTAGTGGGTAATGACGCTTTATTTCTGGAAATCGCTGGATGAGGAGCGAATCATTTACTCAGAAGTCGTTTATAGTTTGCTAGCGTTATTGGTTTTCAATAGACTTGTGAGGGTGTAATAAAAAACTCTTTTGAAAAATCATTATTGCATGTCTCTTGAATTTCCGATCGTTTCCGGAGTTATTGAAGGAATAATTAAATGATTGCCAGTCATCAGTTGTAGTGATGCACAAAATACTGATATCACAGCATGAGGAGCACCGAGGTGGTAGTAGAGTAGATGTTTGCCCTTTTTACATTACAAGCATAAGAGCTTGAAGTATTCAGGCTGCAAAACAATGAACTTGAATGTTCTGATGTGTTGATTTTTTTAACTGCTTCTTCTGAAAAATAGTGATTTTTAGTCATTTTCTGTATGCATCTTGAGTGTCTGAATGATTTAAAATCTGTCGGAAGGATACTGGGTAGAGTTTAAAATTGAAAAATGAGATATTTAATTTCAAGTTTTTGGGGTTTATGGATATCTTAAATTATAATTTCTCTCAGTGTAATCTTGCTTTTCTTTATTTATATATTTTTTGAGTTCCTATTCATTCTTTGAAAAAAAAGGACAAACGTTATGAAAACCATATCCATTTATATCAGTCATACTATAAGCCACACTTGGCATGGAAATATTGAGTGAATCTGCTTGACTTAATTTTTTCATCTTTAACGGAAGCACATATTCCCACACTCGCTTCATCCACTATTTTCATCAAACATAATCTTCTTTTACAACTAGTTTTAACCATAATGTTAGCCCTGACAATGAGTTTCGATTAGAAAAGAGAACATTCATCTTAATTACGCATGCATATTTATTTTTATGATCCGAACCTGAAGGACGTGGAATGTTTTTGTATACGTAATGATCGAAGTGCGAGCGGTCAGAATATTGTTTCGGGGAAGTAGTCTTATAAAATTTTAATCGTCCATTTATCGATTATGAAATCACATGATGGAAGAGTTTCACCAAGTAAGAGCGTCTACAGTCTACAAGAGGTTATTTGTTCAAAAAAGATAGACCACCAATGATCACGAATTTAACAAACTATGTTAATGGCCTTGCAGTAATTTTCATATTGTTTTAAAGCTTCATTCCCACTTGAACATTGGATCAAAAATGTCTGAGCTATAAAATATCCCAATTCCATTTTCAACAGAATTCCAAAATCTGTGCAGTGTGCGAGGGTCAACTTCATGGCGTTCACATATTTCACATGATTTCGTTAAAGACACTATTGACATATGCGTTATATCATAGAATGGTAGCTAATTCATAGGTTTTATTGTGAATTATACATGACTTGAAAGTTCTTGGCAATATTACTTTCTGAATAAAAGTTTATTGCTTTGTGAGCATTCGTATTAGCTGCATTACAACAACTATAATAATGATAATGATTTATTTTATCAAGTATCAAAAGCGAATTTTGACCCAATCGTTTCACTTTTTTGTAGACGATGGTACTCCTCCAAAATTTGAAAATCCTGTATTATAGCCTATTTAGAATCAAGTTGTAGTTATAGCCTCCATTTCTGTATTTTTCCCATAGTCCCAAAATCTTCTCAAAGATATATAATGTGTTTATTTCCATTATCTTTGGAAAAATATTAGTACGGTTTATAGTTGATCAACAGACATACTGAAACATAATACGCGACTCAAAATAACATAGATTTACTTCTTATATAAAATATTAGCAGTATTTATTTCAAATAACGTCAATAACGTAAAAGGGTTCTGAATTTTGCAGACGGCAAATTGGACACTTCACAGAAATTTTGCTAGGATAGCATATTGATTACCTATTGTTCATATAATTGTCATCCACAAGAAGGACTACGACCGAATAAATGGAAATTAACAGTTTCACAGCTTCAAACGGTTGAGTCGTTTATTTGGCCGTGGTCAATGAATTAATTACGGACATCATTTAAGAAAAAAGCAGTTATAATTTAAAAATAATACATGATAATTGTTTGACGCTATTTCATTTGATTACTTCCAAATAAGTACTTACACGGTGTAATGTTAACCTATTCGTGGTATAAATCATCTTGGGGGGTCGAGGCTGGCTGAAGCATGAATAATTGTCTGTTCACGTAATTTATAATCATTTGCGTAAACATAATTGTAATAGGGGTGAGTCAGTCATATGCATACACACGAATATGGTAACTCATACAAAAATTGATAACGCAACTCTCTTTCCATTAATGACCTTTGCCGGTAAATCTATGAATGTAAGCTGTACATTATAAATACTAATGTCTTTTAGGGCTTATTTCGATACGGAAATTTGAACATAAGATTAGCTTCATGGACTTTTTGTATATTTAAAGAGCCACTGGTCATAAATGACATAATGCCAGAACTGGGCTAAGTAGTAACGGAAGCAATTGATGTGAGTTTTAATTCAGATAAAAAATTGTATTTAACACAAGCTTCCAAATGAATCTCTCTTTTGCAGTGAGGCGTTTCGATTTATACTCGTATTAAAATGATTGGACTGTCAGACCAGGCACAGGCTACCCAGATTACTAGCTAACATAGCTAACTAACTAGTGCTATCATGTATACAAAACTAGAGCTCTCGAATCTATACTATTTATCCTGTCTAGCTATTTCTCTACTTAATTATTTTTTCCTTTCTTGTGTCTTTGTTAGGGAAAATATCTTTCTGGCGAATGCATTTGCACTAGTAACCTTTAGAAAACCTTAACCATCGCCGTCAAATATAAATCGAAATGGATCACTGAAACAGAGATTTTCTTGTGTTAAACACACATTTCTTTATTTGAATGATGGAAGAGTTTTACCAGGCAAGAGCATTTGCTTTCTACATAAATTTAAATACTAACCATTTGCATCATTGGAAGACATTTTATAAGGTCACCGTGCTTTGAGATTCTAATTTTGATATATTTTAACGTATGTAGAACTCATCGCAAATCAGAGAACAATTTCAAGTACCTGGTCAGTGTTTTGAAATATATCTGTTCTAATTTTAAAGACAAATAACTTTTGCAAATTCAGAGCAAAGATAAAAGCTGTAATCACCTTTAGATCACGGGAATCATCATATATTAAATATATATAAATGGAGTCTTTTGATTAATGAGACTCTGGAACTTTATTCCATAAAGTTTATATTTGTCTGTATTTTGTACTTTGTTAGTTTTCAAAGTGCGGGCGCGACTCCCTAGGGAGGCGTTCAGACATCTAATAGGGGGAGGGAGGGTTGTACATTCAACCCAAAATTGGAAATCTCTCTTTATTTCAATAACTACTTTTGAAATTGTAGATAAGTTACAGTACACTAATATAGTGCGCTACAAAATTGGCAGACATTCAAGAGAATTATACTTCGTACACCTCTTATTCACATATTTGCCTTGTAAGGGAATTGTAGAAGTATATTATAATTGTATTAAAATGATGTTAATATCGAAAGTAATCTATTCAAACATTTCTTTTACAGCCTCCTTCATAGAAGTATGCCATAGAAATGATCCCCAAATCAACAGTTGTCTCCAACGAAATGTCGATATTATAAGACCTCGATTGAAAAATGGTATACCTGAAATGCAGATTCCTAGCTTCAACCCGTTAGTGATTTCGCAAGCTACTCTCAATGGCGGAGTTAGTTTTGTAGCCACTTTCAACAACATCAGGGTACGTATATGACTGAACAGCTCTTTAGTGATTCAAACACAGGAAAAGCACTTTACGCAGTCTCAAAATTGTACCTTTTCTGTCACAAGTAGTTTCCTATTTTGAACAACATAATATTTGAGTATTGTGTATTTTTTGTCATTTATGGCCGTTATTCCAATTTTCTACGGCAACATTTCTTTTTCCGTTTTGTTTTGTTTTTCACCAAGATGGAGATAGTTCCAAATTATATGTTTGAATATATTAAAAATACTTGTAAACCATGCAGATTGTAGATGTCCTAACCTGTCTAAGCCATTCCGATTGAGATTTGGCACAAAATTTTATATAAAATATGCGTAAATTGTCTGAATGTTAAATTAACTACTTACAGCAACTATTCAGGCTACATGTAAACTAGTCTTAATTAATTGATTAATTCTTAATATTCAAATGTAACTGTGTGTTGATGCTTTCAAATATAGTAAAACGCATCCAAGTGTTTTTATTTGTGAACCTTGTGCTATATCAATAAATATCAATATTTATAGATATTTTGCTCTATTTATAGTGAATAAAAAAATCTCCGAAGATTCTGATCTCAATAACATGTGACAAATAATTTCAGATTTACGGGGCAGACAATTTCGTACTGGACAGGTTTACAGTCACCACGAAGGACAAGTTCCGTTTTGAGATAGATATACACTTCGAGAAGTTGAGGATATTGTCAGATTACAAAATCAATGGCAGACTTCTTGTTCTGCAGCTCAACGGAGCAGGTCCTGCTGATGGAAATTACAGTAAGTCATTTCATATTGCATATTTTACAATGATAAAGTAGTCAGGTCGAGAACGGTGGTTTACTTTGTTTGTAGAAGGATATGATAAATATTAGTCGACAAGTAAATCGTAGCATATCCTTGTCAAAAATGTATTGTAATTTTTCCGTAACATGAAATTACTTATGTTCATGTCGTGCGCTCAGTAGTTATGCAAGACTAGAATTAAAATTCTAGTTACCTATCTAAATATACATAACAAAATTAACTTCAAAAGTCAAACGCTAAATTTTCAACTGAATCAGCTGATTAAAATCGCAACCCACACTATAACTGAAATTGAACCACGAATTGAGAGCCCTGAGAATTACATTCATACTAACCCAGAATCAATATTGACTTTAGAACAATAAAGACTACTAAAAGGATCAAATTAGGAAATAGCCAGTAATGTTTAGCTTCACATGATCTACTTCCAAATTTTCTAGACCTCTCAAATTCAGCAAACAGACAGACCAACTCAAGGGAAAGACATGGTAACGTAGAATAATAATATAGCTAACTTTCCCAATCAATTCAATTGGCTGTATTTAATTATACTGGGTTACATTTTGCTTCTAGTATGTTACAGTAAAATAAGTCATTATCTCCTGTATATACTTCAAATCTAACCCTGAAAGTTCCAAACAGCATAGAAGGAATGTCCATATCCCCAGGATCTAGCTGGAACTTCTTACTTGTGTAGGTGCCCTAAAAAGGATCTTTATTAGTCGTTATGCAAAAAAATACCTACAGATGCATGCTGAATTTAAATTCATTTCGAAAAAAAATTTAACTGACCTCAAAATGAGCAGCATGAAAAAAATTGGTGCAAGTACAAGGTCAGAAATATGGTACGAATAAATTGGTTATGTAATATTTACAAACATTGCATGGGAAATACAAATAACGGATCCTTAGAAGAAATATTTTTCATTTCCAAAGTTGATCACACAAGTACAAGATCAGAAATATAGTACCTACCCATGCTACGAATAATTTGGGTTGTAACATGCCTGATTTATGTCACTACTATGAATTTGATGTTTATAAAAATTGAATTGCGATAAAAAATGGAGAATAAATAATAAATCCGTGTAATATAAATTTTTGACACATGAACTTAGAGCCGATTTTATTAAGCCTATCTTGATATTGGATTGCTTAATCCTAATGGATAATATCAACCGGAATAAGTGTATTCTCTCCACTATGCATCAGAGCTGCTATAAACGAACTTATTTCGTCTTTAGCCTAGACTTTAGGCAGTTCAAGTGTTAGAACCGTTATTTTGGTAAGTTGTCAATAGGTATCTTGATCTTGATCTTAAACGGAATATAATGACGATTAAATTGATGTCTCTTTCACCAATCAGAATTGATACAGGGTGGAGCAATAGTACGTGGATGGAAGATTTTGGATGGGCTTATTAAAACACATTTCTAAAGTTTGTCTGTGGAACCTGGTGGGATACCCTTAAACCAACAAAACTAAAATATTATCATCGATTAGTGCGACTTCATCAGGTATCATACATGGTAGCTAAAATTAACCGTTTAGTCACAATCCGTTATTTTTACTATGAGTCGAAGTAAAAAAATAAAATTAATTATTTAGTGATTATAAAACCTAGGAGGTTATGCCTCTTTACATTAATTGCAATTATAGAGAATTGATAATGTAGATTGTAGAAGGTCTCACTTGGTGAAACTCTTTCATCATGCAGATGAAAAGTTCATGTTAACATTCAAATCTGACAGATCGGCGATGGTTTAAATATAAATCGAAACGCGTCACTGAAAGAAAGTGAATTTAATTTGTGAAATTGTGTTAAGGACACGATCTTTTTTCCGCAAGAGAGAATTGATACTTACAGCAGGAATGTCACAGATTGAGGCATCTCCTTTTGGTTCTGTTGCTTCCACCAACTTCTTCCAAGCTTTTGAGGCAAATCTGTTTCTGAGATCGCATATAATCCCGTCAGTGTTATACATATTTTCCTCCCATGCACCATTCTTCCACTGGTCCACTATCATATTACCCTGAAATGATGATGAAGTTATTTTTCAAGAGATTATAACCTGCGTCCGAAACTGGACATACATAAACATATATTGCAATTTATATTTTCTTAAAGCACTATCTGAAATGGGCGCAAAATTAAATATCGTTCAATTTAGCCTTTATTGGTTAGCGCTCTTGCCATATTCGGTAATTCACCAACTTTTCTTTATTTTGTTTTTTAAGCCGATATTGATATCCTTATCAATAAGTAGTAAATCATCTAAAAATTGATATTAATAGCTTTCACAATAGTAAAAAATCTATTATAGTCTCTTAGGGAAATTTATTGCTGAAAATACAGAAAAGCAATATCATGTACTCTAATCAAATGTACGTATCTTTGCTTCTTGATACGTTAAGTTCCACATGTCGAACAGCCGAGAGCTCACAGTTTCGATAATAATTTTAAACTGTAGGTGCTTTACACTTCGATTCATGATCAGATTTTGCTCGAAATATTGTATCCAGAAGAATCTATGACTATGACAAGTCCAAACGATATCTGGTTGGTATTACACTCGAATGAGGTGTGCTGCCGGCAGCCGGTCCGGAAACTAATCCTTACATGGCACTTTTTAGTTAAAAATAATCTAAACCCTTCCCATTGAATCAATCATCTCTCCTATTTCATTTTCATATTCATCAGATAGTGTCAAAGTTTAAACCCAACTTTTTCAGCTGTCAGCTAAAATTTGGTAATCCGTTCACATATTTAGCATGTTAGATTGTTTCATTTAATCCAATCTTAATCCCACGGGGTGTGGATATTCCGGAGGAAGAAATGAATCTCGAAATGTGGGACATCAAAACCATCAATTTGATTCTGATTACAAGGCGAAACCTCATTCGTCTATTATATCAACCGTCAAAGTTGAGATCACGGGGTCAAGTGTAAATTACTTGCTCTGCAATTTGAAATTTGTCCTAATAGAGTTTCAGGTTTATAATGGGAGACATTGAGAGTACAAACTCGATCAGATTGATAAACATCTCTCTTAGTTTGGCCGAAGGTGATTTGCAACGTTACAATTTTAGTTTAGTCCAGTTAAATACGTAATAATATATCAGTTGTCGTCATTACAATGGAAATACAAAACGAATGAATTGCTGTTTTTTGAGTCATTCTAGAGCCGTTATAGAAAGAATACTGTGTGCATTTCATGTAAAAAGCATACCTGCTGGTATTCATAGTCACTGGACTGGACCAAACTATCGTTCAGTAGTTCCCATGCGCAAGTGGAAATAGTCGGATTTTCGTATTTAATTCGAAAACAGCTGGCCTATTTGTCTGAATTTACTGAAGTGAATGCGATGCTTGAGAGTTATGCATATCGGACTTTTCTTATTTTGTGCGATAAGGTAAATATAGTTATAATGAAGAAAAAAAAAGCTTAAATAATTGGCTATCTTACACGAAACGTATTGTCTAGGGTAACATCTGATTGAAACATAAATTCCACCCATTTTTCATTTCCGTCGTCCTTCATTTCTATTTCAATGTATGCAATGGTATCAGCGCCTTCACAAGGATAAGCTGCAGTAATTAAAAATTCGGTATTTTTTACAGCCACAGCAGCCTGAAATATGTTTTGTATAAGACACAGTATTGTCCAGGATAAATGTATTCGCTAAAAAATGGATATCGAACATTTATTCAGCACCTATGTATCCTTCCTGAAACATCATATACTATATAGCTAACATAACATACATTGCAAAAATATTCACGAATAGCCGCACCTCTAGTGAACTTGCAGAAAACATTACCTCAATCAAAAATATTATTTAATATGCATAGTGTTGTAGCGACGTAAATTAAGGTCTGAGACGAAATCTTCAAGTGTTGTCAGGGGAGGGATATGTTCGATTTTTGTTTGCGGGTACTTTGAAAGGCAAATGATTTTAAGAATGTCCTTGAAGTCACCCCATTTGATCAATGGGAGTGGGGCAACTTGGTATACAGGAGACAATTTCATACTAACTGAATTCGTAAATTAATGTCATAACTTCATCTTACTATGGCTTTAGTATGTACGAGTATCGATGACTATATATCGAATTGCGCGTTAATATATTTAGCAGCATCAATAATAGATATGCCCAAATATTTTTTGAGGGAAATAAATACGAAATTCTGATATCAACTTTCCATGACATTTTGTTATAGGAAGCTCTAAAAATCTATAAAGTTGCTGAATTATGGAAGGACAGTATGATACTACCTCTTATGCTCTTTATACCTCACTACCTTTATCATTGAGAAATACGTAGAAACAAAACTTCACTGCTTCCAATGTATCAATTTTTGAAAACATAACATATAGGAATCTTACTTTATTCATGTATGAACTGACCAGAATCCTTGCATATTATAACTTTTGATATAATAATAAAAATTTCCTAAATAACCGAAGACCTAAATTAATAGTTTCCGTAACATATTTGAGGCAAACATTCATGGATCTTTAGAAGATATTAAATTTGCAAATTTGCTTACGTACATTCTCTAACAATGCTATAAAACATCTGATTTACATTAAACACTTTTAAACATCACATAGAACGATGTAATTGAAGACATGGCCTTGAAGACTTTTGTCAATCAAATTTCCATGTATACCTCACATACCGATTTTTATCATTTTTAATCTTGAACATTCCAATTTTCTTTAACTGAATTGACGTTGACTGAACAGGTTATTTTTTTAACTAATTAATTAGTATGACTTCCAGCCCCATATGAATATACTTGTGTAGGGATTGGCTGGGCTAGAGAAATTATATGGATAATAAAGAAAAAACTTTAGAAAATCTTGATATCACGTTATCACTTCTATGTTAGTGTAGTGCACATAAAGTTAGATCACTAAAATATGAGGAACATTACATCAAAAGAACACTGCATAAGCCGGAACTGTAAAAGAGTCACAAACAAGGCAATAACGCACTTCATGATCACTGTAGATAGCAAAATCTGGAAATTATTTTAACTGTTGATTTATACAACGATATTTTTGGAAAAAATATGTATAACATGGAACAAGGATATAGCGTGATCAAGCTTAAATATCCACAAAAAATATGTTTGCACGATGTACTGTCAAACTTTGAACACGAATGCTTTTCCAAGGTGAACTTTTGTCTATCTTCATACAGAGTGCTAAGGGGCTAATGTGACATTAAATAGAATCTATCATATGGAGTAGATCAATATACATTACGACGTATGTATGGAGTGAGGTAACTATAATGGTTTTCCACAAAAAATAGAAAATGGGCTACGTAGATTGATTCTGTATTGAAATGGACTTGTTGGTTTTGCATCTTTTTGCGAGTATATGGTAAACCTTCGAGCGAAATTCATTTATTCCAATATTTGGTAGTGTATACTAACATCTCAGACTCTTACTAAACTTCATCAAGTTTATTGGGTGAACAAAATCGCGGAACTTGATATATATATATATATATATATATATATATATATATATATATATATATATATATTTGGTATAAACTTCAGTTTGATAAAATTGCAACCAGTTCAAGCCACGCATATTTTTAATTCCCGAAAAATGAACATGGGTCCAAGAAATATAGAAGATTTAATGAAGGTAAACTACTACGATTAGAGCAATACTGAAACTTCGAAGTAGTTTGACCGTTACAAGCCTCAATGCACATTGTACATTCCCTCGTTTGACTATAAAGTACAGAAATACTGATTAAGAGATTAAAAAGTAGATCCTCTATGCATTTTTTCTTATTACGTCCTAAGCTGATCAAAAATGTGGACAGAACTTGTGAAATAACTGAAAACTGCTTCTAACTATCCCTGAAAGTAAAAATATGGAGAAGTTTCGATAACTTTTCAACATTTGGTGTTTTCCTTACTACCCATGCTGCCCTGCCAATGCACCGATTTAAAAAACCTATTGTGTTGATTAGTTTAAATAAAGATAATTCAATATATTTTTTCATCTGATACCATAATTTTTAATCCATGTAATTTAATATAATTAAATCCCATGTTCAGTTCACATTGACCGATGCACTTCCTCTTCACAAGGTCAACTGGATGTAATAATCAAGATATTTTTGTTCACATATTACTGTATAAAAAGTGTATCTCCGTCCTTGAAATGAGAATGAAGATAGATGGGGCAGGAAGTTTACCAAAAGTTGATGCTGCTCATATTACAGAATACGTTTATTAAAATGTAGTATTTGATAATGTAGGAGCTATTCTTTATCACGCCGATTAAATTAGTGATATGTATAGGGCAATCAGGACTAGTTTAGTAGACTAGTTTTCATAATGAACGTTTATATGTTTTTTTATCCTGATATAAATGATAGAACATGGATTTCTATATAAGATGATTTAACGTACAATAACTATACTGTCCAAGATTCTGAGATCATCACTAGGCAGGATGAATCCTTGTACAAAATAAAAATTATTTAAGACGATAACTTCAAATTGAAGTAAAATGAAAATAAGTAAAATGTAAAATAATAGCTTTAATATGACATACAAAATTCGGTATCTTATTTGCTTTATAATTTTTTTTGTAGCGCCGATATTTGATCAATCTTGGGTTTTTTAACCCGCTAACGTATTTTTTTCTATATAGCAACACGTCAACATTGAAATTCGTAGTAGTGCGGTGCTGCCATATTCACCTAAAAAAACTTGTTAACGCGATTCAAGACTTTAATACAAACCAAAAGTGTTACAATAATTTGCGTAAGCGTATCTGTCTTATCAATCAGTGGTTTTAAGATACCGGCTTCTCTAAAATCGTCAACTCCGTATATGATAACGATTAATATAGTTCTGAAATGCCTTGTCATCTCAGTAACCTGAAAATTATTTATAGCTACCTTTGTTTGCCTTTTTCATTATAAATTATAAATTAAAAGCGGTTCACAAGTGCTGCCAGTCCGGCGCCCTTCAATATTGAGTCACTCTGTATATCGTCATAAGTCCATTTTCAGCACCTACTTCATAACGTCGAGTTACGAAATGTGTTGCCATTGAATAACTGGGTTGTAATACATTTCGAAACTGCAACATCCAAGTTCTAGACTCATATTAGGAAACTAATCACTTACTAGTGTAGCACCAATAATAACTAAGTTTCGCCAGTTCCATTCAAAAGCTATGACTGAGGCAGCAAATCACACGAGTTAGGCATGTATGTAAATATAGGTAGGTTGTGCATTTGAAAAAGTACATACTCAAGAACAAATCACGTTACAATGAAATACGGGCTTGCTTGAAACTTGCCTGCAATGAGGTCTATATATTAATAATTAATTTTTAGGATTTTATAGTTATTCTCCTAAATTCTAATCAAATTATTAGGTTGACATCATAAATAATTAAATAAATGCTGATCGAAGGAGGCTAGCCAAAATGGCTAAACAGCATTTTTCGAGTTTGAATCCCAATAAGTCGGTGGCAATAATATTTTTTAGAAATGCTCTAAGATCATTCCTAGAACCAAATATCAAGATACATATTAGAGGAACCAGTTCAAAAATAGGGAACAAATATAAAAACCTTGGTTTATTAATTGATAATAGTTTGAGACTGCGGGAAAATGTATCCAAATGCATACAGAGATCATATGGTTCATTAAGGCTATTATTTTCTCATAGGGCGCAAGTGCCTACCGACATTAAGAAACTGTTGTGTGATGCCTTGTTCCTCTCAGATTTCAACTACTGTTCCACTGTTTATGTATCATGTTTGAATCGCGATACGCTCAACAGAATACAACGGATGCAAAACTCCTGTATCAGGTTCATTTGTGATATCAGCAACTTTGAATATGTAGCACATAAATAGTGCGAATTGAAGTGGCTGTCCATAACTGATTGTTTTAAATTTTATGCTCTTTGTTTTTTCATAAACTTTCAACTTTCAGCATTGAATCTTATCTTTATGATAAGATTTCATTTCGTTACAATATACATAAAGTAAATTTCAGTAATAGAGGTTTGCTCATAGCGCCAGTACACAGAATATCCTTATTCGTGAGAAGGTTCACATACAATCTACATATATAAATTATATAACTCCAATCCTCTCAGTATGAGTATTAATTAGTCTGTTAAATACAAGTTGTTAAGTGACCCACCTGCATGTCTTGTCTTGTGCGTTTTGACTTGTTTTGTGTCATGGTCAGAGGTTTATTTTTAATTTTTAAATATTAACATGGACAAGGGTTGAGTGGAAGATGACTTCGCGTGAACTCCACCTTGAGGTTATTTCATGTACGAATACTTAGTTTAATTTATGAACGGAATTACATTATTTGTTATTGTTATTTGAAATAATAAAGGCATGTATTATTATTGAATAAGGACCTTATCTAAATACCTCAAGGATTTTACACAGTTTAAAAACAATATTTGAAAATATGATGTTACAGATCGGCAAGTGGAATATGTCAAAGTTTTCTGGTATATTAGAAGCTAATTCACTTTAAAATGAAGTAGTATTGAAATTCCGAAATATTGTTAGATCGTAAGGACTAATTCACTAATTAGATAAAAGGTTTACAAACATTCTATTTAGCCATTTAGTTAGAAACTTGCCAATTAGGTAAACGTGGCTTTGAGCATTTTCCAAAGATTATCAGGTCGCCAAAAAATGGGTTTTTAATTACGCCTGAAAATCATTGAGATCTCGAGAAATTGATAATAAGAACATGTTTGGAGAAGTTCTGATAATTCGTTTTCTGCTCATTACTCTGCCGCTATACTGATTCCAAAAAAGGCAGAACTCACTACGTGATCATAATATACTCTTTCTCAATTTTTCTCAAAATCGGTTTAGTGATTACCGACAGACCGACAGTCTGGAGAATCAATATAACTCAATTGCTTTTTGTTCCAGCAAACGTGAAAGCTCACTTGACAACTGACGGGGAGCACTATGAGAAGAACGGTAAGGACCACGTACGCTTCGTGGACAGAAAAATAGACCTCAGCATTGGCGACTCCCATTTGTACTTCGATCATATATTGGGCGACAACGATCAGCTAAATGTACAGACGAATCGAATCATCAATGAAAACAGTCGGGAGATAATCAGCGAATTGTCACCTGTCATAACTAAAGTCATCGGAGAATTCGTTTTTGGAATCACGAATAGGATATTCGAAAGATACTCCTACGACGATCTGTTTCCTCTGTAGGCTATTAATTGTTAGGTTAAGATTACGAATATGTTTCTCATGTCTGATGATTTTTAGAGAGTTAGGGATATCGTTTAAGAAGGGTTGTCATGTAAAATTGCTGCGATAAATAAGCGACACTGCTTGGGCAACTATTTTATTTATATTTTGGGCTCAGACGCAATGATTGGTGGAATATTTGTTGATACAACTTATAATTTTGAAAAATCTAGATGAATTATTTATAACCGTGACCTCTTACGCCTAATCATGATATAGTAACTGAATCCATCAGACAATGCACTAGCAGACATCATACCAAACATGATTACTTTTCTCATGTTTTATGAATTTCAGTGTAATTATGAAACGTGTTGCCATATATCTTACGATGATATTGAGTATACTGAAATTCATCAATTATTTATTAACTTTCTGTCAAATCTAATTAAAATCATAATAGTAGCTATTTTCCACAAGCTGTACATTCACCACTAGCTACCTAGATTTTACATGCTCCCAATTGGTCAAAATCAGCTGTTGTTTGGACGGTTGGAAATCTATTAATCTAGAATTGATTTTTAACAGCAGGTCGTGTTACTGGACCCCAGTAACGTCCCATATAATTTAAATATATACAGTTATTCTCTAGTTATGATTGAATGTATTTTGTGATAACGCTAGTCTGCTGGCTTGAACTTTCTCTTTGAACTTTGAGGCTTTTTACATATTGCTTAACTGCTGAATGACATCTATTAAAAAGCAACTCTTTGCCAATTTTAATTTACTGTGGTTTAATTTTTATGATCTTACTTTCCCTCAATCTAATTCGTAGTAGGCAGCTGCTCCGCCTTCACTGGGCGTATCAGTTTATGTCTGATTAGAATTTAGATTTCAAGCAACAAAGGCATCATATACGACACCCTATATTGAACTGTTTGAGGTTGGATTTCAATTATTATTATTATTTAGGCATATAATTTGCATTACATTAGCTATTGAGTTATATATTGTGTTTATAGTCGGTGGTTTCTACATACCTGCGTCTGAAATCCGCTGATATGATTTAAGGTATTGTGATATATCTTGATAATATTAATAGACCGTATTATTACTGTCAATACAATAGGCTTTAATTGCTCAGACAGTATGTCAATCACATGTTAATTACGTTATAGCTGCATTGCGACCATACACATAGGGTATTAGACGGTCGACGTAGCTATAGGGTGATGAAACAGACCATTCAAAACAGCTACATATACCTCAGTACAAATTCATATAGTTTTTCAGATATGTACGATTTCTTGGATTTTTAATAGAAACTTAAAAGTATGCTCTAAATTGTGTATTGATCAATTCTCTGTTATGTCATGTTATTGTTTACTATGATGTATGGTATCTGCGCAGGAATAACTTTCAACAGAAAGACAATTAAATTATTTTGGCTTAGGATCTGGTTGAAAAGTTCGTTGATAGTTTTTATAGCAACTTATCAAAAAAATACGGCAACCCTACAAATTCGAAGATGGTATGCAATACATGGAGGTTAGATGAACGACTTTAGAATAACAACATAAAATATCAGGACAAGTAATACCTACATCCCCGAAATTGCAAAAAAGTACCAAATACATCTTTGGTTATAACTTTACAGTAATTAAATTCAAAATGCAACAGCCGATGTTATCCTTCAGACTGCTGTATTGCACTTAGATTCTAAAATGGAACATCCTATTTAGGCTATTGAATGAAAACCAATTTCCGCCTTCGATTATAAGTATTTTATTTATATATTTCACCTCTCACTTTGTTTGCCTATCACTGTGATTGTATGTATTTTAGGTTAATGTTAGTATATTAAATACGATTATGGTAAACACAGAATTTAATTTCATTCTTATGTCTATTTATAAATTAGGTTGCGGAAACACAGAAAGAGCGCTGCTAGAGGATAAATATATATTCACATTACCTTAAAACGCTGTTGATAGTGCACAAAGCCAATAGAACGACATCTGAAAAAGGCTCTTTCAGGTGTTGGTTGTTAGACCTGGCAAAGATGTCGCCTTTGGACCTTTCCAGTGTTTGCTATATTGGATACTCTTGGTGTTGTTATGCGAGAGAGATTGGCCGAACATTTGCTATTTTAGTATCTATAGAACAGAAAGATCAGCCACCCTTCTTGGATGTTATAGGATATGCAGCTCTTTTGTAAGGTCAGAGGCATCCACTAGACGTATTACTTTGTTTCTTGTGTTCAGAAACTTTGGTGAGCGTTTCGGAAAGTATTTCCATACATGCGAGCAGTACTCAAGCGATGTCTGATCTGGGCCTTGTCGAGTAGCAAAAGCTGAGAATACAATTTTCTGGAGTGGAAGAGATCTTATGGGGTACCGATGCACTCACTCAAGTACTGGGCGTTCCTCCATTTAATCTCCATAAAATATCATATATCATATTTCAGGCCACATAAAGTATGTAACTATAACACTATACTTTTAATTCTATGACTGATATTGAAGGGGGAGTTAACGTCAAAAAACGAGAATATTGAAAACATGTTTTCTGTACGTATTCAATTATTTTCTGGTCTAAAATTGTGAGTGACCGTGGAGGTGGCTGGTGATAGAATACGTTCTATAATCTATGAAAAGTTGACCTTGGTAATACTCCCTACTAGTTGAACATACATCTTCGGTTCACCTGAAGACGATTGAAGATAGTATATCAATCGAAACGTTGTGATACTCAAAAATTTTATAGACAATGGAAGTCCGAAATCAAACTTTTTATAAATTGTTGATCTTAGTGTTCCTTGGTATTTGATAGGTATAGACACACACACTTCTCTCCAAAACACAGAAATGATATATTTATCTTCAATAGCTATTGCATTCTACCACAACCTACGTAAGCACGTAGGCTGTGATTCTACGATACATCCGAATTATGACACTTAATATATGATACATTTCGAATGTTTTAAGCAAATTTATATCATCTAATTTTTGTAACAAGTTGTTTCGGTATTTTGGAGCTAATCAACTTTTTTTAGGGAGGGGCTAATCTCTTGTGCTTCTGCTCTAGGAACTATCACTAGATATGATTGCATTTTGAGTGAACAAAATAAATAAGAGAAGAAATATTTGAGTTCTATCAATACTGTTGAATGGCGTCAAGTAGGTTGATTCTGTATTTTACGAGTGATATTGGCTAATTGAAGATTTTGATCGGAATTTAGAACTGTTGATCCATTTAAATTTCATGAATATGGAAATTTTGTGATCTCCAACATTCTTATATTTTTTAATATCAATTGAGCATAATAACTTAAAGTGATAGAATGCTCAAAGCTGAATGATATGGTTGACTATTTGATCTGCTTTTGAACCTATGATTATTTTTAGTCTACCTCTCTTAATAAGCTATTAAAGCTACGCAACAAGCGTATCAGACCATCAAATTTCTTTCGATATCCGTTGGTCTGCCATCTGTTGTGGTCATTTCTCCTCCTTTCGCTGTGTTCTTAGAAGAGAAACCTGTCATTGGCAACAGATCGCGCAAAACGCAGTACCGCCAGACAATCTGTACTATCGAATGCTCACCCATCGACGGTGATAATGATTAGAACGTGCAAATCGCGTGCTTGAAATGCGAGAAAGTATCCGCTCAAACATGAAATTATGTAAATTGTGGCACTAGTCGAGCGCGACCCTGAGAATGTTATCATGGCCTTGACAGTAAGACCATATTGTGTGTTTTGGTGTTTCATTGAGTTGCTGACATTGCTGGAAATGTGCAGTGGGGGTATGTATGTTATAATACTATAAACATGTTTCGATGCTTTCGTATGATCATGGTGTCCAAACGGAAACAGGAAGTAGTTTTACATGGAAATTATAAATGTTATCAAAATAACTATTTACGATCAAAGTAAAATATATATATATATATATATATATATATATATATATATTCCAGTTCGACCAAAAAAATTCAATTATGCAAGACTGACAATTATGCTCTCTGCACAACGTGCATACAATATTTTCCCTCGTGTACAAAAAATAGTTTGTTAATTGTTTGTTTAATTGAAAGGCACACTGTGCGGCATTTGCAGATGTTTCGTTTCTAATAGATGATGATGGCAAGAAGATAAATGCGAGGGCGAGAGATTATCCAAGTGATTAAATGATATAGCATGATAAACGTATTTATTTAAATTTTATCTTCACGTAGATGCTATTGCAAGATGAATTATTGCTCAAAAAGACAATTTATTAGATTCAGAACAGGGTTTTTCATTGGGAAATGTAGCGATGCTCGTTATCGCCTTAACGAAATCAAATGGTAATCGAACAAATTTGACTGCCTGCCAAACAACTATCAATAAAAGTGATGTGATTTATATATCGACATCTTTTGTCTATCATAAACAATTAGTAGATTGTAAGGGTTAAAAATGTATTCCAATGTCTCAGAAACTAATTTGCCGGTTTCAATTACGTTTGACAGATTTTGAAAACATAAAAACGAGAAGCAAAATTATGTTTTGAATGGCGGTACATACACTGGTAATCAGAATTTTCACACAATTTTACTGCAATAATTCAATTGTCATGCTTATTTTCACGGATTTCCAGTTTTGTCATTTCGGTAAATTACCGAAAAACTAATTTACACGATTATTAGCCAATTAATGATTTGTCTGAAGCAAAAACAGTGTATTCCCACGACAGCGAATGACCTTAACAAGACAGCGTTAAATGCAGAAACCTCAAAGAAATTTTTCCTGGGTTTCTTTATATGGCTATAATACCGTAGACAAACAAACACCATCTGCGGCTTCAAGTAATTTATTTCAATTAAAAATAATCACTTTCGATACTTTCACTGTTTAAAGAAGTTATTTCAAAGAAACGACGCAACGGTTCATAAAAGTATGGCGTATGGTGAATAATGGTAAATCTAAATAGTCTCTTATATGCCGATTTATCGTCTAAAGAAAATGGAGTACTGAAAATAACGACAAGTGTTTACGTTGTTTTACTTGTAATTTTTTTCTTATGATTTTGGCATTTCGGTAAAGTTTTGCGGAAGTATGATAATAGGAAAAAAGTTCGAATTTTGTATTGGAAGTACAAAGTTTAGCGATGCTGTCATTTAATCCCTTCTTCTCATGAGCGTTGCATAGTTGTATTTGATTATCATACAAATTGGCGTCAAGTAGGTTGACGCTTTAGTCTCCATGTAACGGTAACGATTTTGAAGGTAACGCTTTATTTTTCGTAATTGGCGGAGTGTTGACTTCTGGCATAAAATTTAAAAAAATATTGAAAAGCAAAGTTATAAATAAAAAAAAATAGTTTCCAGAAAAACTTTTCGGCTACTTCAGTAGCTCTTATTAGAGTTGAGTAAATGAAAAAGGGAATTTTGAAAGTACTGTGATATTGAATTTTTGATTGCTTCCAGGTAAATAGCATTATTTTTGGTTCTCCGAAAACAAGAAAATGTATGGCATTAAAATTACACAGTTTAATTTTTGACTTGTTACACTATCTACTCTATATTATAGGTGAATCCAAATCCAGCAAACAAGTCAGATGTATGGAGAATGGAAGGTTCTATCGTGATCCAGGAAGATTAGCGCACACGATGTGGACTATAGAAGAATGTTCCAGATATTTCCTTTGTCTGGATGGAGAAGTTTTTGAATTCAGGTGCTCAATTGGTCTTCTATTTGACGTTAATAGGCAAATATGCGATTTCAAGCTCAACGTCGATAACTGTGATATTACTACCGGTAAGCATTTTATTGAAGATAGTATATTTAAATTAGGCTTTATTTTCTCATATTTTCATTTTATATAACGCAGTTCTTTTATATAAATGCTTTCGACTTATTCCAATAAAATTAATAAATTATTGTCAAGATTTATGGGTGTCATCCAAAATATGAGGTTGGATGCATTTTAGGCATAGCTTGAAAGTGAAGTTAAGCAATGCGTTTGCTTTAATCACGCATGCTGGTAAGGAAGGCATATAAAGTTGCGGACATACTCGTTTATGACTATAAATGAGTGATCATATATCACATAGAATCAGTACAATTTTCTTCAATAATGGTATTGCTACGAAACATATATGTACATATATTGAAGGAAAAAGTAATGGAAATAAATTGATTTTTTACTCAGCCTGCTTTTATAAATTTCTGAAAAGTATTCATTCTGGTGGATTAAATGTCCTATCCTTCCTATACAATCAATCCCGGTGCTCCATAGCAATCGGATGTTGCCCAAATATTATTATTACACACCATATAAAATCGATCAGATCCAAAATTTCACAAATTTATGGTGAAAGGTGTGGATAACATCGCCACTCAGGAAATATTAGTAACCATTGATTAATATTGTAAATTAATGTGTCTGACACTCCATACTGTATTTTGTCAAGCAACAACCACCCATCGTGAACGGGCAGTTACGAAAACTATACATTTAGAGTATGCCTCTCACGATATAATCGTCTTTTGACTTTTATGAATATCATTAAGATTTCACCTAAAGTTCTGCTTTCATGTGCTCTGAATAACCGCTCCAGTCACTGTGTTCGGATGGTGATTGACAGAGGGCACGCTAACAAATTGTTAACACATAGGGTAGCTGAAGGGCCACCTCATGGTGTTTACCTATTGGCGATTAGTTGTTATTATTTTTTTATTAATATATTAACACTCTTTGTTCTCCCTCCAAGATTACACTGCTTTCTATTAAGTATCTATTACCGTTAACTAGTTAAAATCTATCCATAACTGCCTAACTCATTCGCAGAAGCCACGAGTGATTACTCAAATATAGAAAATATATTTTTGATGGATTATTTTCCTCAGAAGTATGCATATTCTTTTCAATGACATTGTGAATATGTAAATGTCTATCAAATAAGGTAGTTTTGAGTAATATAAATCAAATCTATCTTGATCAAACCTAACAACAGAATTTTTATCCATTATGTGCATAGATTTTCTTCTCGTTCACACAACATGGATGCAGCTATTCATGAGAATCGGCCTTAGCTCCACTATTATTTCTGCTCCAAATCAATAAACTTAAATTTGGATGGATAGTTGAGCACTATCAGGAAATCATACATTGGGGTCTGAAGGAGGCATAATGAGTTTAGATGACGAATAAGGTTAATTTCTAAAGAGGTTGGAAAAGACCTAGCATACTTATTAAAAGCAAAAAAGTAGTGTTCACCATCCAAGCTTCTCACATATTTTAGGGCCCAGTTACAGAAGTATGGTTTCAAACAGTCTCGATTGTGGATATAGTACAGAGGAGAGCAGACCTTAGTTCCTTATACCTCCTACTCAAGAGTTAGATCCTGATTATTTTATCTATATGTCAATGAACGACGTCTTGAGTAGCTTGATTCATTCATTCATTCATTCATTCATACCCCAACAGAGTTCCTATTTAGATACTCATATATCCATAACTGTGCCAAAGAACTGGAATAATATACCATCTTTCACGAATCTGTGATCGACAGTCTACTCAAATATACCAAAAATATGTTGCTGTGTTCATAGAAGTCGTTATACCGAAACCGCTCCTGGACCAAGTTGAATGTCCGGAGAAAAATCACCTCGGCTGCGCGGACGGTACTTGCTTACCACAGGAGTATTTTTGTGATGGTTCCATGGATTGCCCAGATGGTAGTGACGAGGCCTACTGTGACTTGAAAGATGATCCCAATGGCGCCAAGCCATGTGACAGAAAGAAATGTTATTTACCTGGATGTTTCTGCTCTGAGGATGGTAATGTACAATGTTTATATCAAATAACATATATAATGCACAAATAGTTTTTATGATAGTGAACTATAACCGCCTGAAAATCGTTGTGATTTGTGTTCCGGATTGTCACTCAACCTCTAATGATGATTTGATAATTTATGTGTGTCATTCATTCCAAATATACGATGTATTATTGTATATTTGTCAAGTATATCTTAGATGGTAAATTGAAATCGATTTTTTCTTTTAATTTTTCAAGAATATGTATATAATAAACTTCAAAGTTGCTCACAGTCTTTGCGTGGGAAGTACTGGTTAAGTGAATAAATTTAGTTGACTTATTTTGTACTGTGTTTCAGGTGGTGCTGTACCCGGCAACATCCAAGCATCACTGGCACCCCAAATGATAACGCTGACTTTTGACGATGCAATAAATAACGAGAACTGGGACATCTACAAAAGAATATTCAACCCCGCTTATCGAAATCCGAACGGTTGTCCTATAAGGGCGACATTCTTCGTCAGTCATCAGTATAACAATTATTATTACACACAAAAGCTGTGGAATGATGGACACGAAATAGCAATACATTCCATAACGTAAGTTCAATGTTAAATGAAAACACAATTCGTGATTTATGTTTTTTTACAACCAACAATACGAACTTCGCTGACTCTCCTCGTTTTTCACTTCAATTACGATTGCTTCCTTACAGAAGCATTACGTAGACGTAGAGGCTCAAATCATGAACAGTGTATGCGGTCTGACATCATTAATCTCCAATTGCTCATAAACTCCTTGAATATAACCGAGATCCATCAGCGCCAGACAATGTATAGTGGCAGATTCACTAAATTAAATAACTGTGAGCTGTTACATTGAAAAAATCAAGGAAAAACGCTCCTGCAGCTTTAATTATGGTTTCATACCAGGATTTCCGGAACCAATGCTTCATATGAAGATTCTATTTATGCCTATTATCTATCCTTCATATTACTGAAACGAAAATCTGCGATAAGCTGTTCACGTTAGTGCTTGATTAGTGGCATTCTCTTTTTCAGACAGTTTCTAGGTTTTTTGGACTGGTACATTTGAATATAATAAAGGCACGTATGCTGAAAAGGTCAGTATGTGTGCTTATCCTTCGATAACTAAGATTGAGGCTTGTTCCAAGCATGGATCCTAATACAAAAAAGAAAAAGATGATTTAAATATCAATCGGAACGCGTTACTGTAAGAGAGAGAGTTTTATTTGTGAAACTGTGTGTTAAATACACGATTATTCCATCTGCATGATGGAAGAGTTTCACCAATAAAGAGCATCTACAATCTACGTGAGAAAAAATGGTTTTATCTATTATTAACTTCAACTTCTCTCACACATATTTGGGAAAGATATACATATTTTCATTATTTTGAAATATATGTGAAAAAAGTAACACCATGAATAATTTCAGGCACAGAGGTCCAGAAGAGTGGTGGTCACACAATGCTACTATCGAAGATTGGTTCGACGAGATGATTGGCGAAGCTAATATCCTTCATCGCTTCGCGTCCATCAGAATGGAACAGATACGTGGTCTGAGAGCTCCTTTTCTCAGCATTGGGTGGAACAGGCAGTTCCTCATGATGGAAGAGTTTGGATTCGTATATGATAGTTCGATTGTAGTGCCATTTTCCAATCCTCCACTCTGGCCGTACAGCTTGGATTATAGGATACCACACAACTGTAGCGGTCAGTGATCTGAGTATTCAATGTGTTAACTAGTCAGTAGCTCGAATCACATATTGTACTAATGTTTTGGCTTTTGAGGATTAATGTCAACAATAATGTGTCCTAGGACGATCATGCTCTATGCTAATAGATTCTTATGTCATTAAAGTTATTGCACTTCTTCGTAAATGATACAAACATACACAAAAACTATTTTTCTTTCAGTGGCTTCTTTCGATTTATATTAAAATCATCATCGGACTGTCAGATTTGACTGCTAACAAGGCTACCCAGATTACTTGCCAACTCTCAAATCTAGCATACTATTATCCTGTCTAGTTATTTTTCTACTATATTATTTTTTCCTTTCTGGTGTCTGTCTTAGGGAACATATTTTTTTGGCGACTGCATTTACACTAGTGTTAAGGGAAATCCCTACAAAACCTGAACCATCGCCGTCAAAATGTCCTTAAGATATTTCATGTGATAAACTATTTTATTTCTTAAGATATTTCACGTTTTAAGATATTTTATTCTTTAAGCTATTTCATTCTTCATATTACATTCTATATAGTTAGTTGGCAAGTAATTTTGGTAGCCTCATTAGCTGTCAAATCTGACAGTCCGACGATAATTTTAATATAAATCGAAACGCGTCACTGGAAGAAAAAGTTTTATTTGTGAAACTGCGTGTTAATTACACAATCTTTTTACCTGCATGATAGAATAGTTTCACCAAGTAAGAGCATTTACAATCTACATGCTACAAACAAATGTATAAAAATAAGAAATTGATAACTTCCTTTTTTTGAAGTTGGTTATGAACGGACGATGATAGATCATGCAGCTCATATCACAACTCGTCAATATTCCATCAACTGTGATTCTTATGTTTCCAGAAAACGATCAATTGTGTCCAACAAGATCCTACCCAGGAGTGTGGGAGCTCCCCATTAACCAACTGGAGGCAAGCAATTACTCTTGCGCTATGATCGATTCTTGTCCGAATGTTGTTTCATCCAATGATGTCTATAAGCTCTTGATGCACAACTTCAAGAGACACTATCTCAGTAACAGAGCCCCTTTTGGTCTCTACTTTCATGCCAGGTGGTTTAAGAATCCAGACTTTTTGGTTGCCTTCCAGGTAAGGGAGTCATCGTTGAATTTTTAAGGCATCTAATAACTAATCTAATAATATAAAACTCTAATAAATATCCAGGTATAGATATTGAAGAATTTAGTTCTCTCGCAAACAGCAAACGAGTGTTGATATTATTTTTTCACAGAAATTCGTCAAAGAAGTGTTAGAAAACCCAGACGTATGGTTTGTGACAAATTGGCAGGCACTCCAATGGATCAAACAAGCCAGGACGCTGGACGAGCTGCACTCATTTGAACCCTGGAAGTGCGTGAGGAATATTGCTAAGTCAGAACGGGCCTGCAACTCACCGAACACCTGCAAAGTGTACAGTAGAGTATTCCAGCAGGATAGGTATCTGACTACGTGCGCTGAATGCCCTGCTAAGTATCCCTGGATCAGGAATGAGTTTGGGCTAGACTGATTTATGAGTAATGTTTCGGCCTCACATGGTTAGATTTGACATCAAATAACGATGGAATCCACTGTATAGAGTATAGTATCAACATAAAAAGAAATTCTCAGTTCAAGAATTGCGATATACTTGTAAAGATATACTCACTTACTATAAGACAATTTACTTGGTGATAAAATAAATTGTCAATTTCTCATTCTGAAGAAATATACTCTAAAGAAAAATATAATTTCCATCACAACTAAAATATCAATGCTTTTCTTAGAAGTATTCTATATTTTCTTGTAAGCTTATTATATTTTCCAACGGAACCCCATTTACGTCAACCAAGAATTTCGTCTTGCGATTTTCTCCAAGTAATTCAATTACTTCTTTTTTATAGCCATTTTTGTTTGCGGCTTTTCAGCGGTACGAGTTTGTCTATTTCTGTGCCTGTTATTTTCCATTGGATTCAATTTTGAATTTTGGATGAATGAATGTTAAAAAGTTGACGGTTGTGAGGATCTCATACAGCTGTATACAGGTGTTGATGTGATATTGGTGATAGATAACTTGTGAACAATCTCCATTACCAATGCTAGACGTATATCTTCTGGCTTAAGTACAGGTACATATTTTTTAAGTACTGTTTATCTGTATCTTTCGGACTTGAATCAGGAAAAATACTTTACGACACAGATAAAGGTAAGAAAGAAGTCACATTGGTACAGTTTAGTCCCTTTTTTGGTTATTTTATTTAAGGTTAAGGACCCAAGAGTAGCTTTTATAACAGCTCATCAAAATTAACGAATGTTTATGCTAAGAATAAATTATATTATTTGCGCCAATATTATGGAATGCTTCAGTCAACACTATAGTATTCTTATAGGTACGATTTTCTCTGTTTCGTGCCTCGATTATGATATGCTGAATTTGAGATTTTGGTATTGTCACTACCAAGACTTTCCCAGGTTTAAATTGAAAATATTTATTTGAATTAACTCTATATGATCAGAAATACAGTATTCTTACTTCAGGATTATTAAAGCTTCCAGTATATAGAAAGATATGCTATACTTGAATGAAAGCACATTTTCTTGGTCTGAGAATTTATTTTTGTATCTATATGTAGAGTATATCATTAGATCTTCATATATCTACAGTTTTAAATAATAAATTTGAAGCAAAAGCTTTGATTTTCTCGTGGATGATATAATAATCCAATCATTTTGGCACGTTTTTGAAAATTCAGTCAGATCTCGCTGCAAAAAACTGACCGTTCTAATAATAGAATGAAATGCTTAATAAATGGTAGTATTATAGCATCCACAAGAAAAGATATTTTGTGTCTATAAAGAATCTGTTCAAGACGTTGATTATTTGTTTTAATGATGTTCCATAGTATATCAAAAACTGATAGTAACGAAGCTTTGTAAGCTTCAGGTATCCCAGGAATAACTATTAAATTTTAGTTGGGTAACCCGAATGTTTACTAGTTGAGCCACTGATGCTTCGAAACTTTCATAATCCTTTTTGATTTAGCAAAGTTCTTATGAGTCTTGCTCGTTTTGTGTTTACTTTTAGTTTTTTTTATATAGAACAATGAATTCAGCGGGTTCGATGTTACAGAAATATTTCGCAAGAATAAACGTAAAAGTTGTTCATAAGTAAAAAAGGACACAACCAATCGTCGAAACCCATGGTGAAAATATTTAGGGAAATAAATGAATATTTAGCATTTCCATTGTACATAATAAATGAAACGTTATATCATATACTAGATATGTAAGTGTTCATTATGTTGTAGCTGTAAGTTTTGTTATTGTTATTGTTATTAAACTGCTTCTCAATTATTCGATATTGCTTTAATTGCCCAAGAGAATCAATTGTTGCACCTATCATGATTGATAATGTATCGTATATTCAATTACTCTTAATTGGAGCAACTACACCATGCAAATCATTTAATACTGATAAGAACCTATTAACGGATTGCACTGTAGCATGTTCGATATATTAATTTGTCAAAAACATAATGAGGTACAATTTACCTTAGTGATATGATAAATTAATGGTTTTAAAACAGTACCGTATTTTATTCCTTTTAAAATAGAGCTATTATGTTTTTTGATATTCTGTTGGATCATAAATCTCCGCTAATCGTTCTGTTAGTCTTTTTTCGTCATTGTTAGCAAGTCTCAGCAACGCTGCTTCAATTTTGATATATTCCATTGTAAGATTGAAATGTGTAATCATCACACTAGGTTTCACAAATAAAAAGCTTGAAAAATGTGAGCCATTTCGCATTAATTTTAGATCATTGCTAGACTGTCAAATTAATTGGTCACGTATTCACTATTCTTTAGTCGTGAAAATTACTGTAACGATTTCACAATCCAATCATTGGGATGGAGGAGTTTCACCAAGTCAGAGCATCAGGAATCTACATGATATTTATTGTGTATGAGTACAAAGTAGGTGACTGCTTATATTTGAGAAATTGATACTTTCATTTTGAACAATTTGTATAAGACAAAAACACCGGAGTTGTTACGCTCTGCTAAAGCGTTGGATTTTGGAAAGTCTAATATGGTCAATGCTAAACCGAGTTGTCCTTCGGTAACAAGTTCTAGACTCATGAGTACAACAATAGAAAATTCCAGCAGGTTAATCTTCATCAGGTCGAACTTCTAGCCATTTATCTTCTCATAAAGCTTCTGATGTGGCATTTTCACTCTACCATTGTATGTACATAAGAAAATCATCAACAAGTTTGACATATCCATGAGAATTCCATGAGTTCTTGTTCCTAGTATGAATATCGGGTACATTTAATGGAGATTTGGTGGAAAACGACGAGATGTGTGCTAGAAAAATCTACCTACGGTATTTTCAGACATGCTATGTATGCAGCAACTATCACGAATGTTTGTATTTCCTAATATCCTCAAAAGTATTTTATTAAGCCTATATCTTGTCCGAGTGCACCTGTCGATAACTGAACTTCTGAGGTAGGAGCGTACGTGGCTGTCAGGAAAGCGGTCCCAAGTATTACAAATATCTCTGGGAAAATCTATAGTTACATATGCCAATACCAAAGTTTGAGGAATGAAAGACAAATGGGATTACTTCGTCCTATAGCTCAAACTTATCAGGCTTGCTGCTATACGAATAAATCTACTTGAACGTTGAAATACTGTTCTACCGAAACAGCTTATCTATGATAATATAAAATAATACTTGGTTTATATTCCAAAATATATTTTTCAATGAAATTTTTGTTGTTTCTTTTAGACACAAAATTCTTGAGTCCTCTATATCAGATGATGAGATGTTTTTGTAAATTGCAATAAAAAGGTTATTTCCTGAAGATGAAAATTTTTGTTGTTTCTTTTACGGAGCTCGGTGATAATCTGCAGATAAAACTCTACTCTGTGCGAAACTCCGGCACACTAAAATACATTAACTTCCCATCGCTGTGGAGCATCGTTATCTGGAATGTCTTAAAAACTCCGTTCCAAAACAACTTTTTGATATATGGTTATGGGCATGTTTATCTAGAATAAACTAGTTGCATCCCATTCACAGCCAAATAAACACTAGAAATTACTTTTCATGTCTCACGGGGTGCTTCGGAAACTGATACACAATTACAAAACATTGCTTCTCATACTCCTTGCTCATTTATGATTTATCTAATTAATAATTATCTAATTAAGTATATTGGTATCGTAACAACAATGACAATAGTTTGACGCTGTTCAATGATATCAGTTCAAATACAAAGATAGGGATCGAATTTTGGAACAGTTGAACTTTTAGAATTAATTTAAAAAACATTGGTTTGAAATACTTAACCTTTCAGAATCCAAAAAATTTACTCAATGGTGAATTTTACTAAAATTTAAAAAAATCACAATCCCACTGAAGTTCACCTTGAATAAACTCAACCTATTTGAAGTCATTATTTAGATGCTAAGTAGAATTTCAACCAAAAAACAGTGATTTGTAGTAGTAGTTGCTGAAACAGAAGTGGAACAAATTAGCTTGCTTTAAACAAAAAATTGTTGAGAACGCTATAAATTGACGTACAACTTACAAAAAATAGAATGGCTAAAAGGTGTGAAACACTCGCAATGAATTCAAAACTTACCATTGTGGATCGTAAAATTCAGTAAAAGTTCACAGTTAGTGACAACAGATTTATCTCTATCATGTTTGTGTTTCGACTACAAATTTCTGAACAATTGTCTTTGCCGAACTGATGACTAAGCTTGCCAGTTGATACTTGGATTATATTACTAAGTACTCACATCTCTCTCCAAATTTCATAAAAATGGTGCAGTAGTAACTGAGATTATCTGATCACAAAAATGCGAACCCGACGTAGTTTCATTCATTTTTGAGATTAGTATTTCGTATATAATACATTAGGAAAGCATATATCAAATACTAACATTTTAATTAGCATACATTTCTCACCTATGGCGTGCCTAAAGAATTTTACTGTAATTGTAATGTTATTTTAATGTTATTCTGTCTCTCACTACTGGGCTATCATCATTATATTTACTTTGAAGCAAATCTGCTACCTTGGCATTTATTCTACCTGCATTCGCTGAGCCGCCACTGATAAAACGATAGTAGAACAAAAAGTGGAGCCTGCTCCGATTACATACAACGATATATTTTTCTAAATCAAAAATAGATTGCCTCACAAATCATGTTCCATCATATAGGTCTTCGCTTCATATTCCTTTTACTGGTGCAAATTCATGCTGTTTTCAACATCAAAGAAGGTAAGTTTGAAACCAAAATAGTAATCAACGGTTCAATACGGGAATTGTGCGAAATTCATAGCATGCTGACCATCTCAACGGAATAATTTTTTTGTAAAACTATATCAATCGAGATTTACTGTAAATATTTTTACCGCCTAGCAATATCACCATATCAGCTTGAGGTTATGTTGAACTAAAGTTTAACGACACCACGGCCTTCACATGTAATTACGTAACATTTTGGTTATAGGCTAATTAGTGATTCTCAGCAGAGGCGTACTTCAAAAGTATTTCAAATACTGTTACAGGTCCAGTTAATCCCGAATTTTAGTAATATGCATTGTTGATTACATCTGTTGTACTCAACGTGTAAAACGATGATTTGAATTTATATCCTTTGTAAACATCTTTACGATGTACCCAACCCCGGTATGGGTGTGATAGTAATTTCTATCTACAGTTATCTCTCTCTGACGTGAATGTTGCCGAGATCTCATGAGTACATCCTAAAAAGTATTTGTAAAGAATAAGAGATGTCGCTGTGAATCAGTTCACCCTTGTTGAAATGTTGAGTTGAATTTAAATACAAGGTTTCACAAATAAATCTTTGTCGTTATAACGCGTTTCGATTTAATATTTATCATCGTCAGACTGAAAATTGAATTTCATTGAACAATAACTTTTTATTCATGATCCATTTTGTGAACCGTTGCGATCGAAGTTTTGCATTTAGATAATTGAAATTTTCAGATCAAGCACATTGGAAAAAGTTGGGTGAAGAAGAACTCAAAAATGCTCTGAATAAACAAGTAATAGATGGCACTGCGAAAAATGTGATATTATTTGTGGGAGATGGACTGGGGCCAACGACAGTTACAAGCTCTAGGATATACGGTAAAGGTGAAGACGGATATTTATCATGGGAAAAGTTTAATAATATTGGTGTACTAAAGGTAAAATAATAATATAGAATTCCTACATACATTTCATAGAATATAATGTTTCAGTACATTGAAAAGCACTTTCAGCAGTCTCAACATATACAAGCATAGGAATAGCGGTAACCGTATAGTAGCAAAACTATTTTTATTTTGAGGAGTAGATAACCACGTGTCTTCACCAGTTTCCCCGTTCTTATCCTGTAGGTAGTTCCTTAATCAAAATTTAATTCTGCATTTTCTCCGATGGGCCTGAATATGTTTATAATTTCTATTCACTCAGCTCGCCACTGAAACTTAACGTAGAAACTAACAAACTATTCAAAGTAGATAATCGCGTTCATTGATAGTGTGTATATACCAAGAGCAGAGTTTGATTAAAATGCTTCCAGCTTCATTCAGTATTCGGATCCACATCCTCGTAAATCCGTCAACAGCGTATTCCAAACACGCAACTTTTTCAATTTGTTTGAACCATTAAATCTAAGCTAGTGTTATACAAGGTTATCATTAAGTAAGGGATACATATTTGTATACTTCATGTTTTTAACAAAATAATATGACTTGTTCTAAACACATTTTTTTCAAATTCCCTGACAGCCAATAATCTGCATAAAAATTATGTTTTCATTTTCCCTCAAACTGGTTTTGTATCCGTAGAATGACAAAATCTCCTAGCATCTCCAGGTCGTGAAGTAACAGTTACAAATACGGTCTTTCCATTCAGTATCTATGAAAAAAAAGTGAGATCCAATAATAAAATTAAATATGTGAAACCGCTGTGAACCAAAGGTACAAGAAAATCCTATTATTTAAACAACTAGTTTCTACATACTTTTTACTACTAGCTTTATTTCTTTAAATTGTTTTAGCCTTTTAGTGTGCTCATTACCTTATGCAAGCCCTGAGGCTTGCAAGGACGAAATTGCTTCAAAGTTTGTATACTATATTCCTATTCGTTGCCTGCACACAATTTACTGTTTATAATCAATTCAATATAGCTATTTCTTGCTGATAATGATATATATACCTCTCCAGACTTACTCCGCTAATAAACTGGTACCTGACTCCTGCAGTACTGCCACCGCTTTGTTCTGCGGGGTAAAAGCCAACCACAAAACTTCAGGAGTTGATGCTACTGTGGAAGTCGACGATTGCCAGGCTTCATTGAAACCAGGAGCTCAGTTGAAGAGCATTATTGGGTGGGCGCAAGATGCTGGAAAAGCTACAGGTATTTCGATCAACTTCATTAAAATATGTTGATGTATCTCTGTCTGTTTGGTACCCGAAGAACACAGATTGACAGCCCTACAGTTTGTCAGTGTCTAATTTGCATAGAAATGAACTTGTACTCAGTAAAGTTAACCTTGAGGATTGGGCGGTGGTAGAAACTTGTTAAGGTTTCAATTGAATATGTTTGAATAACATTTCCATTGTCTTCCGAATTTCGCAACGTTTCAATTAATGCGGTATTCTCCCATCATATATTCAAACAGATATCAGAAGAGATACCTACTTGTTGTAGTATTGTTTTTTATGTGTATGATAGGTTTTGTGACCACCACCAGAGTGACACATGCTACGCCCAGTGCTCTTTATGCCCACACACCGAACAGGAACTGGGAATGTGAAAGCAAGATACCGAAAAGTAGTTTGCAATGCAAGGATATAGCTAGGCAGCTAATAGAAGATTTACCTGGAAAAAATATTCAGGTAACATTTTCATATCGATAGACGATCAGATGCCATATGATCTGTAAATGCAGTGGTCAGTACGATAACGTTATAACAATAAAGTGATTAATTCCTAAAAATGAATAGAAAATCATCAATCAATCTATTTTTAGTAAAAATATATTATTGCCTGTTTTGGAACCTGGCACCTATCTTGTCTATAGAGCTTAATTCATTCATTAGGCTTAAAATACTGAACGTTGAAACCTCATGTGAAATAAAAAAATCACAAACAATATAGTTATCCCTGATCCCTTATCAAGGTGAATCAAAATAAATTTGAAATTTCGTGATTTAATAGTTTTTCATTTGCCATATTTTGGCCAGAAATGCAGAGACGGACAATATCAGTAGTAGTTTTCCCTAAGCAGGTGATTTTAATTGTTGGCCAATAGGAAACATCATGTGAAATGAAAAATTTCACAAACAATTTGGTTATCCCTGATCCGTTATCAATCTACAAGATGAATAAAAAAAAATGTGATTTAATATTTTTAAATTTGCTGTATTTTGGTAGGAGCTGCAGAGACAGCCAATAAATTAGTTTTCCCTTTTTCCCTCAGTAGGTGATTTGAATTGCCCAGATGAATTACGGTGATTCGTCCACCAATGCACCAAACATTAAGACGATCAAAACTCACTCGGATCCCGGTTGATGTCCCGTGTAACCCGTGATCGAACACAAGTCAAATTCAGAATCAGAAAACTCAATAGTAACCATCACCTTTCATCAAGCTAATAATATGAACCACATGCATTTTAAGCAAATACTTTATCATCATTTCGGTTTGCCCTCTTAAAGAAATTATCTAATAATTTACCATCACAAAAAGTGATTTTGGGAGTGATAAAATTGTTTGTGGTTGCTGCTCGAGAGGATCCAATGATCAGATGCGGTAAGAAATTAAATTTTTTTAATGGCTCTCCGAATTTATTCAATCAGACAGAAATGTCTATAAACAGAGAGGCCCTAAACAAACCAGAAACTAAAAATTGTGTGAAAACCTGGCACAAAAGTAATGTTTACCATTTAAGGGTAGTTTCTATGTACAACGAGGTTAAGAGGCCAGATAATCCTAGCTGCAGTAATTTACCATACAGCAGGTTACAATCGCTGATGTGTGGCCAAAGTACCTGAGAATTTGTTGAGCACTATAAATTCACCCATTTCCAGTATCGATGTTTCCAAGATAAAACGCTTGGAAAAGCGGAAGTGAGTTTTCCTTTCCATTTTCCAGAAACGTGTATTTCAACACGCATCTGTGAATTCGTCATACAAAAGCATCATTTTTCGAGAGTCTCTAGTTCAGTGATTGTAGAATGATTAAATTAGAATAAAAATAAAAGACAAACATGGTCTCACATAAGAAGCCATCTACAACTACAGCAGTTGCTGGAAAGTGGTACATCTGTTAAAACAAGATATTATTTATACAAATCCGCATTTGAACATTTGAAAGAACCGGTCTATTGCATTTGAACCAGACATATTCTGAATTCCGGGCCGACGCTTTGTCAACTGAACTACGAAGGAGCGTCTCTCAATCGATCTGAACGCCATTGTTAGAACACCCTTGAAAAGACGAGTAATTATATTTTCCTTCTGAAATACTGACTTCCGTGTTGTTTGTATCTAAGGTGCCAGTATTTGGATGGGTAAATATCTGACACGTCCCTGCATCAATAATCACCACTATATAGTTGGGCCACAACCGTGAGTTATTTAGTTGCTAATCTGCAAGGTAGTAACATTTATATAAAGTAGCATTTAGTAACTCGGAAAATAATTCGAACAACACAACTTTTGTTTGCCGGGTAGACGCTAAACCAACTGGGCTACGAGAGCATGGCACACCATTTGAACACCTAGCTTAGAAACACTCTCGGAAAACTAGTTTTAACACGCTTTTTATTAGCTTCACCTGTATGTATGTGTTTCTAACGAAATCCTCGGACGCTATTTTCACCCACTTGTTGATACGAACTAACATAAGTATTATTTTTTTTACCAGGTCTTGAAGCAATACGTTTGCAAGGTTATAATACGAATGTCATTCAGTATATCTTCTCAAGACAGTTTTAGTAGTTTTACCTATATCTATATAGACAGAATCTTTGAAATATAACGATACTCCTCCGAGGCCCTGTAATTGGAGAGAATACCTTTCAGAACCGTTGATTAAGATTTATTGAATAGCAATTCTAATTTCAGCAGCCACGTAATTGTGGCTTCAAATATCAAAGTACAAGGATGAAGTCATCAGTAAATAAATGAGAGTTTGAAAAACATGTAACATTTCAGTTGAACTAACAATTATAAAATTATTCTATATTAAGAATGAAATTATTAACGAGAAAGTTAATGTCAATGTGATAATGTATGGGGTGATCAATATCAATTGTTATAATATCTTACAAGTTCTATTCTTCTGTTATTAAAATATGCTCTATTTGTATTATCAAAATGCAGAGTTAGTGTAAAATTGTAGTACAAAGTACCCCACCCTTTTTAGAATGACAATAATTCTCTGGTTAATCATTTTACTTTTGTGTTAAGAATAATTTTTCACTTTTCATTATCATTGACTATAAAAGCGTGTTTTTTGTTTCTTGAAACCATAATTTATTCTAATTTTAATTCCATACATATTCGTATTTAGAGACACAACGCTGGGCTTGGACCGTTAAAGATTTTTGACTTCGATTTCTACTGACTGTGAAAGATCGAAACCCTTGACATACGGTTCACATCTAAGGACTAGGCTGCTGAATTGCTGTGGTTTCTTTTTTTCACTGTCCTAAAAATTCTGGGTTATAAATGTACTCTACCATTTTCTCATTCGGCCATTAAATCAAGATTATTTTTGACATCAGTAGAGATGTCTTTTTAGATGGGCTTTTTGCCTTCGCCATATTTCTCTGAGCTGCACATTCTTGGTACATGGCACGTGTATTGGAGTCGGGTATTAATCTTCGTCTGCGGAGAAAATCTGACACGACTCCGTAGAGCTTATTTTTAAACTTACTACCGTTTACAAAGCGTAATTCATCAGGAGCTCGGATCCTTACAAGCAATTATGAGCGGAAATGGAATAAGTTCAGAATTAGTTATTGGGATCAAATTTTTGAATTGTTTTAATCATTTTGATGAAAAAATGTGATATTGGGAAATTTTGAATACAGTATAATTCCAAAAATGCCAAAAATAAACATTGTTTCCAATATTTCTACTTACTTCTAGTAAATCAACAGTTCTAAGGTCTGATCAAAATCTTCAAATAATCTGCACAGTACGTGAGATACAGAGTCAACCTACTTGGCGTTGTTTTTTTAGAGGATAATTATGGCTTATTCATGATAATTCATTCAGTAGAGATGCGATAATCTGTAGTGGTTACTAAAACAGAAGCGATATGTGATAGTATAACGTTCTAAATGTACCACCATGTGCATGTCAGATGTATCATCAAAGTTTCAGAGCTATGAAATCAGAAACTAGGTGAATAAGCTATGAAAAATCCACGTTGAGTGGTTGATGAAATATTATTGTTGACGTTGACCATTCCAGAAAAAATGATCCTTTCGTTTATTTAAGGAATTTTATCGGATAGGATATTAACTGCATTTAGACATCATGGAGTATCTGAATGATTTGAATAATCAGGAGAATATGATGCTCAGAGGTAAGACAATTGAAGGAGCTTAGTTTTTGAAAGTCATTGCTGAGATACTCGTTTGTTTCCACCTGGGGCAATAGACGTAATCAGACTAGTCATATGTGTCCTAGAAAACCTTTTGAAGCGATATTTGTCAGTGTTTAATTCCTAATTTTTATGCCAAACTATGCGAAGAATGTATTTGTTGATCTAAAGTTTAAAGGGATTATGACTAATCCTAGTGTGTACTCAGATGTCGGTTCCGGCATATTATATACAGTGTTTTTCAGAATTTGTGGTTGAATCTTTTGAAGTTACACCACAGCCAGTAGATTAAGCGACTTTGGAGCTCATAAATTTACATAATATCCAATTATAACATGAATTTGAAGAACAACAGTCAAAAATGCCGAGGGTGCTCCTGCATTCTGCATAAAAATAATGTTTCGTGAAATGGTGAAATTTGATGTGAATCCAGAGCAAACGATAGATACAGTAAATTCAGTTATTGAAGGTTCTATTTACTTTTTGTTACAATTTCAAATTTTCGAAATTATGATGATGCCATATTATGAACCAGTCGCTGATGTTAAGGTTTGAGGATTTGATTATACTTTTTTAAGATCTTAGATTATCGTTTGAGTACTCATGGCTTCATCGTTCATCCTGCCCACTATCACTATGGTTCCACTGTATCATTTAATTATTAAACAAGTAGTATTAAAAATAATCGTTTCGGCAACCGCACGACGTGTTCTTGGATAATCCTTCCATAGTGAGTGAATTAAATTCGCTCATATATTTATTTTATATCCATAGATACGTTCTAATTGTTCATTAATAGACATGTGGAAAAGTTTTAACAAATGTTTGACCTAACTCGAAATTAATCAAGCCCTTTATATAGCTACTGCCAACTGGGAGACGAGCTATTACGTATGCGTATGAGCCAGTGGCGGCTTGTGGGGTAGTGCCTCAGTGCCACGCCACTAACTTAATTTTCCTCAAAAGCATATTTATGCCCTAAACTTTTCTATTCTATGCTTTTTCCGTCCCTTTTATATTTCTCTTTTGTATCGAATGATACGTCTTGCAGAACGCGAGCTAGGCCTATATGGGCAACCGCATACCGTGCCATTTCCTATTAGACCCAAATGAAGTGAGAGAGATCTAACCAGCAACGCATGTGAGCAACAGAGATAACGCTATGCTCGACGTTTTCCTACATGTTGAATACGAAAATCCGAGCGGAATTTCTGCCAGGCACATAGTCACATTACCGATATATCTATTCCTAGTTCAGCATGATTGTTTTGTTTTAAGCTCAAGCCACTCTAGTTTGAGTACGTCTGATGCTAATGTCTGCTTTTTTTTAAATGTGTAGTAAATGAATATTTTGTATTAGTTTGAGCGAATTGTATGTTGTTTTGGAATCGATATTTATTTGAAATTAATTACAATATATTGGAGTGAAATAGTGAAAATGAATAAAATCTGGACTTGAATAAAATTATTTAGTAGTCTTTCGCTGGAAGAAAAATTGTAAATTAAATAATTAGGATGGCCAAATCCCGACTTGAAAATTAAAAACAGTGGTAGTGGTGAAAAATCGCACCGTCGCAACTTTATTAAAAATGTTTATGATAAACATAGTTGGATATGTGGCTGTGAAGATGTTAACAAACTGTTTTGTTTTGTGTGTGTTTCATTTTGAGGAGATGAAAAATGGTAAAGACGATCTTGTCCATATATTTGAAAAAAGTTAAGACTCATGAAAAATCGATAGTACATATGAACGATGTTTTCAGCTTGTCTATACTTAGTAAATCAAACATAAATACTCAATTAAATTCGGCTTATCGTAATGCTCTAATAAAGCATAATGATTAAGTGGCTAAGGACCGATATGTTTTAAATAAAATTATAAATAATTGTATAAGGTTTTGTAGAGCTAATAACAACTGAGAGTAAGTTATTAGAAATTTTTCCAATTTGATACCAGTTTAAGAGGGTAGTTCTCATTCTGGCACTACCTCTCTGAAGTGGTAGGAACTGCCACTGGTATGACCTCACTGTCGTTTTAAATTTATCTAAGGTTATCCACTATCGATTTGATTTCATTTGGAATATACATGAATTAACGATATTTCCCCTGTGTAATTCAAAAGGATTGGGAGCTAGCAAATGCATGGGAATATATATCCTATATAGTTCATCAGAATTTGTTGAGAACTTGGACGTTAGAAGTATCGGTTTTGATTCATATCGTCTTTAGAATAATTCTGAATACCTCAAAGATAATGTTTTAATTATACACAGAAATGACTTATGATCTGAGAAATAATGATATAGTTTGAAAATGTTTACCCCATAAGCTTGAAAAACATTCATGTTTGAAAGATTCCGAAATTTCTTAGCTTCTAAAATTCCTAAAATTATTTTGTTTGTATCCAAAAATTATCAAGATCAGGGAAAAATAGTATTTGCATTTGAACATCTATCTACAACAGAGATAAGAAATGCACTACTTTCAAATAACAACAAACATCGTTCTAAAAACATCGTCTGGTGATATTGATGTTTTTTGGTTTTAAATACAACATTGTCTATTTTAAGCACGTGATTAGCATATTCCAGTTCCGTTAGAATCGACGCAGCTGAATTTCGAAGGCAAAATCAAAATTAGGAAGGATTAATGATGTTTTTGAGAGTGTTAATAAGAGGAAGGTGAGGGAATCTGCCAATATACAATTTTCTCCAGGTTTTCTTGTAGTTTGGTCTTGGATTCCAAGTAAAAATGCTGTTTTCCCTACCAAGATCATACTGTATTGTTTATTTTATGGATCAGGCAACATTGTATTTTTTGGGTAGCGATTGAGTTCATCGGCAATACAAATATTCGCACTTCGAAAAATTCTTATCCTGCAATTTGTAGACAATATAAATATTTCGAATGTTGTATTTCGAACTTCCATTGCCTATGTTATTGTGAGTGACACACACATTTTAACTTTTTTGCAATATCCAATAAATTGATCAAGCTGGACAGTTATTTGGACCGTAAACGTCTTCAGCTGTTAGCATATGTGTATAATGAAAAATGACAATTTCCGACAAATAAGTATCATCATCGTATCATCGTTTTTCGCATGTTTATAATGGTTTACGAAAAGTGGTCAAAATAAATAGGATTAATTACAGGTAATAATGGGTGGTGGAAGACAATGCCTACAATCAAATGTAGAAGGTTCTCCTGCAGATCCCATAGACACGTGGAGTTGTTACAGTAAAGATGGCAGGGATTTAATCGGAGACTGGATTGCGGAGAAATCTAGACGAAAGGTGACATTCCAGGTAACTTGAGAATTACACAAATTCTATTAGAATTTTCTAGATAGAAATATCGTAGCTTGCTGGTTTTGCATGAGAGTTGTTTTACAATTGTATGTTTCAATTTTTGTTTTGTTTCGTAGACAATTATCCATATTTTAGGTAGGTGCCATTACAGGATCACCTCAGTTTACGAAGGGTACGCAACATAAAAAGTCAGATATGGAACTAGTGTAGAGACCTCCAAAGTGAAGAAAACTACTTGATAAATTTGAGTGAATTCATGTTTTCTCCAATAATAAAAGAAACAGGAAGTTTTATAACAAATTGTTCATCACCTGGGAAATCGACCTTGCCGTTCATGCCCTCTCAGAATTCAATTCAATTGATTCAAAGTGCTTCATTTTAGGTGCTACAAGATAACGAGGAATTACAGAAAGCAAATTTGAATGCTGAATATACTTTGGGTAAGTAGAACATTTGAAAACGTCCTTCCATCAAATGATTGCTATACAATTATATACAAGTTTGTGGTTAATGTCCACGTGTTACTAACGACTGAGAATGTAACTACATTATTTGTTGATAATAATATAATACGTCGACTTTTATTAACAACTTTCTGTTTGGCACTTCGTTGCAGGAATTTTCGCTAACGGTCACTTGAAAATGGAATTCGAACGAGACAAAGGCCCCAAGGGGATGCCATCTCTACTTAATATGACCGAAACGACTATAAGGCTACTGAGTAAGAACAAAAAAGGATATCTTTTGATGGTAAGACTCTGTACACATCAATTTTCAAGAATGTCTGTTTGTTAGTATGCTGAGAATTTGTATTATGATGATGGGTTTGTAGCAACCAATGTTTTCACAATGTCTCATGGTAACGATTGGGATGTGCAAATGATACAACTGAAAATATATTAAACCTGAGACTCGTTTCGCCAATATTTAAGAGCACTCTCAGTCTGTTAAATGAACTGTTTAAAATAACTAACCAAGTTACTTGTAACAGTTTACCAGTGTAAACCACTACAGCAAGAATATAAAAATGGATACAGACTCTTTTTAGTATGTTTACTCTATTCAGCTTATATCAAGTTATTTCCATGGGTTTGAAGTATCCTCAGATTGTGTCTTTTTGATGTATATTGTTCTTCTGTCAGATACATTAGCACTACAGTAGAGCTATCCTTAAGCTATTTTATTTGTGAAACTTTGTGTAGAATTTTTACAATTCAATCGTTTTGTAGTATATCATATCATTACTACTGTTAGAATTTTTTTCCATCAATGAATATTCTATAAAATAATAAAAAAACCGGTTCTGGTTTCACACGAAATGTACTCCAACTCTGATTTCTGAATTGAAGATCAGCCATTTTCGTATATATATATTTAATTATATAATAATAATAATATAATAATAATAATTTTGAAATCAGTGTGGCTAATTTGCCGATTAGTAATTTTTTTTTCATAATTTTTTAATTGAGATAATCAGCAAAATGAATATATATATATATATATATATATATATATATATATATATATATATATATATATATATATAGGATGTTTCAACTAAGACAAAAAATCCACTTTAATTATTTCTGACAAAAGCTAGGGATATAATATATGTACATAGGGAAGGCTATTCACATACGTAAGATAAACCCGAATATTGTACTGTATTTTACATCTTGCCATGAATACCTAGGTAGAAGGAGGCATGATAGATTTTGCACATCACAGAGGCCATGCTAGGAAAGCGTTGGATGAAACCGTCGCTTTCAGTGACGCGATTGCCAGAGCGTTGGAGCTGACTGACCCTAAAGATACACTGATCATAGTGACAAGTGATCATTCTCATTCGATGGTTTTTACTGGATATCCTGATAGAGGAGCGAGTGTTCTATGTGAGTATGGTTCACAATACACAATTTAATTGAGTTTAAAAAAAATCTGATGATTGAGTCCGGCCACTGAATGTTATTTTAAACTGTCATAGCATAGCATAGTACATACTCGTAGCACCTGGGATCAATGTTTCAAAAACGTTTGATAAGGTGATCAGAGCCTCTTCAAATGGGCTTCTCATTTTGGCCAATAAAACTATTGAAGTCCTTGAGTCAATAACTTCATTTTTCATATATGACCTTATATGCCCACTTTGCCTTTGTCGAGCATTCACGGTCTGGAGAACTAGTTCACGATAGGCTGAAGAATGCGATGAAGGAGGTATTGGAATAGGTTTACGTGTGGCTAATAAAAAATTAACCATTCAAAGATACAGGCTATCTATTATACTAAACATTGTGACGTCGAGGCACCCGCCTGGTATAAGGCTTCAGTGAACGGAGCTTGGCATACCATGTCAAAACTCAGCTAGCTGAGACAATAGAATAAACTGGCAACGTGGATGTTTCGGTAATTCTGTTTCGGACTTCCATTACCTTCAGATTTTTGCGTTTCACAACGTTTCGATTGATGTGGTATCCTCAATCATCATCACCTCAAGACAATGGAAGTCTGAAACGGTATTACTGAGAACAAAAGGTTTCGCAAATAGAGTTCTCTTGCTTTAGTTTCGATTTGTATTTGAATCATCGTCGAATTGTGTTCTAAGAAACAATTTTTATCTATAACAAGATACTGTTGAACATAAAGAAAGTGACCCGTCATCCTTTCTTATTCATCTGTTGTTGCAATGTCTTTTATCCAGCCTATACAGAATCAGCAATGGATAAGGAGCCCTTCACGTCACTGTTGTACGGCACTGGTGGACCAAACAACTATCAGTTTACTGTTGAAAACAACACCGCACGACGAATAGATCCATCTAAGAACGACACAACTGATTATGAATATTCCCAACAAGCTGTGGTGCTAACAGATGAAGTTACGCACAGTGGTACTGACGTTTTGGTGTATGCTAGTGGTAAGTTCGCTTTTCTACAAACGTCATTAAATCTTAAGTTTTGTAGTTGTCACTCAGAAATTGAATGTATAAAAATTTATAAAACATTGCTATAGGTCATTTCTTCTGGAGGCGTACATAAGTAAGTGAGTCAAGTAGATTACGGTATTTCCGTTTCTTCATAGCTCGTGGCGATATCAGGCGTTATTCAGGGTCGAGATTTTCATGTAGTGAGGGCAGAAGCTGAAAGTAAGGCTATTTTATGAAGATCTGACCGATTTTGCCCTATAATAGGCAGGCCAATATAATTGAAAAGAAGAAGAAAAATTCATTGCTGTACCACATGCTTTCTTGTTGAGACGACTTGCAGTGTACGTAGCTCTATTTGCCTATGAAAGAAATTAGCTCCATGAGGAGGAGGTGAAACAATACTGTCAAATGAAGGTTATGGAATAAGCCTTACTGCTCCCAAAATACATTATGGTCTCGTTATATACATTTATTATGTGAACCTTTGAAAAATGATAGTGATTTTTTATGAGACTGTTGATTAGCATCTAAATAAAATTAGATTGAATCATAAGTGACCTAAAGTTAAAGGTTCGACAATATTGAGTGGCAAATACTAAAAACAAAACAAATTGCTGAGAGTGTTAGAATTGTTATTTTGTTCGTTATTTCTGAAAATTGCGTGTGGGCAGGAATAATGTATTATATTGCAGATATCCAAATGAATTCAGATACACGTGGACGATGAAAAATATTACTAGAGGGGTGAATTGGAAATTCGATTAAAGCACAAATACGGAACTAATATTTAATCATGAATTTTATTAAAAAGACTTTTGAAACGCACCATATCCATATCGAGAATTAATAAATTATAGTTACATATTCCAACAAAAAATAGGATGATTATAATGGTACCTGCAATTTACTGGATTTCGTAGAAGCCCCCTCAGTATAAGCAATGAAATTCGGAAGAATGGCTTTAGGAGGGAATCTGCTTAACATATCATCCGCGCTCTGTAACGACTACAAATGAACAAAGATTGGAATTGGTCAGGATAGAATTTATACACTTAACTTGGTAAAATTTCACTAACAAATTTTGAATGGTGTGGTTCGATCCAAAGAATATACCGATTTTATTTATGCTCAAAACGACAAGTTGATTGCAACAGTAATGCGGTGATAAAATTTGACTACTTGCCAAAAGCACCTCTTTGATAAATGTGATCTTACAAATATTCATATCAATCAACAGGAGATATTGAATGTCGTTTGCTTATTGATATTTTGTCTTGTTCCAGGTCCAATGTCACATCTCTTCACCTCTGTCCACGAGCAGAGCTACGTAGCTTATGTTATAGGTTACAGTGCTAAAATTGGTCCGTATAATGGTGGCTCCAAGAACGGAGCATCTATGAACATTCATTCCACATGTGTATTAATAATCTTTCCTTTATTAAAGTATTTCATCTACTAGACATGTGGAATTGTTATTTTTCGTCTTCTCCTAGAACCTTTACTACTACTGTATCCCAGAAGGATATTATAAGTCTATTCTTAAGCGGTCATACCGCAGTCTCTTAATATCCCTTAAACACAGAAGTTTATGGAAAAGTCTAACACCTTTTAGTTAGTATAACAGTACCCAACTGAAGCAGATCGAGTAGAAATTTGAGAATGACAATGTAAGTAAAAACAATTCTAATCTCAAAAATGAAAAGTATTTACTGCGTCATAGTAAAGTGGAACGTGGACGAGTCTTGGGGAACTTTTATAAAAGCTTAACAAGATAAATCTGCTCAAGTGAACGACTTTCATTAAAGACACTATACTGCACTCCTGACTTAGTAAATAAGTAATACGATAAATTTAGTATACCTATACCTGCGATTCATGTTACTGAAAGTGCATAAATGAAAGAAAACCGTGCGTCAAACGATATGAAATATATATGAAATTGTGGTAAAGATACATATATATATATATATATATATATATATATATATATATATATATATATATATATATATATATATATATATATATATATATTATTCGTTCAACAAACTTTTTTTGTTATAAGATAGATCGTATATGTATGATTCCACTTGGATTTAAAATTGAGTATAAGATTTAAATCTGGAATCGTTTATCAAAATTTGGAGAAAGTATTTCCAAGCTATTAGATCCATTAATGGGCAGTGCCACTTTGCTCGACGTTGGGAAATACATGTTCAAAGTATATTTTGAAACTCTATATATTACTTCACGTCACAAAAAACTGGCCTTTCTGTATTAGGTGCTGATAATTTTCACATCAATTTTGTTTGGATTAAGCTTGAGAAAAAAAATATATTTCTAGTGCGGTAAGTGAAGAAATATTTCCAGACATTTATTTCTTTTCCGGTGCGGTCCAGCAAAGCGCGAAAATCATATATCTTATTATAAGGGGATTATTGTTCGTACTCCGAGCACGGTCTCCGTTTATTTCTCTTTATTTCCGAAGCATCATACGAATATGATGTGAAAAACATGTGGCTTCACGGTATTCCCAATTTAATATACCTGTATGATAATTGGATGAAATTTGGTAAATTTCAGACAAACAAAAATTGATTGACATAAAACAGTATCCAAGGCAAATCTCAAGCTTTTGAATTAAATTTCGATAGTTTCAGTTCTACTAGTACAAAAACCTTTTCTCTACCAAATATTATTTCGAATGAAGCTGAACTTCTATCGCCCAGATAACTCCTATAATTTATTTTTTATGTGACATAATAAAAAATAACACCATTATTCAATACGAGAAACACTCAAGATGTGTGACATAGATCTAATGTTGTAGACTCGAACTACTACTGATTATGCTGAGTTATAACTGAGAGACTCAATAAATTATAGACGATTCGGCGGAATCGCAATTTGTCATTAATCTGGTATACCATTTGACATTTGAATACACAGGATTGAATATAAAATATAGTAACAGAGAACCAATTGACAGTTAAGAAAGAAGAAGGCCATAAAGGTTAAATATACCGTTTATATAAGATTATTCGGAAACGTACATATAGGAATCCTACAGTATAAATAGTAGTTCTATAGAAAACATGGTGATAGATATTTAACAATTTCTTGTAAGAAAACATACAGATAACAAAAAACAGCTTCAATAATCCCGTATAGCTCGAGCTGTACGCACAAGCTTATTTTTTGTCTCTTGAAAATCAATGCTTAGGGTTTCCACAATTTCAATTTTAGGCACAGTATTTAGCTCAATATATGTATATTCTTTGCGAAAAACATTTCCATCGATGTGATGAGTACTACAGAAGATATTTCCAAACTTCAACCTGTAGGCAACATCTCTAGATATATTGCCGTTGTATAATTTGAATTTGCTTGCCTTCTCTGCTTGTCATTCTGAATTCTGCAATTTTTCCACTGAAATATTTTTTCGATCATTATTTCATATGCCAATACCCAGAGAACGTGAAGAAATAATTTTGCTTGGTAACCTACAAATGTCTACGGTATCATGAAATCAGATTTGTATGATGATTCCTGGTAGATTTTTCAAAAACTACTCTTAACTGAGATATTTGTTTTTTTGTGGGTATTAAAATCCAGTATCTTATTTGTAGTATTATTAAGTACAAGATCATAATAATAATAACAATAATAATGCATTTATTTCCAACTGGATTACACACCAAAATGCATAATATAAATAGAGATTTTTTGTTATATTTTTAATCCAACGTAATTTCTTGCATTGGCTAGATATACTGATGTCTAGAAGGCTGGTTAGTTTTTGTAACGTCAAATTAAAGAAAACGCAGAGAAAAATCAATATCTATATAAGAAACTTAAGTCCCTTGAAAAATGTAATGCCTAATCTAAAAAATTATAAATAATTCGAGACACATTAATCAATTTTTTTTTGCTTATTACTTTACCCCAAACGTACTTATTTCATAATAAAGTTATCATTTCCATGTCTATGAATATTATACCTCCCCAAAATTTCACTAAGTGGTTCCTAAGGTTCCGCGGTAAAATCGCTAACAGAGAGACAGACCTACAGCAGAGTTAACGAAATCCATAGGGGTTTGTTAACTTTTCTTTGATGTCCATATTTTAAAGGCAAACCAAAAATGTCTCACGAGTGAAGGACAGACATCAAATACGGCTGAGCGAGCGCGGAAAAGCCAGTCAACTGCCTCTGTTCCTTAATGTAATGCGTGTGAGTGGAAGAAGGGAGACAAAAGGGTTTGACCGGCCAATATCACTTTTTCAAAATCATTTCATCCACATTTTAAGGCAGCCTCCCGATTAGACGTTACGAGCTATTCAGCGGCCGCGCGATGCAGAGCCAGTCAGAAGAAGGACGGAATCAAAAACAGGCTTGAAGGATCAGTGAATTGACATACCATTGATTAAGCTTAAGCTTTACTGACAAATACGCAGATCGAGAGGGTGTCAGAAAAACGTATGATCTCATTCCTAATATTTTATGGAAGATGGCAGATATAAACGAAAAAATTTGAAAACCAAACGGATTTTATGTCAATTTTTTGGATACCATACGTCAAAGTAGTTGAAAAATTGCTATTGCAATGGAATATATCGATAAGAAATGTTTAGAATTTAAAAAAAAGGGGTTTAGTTGGGGCGTATCATCGGAGGACGAAATAAGGCAAAAAAGCTAACAGTTACTTTTACGGGGTACAAAGGTAAAAATGAGACATATCGTCAATCATAATTATTTGTATATATTTTTCAGAGTTATTAGAATTTGGATGGGAATTCATCTTGGGAATGGATTTAGCGTGATTCGTGGGAAGCTCAAGGTTAATTTACTTGATTCTATTTCCTCATTGAATACATGCATCACTTTAAGGTCGAAACTCTGAAATGCCAAAGGATCATTGCAATACATGAGACAACTGAAAAAGAGCGATACCTGGTTATTATTTATAACCTATAATTACTTATACATGAAAACCTTTCTATTAACACACCTATCAATAAGTAAATATTATGTCCTGATTTAAAATATTATATTATATTCAAATTAATATATAGTATGTAATGGATAGATACTTAGTCTTGTATAGTAATAAAAATATATAACTCAGTCGGACATAACAGTAAATACGCGAGCTTAAATTGTCTCTTTCTTGAACTTGACAAATTTTAGTCACAGTATTGATAATTTTGTTTTCGAATTTCAAACAAGGCTCAATATGTCTGTATGATGACCTGGTATATCAATCTATGTCATTAGATATCTAGGGATCTAATACTATCCCAATCGAGCTTAATAGTCGACTTAGGAATGTGGTGAATGCGTTTGCTATTATTTCGTACCATTTATTGAAGTGATGTTTGGTCTGGGCCAAACGGATACAACCTCAAATGCTCTCACAATGTCTTATCAATAGCATAACTTTGTCGAACTGGTCGTGTGAATATTTTTTCAGTATTACAGCTTGTGCGTACTTAGTTCAAGAATATATTTTATGGACTCTAGATTTGGTGAGAGTGCATACGCTTTCAATGAGAGTTGTGGCATTTTGGATCTTCCAAACTCAGTAATTGTTTGCAGCATTTTAAAATTAGCTGCTATTTGTTCCTAACAAGCAGCTCCGGATTGTTTTTGTTTTAATTGAGAAGTGAGTCTATAGCGCCATGTCGTAAAACGATATAATAGAACAAGAACGGTACCGGCTGTGTGATTTTAATGGCTTTAACCGCAAATTTTGACATATGCAAGTCAATTTATCGTTGTGGAACTTCAAACTGAGTAGTGTAATCAAAAAATAGAAGCGTTTACAGTTTAGAACTCTAAGAACATTAGAAGGAGGCACGCCGTGTTATGAGTCTCTCTGTTGACTGCAACGATTGATATTCACAATTGAATTTTAATTGTCCATGTAATCATTTTTTTTAATTGCAGGCAATTTTTCTTTCTACTTGTTCTTTTCGTTAATATTTAATATTCACGAAACGTGTATGTATGAGTATTATACCCAAAAAAAGAGAAAAGTGCAGATAGAAATATCCCGTTCTAATTTATATCCCTTGTTTGGATAAAATGTTTAATGCCGGATCATGTTTGCTCCTTGTAGAATAACTGTGAGTAGTTATCTTCTTATAATGTGTGGATATTTACGTACTGGTGGCACAACTACACCGCAGAGTTCTTTATAGAACATTAATACCTGCGCTGGCTTGGCTGTATAGGTTTTAATTTGCATTAATTGAAATTAGATGAAAAACCAGTTTTGAAACGCCGTTAACCCTCGCACTTATTTCAGTCTTAAATGTTTTAAAACTTCATTATGTTTTGACTCTAGGTTGCCGCTGGCATGAAAAATGAAGCAAAGAGCGAACATCAAAACAATCTAAACTCAACGTTGTGCTCTAGTTGGATTGTAAAAAAACCCTGCATAAAAAAGCTTGTTGTGTAATCCAACGTCCTTTCCATAAAATGCCAAAGCACTTCAAGCATTGCATGGCGAATGGGAGCTGTTAAATGTAGATAGAAAAATAAGAGTATATTCCCAACTCCAGTGAAAACAGAATATCCTTTCTGAACGCAAAACAGATACAGTTTCAAAAGACCGTCTACGGGTAAAAATGTGAACTATGGAAAAATACTTTTTCACATCTATTTTCAGAGTGAACTTTGATTTAGTATGGAATATTTATTGGTGAAAGTGTATCTTTACCAAGCAGTAAAAGAAGGTTGGTTGGAAGTGATCCAGATGATTGCCTATATAAATAGCATTCAAGTGCATGAACCCTTCTACATATATACCCGTCCTAAACATATCTGGATTTTTCTTTTGCTCTGATTAAATGTCGCAATACTCGTATTGTAGGTGTTGTGCCATCAGCTTCTGTCAGTTTGTTATGGAAAGTTTATGCTCGATCAAAAAATCTCATTAACAAATTCAAAGCTCCAGATACTATAAAATTATATTCATTCAATGTATGATGAATGGGAATGGGAATGGGATGAAACTGCGAGAATTTGTGAATATTTGTAATTACGTTTTAATGAAATGATTATACTTCCCGTTTAAATTTTATACCATCGAAATAGAATTCATAACCATTACGACAACTTTTAGCTTATCGTGCCACTAGTTTGTAATTCTGAACAATGGACAGACTTCAGCCAACGGTATATTTTTTCACCTATTCTTCAGGAAAATGGCAATATTGATTCATAGCTTCCAACATAATCAATGAATACTGAAATATTCAGCTCATTAATGCGTAGGGGTGGTTTCAATTTTAAGCTTGGCATTCATTGACTTTGGTAAGATTTACTCAAGTTACAAAGCCTAAAAAATGCCTAAATGGAAGTATAATGGCGAAATCGTTATAAAGATCACCTTAGAATTGCAAGAAAATAAACTAGTAGTGGTGATACTCCAAATGACACATAATCTTTCGTACTATGGGTTGAGAATGTTATTCGACTAAATTGCTTTCTCCAGTTATCAGGAAGCATCATTGGCAAACATTACATGTCAGACCGTTGTCGCACGGCAGTTCGAGGAGACGATTTCCATTGCTAGTAACATTGTGCGTCGCAGACCTGACATGGAAATCAAACCTATGTAGCAGAACCTCATCGATGGACTCCAACCTTGTGGATTTAACTAGATTGTGACCGGACACTACTCAATGGAGCCGCTTTGCTGGCGGGGTCAGCAGGAGGCTAGATGAGAAGAGAATAAACAGCTTCGAAAATTGGAGATGATTGAAGCTACCTAATCCCATAGCTGCCAAGTACATTACATTTTACAGCTAACTACCTATGCTATGACTTCAAAGGTCTCAAAATTCAACAATCTTGTAAATAAATAAAAAATCTATGAATTAGTACCTCACAGACTGCTGACGAACAATTTTCCACCTAGGATAGTCGTATAAACGGTTCAATTTGGATATATCTTTTAAAATATATACCATTGCTCATATACAATATTAAGAATATATCTCTTGCGAAGCAACAGTTTATGTACTTTAAAAAGGCTACAGATGAAATCATTGGAGGTTATGATATATATACGCTGCTAAAAAAGATTTACGGAACACTTTTCAAAATAGCTGTAAAATTTTAACTTGGTGTTTTAGGGAGGTGAAAATGATATTTCTATAAAAGTTACACATTTTTTTCTACTAACTTTACAGAAATAATCCATATTTGTGCTTGCTGTTTAAGATACGTTTATGATTTTAAACACAGTACAAGAAATAAAGTGATCAAGATAATATCCACATTTAGATTTTATATTGAAGTAATCAAGCGTATGTACGATCGCAATAGGGTGACTGGAGAATATAAAAGACTAGCCGGACAAGGTCGGAAGCGGAAAACCACACGACGTCAAGACTGGTATTTAGTAGTTTTTTCTTTGCGTAAACGAACATCTACAGCCAATGACCTCCAAAATGCTCTAAGGGCGGCTTATCAAGTAATGATTTCTGACCAGAGAGTTAGAAACAGATTAGGGGAGGCTGATTCAAGACCAAAACGACCAGTACGAAAACCTGTTTTAACTAGAGCTCATAAAACTTCTCGATTGAACTTCGCTCGTGATCATTTGCAATAGCAGCTCAGACATTGGAAACCTGTACTCTTCACAGACGAATCAAGATTCGTCTAACTCGTTGTGACGGTCGGGTACGTGTGTACAGACGTCCTAATGAACGTTACTCCGCTACCACTGTACAAGAAGTATCCAAATTTGGAGATGGTTCGGTAATGGTCTGGAGTGGAATAAGTTTGGAAGAAAAAATGGACCTTGTAGTGATACCGGAAACCCTTACAGCTGCAAGAAATGTTGATATGATTCTTTCAGATCATGTTATTCCTGCAGCATATAGCATTGGTCCTGGATTTCTTTTCATACAAGATAATGCTAGGCCGCATACTGCTGCTATAACCATGGATTTTCTTCGTGAGCATGAAAGTCGTACAATGAATTGGCCAGCGTTGAGCCCCAACCTCAATCCGATTGAACATCCGTGGGATATATTAGACAGGCATATTCGTCGCCACCTAGATCCACCTCAAACTCTTCAACAACTAACAGAAGCACTTATTGAAGAATGGGACAGTATACCACAGGAAGAGATTCGACGGCTTATAGGAAGTACGAGTATACCAAGGAGATGCCACGAAGTAATTCCAGCTGCAGGAGGACACACGCGATAGTAAATCCCATAAAAATCAAATAACCAGACACAGTTATAGAAAACTATCCAATTTTCACTTTGTCTTTTGTAATTTTTTTCTTAGAAACAAGTGAATAATTAAGCAGTATATATATATATATATATATATATATATATATATATATATATTCTTCTCCCGAAAAATTATTTTTTGAAAAGGTTCGTTTGAGGTGTTACTCTATATAAATGCGACAAATCAACTTTATTTAGATGCTTTACATTGTGGAAGTCCTTTGTAAGGTCATACGCATCTTTTAGACTTATTGTTCTTTTCTGGATTGTATCCAGAAGCTTAACGGAGTGCTTCGGAATGCACCCTTGCAACTGCGCGAAGTATTTCAGAGATGATTTACGCCTTGTAAATTATCAGTAGCTAGATTTTTCTGTGAAACCCATTTTTTTGAGCGAATTATACTAAATAATACGCACATCCATCAATAATTACAAATCGCTTCCTGCAGGAACTATCTAGTCATTGGCATAGACCTTGTGGCAGCCGATAGGCAATACGTTTCATTAGACGTTTTTAAGCATGTTTACGATTGTCCAATGAAAAATTATTCTATTGAAGTCTGTAAAAGCCATTTCGTAGATTTTCCTATTCTTTAGAAATGGTCAGTTGCCGAAAAAAATATGACCTCACACTTCACTAGTTTGAGTAGTATTGTCCCGCCTCTATTGAAGCATTATGCTCGTGCCGCCTTCAGTTGACAGCTGACGCCTTCTCTGGCGTCGCGCGTGCCCCGGCGCCGCGTCGCTTGGTCACCGCCGCCGCCGCCGCCGTCAACGCCGCCGCCTCCATCGTATATAACAGAAAAACCACATCGTGCCTCAACCAGTCCGCCGAATTTGTAATCGCGACCGGTCTACAGATTCGCCGCACTACTCTCAAACCGGCGCCGCCGGCAGACGCTCGAAAGCAGGTCTTCGTCTTCCGCATCTACCAACAAAAGAGGTTGGTCGTGTTGCTTGCCACACCGCTGGATACTGGACACTCTTCGAATCAGCAGTTCCTTATAAGGTACTACAATTTTTTGTTCATTCCTACATGATACGGGGGTCATCGTTTATACAGAAAGAAAGATCTATTCAGTGTTTCCTGTGTTGTTAATATCGTTCGCGAGTTTAAAATATTGTCTCTATCAAAATGTATGTAATTCCTCACTAAAAAAAACTGAAATAATTGTATGAATGAGATAGATTTTTAATACTTCGTAAGTTTCTACGATAATCTGGTGCTGCTGGCTTAGCAAGATAGGTCTTATGTACCGCCATAACAAGGTATGATGGTGTTTACGAACAAAAAGTAACATTAAAACATTATGGTCTTGGTCTAATATTTATAAACTTAAGATTAAGACTAAGAGTTATAAGTCAATGCAGAATTCATGAATGATGTATACTGACTTCTGATATAATTGCAACTAATATTAATTTCCCCAAAAGTTTTTAACGACGCGACAAAGCAATAAACATTCCAGAAACGTCAAAAATGGATAAGAACTCAAGTTGCTCATGATTCCATGATTGATGAAAATTTAAGGTTTTGGATCTCCGTGGTGTGGACATCATAGCGAGTATAATATATAAATTACAATACTTTGACCGCTCAGGCGTGAGTAGTGCAGCTGGAATATTTTACCAAAGAAGAAACCTCTCAACTTGACACATGAAATTATAGTACGTTACCACAAAATGTAATTATGATTTTTTTTTCAATAAATTGCTACCGAGGCAGCCGAAGCGTTAGCATAGTTATGCGGTCACACAAATATGGTTTTAATTGGTTCCCAATGTAAGTATGATTTTTCAAACTCAAAATTTCATTATGAATTAAAGTTGGAAATATTCCAAATAGATTAAAATTTACTAATTTATTTTGAGGGCATGTATGTGAACCATAAAGTTTCTTTCAAAAAGAATGAAACTGGCAAATGATGCATCTAAATTTTCAACACAGATAGTTTGCTGTACGATAACTGTCAGAATAGTTCAATAATAATTTATTATCGCTTTTTCTTTGGATATAATTTTAGAATAACTAGTTTTTTGGAATCATTTTTGAAAAGTATTGAAGGACTTCAGTTTTCAAAAATTCCATATTTTTCAATATTTTCAAAATTTACTTCAAGTGACTTGACACCATAGTTTAAAATTCCAAATAACACTTTCGTAATTATTAATGGTCCTTAGTTAGATAAGTGCAATTGTTTGCAGTAGTTGTTGCTAAAACATAAATGGAACCCAACTTGCAAATCAATTTGTATAGCTGAAATATGCTTCACATTCGGAATGTTTCGAAAATTTATCATAATCATAACTTGGATGATTCATAAAATTCCTCAACATTTGGTAATAAATCTATTTTTTTATCATTTTTAAAGAAAATGTGCTAACGATCATCGATATTCAACAATTCACCCCTCATTTTTGTGCTATCCAAAGAAGTTTGAGCGATTTTTTTATTTTTTGATATAGATCATCCATTGAATGCCAGACATACCGATACAGATATAGATACAGACAGACAGACTGACGAAAGTAAATGACAATTTTTCATGATGTATGTTTCATGAGACATCAAAGAAACATAATACGCCAATTGGCGTAGAATGTCAAATGCGACAAATTTTAATTTAATCACATTATGTCAGTGCAGAAGCCTAGGAGAATGATTAACTATAATTATGCTTATCTTGAGCGCAATATTAGAGGAATCTAGAGGTGTGCATTGCAGGATAAATAATGAGATGCAGTAGAAAATAAACTGGAAATTCATTAACTGGCTAGACGTTTTCTTGAAAACTTAAATCATTTGCTTGGCAAGTCTCTATGATATAGATAACACAAGAAACAATAATTTTAGGAAATGTCTCACAGTAATTTCTCCTGTTAATTTATTTTGGACGATATACCAATTTATACTCTAGTATATCAACAGACTCGTTTTCAAAACTTATTCTACCACTGTACACTTGTTATCGATATACTTCTAATATAATTAAATATCTTGAGTGGTATAATATATTTTAAGACATTCCAATACACAGCAGAGATCATATGGAATAATATAATATGAAGAACAATAACTAGACATGGTAAATACAATGCAAGATTTTAAAATCGATGTTTATATTCTTAGTATGATGCCAGTTAACAACTAACCAGGGCAATCCTTGCAAATAGTAAATTTGACACTTTCTGATGCTTTTTAGATAAAGGCAAAACACCTCACTGAAGGGACGACTTATAGTTTGGAAATAGTTCAATTTCATCATAACGACAGAACCGTTCTACCAAGTAAGATGAACTAAAATCTACAAAATAATTTATACAAGCTATAAAGATGATCAAAAGATACATGAACTAAATACATTTTCAACTTGCACAAACTAACCGCGCATCCGATATATACAAAATAAATGTACAGAATGCCTACAGTGACCAATACAGAGAAAAAACATAGAAAATCATAGCTGCAACCATCATTTTTTTCGACAATTGCCCATTCGATAGTGATTAGACATGTACACATTGAGAATAAACAAGGTTCGATTCCAGTATTCCTAAAGTGTGAAACATGACAACGTCGCACTGCCAGTAAGGCAGATAAATGGCTAGTATGAATTATTGTTCAACGACAACGAGATAGGCAGGGCATCCTTTATTTACCTTGATGCCAGTGCGACGTTGCCTTTTACATACTTCAGGGATTCTGTGGAGAACTATATGTTTTCACAATCTGTAAATGCATATATCTCTTTTCCAACATTAAAATGGGTATAGCGTTACAAATACGAAATCAACGGCGGAAAACCAGAAAGACGATAATAATAAGTAGTGATATTGACTTATATGTTTCACGTGTGTGAAATACTATATTGGTATCTGTTACTTGATAATAATACCGGAAGATGTTAAAATGTCACGAAAGTATGCCATTTCACGGAGACAATTAGGCATGAAGGAATTGAAAACGTGCTTTTTCATTTTTTTATGGATGATGAAGCACACCGAATATTTACCGACCGATTGAAGGTATGTAAATTTATGGTATCCAAGATCGCCTGACTTTATCCCAGAGGATTACTGGCATTGAGGTTATTTAAAAAAATTGCTTTTTAGTACGCTATCAATGATTCTGGAAGAATTTAAATACCATTTTTATGCAAATTGGAGCAAATCAAACATTAATGATGAATGAACGGTTGGTAATAGCCGCAAAATGATGATTAGATTGTGTTCACTACTGCTGGATGCAAGAAATCCTGTTATTTTATGCAATCTAATTTCTGCAGAATGTTCAACTATACTTTCCGATAACCTTGTATACGTTATTAGCTATGAATTATAACAAGATAAGGTGAAGTATTAGGCAAAGTGCTATCCATACTGTGTGACACGTGTCAGTTGCGTATTTTTTTTTCTTGCTGGAAACAAGCAATATAACAAACAAGACACATTGCCTATGATAAAATTTCAAACACAACGTGTACAAATAGCTTTTTCTCCAGATATTGCGCCAGTGAATCGAACCGCAAATTACACTTTGAACTTTAGTATTCGTGCAGTTCATAAATTGAATGGAGAATTAACCTTTCTCCGGAGCGTTAGACACTGATTGAAGCATTCTTTCTACATTGGCGTTTGTTGTTGATGCGTAGTACTTCATCTCCGGAAACATTTATTACCTGCACGCCTCACGCATCGTGGATTTTTCATTCGTAATGGCTTTATTGAACTTGTATTATGCAAAGAAAAGAATGCATAATTGTGCATAATATTTATAATATGCAATTTGTATGTGTATTATGTGTAATGCGGATGCATTTTTTTGTTTAGAGGTAGAGTTATACATTTGGAGTTTAGCCTTTATTTATATCTGTGAAATGACTTATGCTAAATTTATCCTTGGAAGATCTAGACCAGTGTCCGCCAACCCATCGACCGCGAGCTACCGGCTGCTCGCTCAGGCAATTCTAGCAGCTCGCAACATATTCCATAAATACAAACTTAAAAATTAAAATTTCCATAAATTTCGCAAATTTTCATGATACACACAAACAGCGACATCACAGATCGATTAGAACCGTCCACCTATGTATGCAGTGTACACTGTGTACTCTAAATGAGCCTTCTAGGTTCCAGAATGATTGGAGGATACTTTGATGTTTGATTGAACGGCGATATTTGAGCTCAGATTTCAGTTTGAATTGTGGTTTGAAGTTTGAATTTTGAAACTGGACAGAACGTTCAACGGTAGTGTTACAAATGTTATGGCAAGCAGCAATAAGAAGATAAAACCACTTTCATTCAGAATGGGAGGAACGATGTATTAGTATTAGTAAAATATTTGTGAAACTGTGAGTTAAATACACAATCTTTTTTTCCAAATACATGTATGTCAAATATTATTTCACATGTTTGGCTAACTTCGCCTATGACTAGGTAGCTCGAAGTTTATTACAAAATTGTCAAAGTAGCTCAATAGATTGGAAAGGATGACGACCACTGATCTAGACCCTCTCGCATACACATGAGCTCAGTGTCAAGCTGCACTGGGATGAAAACATAACAATGCTATGATATAGTTCTTCCAAAGTAAACTGAAAAAAAATAGATTCTTTTCATCGGTTTTTATCACATGTGCCAAATAATGCTATACGTACAGCGTAATCGTACAGAAAGATTGTTAACACGATACATAACGAAATATATCATTAGATTGCATTGGAAAATTCAACATTTATCTATGCATGTATGGCTCAATAATGTAGCATCAATTATTGATAGCTCAAGTGATAATTATTATTACTAAAATCTAGGAGCAATACTCCGTCATCTCATGGTTGGGTCATCCTGTACCTGTTTGATCTGTTTTAGATGACAGTGTATTCTAGGTATTAGTGGAATATAGATATTTCGGTTACTCCATATGCGAGCCGTGGGATTCTGGCTCAATATGCTCGGTCTAACTAGAGAGATGCTGTTGACGCCCATTTGAATCGCAAAAACGACATATGATTAGGACGAAAATAGATTCGCTGACATCGGATTGAAAAATTTCGCACTCCCATTTATATTAATTTAACCAGCTTTGCATGACTGGAGCTGCGATTTCTAGGTAATAGCTCACAAATACGAGTAAACTTAGGATCGCAAGTATAAAAAGATACCTATTTCGTAATACTTTGTTCCATAGTAACGATCCAAGAATCCAACTTCGCCATTTGCTTTCTGTCGGTCTGACGATCTGTCGGTCCATCAGTCTGTCGGTATAAGTATTACGATGCAAGAATACCACCTCATAGAAACACTGGAATATATAGTATATCCACTAACAAACTAGAATAAAAACTACTTGACATTTACTTTGCTACCAAATTAGACCAACTACAATCTACATGAAAATAATTGCTCCGTGAAACATATTAAATTTAGGGGTAAATGAAACCAAGTTGCTTCATTTCCAGCTGTTTGTGTCGGGAACATATTTGCATGGAAAAGTTTTATTTAGATTGAACATCTTTTACCCGATTGAAAACTTTAGAAACAAAACAAACTAATTCAGTAATGGATAGAATATGAGTTTGAGTTTTTACTAAAATGCTCTCATTTTAATGAAACTTGAGTTGAAACATTATGGTATTGAAAAATCATCATTTCGGCATGATGGATATTTTAATATTTATGATGTGCACATAAATTACATCTATATACTGATAATGACAAATAGTAGTCAACCTGTCGCCCGCGTCGTCTTTCTGTTAGTCGCTATCTTTTAAGTTATGCTGCAGCTCTCGCTTCAACTTTGTTAAAATTTGGAAAAATACTCCTGTCCTCGCTCCTTTCATCTCTTAAGTGGTTGGTTTGGTTTTTCAAATACATGCTCTTTTCATAGCACGATGATTTCAATAAGAAAAGATATTTGTGACGCTTCAAATCCCATCATTTAATTTTGTCTAATTCCAAATTCAGGGCGCAGTAAGAAAATATGCTTTAGAACGCGAATCTGTCTTTTTGCTTTGGTCAACTGGTAATAGGATTCTATTTCAATGGCCTTCAGATTATTCAACGTGTATTTTCACGTATCAGCATGATAAATAATAATCAATCCTTTTCGTGCTGTTCCGGAAAATAAGGGATCATCACAAGCAGAAAGAACAGGCACAAATTACAATATACTAAATTAAATAGAAACCTGAAAGTTGATTCCATGACACAGAGAAATGCTGTCGATAAAATTTTTGAATAAAAATAGGTTGCTATAATGTACTTGGCAATAAAGATAATTACTTATTTTCGATATTATATATTATATATGTATTATTTTCGATATTATAGCATGTATTTTAACTGACTTATTAATATTCCTACGTTTAGTTACAGTGTTAATGCTACTTTCCATTCACAAAATTTTCTCTGATATTTCTAAGGCTTGTTGAGTGCGCTAGGGTTGAAATAAACTAAAGGTGTTGACAAAAAGTTTACTGAAAATTAATTTTGCTACCGTTGTGATCCTATCGTTCGCCTGTTGGCAGTGACAATATAATAAAAAGTTAGTTCACAAGTTGAACCACTTTTGATATATAAAGTTCATGGAAGATTGAAAAAGTTTATGCGCTAGACATTTAGGCATTTAATGAATAATTATTTGAATTATTAGTTGTCGATTTCAGTGTATACTGGAAAACTGAGAAATTGGGTATATTGGTAAAGAAAACTGAAGCTCGTGGTTTTCAATTGTAATACATCATGCAAAACACTAACTCAGATTTACGCGGTTCGAAAAGGCCAAATAATGTAACTACTCCATATATGGAACTATTATTTAAAAAAAACCTTTAATCCTTGATTCTCACGCATAAGCGTGGGAGGTACAATGATTGTTGAATTATTCATTTTTGTATAATATCATATGTATGTTGAACGTATATTTGTTTCACCTGTCTTATTTGACATGTCAGTCTTTCTATCTGTTGGATTTTTGTCACCGCGAGGCTCATATAGCGATTCTGATGGTAACTGAGAAATGATATATTGTGAGATCTCAGTAATATCTCCTATATATCTTAAAATTGAGTATTGATAACCAACAATAAATTTAAAAAAACATTTTTGGGACGGCGGGCTCAAAACTATTTCAATCCCAACAAAAACTGACGATTAAAATTAAAAATTTTTACATTGTGACTAAATATTTCATGAAATCGACACCTACAAAAAAGTAACGTGCCTCAAGAGGTTTTTGATGTTTTCTAAAAGGGACTTGTACTACTCTTACGATATCTATGAGCCCACAATGTATTGATTCCTACTATTATTTGAAATGAAAGTAACAGTTGCAAAAAGCAAACAGTCTAAAGAATGAAAGACTGACACCTTGTCAAACATATATTTTTTCCTGACATAGAGACTATGAACCATTATCAAAAATCTAGTCTCACCTTGAAACATTTTCCAATGACCTAATTATCCAGACTTTACGTCAGCAGTCAGAATATCTCATAATGGGTCGCTTTTTGTGACCCTCCTTCTCCAGGGCGCCCGATAACAAATACAGCAACAAATATTCCTCCCAAATTTATCGCACAAAATTAGCGTTATATTTGAAATGTATCAAAATTACAATTCTGCAAAAATTAGCTGTTATGTAATATATTTGATAAATTCACAACACAAACATGGCAAATTATGACGTTATTAAATTTATTACCAGCCATTATTCATATTAAAAATATTTAAAGTAAAATGGTCATTTAGTCGGGAAAATTTTAGGGAGAAGGTAATTGTCGCACTATAGGAATTTTAAATTTTCCGACTCGACGTTAGTAACAGATATGCAATATATAATGTCTCAACGGTTTGGTAATCAGAAATTTTTTCCAATCATGGGCCTGGACTTTGAAAACTGCATGGGCAGTAAAAACTCAGATATGAGTTAGATTGTTGATAAAGTATTATAATAGTCAGTTAACGAGATCATAGTCACTATACACACACACACACACACTATAAAACTGTATTCATAAGTTTATATAGCAGACATTGGAATTTGATAACCTCCAATTAATCTTCTCATAGCGTCATAATATATAACCAAGAATTGTTATGTTTATGACTGGGGTACCAGATTGTTCGTCATCCCAATTGATTATTAAAACAGAAACATATTTCAGTTGCAACGCAGGAAATTAGTTGAATTGTCAAACGAATCAAATCATTTGATATATCTTTTACGTCAGCCGCACAAAATATACATTTATTGGACTGAAATTTGAATAAATAAAAAAATTATGAAAATTCCAACGATCCATCTGGCTGTTGACCATCGAGCAAATTCCTTGAAAGTTTCAAGTTCCGCTTGCATCTGTCATTAGATGTCATAACATGTGTCAACCATGTAACCGTTTTGTTAAAATTGTTCAGGAATTTCATTACACATCCTATTTTTGGAGTTCAGAGCATTCATTCCCAACAAAAATAATCCAGTACATTGACTCAATTGTTCCTAGGTTCCAATGATACGACTTTTGTTTCACGTGAATCGTTTTTCGGTACAATTAAACCAGAATTTAGTACAGTGCCCCTATACAAGGTGTCATATTTGCTTATCTGCATGTATTTTAATAATAAACAATCTGTGAAGTATTACACCTTTTGATTGTTCAAAATTTGTTTACGCTCCAGGCAATATTTTCAATTATGATCGAAAATAATTGGACATTCGACAAACATAAAAACGTTAGTGGTTGTTTTGCTAATTTTTAGTTTTTCGAATTTTACTTCGCCGCCACTGCAACGATTTCAAAAAAGAACGAAGCTGAACATACTATGGATCTATGTCATATCCCTCCCCAAATTTATTCAAAATCGACGTTGACAAAAACGCTAACAGACCGAAAGACATACAGACATAAATCATCCAAAAAATGAATTATTTCGAAATGACAAGAAAAATAATGATGATAATAATAATAATAATAATAATAATAATAATAATAATAATAATAATAATAATAATAATAATAATAATAATAATAATAATAATAATAATAGAACTAAACTCTAGAAATCTTACCAAAGCTATCAACACATTGCAATGCCGATCCTCACGTACTCGTTCGGCATCATCAAGTAGTCCCACAATGACATAGACAGCATCCATACCCTCATCCGAACAGAACTCACGAAACCTATAATGTTACACCCAAACTCATTCAAAGAAAGGCTTACCGTAGATAGAAATCAAAGAGGCAGGAAAATTACAGACATACGAATACTTCACGCAAAACAAATATAAACGGTCAGACATTTCTTTCAAAGCAAGCAAACCAACTTACATAGAGCGATAGTGAAAGCAGAAAAGAACTACACTCCTCTTGTCCTCTTACATCCAAACCACTCAGCAGACACACTCAATTATGCACAATCACCCCAAGAATTGTTGGACACCTGGTTTATAGAAAACACTCCATGGAAAACCTCGAAATCAAGTGACCCAAGAAAAAACAGTCATACACCTTGCTTGCTATCCAAGATCAAATAATTGCGACCTAGAACTTCAAGAAGTATATAATAAAAGACCCCTCCATAACAGATGACAACTGCAGAAAATGCCACCAAACAAAGGAAACGATAGTATATAATACCAGCGCATGCAAAACTCTAGTTGGAACTGAATACACCGTGAGGCACAACTCTGCAGCAAAAGTCTTACACCAAGCACTAGCCACAACATAATTATAGACTAATATAAAACACAGATCCATATTACAGATATACTCCAACATCAGTACTCGAAAGCAATCAATATAAACTATACAGGAATATCCCAGCCAATAGGCCTGATATCGTTTGTCAATTGAAGGCAGAAAAAGTTACCTATTCAATTGATGTTGATATCCCCAATGATAATAACATTCGAAGCACCTATTCTGGCAAAATATCTGAGTACACTGATCTGGCAAAACAAATTAAACGACTCTGGAAACAAGAAAGAGTCATTATCATTCCCCTCATTATGTCAGTCTCGGGCCTCACACCAACCACATTCTCACCTCACATACAGCGACTGGGGCTGGACGATATGTTACACAAAACCTTCCAAAAGTCTGTGATCCTCAATACCTGTAGTATTGTACGAAACTTCTTCAACGCAGAGCAATAGCACGGGTACTGACCTGGTACAGCCCGACAGTGCCTGATTACACCTCAATCTTGCGAGAAGGCTGAAGATAAATAATAATAATAACAATAATATTTATTCGCCCGAGTAATAGAAAACACTTTGAACGAATAAGCAAATAATTATATAAATTAATTATCCTGACCACACCTCCAACAAAATCTGTCCATTAAGTGCAAATGCCAGTCCTACTTTCCAAATTACTGATTCGCTGAGGCACCGACATTGTTGGTTCAAATAAGGGAATGGTACGCCCATCGGCGGCGCCCATACCTGCATGCATATTAAAATATTATATGTATGTATTGAATAATGGTATGATTTGACACAATGAAAAGGACGTAATAATAACGTATTATTCATGGTACTGTTGCAATAATAAACAATAAAGTATATGCATACACCTTTCAATAATTAGTGTCACGTAATTGCCACTGGTTGGAATCTTCATTTGTTTAACTTGCCTTATTATAGCCGATGACAAAGGGATTCGCATAAAAAAAATTGTATACCAAAAGTCTTTTAATCACGCCAAAATGCCAGACAATTGTCGGTCATTTGAAAAACGTTGGAAAAGCAAGACGTTTCATCATCATTCAAAATGTTTGAATCAGATGTATTGGCTATTTGTCTTCATGCTGAAAATACCTGTGGTATTGCACTATTTTTCTCGGTAATGATCATATATAGCAGATATATATAGGAATATATTTCAAATAACTTATAGATACGTAAATATTACAACAAGATCAGCAGCCAAGAAAAGATCGCCCTGTATGCAATTCATCCAGAACATATGTGCAGCTGTCAACAGACATCTCGAATGTCTCAGATTGCTCTAGATTTGGTTATGGAACATTTTTACTCAAAGCGTCTGTTATATCTTCAAAGCGTTCTGTTAGTTGCCCTGTACATACCTTCAGGTCATCTTTCAACTGTTCTTGTTGTACCTTCAATTGTACCTCCAATTGTGTGGCTATTTTTCCTTCCAACTGGTCCAGATGCGTTTAAAATGAATAGCTCTCTGGAGCCGCGCCATTATCGAGAAGGTACTCACGTAGCCGACTCACTAACACTGCCTTTACACCAAGTCTCGTTCCTCCAACTTGCGTTTCAGGTCCGCGATTTTCAATTCGTACAGTCTTTTCGCCATTATCCGAACTTCTGACACTACTTGTAACGTTCTTAAACACTAATTTATTTTCACAGGTAACAAGAACAACTTATACACTAATTTATATCAACGATTTCAAGTTCTTTACTATTTGACGTCTGATCACTGATTGACTGCTGTCACTGCTCTATGCTTGTATATATGTATACAGAAAAAGCCCATCTCGAATGTTCCATAACCAAATCTAGAACAATCTGACACATTCGAGATGTCTGTTGACAGCTGCACACATGTCCTGTATGATTTGCATACAGAGTGATCTTTTCTCGGCTGCTGGCCGCTGATCTCGTTGCAATATTGCAGATTAATTGGATGCCATTACATGATGATAGAAGTTTCTGTAATTCTATAATAAGCCTCTGGTGAGACCACTAATATTAGCGTGGGCACAAAGGAAACAAAATCACAGAGATATAAAGCGTAATATTTTGAAATAGAACTCCAGAAAATATATCGTACAATGTTTCATTTCAGCAGAGAACTGGGAGTTTCGGAATCAGACTAACAATTGTACTGAGAACCACAGAACGAAAATATGAGTAATGTAAATGGATTAGAAATGTGAGGCCAACAACTCCGTTTTTTGGCAAACATATAACTCAGATATGTTCCTACGTGTATTTCCATCATGGAAGGATTTATTTTATTTTCTGAACGGCCTTTTTTCTAGTTCGGTTTGTTACTTTTGGTCATTTAGATTTACGATGTTGTCTCGCAATATATACGAATTCTATTTAATTATTTTCTTCCTGTGTGATTTCTACTTCCGTTTGTTGGCAGATATCTTGTTTTCGCGCTGAAAAAGTTGTAACAGATAAGGAATAGATTGCGCCCACTCACAATGAACGGTGGTAATTTACAGAACTGGACCTGTCGATATTGTCAAGTCTTTCGTCAAATGCTTATAATTGTTAAAACCGTATGTGTGCTACTTTGCTCAATCAAAATAAAATAAATTTAAATAGTATTAATTCCTTTCATTTTACACATTCCTTCCTTAAACTTCCTTGAATACATGAGCTGAATGTGGGGGGGACGGGGACCACACACATTGCCACTCACAGGGCGCAAAACCCGTAAAATAAAACATATGACTTTATTACTCAAACGCGAAAGTGAATTAACATATTCCGTGGATTGTTAAATGTTAATTAATTTGTGGGGAAAGTTGAAGAAACGGCGAATTAAGGCTAATTAATATATTTTGTTGTTGAAACGATTATATTAATTTGAGGTAAATCATTATTTTGTTACTCTTTTTATTATGATTATTTTGCTAATATGAGATTATGTATTTATTTTAAGTAGCCCGTGACAGTGCAGCATTATCCTCATTTTGCAAGTTCGGTTAACTTATCTCCAATAAAAATGTTGATACTTTTATATTTTTAATTTTCCTCATTTTAGTATATTTAACTACTACCATGGGATTGGGTTGAATTAAAATAAAACCGATGCTCTTCTAGCAAAATGCATACCTACAAAAAATTCTACGAGGGACGCAAAATCGACCTGTTATGTCCCGTTTTATATATATATATATAAATGTCTATTCTCATTGACCTTAAAACGCTGTAGATTTGAACCATCGTGGAGCAAAGTCCCTCATTCCATTGTTGTAATTATATATACATATATGATTAAGGCCGTACTTTTCTCAGTGTAGTTATACGAATTCACCGTATATTTTTTATCCAAAGAACACATAATGCTTCATTCAATGATAATTTGTCCGTTTGGCACGTTCCGAAGTCCATGTTTTTTCTTTGCAGTAGAGATGCCCCGGAGCGAGTTGCGATCAGGCAGTGTCTCCAAAAGGATGTGAAATCTGCTGAAATTCCATGATGGACGTGCCGATGCTGCAGTTTCGCAACGGGTCCGGCGAATATGAGCTGTCCACGGACGTGGCGCCAAGCGCAGCGACCAACGATACAGAGATCAATCAGTTTTACTTTTACGAGGTAAGTGACAGCCGAAATCCATTCCCATTTGGAGACAACTACGACAACTTCATAATATGCCGGAATTCAAATATTTATTGTGGCCTTTCATCTTAGAATAACTATTACTTCCCACGTCAATTGGAAATATTGTAATCGCGGATTATTACGAAATCGAGATATTGTGTTTCCCTGGTGTTTCATGCCAGATACAGCCACAAAAATGATGCCACCTATTTGTGTCAATCTGATTGTCGTCTGTTCATATGTACCATTTACTGATATAAATTTAACTATCAAAACAGAAAGGTACTGAAAATATTTAAATCTCAAACAGTCATATAACTGTAACACTTCTATTCTGTAATGGGGGCTGAACATCTTTAAGGCAGCATTACAAAATAAAGAATATGATAAGTAACTTTACTGCACATACTCGTATGCATGTTTACACGTAGCATCACCATGGTATCTATCCTGACTAGCTTTTTCAATCTATTAACCTCATTATTCACCTACAAATCCTTCAATAACCACATACGAAATGAAAATAACAGATACATACATTACACATACATTGCAGGTACACTTATTCGTTGATATTTTTCATAATTCACCTGTTACATTGATTAATTGACAAATTCAAATGTTCAGTTTCTGGTTTTCGAATACATTTTTTCTTTTTGTATCTTCGAAATCACCGAAGCATAATGTAAGCAGTTTGGTAAAAAACGCGCAAATTTCACTATTAACACAGATATTTAGAAGCTGGAAAACTTTGGTAAAACTCGTTTTTTATTGAGTACTCTCTTAAAATATAACCAGTCATATAAATTTGAGTGAAAATGGAAAGAATAACCTTTTTATTTGTGAAACCTTGTATCAATTGCTATCTTAATGATAGAAGACTTTCACCAAATAAGAACAGCCAGCATGTACATCTAATCAGATTCTATTCAAAAAGGACCAACACTTTTCACTTACAAATGGCTTGTCAGGAAAAAATTAGTGTAAGCTACTTAATTTAATTGTTTAATAATATAATTTCTCTTTCCTTACCTACTGGAGAATTATCTTCACCATTAACAATAATTTGCACTGGCACGATCATGTTGTCAGCCTTGCTAAGTCGCCTGACACCCTAGAAACAGAAGATTCCTCTATATTACAAAAAACTATATTCACAACAACATCTTTTATTCTGCGAATACTGCGCACATGTGTAGATATGCGCTCCGCAGCACCCTTTTTACATATTTCATTTTTTTCTCTCTCTCTCTCAAAACATTGTAGTCTGACGTTTCCATGTCTCATATCGTAGTATTACAGAGACATTCTTCCCTCTTGTAGATAAAAAGTTGTGTAATTATCACACAGTTTCACAAATAAAACAATTTTTTGTTTAAAGTTACGCGTTTCGATTTTTATTAGAATCATCATCGTACTGCCAGAGTTGACTGCAAACAAGGCTACCCAGATTACTTGCCAAATAACTAACTAGTCCTATCATGGATACAAAAGTAGATCTCTCAAAACTAGCATACCATCTATCCTGTCTGGTTATTTTCTATTAAATTCTGTTTTCACTTGTTGTGTCTGTCTTAGGGGACATATTTCTTTGGCGACTGCATTTACACTAGTGTTAAGGGAAACCCCTACAGAACCTTAACTATCGCCATCAAAATGTCCTTAAGATATTTCACGTTTTAAGATACTTTATTCCTTAAGCTATTTCATTCTTCTTAATACATTCCATAACTTAATATATTTCAGTAGTAAGTTGGAATGTATTATAAAATAGCTTAAGGAATAAAATATCTTAAAACGTGAAATATCTTAAGGACATTTTGACGGCGATGGTTGAGGTTTTGTAGGGGTTTCTCTTAACACTAGTGTAAATGCAGTCGCCAAAAAAATATGTACCCTAAGACACACACAACAAATGAAAACATAATTTAATAGAAAAATAACTAGACAGGATAGATAGTATGCTAGTTTTGAGAGATCTACTTTTGTATCCATGATAGGACAAGTTAGTTATTTGGCAAGTAATCTGGGTAGCCTTGTTAGCAGTCAAATCTGACAGTCCGACGATGACTTTAATAAAAAACAAAACGCGTTACTAATAGAAAGAGTTTTATTTGTGAAACTGTGTGATAATTACACAACTTTTTAACTACTTGATGGAAGAGTTTCACCAAGTAACAGCATCTACAATCTACATGATTTTTCCCTCTATTCGTCCGACTCATGATTGAATAGCTCAGTTATTTCCTGTGAATAAAAGGCTTCAAAGCTAACTTATAGCAGATAAAGCACACATATTTGTAAATATACTTTTTTCAAGATGCGCTTCCATCTCACGTATCGCCAGAAAATGAATGTCATGAAAAATAATGGAAAAAGTAAACAGCTGCCAGAGAAAACAGTTTATTGGAAAAGTATGGACGCTCGGCGCCCATACCATCAAGCGTTTCTTTCTGAAGGAAATATCACATACCAAATGAAAAAATGATTCAGCTGTGCCATTTCAGGCTACATGGCAACGACCACAAACCCGAAGTGCAACGATTTTTCGGCGTCTTGCGTGACTAGTTTCCTATTGCATGGAAAATTGAATGTATATGGCAGTAACAGGAAATTATTCAGTAGATGAACATTGCAAGAAAGCTGTATCATAGCTAATATGATGGAATAATTTGTTTGTCCGATTCCACTACCACCCGTAAAAGGGACCGAAACCAAATTTAGAAATTAGTATGAAAAACTTGTCGCTGTTAGGGCACCAATGTTTCCTTCAAACTGTCTAACTTGCAACCAGGTCGAATATTAGTTAGATATCCAGTAATTCATTTGAATCTGATTCATTCTTCTGTCTGTAAAATCGAGCAACGGTAGACGACTTGTTCCTAATCTATATATTATAAACGTTTATTAGAGAATGAATTAAAGTAGCAGACAATGGGCTACGTTTCAAGAAAATGACCAACTTTTCTTGTAATAAATCGGATCAAGATTGATCTTCAGATAAAATTTACTGTGTACAGTTTCTGCGGGCATATGCTGAAACATTCAATTCATCAAGAGAATAATCTAGTAAATAAATTTAAATTTATCATCTGTTTTTTTATAATCCAGTTGGAAATACTTAGCAATTCAGTTTACATTAGTTTTTCGTATTTCTTTATTTTCTTCCCTGAAAGTTCCATCAAAAAGTAGCTCCAAAGAAATTCAAGCATTTTCTTCCGTAACAAATTGCCCATTAAAATTTATCGAAATTGCGATCAAACCTTATGCGAAATGTATACAAACTGTCTCATTTTCGTTATAAGTATCAACGTAGCATTTATATATCTCTGGATATCATCTGTTATGGTATGCAGATGTTGAAGTATGACTTTCATTAGGAGATATAATAAATTGTTGAATAAGTAGACATATTTGTATTCACAGAGTGAACGTTTAACATCTGAATAACCGGCCTGTTTAGGTACACTAAATAGAGCACATAGTTCGATCTGATGGGGGTCAAAATGCGGGTATATAAATGAGGAGAGATGTGAAGTAGTAGTCTAAAAGCTATGATTTCTGTCTGGATGGGCAATGACCGAATGCTGATTCATATAAATTACCTATCTATCACTAAAATAAATCACTCATTGCCTCTAATTATTAAGGTCTGCCTGTCCGCGAAACCTCAGTAACCACTGCAGTTACGGAGAGAGATTTACTGTGGGGCAATAACACTAGTTTATATTTTATGTTTTTTGATTGTCGGCAAAATAACAAAAAAATTCTTCAACTAGTTGTATACAAAACTATTTTTAAAACTATGTATGAATACGTGAACTCCACGTGTTTACGTAACATAAGAGCCACTAAAATATTAGTCAGTATTTAAAAGAATAGCAGTACTAACAAACATAATACATAATTCAACTACAGCCTCACAAAAAAAGTGCAAAAGTCAAGCACAGTTTGAGGATCTGATTTCATCATTATATAGTGGGAATGAATATTTTCCGACGGCAACAGTGGAAATTGATTAGTCAATCTACTTGACTTTTTGTATCACTGTTAAAGAGTAATCAAGTATAGAAGACTAACGTCTTGACCCCAGCTCCATTTTGGTGGCAAAATGTCGCAAAATTTCTTGACACATCCATAATCGAAGGAAAAAGATAAATATACATATTTTGGGTTTGCCCTCGTAAGTAAGGTTTTTCTACAACGTGTATTCAATGTATGTAAGAGTATTAAATTGTTTTTAAGTAATCACGTATGTAATGGTTTGGTGAGACAACATGAAATAATGTTTTTCCGTGATTGAAACTAAAATGGTACCGCAAATGAATGTTACTAGATTAACATCAAGTCATCTGCAGCAACTTCTTCCAGATAATTCAGTCGTTATGAAATAGTTTCAAAGAATAAGTATGTTTTACATAGTCAAATAGTTCTCTCATTTTTCAATACTGGACGTGTTGATGTTATGATCTTTTCTTCGATCCACTCTTTTGTTCGAGCTACATCATTGGTATTTGTATTCCTTATTGCAAACAGTAGGAAATATTGTTGGTACTTAAGCAGGATGAACAGTGTTATTAGAACCTTTTGGGTTTCACGGTGTAATATACAAAAAATATTTAACAAAAATTCATGTTCCATTTTGAGAAAAATAATGTGTATAAATGAAATAAATATCAAATTTCATAAAACTAATAATAATAATGATATACTTTTTGTATTATAGAATCACCGGCAATGGACTATTGTTTGAATTTTGACAATTATTTAATGTAATATTTCTATTCAAGTTTTTATAGATAAAACACATGAACGATCAGGGTTACTAATATGATAATTGGCATGCGATAGCTTGGGGAAATGTTCGCAGGCAGCATATGGCTAATGAAGCTGTACTATTGAAGACACTCCGTCAAATATCTTCCAAAACATAGGAACTGACGCATTCCTCAACGAAGCACCCTGTAACAAGACGAAAATTGTACAAAAATTGATATTAAAGTGGAAACAGTATTTTATTACTATCCTATGAAAATATACCATTCAGATCTTCAGGAGCAACCTTTAAATGTCAGTGATCCCAAAGGATACTCGACATAACTTTGGATTTATATATTGCCTCCGAAAGAGGTTAAAGAAAAGCTCGCGTTAGGTGCTATAAAACTCGGGAAATATCAAGGGACATAAAAAGTTCCTGCGATTCTCATTGAAGACATACTGAAGAGAGACGAAGTGGATTTGCCCTGTGTGGTTTTACGATTGTCTGCGAGTTTTGCATGCAAGGTTTTATTAAGTAGAGAATATCTCTTTTATTCTCACTAGTACTTTCACTGAAGACTATCGATAAAAGGGAAAACGGTAGGGGGAAACGAAACACAAAAACGCATGTCATCGGCTAAATGTCTGAATATGCCAAGGCCGCATTGTTTACAGGAAAATGCAAAAATTGAATAAATCAGTGATAATTAAGTTTACATTATATGGGCTTCAAGATAAGTTCAAAAGTTTTCCGTATCCAAAGGTCATTTTAAAGGGACAACGTAAAATACTTTGATGACGCACTAGCATACTCAGGAAATAGATAAAACGTTACTATTGCGCAAACGTTTTCATTTTATCTATGGAATACAAGGACCATTGGACCATCGTTACTCCAGAAATTACTCTGAATTAATCTCAAATTGACAACACAAAGACCTCCTCATTTGTATGTCACATTGCATATTGGAGAGTATGCGTTTAAAAATTTGTTTGCCTTGTAACAAGAGTTTCTAGTTCCCATTCAATAATAGCTTCGTCACAGTAATAATGATGGAAACTACAGTAAAGAAATGGTCAACAGTATACGCCAATGCGACCGATATAGATCTATAGCGTAATCAATTAGTACTTCTTAAAGCATAGTATGCAGAATTAATCCTTCAATTAGACTACAGAGCCTGGCTCGAGACTGTATTAGCTTGTTTAATTGGTAGTCCTCCACGAAGACACGTTCCTCGTAGAATCCAGATGGGTGTTTCTTGCGCCAGATACACTAGATATACGAGTATCAGGCTACTTTGTCATGTTAGAAGATCTGCTGTGGCCGTACTTCATACCTCAATAGGAAGTTGTAGGAAGAGTATTATGATGGTGAATTTGATATTGTCTTCTTGAATTATATATATATATATATATATATATATATATATATATATATATATATATAATATATATATATATATATATATATATATATATATATATATATATATATATATATAATATATATATATATATATATATATATATATATATATATATATATATATTATATGTCGAATTTAATTAGTTTTATCATGTGTGGAAGTTTTTTCTTCCTCCATATGACTAATTCGCTTGCTTTTGAATACTTTTTTGTGTACTTCTTATGCGTGCTCTCTCTTTTGCCTGCCAACATTGACGAAGCTATGACAGGGCAATCCATGCCTGCGGCAATGGTGCAAAATCGTTAGCTGAAATGCCTTCAGTAGGGAGATTCTATTTGTTCTCTAGGTTTTTTAGAACAATATGCTTGCCCTGAGTGTTACATTTCCTAGCCATGACACTGTTCTCCACATACTAGTTTTTTAACGATTTTCGTGTAATTTAGTATCATTATAGTCATCCAAGTTAGTGGTCATTGGATGATTGGAATGAAAATTGTTAAAATAGTGTACAAAACTATATCTACTGCTTACAAGTTTTATGTATTAGGATAAAAAATATGTTTTGCATCAATAGATTGAAGTACGAGAACTACTAAATAACTATATTTCCCAGTGTTATTGTAACTAGAAATGACAGAACGTTCAAAACTTTGATATTATGTATCACGTACAATTTTATTCAGGTTTTAGCACGTATTGACTGAAAAAAGAAAACGGTTATGCTAATATAGATAATAATGTACTAGGTCGAAACAGTTTGAAATAGTATCATTTAGTTCTCCATTTTCTGTAATCTCCTAAATACTCAATATATATTCTAGGTTCGTTCATCTAACATGTCAGTTGGTTCACCTAATACGGCACTTCGTAGCTGTCGCGTGGCAAAGACTGTGACGCCACTGATGAAGACAGCGTCATCAGCACATATCACAGTGACAGATTTGAATCTGTGCGCAAGATCCCTTAGACTGGATTCCGTGAAATGTGTCTTCTGCGAATCGTTTGCTTTGTTCCATTCAAGCTCATGGAAATGGGGGTAGATTTATATGCTTTTCGTTTTCCTCGACGGGATTCGTTACGCAGTGGCAGGCTAGTTCTATATTTAAGAATGGGTAACTCAATATATTATTAATTTTATTTAGTATGCTGATGAAAGGCTTTCAAATAAGGGCGGTTCTTGAAAAGTGTTACTCAATTCTTCCATACTTTTTAATTAACTGATATAGAGGGTCCAATTTCATAAAAAAATTCTATTTCTGTAACCAGGCTGTTTGGCACTAATAACTTTGCTTTGTTTTTCTACCATGAATTAAAATCCACAAAAATTAATGACAAACGGTGTATCCTATTTAGTAAAACTATTCAATCGATCCAAGTTGTTCAGATTGAATTGTGGTATAAGAACTACATGAATAATAGGTGCTAATCGAAAAAAAAAAGTAATAACAACAGACGTTTGCTTAATGAATATTATAAAAGAAAAAAGTCATGGAAATATCAGTGATTTTAAAATATTATATAAATCCCGAATTTTCTCTACCATCAAATGGTCACAAACGATTTTTATCGATACAACTTCCAATTCTTGGACACTTCATGATATCTAAATTACGTCTCTAAGTGCTCCAAAGAAAGTTTGACCACATTCTCCAAGTACCCTCTTCTGAAATGGTTGAAGTTCTGATCTGATTTGATCATTTTTTTTGTATTTTTTAAAATAACTGGTTATTACGGGTCAGCTTAAATATTTATCAGAAAAGCTAATTTTCTCTTTCGTGGTACATAGTAGACAGTCACTTAATGTAAGCGATATCAGAATACCTCCAAAATCATCTTTTTTGTTCAGCTACAATGCAGCTAAATTTTACAATTCTATGACCCTTCATGATGGAAGCATACTTCTGTTGTATGTTTACCTTTTTGTAGTTTCCCTGTGAAGTATTATATACTATGTAACATCGAATAAATATGTAGCTCTTGTGGTTAAGTGTGAGAGTAGCTGTTCAGCTATTATTACTGTTATTAATATTATTATTATTATTATCATTATCATTATCATTATTATTATTATTATTATTATTATTATTATTATTATTATTATTATTATTATTATTATTATTATTATTATTATTATTATTATTATTATTATTATTATTATTATTATTATTATTATTATTATTATTATCATCATTATTATGAGAAATCTGTCTGCTTGTCTGTCGATCATTTTATTTGTACTCTTGCCATCTTTTTACCCGCTTTTTTGATCTTGATATTTTTGGTAATGCAGCTGTATAATTATAATCCCCATATTGGCGAAGTATTAGCAACAAAAGTTCAAAATTAAGAACAAATATATTTCACATGGCGAACAATCGGAGCAACATTCATTTGCAAGTAAAAAATTACCTTTCAGCAGTTATTTTATTCGACACCTAATAACTCTGGATAACTCGGTAATATAAATTTTACCAGACACACATAGCCGATAGTACTGTTTTATTCACCTAAATTAAGAATACTTTTACGCTGTGTTCATTCCTAAGAATGCGGGAATCAAAAATACTGAGGCATGATGCAGAAATGCACGCAACGAACAAAATAAATAAATGTAAAACATTGTGCGCCTGAATGTTTTTCCGATGCTTTACTATTAATACCCAAATGTCAAGAGAAATCTTGCGCTACCACATGGCATGATTTTTATTTTGGTCACTGGTGATGAACTCGCAAAAATTTAGAAAACATCAATAAATACGTTTGTCGAGCGAGTCTGGAAAATGCGAAAAATTTGTTAAAAATGTAAATACCACTTGATGACTCTTCTCCTACCTGTTCTGTGAACTTTCAAAGTAATATGATAAGATATCAGCTGTTATGATATGAAAGATCTCTTTTGTACATCCATACATACTGGTATGATATTTTTTATCATTATGTTACATGTGACCAAACAAGTACCGAGGCAATAATCTTGAAAATTAAAATTTTGCTGTATTTGTAACATAACCATTTTCGGCTCGCCTCGTCTACTTGATTGCTTACCTCACGGTGTGCAGCTCAGTCACTGGGAAACGGAACAGCGGCCTGGTATATCGGTGCCAGGACTGCAAACCTTTTTTAATTTCCACAATGATATTAATGATCTAAGAGGCGATTACGCTTCAAGAGTTTATCTGCCGCAAGTATATGTATCGATTTCAACAGATCTGGTCATCTGAGCTGTCCCATAAGGACAAAGTCATTGCCACAAATATGCCTGCGGTCCCAGTGCTATCATACACCCTTGGGGTCATCCATTGGACTCAGGATGAGCTGTGACAATTTGACCTAAGACCCAAAAAAGGATAAACTCAGAGAAAACCTCGCATTCTGACTCCTCAATACCGCAGGTATACTTACCAAGACACCTGAGTTTCTGTACTGGTTACAGCCTGCGACATGATTATGAGTACCGATCCCCTCAACTACTTCGTGCGTGGGTACGAGAATGCGGATAAAAAACCTTCCATTTCAAGGCAGCAAGCAGATAAACCGAAGAAACCAGCCTCACACTTGATGTTAAGCGGGAGCTACAGCAGTCCATTACAAAGTTAGTTGCCGCTCAACTACAAACCCACATCAAAACTACTGAGGCCAATTTTGTTCTGATGCTGCTTGTGTGCAAAATATTCTATGAACGTCGACATGGCTTGTCTAGGTAGTTTACCTCTTTCCTAATGTCTGGAGGATTGAATTTAGAGGCTGAGGGCTTCATAACGGCATGTATCCCTTGTTACAGATAAGACGCCTGTGCTGCCCTATGTTCCAGGGGCTATTGAGTCCATTGTGGAGAACGAGAGATGCCGGATATACTGGGAACTACTTGTTCCCCACGCTCGAGCTTGTGCAGATTAATAAGTTCACATAGTCTTCCCGGCTAGTAACAAAAGAAAATGTCATTGAATCCTTGGCTCCTACCGGTATGAGCATCGTAATGAAGGAAGAGGAGAAACAGACCAAGTATCAGGAGCTGTTCAACCAGCTTCGCAGGCTTTGGTCAGATCACATTGGCAGTCTGCTGGTTATAGTTATTGGATTCTTACGTGAGATGGGGAATATACTCCTCTCTACTTTGATAGCTATGCTGGCATGCCGTGCATCAGCAAACAGATTAGCTCGAAGAACGCAGAAAGCAGTGTCACGGTGTCGGTTACAGTTGCTGCGAAATAGAACAGAGCCCCGGGATCGAAACCTGGATCGTACAGCGTTATTTATCAATATTAATATTAATATTAATAATGGAAATAACAAAAAAATAATTGAATTTGATTATTTAAACAAAAATAAACGTATTCACACTGCTATGATTACTTCCTTGACAAAGGACAGAATTCGTTTCTGACTGAGGTAGATCAAGATTCACAAATATAAATGCTTGACCATATTTCTCTTTATTCGATGAGTATAAATCATTGAATAATCAAAATACTAGAAAATATATCAAAAACAGACACTTGTGAATAAGATTCATTCTTAATTTCATTTAGAACTTGCTGAGTTTGGCAAAAGAAGTTATTAAGTCAATCGAAACAATGATTATCTAGATATGTCAAGCTACGTGACTTGTCTCTGATAACATATATTCTAACCTGTTTTTTAGTATATGGATGACAATAAAGTATTTATATTAACTTGCATTGATATGAATTCATTGGTACAGTTTTTGTTTTCAACAATATTAGTACCACGAGCTAAATACATTGAAAGTGTTCAGTCGTTCTACTTGACACCATTTCCTCTTATTTCATCCTTTCATTAATTCCAAATTATAGATATACTAGCTAATCAAATATAAAATCTAAAAGAACGTTTGGTGAATACCACATCCATTCGCATGTAAATCATCAATTTAGCAGCGAAGTGATTGGTGTCAATTAACGCAAATGCCGCTTACTTGCCCTCCTTTCCCATTCAAAAGTTGTCAGACAAATTATTATTTATAACTTGCTAAATTTACAGTTTCTTATAAATTTTATAATGTTATGTTGTCGGCGTTAGAGCCTGACCATTACCACTTCAACATACCAACATAAATATAACCAAGGAATTAATTTGTCATCAGATTTTCAGGACTATCAGCTGTTGCATCTTGGATAATCAAAGTAGCCCGTTCAGATCGGCTGTAGCTTGAAATAATTCAAACTGAAATGCAAAGTGGTTATCAACTGTAACGTGAAACCTCATTTTATTTCCGCTTGAAAACCTCGTGAAGATGAGTTACATTAATGTTTGTGTTTTTTGTTTGTATATAATACCTCACTGGATGAAACCGTTAATAAGAATGATTAAAGAGCGATTCGATCAATGCAAGAGACAAATAATAATATATGAATAAGGTAGAAAATGTGAGAGTTCGGTAAAGTTGGAAAATAGAACTGCAACATACAAATATCCAGCAAGATTTTCTTTGTATGGTTAAATGGCCACTAGGAGTTCGATAACGGTAATGAACTAACTGTAACTACGTAGGTTTATCAGTCAGTAATATATTACATAAGAGTCCTTAATCAATGATATTATCTATTGCAATATGAATCTGGGGGCACTTAGACGGTGAAGGCTTTCTCTCAATTATTGCAATGCAAAACATTGAGCAGAAAATATACTTGACTATTCGCAATGACTACCTACTTTACTTGAAAAATACATATACTAGTATGAAAATAAAACAATTTTTAATCTAGCATTTGCTTAGCTGAAATTCTACTTTATTCGTTTATGCTATCTTTTTGTTTATTACTATTATGTTAAAACAGTAAAAAAATAATTTTCTACTACTCAGAAGAATATGTTAGAATATTAACTGGACAGGGGGGATAGAATGTTGGATTTGAGAATTTTGGTTTTATCTTCAATTTAGGTGAAGTTAGGTAGTTTGGAAGTACTATGGGCAGCTATTCTAAGCAATTTGATACAATTTAATAGCCCGACGATGTTATCAAACTGAAGCGAAATGTGACTTAAATTCACTTTTTCTTCGTGAAACTATAGTGTAATGCTCATACATGATTATTTGTAGCACACTGTGGAACATTGAAAACATCATCAATCAAATACAAGCTTTAATAAAAATTAAGAAAAAATGTTTCCAATCTTGACTAAGACGGGAGTTAAAATATTTTTAGGATATTTGTAATGCAGTATCTAATTGCACTTGACTACATTCTCTCAGCTGATGATAATTGTAATTTTAAGGCATATAAACTTAGCCACCGTTAATCGACAGCTAGTATTAACTCTGAATTTTCATAATTTAATCTCATATTGAGATGCCAGATGTCAAGAATTCATCAAGAAGTACTCAAAACGATAATTGGAAACGACGTCGTTATGTAGAATGCTCAAAATTATTATTTACACACAAATTTTATATCACCCGAGAGTGAAAGTGGTAAGGTAAACTCGTATATTTTGAAGCATCTCTTTCAGAAGATGTAAACAACAACAGCGATGAGGGTTGTGATTTTGTAGGCGTTTTCATTAACATCAGTACCATAGAGCAAACAATAAAATATATTTCATTAACCCGTAACAATGATAAAATCAAAGTACATATTAAATATTAGCATGAAATAGAAATGGAATACTATATTTGAGAATTTTAGTTTTATGATCATACTAGAACTTAATTAGGAAGTATGGGCCATTATAAACAGTTAGCTTGAGAATTCGAGAATGCTTTGGAAATAAATTGATGTTTTCTTATGAATAAATAGGCAAAGAAGGTATATTCATTCATTCTTGAACAATTGAGGAAACTAGCCAACCATAGGCAAGTCCCTCATGCCACAACCTATCGAAAGCTTTGGATATAATATAGAAAGCGACAACCTGCGACACTAGGCTAGCCCCCGTAAATCTATGCTTTTGAAGGCCTATATCTGAAGCAGCAAATTAATGACAGCCTCCATAACTCTGGGCATAATGCATAAAGCAGTCACCGATCCGCAGTTGCTGGGCATATTTGACTCATTTTTTTGGGATGTAGAAAAACGTTACGCTGGTATGAGATTTCAGAAAGCAGAATGTGTGAAGTCGTAGCTAGATGTTGTCTAGACCTGTAGTTTTTCTGTTGTTTAATTGTCAAAGTACCCATTTTATATCACGGTATCTGAAACCAGCTTCTGGTATTGTAGCATTTGTTTGTATGTCGTTTATAGTCCTCCTTGAAAGGTTTTCGTAGATGTGGCAGCTAAGACCTGTCTCAAGGTATTCGCATTTGCAGTGGTCGTATAGACAAATAACAGGAGTTCTGGCTGATAGTCCTGGCTACAGACCTTAATGATCTGGATGAGTTTGTCCCGTATCGATGACCTGCAATGTCATCATGGGAACATAGTGGCCAGTTAAGAAGCTGCCGGATTTTTGGAGTCGTACTTCAAACGTGGATGAGCTAGGGCATGATAGAAGTTGGTTATTGCCCCGCAATCCCATGACGGGATATATATCAGACAGCTCGTTGGCTGTGGAGTCCCACACTTCAAACAGAAAAGAACGATGGAACAATTCTAGGGAGCGTTTCTGCCTTGAAAGGGCTAGGGCTATGAGAGCTTACTTATGGACAAAAAAATATATATTTTATGCTTATATACTTCTCCGCTTTCATTTGAAAAATTGTTACGGGTAATCCTATATAAGAACGTCCTAATTAGATTTGAATGAGAACAAACACATCAACCTAGATTAAAGGAGTAATCTCGTTGCCGTTTTTTGAAACGAACCAAGGCTAGTTCGCGCCCACGCTTTGAGAAAGGCTATTATCGAGCGAGATCTCTAATCAAACATCCCTTCTTTTTCCTGATATTTTTCAACTTTTCTGCAAACAACTCCATTTCATCATGTGTATATTAGGATTTATGCTCCCGGAGAACCATAGACGTATCTCCAGGACTTAAAGCTGCTACCGTGATGAATTAAAACAAGCTTCTATACGATTTATCCATTCATTAAAGACTTTTGGAACTACCCGTGCTCATCAGATCCTACCTACTTCGATATTCATCTGTTTTGTTATGATGAAAATTTTGTCTTATACTTTTACTGGCCGATAATTACACATGTAATCAACAAAATAACTTTCCTAACGTTTCAGCTGCCTCGGCAGACTTATATAGTACAGTATAAGTTTCATTAATTTTCACAAACATCTCATCTATTGAATGTAATAGGTAGGAGGACTTGAGAATCATGCAGTATACACAAGAGAACGATAGGTACAATCAACACCCACTCCACTAGAGCTTTCTAAAAAAAGTCAAGTTCAAACAACAAAATTAAAGCTATTGAATTAAATTGTGAACCCAATACTGCTGATATTCCAGATGATTCACAAATTATTTGAAATTTTAATGACATTCATGTTGCAGAAACTGATTTGGAAAATATTAAATCGTGTATTCCAATTTTAACGCTTATTGTCGGTCATATATGCCACTCTATCTTGAAGAAATTGAAATGTGATGTGATGTGTAGAGGTGGTCTGGAATATCCCTCAACCGTTAGTATATTAGTGGTAGTTCATTTGTTTATACTTCTACCAAAGCTTTCATTTGACAGAACATTTATGGAAGTATCCTTATTAATATAATTTTGAATAATTATTGCAAATCTATAAATAATAATATTGTAAAAAATGTCCGTGCTAGAACCCACCCAAAAAATAATAGAAAATCAACAAGTTTAGTAGACAAATCAAAAAAGTAAATCAATTTTCCATATTGATGTAATACCTTCAGTTTTCTTGTCAATGTATATTAAATAACAAAAAAAAACACACTCAAAAAATATTTTCAGGGAGTATGGCTACTGGGGAGACCCCCCTTGTACGTCAATGTACTTTGTTGTAGCATACCTCAAAGGTAGTGTGGAAATTCATAAATTCTTGGAATGAAATAGGTAAGTGCACCTTCACATATCATTCCTTCATATTTCTATACCAATATTACAAAGAATATATGTTCCTACTTCAGAAATATCCTTAGTAAACCGATAAATCGGAAATTCAATATCCACCGTGTCTACATATTGAATTGCTACCACCAGAGGCTCTGAGTACGCACTGTTGGCGACATCACTGAGTGGTTGGCTGCCCTTATAGTAGAGTGAGTATTGGTACAATCTACCTGATCGATCCAAAATGGTGCCTAATCTAGAATTCCCCAAAATCTAGCTTCAAGTGAAACAGTGAGTTTTTTACGAAACAGATGCACATTTAGATACCGAACAAATGACCACTGCACCGGAAAAAGACTAATGGTTATTTCCTCATACTTATACTTCAGTTATTATTTATTTTTTACTATTAATCATATATCATATATTAAATCTAACTCAAACGAATCAAGTGTATACAGTCCACTCTCCGCAAACGCTAACATTTGGTATGCATTAATTTTAGTGACAACACTATGTATCTATTTACCATATATAAAACGATTAAAGTTATAAAATTTACGTAGGACAAATGGTATACAAAATATCGAACTTTGAGTGTTGATAGTTCGATTCTTACTCCACTATGTCGAAGGAGATACGTTTATTTTATAAATAAATTTCGTAGGCTGAAATGAGTATCATCGATCTGAATTAAATATACCTAAGGCTTAGCAGTTAACAGTAATGTGTTAAATATAATCAATGATTCCAATCAAAAAAAGTTTTATATGTCAAAGTCAAAATTAGTTAAGATATTGTCGATACAGCCTGTTTCTCTTGTAAACTCAGTGATAGTTGAAGTTAATGCAAAAGATTTCGTACTCTTACTGGTGGTTCCTCCTGATCTGTCACAAATGGAATATATGAATATATTATTCATGTTTTGCAATAATCATGGTAAACCTCACTACCATCCACTTTTTGCGGCTAATATAATCAGGACAGAAAGGACAATAAGATGAGTCAGGATAAAGGTTCTACAGCTGAGTAAATGAATCATGTATTGGATATCAGTTTCTATACTAAATTTTATTTTTTACTTCTCTACGTTCAAGGCGGACTGTGATAAGAAATGAGTCCAAATGAATAAAAATCGTGTAATTTGACAGCGATTTGATTATAATGAGCTTTTGATGCCGTAAAAGTTAGTGAGTATTTTTCAGAATGAATAGGAATAAACGTATAGAGAAAATAAATGCTGAACTACCAGCTGCCTTGCAATGGTATAAGGTGACCAGAAACTTAATTATTTGTGATAACATTTTTAGGAAGGCTAATACCTGGATTTTGATCAGACTTTTAGATTCAATCTCTGATATACGGAGAAATTATTTCATTATTATATTTATGGATGGCAAACATCAGTGGTATAATGCTATTACGTTCCGAAATGACGGAATAGCAAGCAACGGATATATATCATAATTATATACAGCTGAATGTGTACATACATATAACTAGTTGAACGTTGTTATTCTATTATAAACATTGTATATTGATCTAAGTAGTTCACAACGACATACTCGTATGGCAGCCGCCTAATCATCCTTTCATCAAAAATCCTCCATTAAACGGACATTGTCATCCGATTCTAATTTTCTCTTCTCTGTGAACCTCGTTCAAGCTACGAATATATATCCCAATTATCTCCATTCTCCCTGTTTCACTTCTGCAATTTGTTCAACACAAAAACAAGCCTTTTCTCTCTGATACTAGTAATGAGCACGACATGTGGTGAGAAGAATGACTGTCTGCATGAATTCCATGCAAAACACATTGTTTTTTCGTAATGACATATATCGTTATTTTATATTTTGATGTTTCATGAAATATACGACATAATTATTCGACTAAAGCGCCATTCCGTCTTTTTGAGACTCGTCAGTATGGTGTATGGTGTAGGCATGGAATAAAGTAATCAAAACACATAAAAATGATAAAAGCTATTCCGCATACTTTCATACTTCGGTATCTATAAATCAAAATTCAGTTCTAGAGGGTTCCAAGGAGCCACATTTTAAGAAATATTTATATATATACATATTCAACAAACCAGAGTTCTAGTTGCTAAAACATTCTTGTTCTTGTTCCTTCATTGCATTGTATAATAAAAAAAATCAACACATTTATCATTATGTATAAAGTGCCAATTAAAATCGGACTATGAGATTTTTGCGAAACCTCAAAAAATTCCGATTGTCGTTCCAATTTATTAGTAGACTGCGACCCAGTTTAATTGAATCTGCTGCAGGAAGAAATCTAATGTAATAATGTTTTCCAAACCTACAGATGACTTAAGTTTTTTCCAAGTTTTTATGATTTGTAATTAAACTCTAAATTAGGGAAACTTGTATCGTTGCTTTGAGATTATTTTGCTGCATGGTTCGTTTCTCTCATAAAATAAGCAGCGTTGTATTTTGACCCTCAAAATGTAAATGCATAGGCTGTATTCCAGCCTGTTATTCATATTCATATTAAAGCCGTACTTACAAAACTTTGTACTTCGATTATGGCTATCGATTCAGCAGAAACGTTAACAAAATTATTTTGTCAATCGCATGCGAATTTAATTAACGGCCAGTGAAAATATAAGATGATTCAGGGACAACCACAGGATAAGATATATTAAGATTGGCTCCTATAAATTCATCTGTAGAAAATTTTCAATCAAGGTTTCCTAACTTCCAATTCAGATGTTTTGGTCAGGAACTTGCAGTTCTAGACACGTTTGCACCATCCTGGTCAAATAGAGATCATTTCGTTATCTGTGATTCCTAAGCACCGTGGCAACCTCAAGCTGGATTAAATTCTCTGCGGTGAGAACTTTTCCGAGAATTCCAATACCAATTACATTAACCAGTCTCACCCTTTGGAAGCTTGGGTATAATCCAATGCAGTACATATAGTGGGTGTACGGTCAGTTTTTTTGTTGTTAATGCCAGTGTTTGTAATATGGGTGTGGAAGGACTTTTTTGGAGAATAAAGGATATATAGTCAGGATAAATCCTAATTATAAAGTTGCAAGTCGGCTAATCTTTGTGATACATGAATTAGTAAAATAATGGTACCATTGATAATAGAGCTTATTCATAACTCACATATCACACATATTATATCAACATCTGTATACTTGTATGTAATTTTCTTATACTCAAATCAGATGTCTTTGTCGTGAGTAAATGTTAACAGGAATAACGTAATTCTTGAATTGATAATTTATTTTTAAGTGTGTAGACTTTGCAAAATTGTTTTAAAAAAAGAGAAATCATTCTATTTGGGTTACCTAAATAACATTCTATCGACCATCTAGTAGTGTAAGACGGCAACAGGTGAAAGGAGGTGGAATAATTCTGGTAGGTGTAGCACCCACAGCATGTATCGATTGACTTTTATTTTTCTGAGATGGCATCGAACACTTTTCATCTGTGGCGTAAAGCCTCCGTAAAACAACTTGTCGAGCACCTTTATGAACTTTAGAAAGTATAAGTCCATGGAGGGCGGCGTCATTTCATCCTCCTTGAAATGTACCTAATTAAGACTAAAAAATCACTTATCCAACAATTGTAAAACTGTCTCATAAGGCATATATAACTTTTCACCCAATAATAATTTTTTTGTATAAAGCATACTCCTGAATGGTAGAAATTGAGCTCTGAGGTTCGACATCGTGACAATTAGTTGTTAGAGTGTTCGTTGTAATAAAAGCGCAGTGACTCCTTTTCATAGTCGAAAAAACTGTAGCAGTGGTCACTAGTAGGGAGGATAAAATGGTCAGTAGATGATGGATGATTGGGAAAAAGTTTTTGTTACATATTTCAAGGATCCAGAGTCGTCCAACGGTGGATTCTTCCGAAACTTGATTGCACTACATAGAGTATTCACGTTTAAGACCAGACACTGAATATCTTCCTCAAAAATTATAGATAACGCTTGTAGCTCAGTAGCTTTATCAGATACTGCAAACCCAGTAGTAGGGCCTGAAATACTGACAATATTGTCGTTGGATTGGAGGCCCGAAACGGTGTTGCAAATTAACTATCAGCTGGTCAACACATGGTAAAGAAATAGTGACTCTGAAATAAGCGGCATTATATGAATATATTATTATGAATTATGTCCGGATCCCCTGAACCCCCCCTTTAAATATGTGCCTGCCGTTGAGACTGCTCGATCACAGACTGTGCAGATCATTTGTAATATCAAACACATCACTAAGCGTACAACTCTTTTCTGCAGAGTCCAGAAATTTCAGAGTGCTACGTTTGAAGTACAGACAGGTACCTTTAGTAACAGTTTGCTGCAAACTATTTTAACCAGACGGTTTTTACCCCACCGAATGGTAGAAAAAATTAACACATCATAGAGCGATAACAACCTAGACGAAACTTTGAAAACTTTCCATGTTCACATATAATTTATGCATGAATCTTCGAAAAGGTGCTGTGCTATTTTTATGAGAATAATTTCACAGAGAAAGAAGTCGAACATATAACAAGAGAAAACTCTCAAGAATATATAATTTGGAGTTAGTAATCGTAACTATCCGCTGTGAACTTTGAAGAGAGCTCATATGGAAATACGAGCCTTTTATAAAAACTTCTTCTGTGTTGTACAAGGAGTAGTAAGAATGTTTTGCTGTTCCTTAGTCTTGGAAATATCTTAAATTTTGTTGCAGCATCAATGAATATGTGTTTTTTACTAACTACAAAAGTGTAAGTATTACCGACAGATAGAGAAACTGACGGAAATTAGTGAAATTTTTTTTCGTGTTGGTGACATACTGAAACCTCCAAAAAAACGTATAATATCAAAAATTTGTACACAATCGCAACACTTTCATGCCTATTGGTGTAGTTAGTAGCGCCTTCTGTAGACTTGGAGATCATTGATTATATTTTTTCCTAAAGCATAGTTAACCAAACTGGGTTACGGTGAACTGATGAGTTAGAGGAGTAATTGGCATTATTATTCCAAAATTTAATTTTTCATGCACTCTCGTTTGATAAAGACTGCTGGGGCTGCTGAGATTAGTAGAGTTATTTCGTTAAGCGCATGTGATTTTAAATAGTGGTCAGTATGATCTAAAATTCATTATCAGGGCTTCTATACTGCGTAAATTGAATTAAACATTTGAATAAACCCTCGTAATATCGTAATAGTCAAACCGTGGATGTCAACATAAATGCATGAATCAGACTATCATGAATTTTGTTCAGAGCAAGGATATGTCATACAATTTTTGCGTTTTGTATGGACGGTAGCAGTTCCCCCACGGCATACAGGAAATTTAATCATGATGCAACGGACTTGTCAGTGAGCTGCATGCCCTGAATTTGCAGTTACACTTCAAGATGAGATTAGGCAGTAGCATGCTACAATTCCAAAACATTCTTATGGAGCATTCAAAGGTTCCAATGTGTTGGTTGTAATTATTTCTGAGTGTTGTGTGTCGTTTTCGCCGACCAGGCTGATAGATTTTGAGTGTCCAAACTTTATTTTCACATGTTCAAATAGTTTCTGATCAAATCACGGAGTAGTGAAAAAAAGTAAAAAAATCCATTTATTATATACATTCAATGCAAGCAACCGTATGCAAACTGTAGTGTTATTATTTAAGGATTATGCCGGTCAAAGTTTTCCAATTATTATGTTTCTCGAGTCCTTGTTCACATATAGGGTATCTAAGAACTGATAACTAAGATTTTGTACTTGTTAAAATGATACCAAAATAAAAAATTAGGAATGCATCATTACGTAAATTCAGATTATATTGTTCACATAACATAAATATCAATAAAAATAATTCAATAAGATGCAGAATAATAAATACGTCCAGCTTATTTCACTGTCGATTTTAACTTCTAAATCGGTTTTCCGATGATTTAGTCTGCCATTGAATACCCTTGAATAATATTTGCCCAATTATAGTTCATAATACCGTCAATTCCTGGAAAATCAAGCTGAATGCGAACTGAGCAGTTACATATAGCGAACTCGATCATTCAAGAAATTCTTTGTAGGGACTTCATGCGAAAAGCAAGAAATTATAATTGTAGGTGAAGTTATACTGCTGTAAAAACGACTTATTCTCATACTCATATATATGTATAATCGATATATTGGTATGGTATGAATAAAGCAGTTTTATCAGATTACCACTATTAAATACCAATCTGACGAGACAATAGGATTTCTCTGAAATGGGGTGGGACAATGAATAGCTTCTATATAAAAACTGATAGAACAAGGTAATGTAAAGGTTTCCACGTATTTTTAAGAGCAACAATCTCTCACCTCATCATTTTTTTTGCCAACTTCAATGATTCTGTGTATGAATAGCCAGTTAAAGTTTATTAAACGTCAAATGATGCGATTTCCATGTGAACACGGATTACAGAGGAACTGCTGCAATGAGGTCTGATACAAATTCATCGGTACTCGTATTATATATTATGTATAACTTTAAAGGTGATTCCAAATGGAATACTAGAACGTGATGTATGAAGATTTTCCGATATATGGAAGAAGTAAACTATGAGTCACAAATAACACAAATAAATTACTCTCCAAACAATTTTAACTAATTAGAATTTTAAATAAATTCTGACTTGCAAAGGAACTCAGTCAGGAGCCTTATCATTATCTAAACACAAGGATTAAAAGATGTTCAAAGGAAGTTTTTTCGTCCTTACTACATCAGCAGCCTAATACAGAATAATTGATTATAATCGGGGAGTAAAATTTTGTATAGACAACTCATGTTATGGAAGTCTGAAATACAGTTTTGATCCAATCAACGGTTCCATGACTCATATCAACATAGCATAAACTAAACGCCCTTATTTTTCTTCTTTGATACTAAATGAAAATTATAAAGAAATATGAATCAGTGTACTATCAAAAATATATGAGGTTGGAGTATGCAACGACTTTATTATTAAACAGGATGAAATTCATTGCAATGGCGACCTGGTAGCGAGCACAAGCAACATACATTTCTGATGCTATTTGAAATGGATGTTGACAATATACATATTCCTAATGGCTTTCTGTGTTTCTATCGTTGTAAATTTTTCGCGAAGCCGACAGGAGTAAAGTCCTAATTTATGAGGACAATTTATAGTGTCAAGAATACATGATTGCTTTGGAAGTCAAAAAGCATTTCTCGTATGCTTTCTAGACGGCCTTAAGTGCTTCAAGATGAGAAAACGCACTCCGTCAAATTGATAAGAGCTGGCTTTAGACATTGGTGATATTTCTGGGTCATTGTAAACAACCGTTTAGAATTGGAACATAACATCTGAAATCTTAGTAGTTCAAAGAATTTAATAAGTGGGTATGAATGCAACGAAATATTTCTCGAATTTTTAACAGTGAACCCGCCAGACTCACGCCATTTTAGCATTATTGTGAGGCCGTAAATAGGGTAATATCTAGTTAAGAGCATTTACCTATTTGACATATTCACTACACCCATGCCCTCGATGTTCGACCCTCCAAAGATAATAGTCAGGTGTCTCGCAATCGTCCAAAAATAGAATTGTGCGTTTTCATACTTCTTGACGATAACTTCTCCACCAATTTACCGATTTACCGAGAAGTTACAACGTTATTTATCCTTACAAGAGTGATGGTTACAATGAGAATTTCATCAAGATCAGATCAGTGCTTTCCCAGATATGAAGTGGCCAAAGATTACCCATTTACCCTACAGTAAAAAGTTTTACAGGAACTGTAAAATTTCTACGTTCTAGTTATATCAGTCACCTAGTGTTAAAATTTCATCAAAATCGCAACGATACTTTCTGAGTAACAGAGAGACTAATCATAACCAGGCAGACAAACGACAGACAGACACTGATTTTTTTGTGATACATATTACATGAAACATCAAATAAACAATACCTTAAGGTCAATGCTTTTACTAGACTTGTTTTCAATTACAATGCTTGACGCGTTTCGATTCATACTTGAATCCTCGTCGGACTGTCAGATTTGACCGTTTATAAAGGCTACCTAGGTTACTTGTCAACTAGCTAACTAGATCCTATCATGGATATAAAACTAGAACTCTCAAATCTATCTTACTGTGTATCCCAAATAATAATTGTAATAATAATAATAATAAAACCAGAATGACAGCCACAGGATACGTTTTAAAAGTTAGATTATATCATTTGACCTTGCTTCAAAGCAAAAGAACCATTTCAAATGAAGAATTGTGTAGGTTTAACATCCTACACGGCAACTTTGAGGGATGAGATCGATACACGCACATTTCTCCAAGTCCTACTGGCCCTTCAAGTTAATAAAGTTTCAGAATCGATTTTAAAGTCTCTCCATCCTTATTACTACAATCTTCTCCAGTCTATTTACACTAAATTGAAGTTGATTTTCGCTGACAGAGCTTCGTAAAGGGTGAATTATAGAGTCGTTGTTGCCTTCGATTCTGCTTTATCCGTCTGTGAATGAGTGTCTTCCAGCGCAGTGTTGGATATCGGGGTGGGGGGAGGGATATTGTTGACGCCGAGGCACTTATGCCAACGAATTAGTATTAAAAATCTCAAAGAATTTTAAATATGTAATTAATCTGATACACAGAAAACTTAAAAATTTAGATTAGTATAGTATTATTTTGATTTTTCATCAATATACTTTAACACGAATATAATTATTCTTCTTTTGGTGGCGATTACAGTAGCAAACTGGTCTCTACTCTTCGCTGTTCTGATAAATTATTCGTGGCCTTATCCTATCTAGTTTCAGATGTTGCGCTGCCACTTTTTCTACCTAATCCAACTGTACCATATATTTTACCGCCAATTATTAACTTGAGGAATGAAAGTAATTAAAGTATTATAACAAGAACTACAATAGAGCATATTACACTTTTGGAAAATCTAGGATCTTTCTTTATTTTAACTATTCATTAGATACTGACTATGTACTCAGTTATGTAAAGTATGTCACAGTAACATACTACTTTTCCTTTCTTTATGTGGAACTGCTTACTATATGAAACAACAACCCAAATCTTTTGTAAACCCTGCCAAGATTATATCCATATATAAGCCATTTTGCCGGAGTCAGTCTGAAAATAATCCTTTATGTGATATTTCGTTTAATTGTACCCCGGCACTTCGTGAATATGGTAACCGAATGATTAGGCATGTTGATGGCTAAACGTGCTATAATCGAGATTTCCAACAGAATGCTATCGATTCTAAGTTTATACCTCACAGATTTATCTGCTAACAGAAATCCCGCAGAAATCCCTCCGATCTATGATTATCCTGAATTACGCGCCTTCACGGCACTTATGCATTAATCAGTATTGCGCTAATCGACGCTTTGAGCTAGTAATTTCACACTATGAACACTCCAATAGCTAAGGGCCTAAGGCCTATCTATCTATTATTATCGTATAACGTTCTGAAAGGTATATTGCAAATTGGTCTTGTACAATGTTTTAAAAATAGGAGTTCACTCGACATAAGCTTACCCATGTCCAGTCGTTAATTTCTAAACAAATATATTACGATTTACTTACAGCTGGTGCTGCAAATCGCCTTGTATATTTTCCTTTGTCTTTTCCAAGACGTACATATGCTCAATGATCACCTTCACAATCAATACTTTTTAAGGATATATACCAAAATGCTCGCCCCAATTGATTTTCTCTTTACATTCCTTGGATATAGAATATGAATTTCTTAGGATATACTTTTCCTACTTGTCCTTTGTATTGTCTCCACACAGCTTGCACTTCATCCTATCGTATTTATTGAATGGCATGGTACTGACGTTGCTTAGACAATGCAGCCCATATCAGCTCATCTCAACGTGAAAACATGCCATTTATGTTTTTGGTTTTGAAATTCTTCATAATTTATTAAATTTCATTGCATATTGTTTAGTTTCCGGTGGCAACAGCAGAATTTTTGACAGAAAGGGAGTAAAAAGGTATCGAGTGTTGACTTCCCACGCAATAGTATCCGTTTAGAAATTAAGATCGGATCGGATTTTGGAACGAACTTTTGGGGTTAAATTTACAAAATGCTGAATCCCTTTATAATTTTAAAAAGTTCCTTAATATTGGAGTTATTAAAAAAATCCATGTATTCCAATATTTTCAAATATGAGCTCAAGTGGATCCACAGACCTCAAACAGCTTAAAAATGTTCAGTAAACTGATACCACTGTATTTGAAATATGGAAATAGAACCTAAGTAATTACGTATGATGCTCTCCAGCTAAAATGCAATATACTGTAATAGCAATTGCTCGCTGTAACAGAGGCAGGACAAGTTAGCTCATTTCAGAAAAAAGTTAACTATTTCATAAAATGCCCATCACTCAACTAGAAAAAAATAAATGGCCTGAATTTGTAGACAGAAATCGAAATAAATAAAAAATTCGTTAGTTGATTGTGGCATAAAGTCCAAAGCCAAATAAATCTATCATTTATGTTATTTTGAAGGCGGATTTGTGAACAATTACCTAGCATAACAAGTATGTAAAATTATCAGGCCAAAGATTTATCGATGATAGAAGGTCTTTTATCATTGCCAAAAAGTTTCAGGTTTTTCTCCACCCTACATCCCCCTCTCCAGTTCTTGAACTCTGTGAATTTATTTTCGAAAATATTGATGTGCCATGCAATTGTCGAAAAATACAGTTTCAGTGTTTTCTCTCCTGTTTTTTGACGTTCTTCACCGCAATTATATCATTGTTTAAAAACTACTAAGCTTTTTCGTCTCTGTTACGGTAGTTACGTAGTATCAAAATTTCATCATAATTAATTTAATAGTTCCAGAGTAATTGAGGAGACAAATTGCTTACCGTGAAGACACACGGCAAGACAAACAGACCGACGAAAATGAGATTCATGGTTTTTGGTGTGTACGTTTTCCTTCTCGTGAGACTGTTCGTTAACCATATAAAATGAGACCCTCTATGCTGGCAATAAACAGTAGTTTTGTTTGCAATGCAATCAACACTGCTATAACAGCATGCTGAAATGTGACTGATGCTTATAACCATGAAATACGTGTGTCTTCACAAGAAACGACACGACCGATTACAGAAAAATGCAACTGTGACTTTTTTCAGATACATATCGTCCATAAAACTCGTTAGCCAGTGCGCTTTGCGAAAAGAAAAAACTGCATACCAGGTCTGTCCGTAAATGAATGTAGGTAAACAAGTAAAAATACGATTATTACATCGAACAACTCTATTCGATTTGGTGATAAATTACGATTAAAATGGTTACCGCTGTTCGCGTGGCAGGTCTCATTTCAAAAGCGGAAACATAAACCTGTTGCTTGTCGATCATCACTCTTGTTTTTCGCATGTTGATATGCTTATTATTCGATATACGCCCAGAGCATTGTTCTTATCGACTTATTGATCAACTCTCCCAATCAACACTTGAGACTACCATATCTTGGTTACCATGTCTCAAGATATTATAGGAGGAAATGGAATTAGTAGTTTGAAATAGTTCTTACCAGAATTAGAAAAAATCATACATTTTTGATGTGACACAAAAATATAAAAATACTTATATATTTTTGTCATCTAGAGAAAATCCCAATTATTGGGAGCTTCGGGAAAGACTAAAACCTTACCTCTCTACTTCTAATAATACACAAAACACAGATATCTGTTGATGCTTTCGAATATAGCGGAATACATTACAAGTTTGATGTTTTGAATGGAGTAATTGATACTTTTCAGCTCACAATTATATTTCAACACATTGAGTTAACAACAGGATGTTAAAGTAATTCGATCGGTTGAATAATGTGATTTCTTATATCCAACAATCATTAACGCGAATCTTCGATATGTCGGCCATTTTCCTGCTGTATACCAGCTGTTCCTCCAACCCGAACATAGCATAATTCAGCGTTTCTACTGGACGTGCAACAATTCTCTGTCTAATAAAGGCTTTTAAATACTCCATTTTATGCAACTCCAGTATGGTTATATGATGCAGATGTATACTATAATAGTTCTTATTTTCTATTTCCCCTCCTCCCCTTTCTACGGTTTCCACCCCTCCCAAAACTTCGCTAAGGAAAAATCACAGAATCAACTCAGCATCTCTATTATCCAGTTGTATATGTATAAACCTGTGTTCAAAATAGCATAACCATTTCCAAACAAAAAAATTGTTTGTTTCAGGTTGAGCAGTTTACAGTATTATGGTTATTACTGATTGTTATAGTAGCGGGAAACATCGGTGTGATATATACTTTAACAGTGGGAAGATCGAGGAAGAGTCGAATGAACTACTTCATCACTCACTTGGCTTATGCAGGTAGAAAGCAAACTGTTTGATATACATTTGCATGTTTTATGTATTTCCGGTAAATCAGTTAAAAAAATATCAAAATTATTTTACTGCGGATATATATTCCCTGAATATAAAGCAAAACAGTATATTAGCGCTAAAAATGCAGTTAAGCATAAACTTTAAGCCAATCGAATGCAAAGTGGGTTAGAAATCGAATTAAGAAATGTGTAGAATTAATTGACAAAACGATTAAATACTATAATATGTGTATATACTCGTATAATAAAACAAAAAAAGTTATCTCATTAAAGTATTGTACAAGGTTTTCATGAAGCAAGGCTCATTTTTCAGATTTTCTGGTAGGATTGCAGCAATCTACTGCATAATTAGTAGAGTATTTTGATTATTCCACCGTCGCTTCATTCTTCGTATTCTAAACAACAAATTTGTTAAACAATGTCGGTCTTGTAGATTGTAGATGCTTTTACTTGGTGAAACTCTTTGATCATGCAGATAAAATGATTGTGTATTTAACACGCAGTCTCACGAATAAAACTCTTTTTCTTTCAGTGACGTGTTTCGATTTATGTTTAAATCATTGTCGGACTGATAGATATGACTTTTAACAAAGGCTACTCAGATTACTTGTCAACTAGCTAACTAGTTCCTAGCATGAATACAAAGCTATAGCTCTCACATCTAGTATACCATTTATCTTGTCTACCTATTCTTCTATTAAATTATTTATTTCTCTTTTCTTTTGTTTGTCTTAGGGGAAATCTTTTTTGTCGACTGCATTTGCACTAGTGTTAAGGGAAACCCCTACAAAACCTCAACCATCGCCATCAAAATGTCCTTAAGATATGTCATGTGATAAACTTTTTTATTTTTTTGTTTCCATCTATTTGTATTCTGTGTTAACTTACTTACTTATCTTGGAGTATCTTAAGTCATAGAATGTATTGACAAGAATGAAATAGGTTAAAGAATAAAATATCTAAAAACGTGAAAAATCTTAAGAAATGAAATAGTTTATCATATGAAATATTTTGAGGACATTTTGACGGCGATGGTTAAGGTTTTGTAGGGATTTCCCTTGACGATAGTGCAAATGCAGTCGCCAAATAGGATTTAACCTAAGACAGACAAAAGAAAGAAAAATAAATAATTTAATAGGAGAATAGCTAGACAGTATGAATAGTATGTTAGATGTAAGAGCTCTAGTTTTGGTATCCATGATAGGACCTAGTTAGCTAGTTGGCAAGTAATCTGGGGATCCTTCGTTAAAAGTCAAATTTGATAGTCCGACGATGATTTAAATATAAATCTAAACGCGTCACTGAAAGAAAAAGAAATATATTTGTAAGACTATGCATAAAACACACAATCCTTTTATCTGCACGAGGTCGGAATAATGGACTGTGAGCCTGGCGATCTATTGGTCTGTAATGAACTATAAAATATTAATATAAATTAATTCCAATCCAATCAAAAGATAAGTACATCTAACCTATTACAAAATATGATTCTGTAACTGGATCAAAGTTGTAGACTATTCATTTTCCTTCAGCGATTGCATTGCAAGCCGATGATTTATGTATTTGGAGGTTGATAGTTACTATATTTTTCCATAAATGCGAACGCTGTTCTTAACTCAAATTTTATGGAACAGTTTAATCACTCAGATAGAAGTATAGGTAGTTCTGATAATATAGGGTTGCGCTGTATTGGAAAACATTCCAAAATTGATTATCAAGTTGTAGGATGCAAAAATATTATTGCTTACTTTTTACACGTACGCTTTGGAGGTATTGTGATTTCGAGCATTTTCAGATAGATAGGAAGATTTTTGTATGTTTTATCATGGCTACCTACGTCAAAATCCGTGTCGCTTATTTAGTCATTCTGTTTGTCCTTTATCGATATGCTACCATTTTTGTCACCGCGGAATCTTAATGACTTCTTTATCAGTTTGTGGTCGAAAGACAATAAATAGTATTGCTTTATTTTTGTGAAGAGTTGCATTTGAGGCCGAGCGATTGGCAAAGGGAAAATTAAAAAGAGCATTTTCGAACTTCGTTTGGCTTCCCACGCATGATAGATAAACGTAAATCAAATAATCTGCGTTTGGTGGAAACCTCAGAGCAATATTTAAGCTGCTGTTCTGAGGTAGAAGCTGATCCAAATTTCATGAAATCAGATCAATATGTTATCAATCGACATTTTATCTTTTTCAGATCTTGCAGTCGGACTGATAAGCGTCTTAACAGACCTAATCTGGCGAATCACAGTGAGCTGGAATGCAGGGAATATAGCCTGTAAAGCCATAAAATTTCTACAGGTGATACCTGAAATTTTGCGATTATTCTTGATATTTCAATCTCCCACTTTCAGGTCGTAGTTACTTATGCATCAACTTATGTTCTAGTCGCACTAAGTATCGACCGATATGATGCCATCAGACACCCAATGAAATTTTCTGGGAGTTGTGAGTTATTTTTACTGTACTAATTAAGTAAATGTTGAATAAGTATACATGGTGTTCCACAATTATGTTACAGCGTGTGGCTGGATCATCTGAAGGCTTTAAAAAAGTAAGATGTACCTATAATGAAAATCAATTGTCTTGAAAAATATTGTTAAAGCTATCTCCTAAGGAAGTCAACACATAAAGAGCTTTTTATTAATATAAATAGTATTCATTCAATTTTCTCAATACAAAAACATAAAAAATCAAATTTCACGGGTTGTTCACTTAGAGAATCGTTTGATTAATGTTTTTCAAGTGACCATTGCTTTCCATCATAAATGCATGTTCTGGTTTCAATTCATCTTCACACGCTGTATACAAAATTTGGGACACCCTCTTTACGCCTACAGAATCACAAAGTTGTCGTCATGTTCAAAATTACTTAAAAGTTATTTCCATTATATGATGATTTTAAACGCCCTTAATAAAGCTTCTAAAGTGATGATTGACTGAAGGTATATTAATTTCTCCTCATTCACTATTCTCTCGTTTTAGGGAAGAGAGCAAAATGCTTAGTAACTACAGCGTGGGCTTTCAGTATACTTTTCTCTGTACCCATTTTGATACTTTATGAAGAAAAGTTAGTGCAAGGTAAGGAATGGCATGTATGTAGTCTATAAATAGTTGCTTGTACTAATTGACACAAGTTGAAACTTCTTTTTCGGTTCATGTTCCGAACCTTTTTAACTCTATTATTATGTAACACATTAACCATAATATACAGAACATTATTTTTCAGTACCAGTCCAGTACCTTAAAAAAACTGTCGCAAGCTGACGATTTTTTGAAAATGCAAAGAAAATCGACATTTTTAAATATTTTTTTAATGACTCTATTGTATATTAAACACAAAAAGCGAAGTCTGGCCTAGGGCCATTCAATTTGGGCGCCTCAGATTTTCATACAGATGGTTCATATTGATATTTTGGCCGTGCTGATGCCTAACCTCTTATTTTTTTATCACCAAATGTGACAAATGAAATTCTCAGAAAATTGCATACAAATAAAAAGAAATCAAATCGCTGAAATTTGTAAAAAAAAGTTTATGATGATGTCTATGAGAAGCAGGAATGACAAATGAATACCTACTATCCACAGACGTATGTACAAGTTTAATTGAAAGGGATATCTTGAAACGTTTTGATAGTCTTATTGATGGGCTATAACTTTACAGATGTCACAAAGTAGTAAAATGAAAAACTCACAACACGTATTTTGTCCACAAAACACAAAATTAATAATATTTTCACTTTACGTTGTAGCAGATATTACATTCAGATAGTTTAATTCACAGAACATAAAACACAAACAGACAAGCAAAAGCATTGTACATATAATACCACAAGTTCTGTGATCACATGTGATGGTGTTAAGGTTGAAGGAAAGTACATTATCTTGAATTATGAATTGAAGTATAGTGTCGGGACGTCGAGAGAGAGGGAGAGAGGGAGAGAAAGATAGAGTGATAAAGGGAGAGACTGAAAGGGAGAGAGGCACGGAATGGGAAATACTCAATAAAAGCTTAACTGCAGCTACACGCGCTGAAATTTATTTAATTTTTTTATTGCTTCGGCTTGTTGAAATCGGCAGATTATCTTTGAATTATTTTCTTGGAAATAAAAATCAATCATAGATCACGCCATAAAATGTTGATGTGACATTTATTTCTCTGACAGTATGTAACCCTCTCACTTTCATGCATCGCGCTCAAATTGTATACAGGATCGAGCTACATTTCTAGTTGAATTGTACCAGTTTGCTCAATGATTGATTTTTCTCGGCCTACAAAAAATCTATATTTTTTAATTTAAGCAGCAATTCTAGTCTATAGGGATACAATTTTATGATTTTGCGTAAAATTTTCCATATCGTGGTGTACAGCAATGACAAAAGTTTCAATATGGACTTGGACATGACTAATCCTTAGGATTATTGACCGCGATATGTCAGTTGCAGACCCGTTTCTTTCAAATTTGCTGCTGAATTAATTTATTGAGAACATTAACACTTCAATGTACGTGTATGTGATTTTTATTCTGAAAGTCCACCATTGATATAGTAAATACCAGTTAGATAAAAAGTTGTGTAGTTATCAGTATGATGGAAGAGTCTCACCAAGTGAGAGCATCTACAATCTACATAAATACCAGTTATTAAGGCAACTAGATTCAACTCACATTCCGCTACTAGCTTAATTTTTTCAAATAATATAATACTTAATCATACCCCATATTATTTTAGGTCAGCTGCAATGTTGGTTAGAATTCTCGGCTCAATGGATGTGGCGATTGTACATGACCTTGGTGTGTATCTCATTGTTCGCTTTACCAACTGCAATCATAGCCGCATGTTATGCCATCATCATCACCACCATCTGGACCAAGGACACAGGGACGGCCTTTTTGGCCCCACAGAGGGACAAGAAATCTAAGAGGGGAGAAAAGGAAAATGGTATGTGAATATTTCCATCTTAAACAGTTACACGAGCATAAGTTTTGTGAATTATCATAAAAATAATAAATGAGAAATCCACGAAAGTGTCCTATTTCTACACTCAAAGTGTTTTGAAAACGTCGCTGATGCACTGAAGGAAAGAAAACCCTGCGAGTATATTCTACCTGAAAACAGATCGATTTCAGATAGATTTTTATGTATAGAAATTAAATTTCAATAAATGAGCCATCGATTATAGAAACAATTCACAGATTTCGCAATCCTTGAAATCATCGGAGACTGAAAATAATAACAAAATGTAATATTACTTCCCACGCCAATTGGAGAGGAAGTATTGTATTAGCGAAAAATGTATCATCCGAGATATTGCATTTTCTTGATATTTCATATCATATATAAACCATGTCACTCAGTTCTGTCGGTCTGCCTGTGAGTACTGTGTCCGGTAGTCCTTGACCCATTTATAATTATTCAGTTCAAATGAGAATCCACCATATTTTGATGAGTTTCGAAATTAGGTGAATGTGCTATTTGTTTTACTTTCCAGGCTCTATCTTTGAGAAGTTTCGTACTGGCAAAAGTTTACGAATTCCAGATAACAACTTTTTATGGACTCATATATCTACTTCAAACTTTGTCATTTTCGTGTTTGATCTTTTTTAAGTTTTGCATCACTTCTAGACAGTGGAAAAACACAAAATGTATTCTTGCATTCATAGCGATGTTTTGATTACTTCAGGGCATAGCTTATAAGCCATGTTTCAGTGATTTTAAGAAAAAGTAATCCCATATTAAATATAAATAAAGCACTAATTATCTTACGGTGTAAAATACACAGATTTTTGAGAGTTGCTTATGGAAAATATGAAAATACCTTGATTTTCTGGACCATTTTAGCTTCCGGTCAGAAGATATCCCTTATGGTACTTGTAAAAATAATTCCTCGATTATATCTAAGAAACCTACAAGACAAACTAGAAATGATGACTTCTCATTTATTTTAGCATCAGACAACTCAAGAAGAGCTAGTTCCAGAGGCTTGATACCCAGGGCAAAGGTCAAAACCGTGAAAATAACGCTAGTCATAGTTAGTGGTACGTAGACTTTCTAATTTTTTTTCAAAATGGTTCATCCAGACTTCGTTTAACCCAAACAGTGCAAAGTCATTAAGTAATTCCAGTGGCATGCTACTTTCTCACCAAACACATCCATGAACTTATTTCTTGTAATAAATAATATCCTATATAATATTCATTCGTTTTTGTATGGCAATTCCGTTAGTGTAACATAGTCAAATTCAGTCATCTTTCAAGGAAACATTGGAAAAATTATCGAAAATTCCTCAGGTGCTGAATAATGATGCTTTATGCGTTTACCTCAGGATTATACTGTATACTTGCTCTATGCTGCATTCCTATCTTATAACACAGACAGCATTGAATTTGTATGATGTTGCCAGAACTTCAGTTAAGTTTATTCCAGAAACATGTGTTTTTAATTGACGATTTACGATACAATGTTCAATGCTGCCTGTTTTCAGTGTTTGTGATATGTTGGAGTCCGTACATGATCTTCGACCTGCTGCAAGTCTACGGACAGGTGCCACCAACGCAAACCAACATAGCGATCGCCACATTCGTCCAGAGCTTAGCACCACTGAATTCTGCGGCGAATCCGCTTATATACGCTGTCTTCTCATCACATTGCGGTAGGATATTGTGGTAAGAACTATCAGGGAGCGATTTTTGACTTATGTCCGCTCACTTGCAGTGGATATCAGGAATGGTCAATGAATGTTACTGTGTCACTTTCTTTCAATGAATCTTTGCTCTCTATAAAAATTGCTCTCTTTTTCTTGCTTGCTACTACTAGGCCTTTCGTGTCTATTAACTGTGCCACAGAGTGTGTTTTGAATGATATGCCCGTATTGAAGGTAAAAGGAAATAGGTACCCACAGTTTTCTACACATATAATTTAATGTTGATTGAATTAGGCACAGTTATAACAAGTCTAAAAAAGTGTATGAATTATTCCCAAATCCCATTCAGGTGATTGTCTCAGCATTTTACAAGCATTGATTAATATCAGTTCCAAAATACCTTAAGCTAACCCAAACCCTCCTGAAAATCATAAAGATATATCGCTCACGTCCTACGCTCCAAAATCAGTACAGATTAAAGGGATTGAATAAAAAAGTACCATTTTACAAACGTCTGAGTTCGGAAAGATTTAACTATGCTTTTACGTAATAATAACATATTACATAGACAATACTTTTGAAAACTCTATTGCTTTAAAAACCATAAATTTGTGAAACAAATATTAAGCATTTCAACATTTTAAAATTGAAAAAATATATTTTTTTTCACCATTATATTCAACCTATAATATTATATAGTCCCCAGGGCAATTTCCGTCCCCCCCCCCCTTCTAGACATTAGCAGCCTCCTCACAAAAATATGCAGGGCAAACAAAACCACTCGACTGAAAATATTTTCCACTATTTAGGACATCATTCTTCTCCAAATAATGTGAAGGGCAAAAAACGTCTTTGTTCGGACTTTTCAAGGATCTTTCAACGCCTCCCTAGGCAGTCTGAAACTTCCGCAAGGGGGCATTACTGCACGCGTTGGGAATCTGTGATCTCGAGTAACCCAGATAATATCTCGTCTCGTTTGTAATTTTTTGAATAAGTATTTTCTTTAAGATACGTCAAATTTTTCGTAAACTTGACACATAATATCTTTGGTGATATATTCTTAATTATTAGGATTGCGTGAAAACACTTTTTCTCTTAGCAAGATCATGAGTGCAGATACATTTTTAAACAGTAGGTTAATGGAAACAAACACTCTTGCAATGCTCCAAATGACTTTATCATGCTAGGAATACATCTCATGAACTTTAAAAAATTCTAGAAACCTCAATCTTGCTCCAAAAATGAAACAGTTCGGGGAATTTAATGAGTCCTTATCGCCGTGCATATCATTAATGACCACAATGCCGATGGATGTTATATGGATACCAGTTGCGAGCAATATTAGGTTTAGATTCTTGACTTGTCACAGTTCAAACGAATGTGCAATACGCTTACAAGTATCACGTATCTAAAGCAATATTTTCACATTTTTCAGTCATCATTTCAGTCATCGGCCTATCAATAGAGGGGTCAATTTCTTACGACTTTGTAATAGGAAAGACAAGACGGATGAGTAAAGGTACATGACTATGAACATATGAAAAATAGATTTATGACACCAATTGGAGTGACAAAAACATAGCATTTTGTTATGTGGACGGAAGTCGAACCCACGTCTCCAGCATTTCGTTCTGACTGATTAGTCACTATGCCACCGTACTGCGGTAAACAATTGTTTGAAGGTGTCTTGTTGGTACGTTCTCAATCGCGTCTTTTTCATCTCTCTGAATCGATGTCAGGCCAACCGCCTCTGTGTGTTTTTTTAATGATATGCTATATCTTGCTTGTATAATTTGAATTTGGTATATAGAAAATTCCACACAGCGCTACCTACATCCACTGTGCTTGTTCCACGATCTCATCCAATCTCAGGTCAGGTCACTCTCTTAGATATTGGAAATAACTACACTATCCAACAGGTCAAGTCAGTTTGGTCTGTACAGTAAACATTCGGAGTATAGGTTATAGATGGCTTCTTTCAATAAAGCACATGTCTTTATTTTTTAAACATGACAAATGAATATAAATAAAAATTAATATAAGCTTATTTTAGTTACTTTAATAATAGGTTGAATAAAATCGAAAGTAATTTCACTGTTTTGAGCTCAAAATTATATTATAGGCTTTCATGCTACTTTAACTAAATCTACATTTGACGACCCTAATTTTTAGGAGGTGAGTCAAGAAACAGAATTTTCTACTAGACTGAGCCTGAAAAGATTATATTATAATTCAAAAACCTGAACCACGATTATTTTACTCAGTAATAATTTTAGCACCCAAAGAGGTATTTTTTCTAATTAAATTGTTATCGTGATACAAATCTTGAACGAGTCCTATGATTTGTGAGAAATAGGAAAAATGATTGATCTCTCAGCTTTGGAATAGGCCATCTGTGTTGTATAGTTTTGAAGCTTTGACACAGAACATGTATTGCTCGCAGCTGTGCAAACACGAACAGCTTTCCTTATTGCTTATCTAATCTTGCAAACATCAATAATGATGTATTCGTAATATTTTCTGTAAATCTCTTTCTTCGCAGTAGTCAATATCTGATGTAGTGATAAAAAATATGAAAAGCTGTCAGTTTTCGGAATAATTTCATACCTACAAGTAATTCAGTTTGGTATTTTTGCGCCTTGGGTTGCCTTTAGATCCACTTGGATGTATTTCATACTTATGAGCAGCTATTGAGTATATTTCATTTAAGCTTGTCACTTAAAGTTCGATTTTTAAATGCACAAATCGCTATAGTATTTCTCAACGCAGAAAAACTAGAAATAGTCAAAATATTGAAATTGTCACAAATAGTATGTATATCTTTTTTAATGTAACTAGCTATAAACCATAGGACGAATCATATCTGATATATAGATTATGAGTTAATTTTCACAGGTTGTGCACACAAATACCAAGCAGAAATACAGGGTATATATACTGTTACATTGTATTTCTGGATTCTAGCCATTATTTCGCAAGGCTCTAACAAAACAAATTTATGTAGGTCTTCCTCTCAATACTATTCATGTATGGGACATCATATTTATTTATTTAGTATGTGGCGCCATATGGGATATTCCAAACGCCTATTCGGTTATCATTTTTTCCAATCTGTCACACTTAAATGATCTTTATTATAACATAATTGTATAAAGTACCTAAGTTTACTAACACGAGACATTTTATAAAATTTTATCACAAAACAATACAAAGTCTCTTGATTGTTTTTCTGGAAACACCTACTTTCATTGAGAAGTAGATATACATTAAATCAACAACGATTTCATCTCATCAATTATTATAATATTTTCCAGTTTTTTCATACACCCTGCTTCCTCATGTTTATTCATGGACCGTTGAACCACTCAAAACTTAGTTCACCCTAACGATTTCATGCAAGGCAATAATTGGGAACGAGTCTATATTTCCAATACATAAATTTGTCTTGAGATACTAAATTATTTTCACTCCTACTGCCTCAACTGTTATATTCAGTATAAGGTCATAGATTAATAAAACCATATGTGTTTATATTTTCTAAATGCTATTATAAATCTAAAACAAGGTTCACATTTAGTAACATGTTATATAACATTGCTATCCAACATGTTACCAAGCTACACGCTGCGTCTAAGGATTACCCAAGTAAAAAACTTTTTTTTTTTGTAAACACCAGCGAAAGTGATATGTCCATCAAAACTGATCAAGTTAGATCAACCATTGATTTGTCTCTAATAAAGCTTAAAACTAAAATACTTATGCTTTAGAGTTCATCCATTGATGTCCTTCAGTTTAGCTTAGTTGTACAAATTACACTATTCATTCCACTTCTTTGTTTTGCACAATGCACTACACCAGCTCGAATGGCTTAGTTCTTTTCAGTCTTCGGACGATATGTTCGTTGTCCAGCAAGTAAAAAACTTGAATGAAAAAAAATGACTTCGAAACTATAATGACATTGAAATCTATGATGGTTTCCATGGTAACAGTTCTGTTTCGAACAAGACCTTAGTATAAGCTATTACGATGCATTTGCATTGTTGATGAATCCAAAAAAGGATAATACACCGCCATTCAAAAACCATAAAGCTCGTCTGACATAAAATGACATATGTAGCTCATTGACTAGATCTTTCCACGATGTATGCTTATTCAAACTGGGTTACAGTCTATTGAGGAATTGTAAATACAGTCATCGTTCAACTTCATAAAGGCAATTCTTTGGCGTTCATTTTGTAATTATTATCCTCTTTGTGAGTATAGTCACTTGCAGCGATTTCCCAAGCGAATTCACCGAGTGCTGATTTGGACGTTTCTTCTTTGGTTATATTATTATTATCCTCTTTGATTCGATACTTTATAGGTCTGGAAGGCTCACCAATATGAAATTCTACACCCAGTCTATTTGATACATTGTTTTTTTTTCATTCTGTTTTTTACTTTTTTAAAAGGCTGTCGAGGCAGCCAAAACGTCAGTAAAGATTAATTCATACGTATGTGGTTTCAATTAGCGACCAGCGGAACATATGATAAATAAGAGACAGACAATCACAGAATAAGTTTTAGAAATTACATTATTCAAAGGATGCCTTGTGGAATATTGGAAATAAACTAGGAACCACTGAGGTTACGCTAGGATACATTGAAAATTTGTTTGTAGGTTGTTGCCACCGTTCAAGTGGATCTGCAAGAAGAGAAAAAAGCGGCCCAAAAATTCGACCACCAACACTCAAAGCAGCACCATGTCTGAATTCCTGACACATACACATAAGCGGAGGTCAGAAATGCCACACAGTGTAGCGAATACAGTATTAATACATGCCAAAAAATGAGTACCTACTAATATTGTTTGTATGGATGTACCTTTATATTTATTATGAATGTTAATAATATTTATTAAATGTAAATTATGCATTCTTACTTTATTTCATATGAAACGTGTCACTGACGGCCAAAGCAGATCAGACAGGTATCATGGTCTATCTAAAGATTTGAAGGGTAGTAACGAATCACGATAATTCCCTTCGATACGCCCCACACACCCTTTAACCCTGGATGTTAGCATGGTCAAAATAGAGATTTTAGGACCGCCTCACTTTCAAACTACTTGAAGTAAAATATCACATTTAACTAAAGAATTGTCGTCCGCACAAGCACTGAATGCAGATTGCTAATATTGATACGAACCACCATAACTGCAAATTATATTGAGCACAACTATCATACATAGTACCGTATAGACGGTGAAGTAGGAATGAACTATATGAAAATGTATTCCGAAAAACAAAACTAAAACGTTCATACAGGTGGAAGACGCTTTTTGACAGAACTTGTGACTGATAAGGTGGTCATTTTGTGAAAATCGATTTTTTTAATCGTTTTAGTCGTAATCACTATTTTAACAGCACAAGAAAGGTAGGCATTTTTGCATTTGAACTTGAATTACATAAATAATAAATGTTGAATAAATAATACAATAATAAAAAATAACTAAATGTAAAAATAATTATTTCAAATATAAGTCAAAGCACTTTTAATTGTCATCATCTGCCAGTAGTGATAAGGTTTCTTTGGTCAGCAATCCTCATTTTTGAATGCATCATACATTTGGAAATAGATCGTCATCAATCATATACACAATAAAAGTAAGACCGTACTAAGCGGAACTGCACTGCAACGACGCGACGCAAAAAGACACTGACGAATATTATTTCACTGAATTTGTATTACATAATTTTATAATTTAGAATTTTTGATATTGTTTCATGTACTACAATACATTTATAAGAGTTGCTGGCAAAAACGTCCATACCGTAATAGATAGATATATTAAATAGATATTTTTTGATTTTATTAAATTTATTAGTAAACTACCCGAGTAGCCCATAAAATGGATCTTCAAAGTAGTTTTTGCACAAAACCAGACGTAGAATGAAATTTGAGCATTATGAGGTGAATTACAGTGCTACACGGTGAACGCTTAGTGTACTCGTCGCAGAAGTGCTCGCCAAATAGGAGAAAATAGAAACATACTTATGGACTATTATGGGGTGTAAATTGGAAGCGCACACAAAGACCGACCTCGACATCCCATTTTCATGACAGGTTTTCGTACACAGGTATTCAGTAACCTTATATAGGTTCTGTGATACGCAGCCAAGATACAAGACGAAGAAAGATAACGTTGTTCTGTGATATTACTAGAGTCGGTATAGAAAACCTGCACCTGCTCTTTTGAAGCCATTACATATTACATCATTCCTCAGCGGTGCACATGATCCCAAAATCTAAAATACTCAGGTGCACGCACGGCGGATTTGTATTTTCGAGATTCGATTTCAAGTTGTCGGTCCGACTTGCATCGATTTGGTACCATTGGAAGGTGTGTTAACGTTATAGAGTTCCGGCCTTCTTTTATGACATGAATAAGTCTGAGTAGGTACATGATCATAATGCAGTACCAGTCCAAGGATTAACAATAAAGAGGATTGTATTTTCAACATTGTAAAGGTATACATAATAGTTTTTGACGACCTTGCGCTTTGCATCGTAGGGTTTCTTGCACGGTGCTTGCAAAATCGTTTTTTACGCATTATTAAATGTAGAGAAATGTATAATAATGAGATGATAATAATAAATTCGTATCTAGAATGAGTATTGACTGTTGAAGTTGAGGAATGTATGAGGTATTGAGAAGTAGATACATAACACTTTCTTAATAAAGTGAAGGGAATAAATAACATAATCACACAAATCAATGCATTTTATTGCGAAATCATCTGTATAAGTACAAATGATATGTAGTCAAAAGTAAAAATTCCAGGTTCGTCATCAAGTACACGTGCACCTGATAAAGGAACTAGGTCTGAAGTCGGAACTGGAGCAGGAACACCTGATCCCAAAAAGGAACCGATCTTACCATCTCTAGATATTACTACATTCAAATGCGTGTCAAACTGTCAAATCGATGACATGACTGTCAGAAATGTTTACTGAAATTAATTTCAAAAATGTTTACATGCATTACAACAATCTTCCAATATATTACCAAATTAACATTACAATCGCATCAGGTATAGTTAAAAAAGTATGTATTTTAACTTTTTCTAGTGCTGATGAATAAAGTATCTATGGAGCCACTAAACTGATCATCATCCAAATTGTCTCCCATTTATTACATAAAGGATGGAATCTGATAGAATTTTGGTAGCAGCTGGAATAACTGCTGCTGCTGTAGTGGGAGCGTTTGTATTTTGGGGTCCTTCAACAGGAGCAGCTGGAGGTAGAGGTAGACTAGCAGGTCTAGTGAACCTTGGAAAGACATGCTTCCTGAATGCCATACTACATGCTTTGGCGGCATGTCCACAGTTCGTACAATGGCTTGAGAAGGATAAATATGCCAAAGAAACAAGTCTCAAAAGTACTTTGGCCACTGTTCTTTCAGGTAAACTTTCATTGTGTTCAAGTATGTATGAAATGTCCAACATGAGAAGAATGATAGAATCAAAGGCCATTCTTGGTACAAACACTTTATTGTTAAATCTCATGATGGACCATATAGAGTATTGGTTGTAGTGCTGTTTTGAGGAAGTTTGGTAAATGTGACATTGTAGAATATGTATAATACAAAAAGGAGATGACAGTTGCAGAAGGCACATTGATGATTACCAAAAAAATTAGTGGGGAACTGCTGATGTGTTGAGCTAGAGATAAAAAAATTATTGTTTTGAAGCATTTTGTATGTATGTATGTATGTGATATATAATTTTCATATTATTTTTCCTAAAAAGTACTATTTAATATTTTCAAAATATTTCCATAAATACTCAGTACTGTAGGTAAATCATATGGCAAAATATAAATACAGGCTGATGATAACAGCATCATTGTTTAAGGAAATTATCTCTGACTATTATTTTTCAATAATAGCCCCAATTTGACCAAACCTACCTTTAACAAATAGGAATATAAATGTCAGAAATATAAAAATATTACCTCAATACGAAAACCATTCAGAATATGCTATATTTAAATGAAGTTTTTGCTTGCTTGTTATACAATTTGAACTTATAGCCTATTGGTAAAACAAACAAATTGAACATGGGGACCTATACTTATAAATTTAAATGAGGCCTTATTTTATAAATGGTTCAAAATTCAAAAAAATATTTTTCTCATCTCAAAACCCATTATGACTATACCAAATTTAAGCAACAACCAAAAAGGGTTAGGTAATTTTTTATTTGAAGTTTGTTGATTTGGATTGTTTGATATGGAATGGTTCTTTATATGCAGCTCCCAGCTGCCATCTTAAATCTGAATCTGAGGTGATTTCCAAAATCAAACATGGTTATTATATAGAAAGTTTAATCAGTTAATGTCAATATATGGTTAGTTTGAAATTTTAGTTTCTTTGATTTTGTCCAAAACATTAGTTGTATAACTACATGTCATTTCATCTGTTTGATAGCTTAAATAATATGAATTAAAATGACAACAAGATCACTTTAGAATTTACATTAGTCCTCTCATGTCTGTCTTCCCTTTCAATTAGTTGGTGTTATATCAGCATGTCCAGCTGCAGGGTTCTTATTAACTCTTCCTCTTGTTCTGCGACTGCTAGTCCCATATTTTGATGTTTTCTAACTATGATTGTTAATTTTTCATATTTTCAGTTGTGAATGGTACAAATAAGTCAGTACAGGATACATATGCTCCAGCAGCAGTGATAAATGCATTAAAAAGACTAGGATGGGTAATTCCAGCTGGAGAGCAAGATGCTCATGAATTACTGAATGTTATTCTAACTACACTGGATGAAGAGACACAAAAAATTGGTCGCAAAGCAGGTTGCCTGTCAGATGCATTGGGGATGAACGAATTGGATGATATTGACAATGATGAAGAAAAAGATATTGTTAACAGAGGAGGAGGTGACTCTCTAGGGAGTGTTATGTCTTTGAATGAACTTTGTAGACCGATGAGTGCCAGTTGGAGGGGTGGTGCTTTGAGAAGAAACAGGTAAATTTTAAAATCTTATTTTATTGATTAGTATTAAATTAGCTGATGCAACATTGATGTTATAAGTTCTTGAATATCTAGACTTCATTCTTTGTAATACTTGTGAGTAATATGGAGGTACTATCATTCATTTCAGTTAACAAAGCATTACTAGAATTTAAAAAATTATTCAAATGTAAATCTTATTTAGGTTATTGTTTAACCACATTATGGCATCATCATGTGAAAAACAAAATGGAAACCAGCAGGCCATGATGCAGAAAAATGAATATTTGGCAAAATTGTGTTGCCAATTGAAACTCAATATAATCAAATGGGTAATTGCTGGCCAGCTGTTGAAATTTGTAGACAATATAGATGTTCCATTGTCTTGAGAATTTTTATGTTTCACATTTTGTTTGATATCACTACCTAGTAGTTTTCAGCACTATATTCACTGTTGGAACCTTTTGTGTACAACATACGTCTAATGCACAATCTTAGCTCAAAATAGTAGATGTTTTGAGACTATTACAATACCTCATTTTGTATCAATTATAGTAATATATGGAGTATAAGGAAGTCACTATACAAATCTACTTACCTTATGTATATGTATAGCAATTTTCATTTATCAGTCATAAGGAAACCTAATTTTTTAATTTGTTATATACATATACTCTTGTTGAACTAATATTTATCTATTTTATATTATTTTTTTGAGATAGTCCTCTGTTGGATGATATTTGAAAATTTATTACATGCCTTTGATATATCTATTAGATCTGACAATAACAATGTAATATTTTGAATCATTTTTTAACAGATGGATTTCAAGATCATGTAGAGCACTACAGATGACTGGACCTCCACCTCAACCAGTATCTCATCCATTTACAGGCACATTAACCAGTCAGTTAAGATGTACAGAATGTGGACATAAGGTGAGAGATATTGTTGTCCTTCATTATTATCAACTTTTTGTCAGAATTTTTTCTCAATGATGGAATCAGAACTTTTTTGGATGACTATTCCCTGTGTTGTTTCAAATGTCAAAGCAAATTCTTCAAGACTTTTTTGACTGTTTCTACTATCTACATGTTCTAAGAGTGACATTATAATTATGCACAGAAAATACAAGATAGTTTCATGCAAATAAAATAACTGTGTAATATAATAAGTTAGGGAAGTAAGTTATACATTTTAATATGGAATCAGTTAACATCTTGAATGATGTAGTGGTCCTGTACTAATATTTTCCATTTCAGTCTGCAGTTCGATATGACAAATTTGAGAGCCTATCACTGGCATTACCTAGTGGTGCAGGGGACCTTGGTTGGGGCAGACATAAGCTGCATCAGCTGTTAACTAACTTTGTAACCCCTGAAGTAGTACAAGATGTTCAGTGTGAGGGCTGTAACAAAATCAGAGATCCTGAAAAGCCGACCGTCTTATCAAGACAAATCAAGATACTTAATTTTGGCAAGGTTTGTTATTCTACTTCTTACATGTTTCAAAGCTTGCTCCCGAGATACAGGGTTCTTAAGTTTTTTTTTATAAATTACATAAAGTCAACAGCTTAATGGTATAAATTAATGAATATCATGAACTACTCATATACTTATACTTTGTTTTAACTTCATAGATGTTTTCAGTTTTGAATTCATACACACGTTATTTTAGCCCGGCACAAATTGAACTCAAAATAAATATATATTACAATATATCACCAAATTTTGAAGGAATAGAAAACAGTTCATAACCAGTTTGTAACTGTTAGGGATTGGCCGATATGTGCGAATAATTACTTCAATAAACGCATGAAGTTCAAATTTGTAGCCCTCAACATCTAATAGTCGTAGTTTTTATTGTCTTATCAGACATGATTCTTTTTTAACCGTTTCTTTTTCGGCTGCCATCTCCTGCTGATATGGAATTTCGCTGTCCAGAGCACAATGTGAACCGAAAAGTAGATTTAGTAGATTAAGGCAACCACATCTTGCCTGAATAAAACATGTTTCAGTATTTCCGCAAATTGCTTAATTGTCATCTTTCGCCGTCATCTTTGTGCTTATGACCCCTGTTGATAAGGCAAGTAGTTGCCTGGTGTAGGTAAGTAATACTGGCCATTACTGGCGGCACAATAATGTCCATAATCAAATGTTAGCGACCATGCGAGATCGAGTGAGGTCATGCGACCTAGCATAACTTGTTGCTTACTGCGTCAATTTAACAGTTTTGCGTCTTTATGCTATCAATGTCAAATATCACATAAACAATGCAGAATTTCATTGAAAGCCCGATTAACCGCTCTCTCATACTCATTAATTCATTATTATCCACAAGATTGTAGAGGCACCCTACTTACACTGTTGAACTCTACAAAATTCATACAGTACAGAAAGTTTTGTGAAAGCAAATGCTGATGCCGTTGCGAACCTACTAGTTGCTCATAGTAAGTAAACATGGTGGTGTTAAGGATTTTGATTTATGCATGTTATGAATATGAGTTTATAGGAAGGAACAAATGAACCTACTTGAACAGATTTTGATGGGTTTTGAAGTTGAATTTGGATTTATTGGATCCTGTATCCTGGCAACAATGCATTTAAATACTTGCAGCTTGTAATCCTGCAGCCTTCTCATTTGTTTGCCATCACAAACATTATATCCCCTAAAAATTTTCAGTTACCTGTTTGTCTTTGCATACACATATCAAGAAATACATGGCAGCCGGGTGGAATGTCAAAAAGGCAAGACTATGTGCAGTTTCCCATGCGGTTATCTATGTCAGCTTATACTTTTTTACAGGCTCATTACCAGAGAAAATTACCTAATACTGTAAGTATATATACAAATATCGAATATCTTGTTTTGACATTTGTCTTGATTTGAAATAACTAATGTGGGTGTATCATTACTAGAGGCAAAATGAACCACAAGCTATTGCAGCTTCGTCACTTCTGTCAGTACTCTCGCGTAATAATTTTTTTCTCTATAACTCAGGATGTACTCCTTGGACCATAACCAAATAAGGAGAAAAGGTTGTAATTTGTGTAAATGGAAAAAATGTTTTTTAAATGAATCTTCACATATTGCAGTGACGTGCAGTGCAGTGAGTTGTTTATACCCTGACAATCTTCCATAATTGTCATTGTGTCAGTTATTTTTTAGAGCTCATAAATCATAATATACCTTTAATGAATTTCTAAAGTTTGAATTGAAGTATATCAATTTTAAGCTGTTTTTTATGAATCCTTCATGATTAAAGGGGATTATAACTAGTACATTGCTTTTCTGTTTGAGCAACTATTACCCAGACCCTATCTATTGAAGATCATTAAGGTTCCGAACTATTTCTGAAAATATCGATTAGCCTAAAAATTTATCTGGGGTGAAGAAAATGAGCGCCGGAAACGAAATATTGGAAACCCATGCAAAACGCTTTCTATTCTAGGTTGAGTCCCTTAGGCATTGCTAAAGTTATAGATCCTTGATTAGCGAAATACAACCATAGCACAGGTTTTTTCAACGGTGCTTAATTAACCTCTTTATTCTTTTAGCAATATACTAGTACTAGTGAAGGTGGTAGTCCCTTATCAAGTAGCACACCGCTTTGTTGGACTGGCAGTTCACTTAGTGACATGGCCAATGAGTTTAGAAATGTGTATCAGTTGGCAGCAGTCGTTGTGCACACAGGTGATGCACATTCTGGACACTTTGTTACCTATAGAAGAGGACACCATAATAGCAGGTAAAAGCAACGATATGAATATCAGAATTTAAAACAAAATATCAAAATTTCTTTGTATTATAGATGTTACCTATAATTTTAACATCTGAAATAGAAGCTTTAAACAATTTGAGAAAAGAACTCTACATTTAGAATTAATCAGTTGTTAGCAAATTAAAAATAAAATCGAATAAAAAATAGACAACACTAGATGTTAAATCTACGTGTCACAGATGCTTAGATTATGAAACGGAAATGAGCAAAAGTAGTATCATATTTATTTATTATTACAATTGCCATTATGATGGAATTTTGAGTTACGTAGTTGTTTTTCTTTACGACAATTACATTTACCAGACCTACACCTTTTCAACCATATGGTACATAACCTAGCCCTCCACATTTAGATGACTTTCATTCACTGTCTCTTAGTGGAATTTCTGTATTTGGAACATCTTCAAGTGAAACAAGTATTTCCTTGCACAGTGATAGATTGGTTTCTTGAATACAGTTGATTCGAAAAACCTTGTTCTGTTCCTTCCCCGTACCCAATCCCATCAAAATTCGTAATGACCATATGTCACGTGATAAATAATGGAGTTTAGATAATAATCATTCACTTTGCCCGACGTAGTTTGCCATTATTCATGATGCGTGAGCATTATAAATAATGCCCTCATTAATTTCTTTGTCTATAAAATATACATATAATCTAGTGCAGTAGGTCAGTGTGACATTAGCGAGTTTTTTTTTTTTTGGCACTAGGACGATTTCCCATCCCATCCCAGCCAGAAACAAAATATCTATGAACACAGCTATGGAGTATCATAGACTATCAGAGGCCTGATTCTAGACAATCTAATCTAAAATAAGGAAGGGTAGTGGGATATTTGGGATCTGAACAAGGTCACAAAGTCTTCTTGCCTAGGGGCCTATCAAGGCATTATAGTTTTTAACACACAAGAGGTCCAGGGTAAGGAGGATAGAAAAACACATTACCATATTAATTGGACGAACTTCTTTTTTGGCCGTCTCAGTCGTTTCGTGTTTTTCGTGGAAATATTAACACCTGATGGGTAGTAATCAATAAACAATGACCGGATTTAACTTTTACACTGTAATTGTGAACAAAATCCTGTCATACAACATGAACCAGGTCTATATTCCATCTGAGATTTTAAAATTCTCTAATGAAGGTATTTTCAAACTATATCTCGTGTAACACAAAATAGAGTTACTCACATATTATTTATTTATATTATTCCAGGTGGTACTACACTTCAGATGTGGAAATAAGAGAAATATCAGTAGACGAAGTACTACAGAGCACAGCATATATGCTTTTCTATGAAAAGACCGCCGCGATGGGTTGTGCATTCCAGTGATTTTATAAGGACAAGTTACTATTATTAAGAGATTATTGATCGTTGTGATGTACATTTATTTGCGGTAGAGTAAAGTTATTCCTAAGGTTTTTGCAATAGGTACTTTAGATCAGCTTAAAAACCTTCCATCACCCAGAAGTTCTAAATGTTTTCAGTTGATTGGGTATGAAAAAAAATCGTGATGAGATCCGAAAAAATTGACAACATAATCCAGGAAATATAAAGGCGTAAAACTTGCAACAAAGATAGAAAGGCGTATGTTGTTGTTTTTATCAAGGCGATGAGACATGTGAATCTTCTAATTTGAAGTAACTGACACTTCAACTAGGGAGGTGAGAGTTACCAAAACTGGTTGTTATAAGTGTTAATGTAATATTAGCCTATGTAAATTCTGATGAACCTTGATAAATTCCAAAATGATCTTTATCGCCCTACCAATTTTTCAAGTTTTCATAACGCTTCTAAAAATCTGCATAATTCTATGGTTTTATATTCAATATAAATCTATAAAATTCTTAAAATTGATGTCTATATTTTATTATACAGTTTTGGACAAAAATAGTTTGAAAAGTATTTTAAAGTACAGTTATATGTATAATAATTCGGGATACCTATTAATGTTTTCATTCAGCGTTTTGGAGGAGTAGTAGTAGATTGTTCAGATCTAAATGGATAAGATGATTATTCTTATGTAAACAGTAATTTGTAATAGGTGAACATAGTGGGATTTGGACAAATAAACACCAAGGTTTAAGAGATGTCATACGGCGCGCAAAGTATTTTAAAGTACAGTTATATGTATAATAATTCGGGATACCTATTAATGTTTTCATTCAGCGTTTTGGAGGAGTAGTAGTAGATTGTTCAGATCTAAATGGATAAGATGATTATTCTCATGTAAACAGTAATTTGTAATAGGTGAACATAGTGGGATTTGGACAAATAAACACCAAGGTTTAAGAGATGTCATACGGCGCGCATTTAAATCACTAATCTTTGTTATCATGTTGACTCACTTTTACATGTATAAACAATATTAACTTATCACGCTGATCCAACTTGCTATGTGGGATCAGCTGATATTTACCAAAAGTGTTCAGCGCACACGGTGCAGATCAACAACGATAAAAAATATTTCTTAATTTATTAATTACGTCGCTGTCGTATAGTTGGGAGTGAACATCCATCAAGAAATGGCCAGGTTTTAGGGACCATCCTTCACTGTTACTAGATGGTATGATCTCATTGCCACAGCCCTAAATTCAATGCGTTTATTTGGGGCCCGCATCTTCAAAAAACGTGTAGAGAAAACTAATCTGTCACTCCTCCTTGGAACAGACAAATCACGCAAACAATTTACTCTGAGCAACAATACAGAATAAAACCGCAAATATTACTACAACGAAAATGATGAATAAGGTTTTTCAATAAAGTAATTGCTATAAATGATATTAGAAAGTGAATTACCCCAAATTTTAGGCACGTTCTGTATATTAAGTGCAGAATTCTACTAGAAAAAAACGTCACAAATATTCTTACTGGATCAATCATTTATATTTTACATACCATGCCATCTTTTCCACCATCGCATAGTAGGATAATTATTCCATAGAAACATGTTCAATATTTTTCAGATTGCATAAGAGGAAAAAATATATATATTTCTGTGGTAAATCTATGTTGAACTTGCATGACAAAGCTTATTTTAGAAGGTATGAGTAGGTATTGCAGGTTTGTAAATTTTGGAAAATTCTATAATCACCATCTAATTTTGATATATTTGAATGTCTAGAAAAATATTTATGTTCAACATTGTCATTTTGTAGGACAAATAGCATAGAAATATGCCATATTTTGAATATACACTATACTTACCATGGTGTTCAAAATTTCAAAGGATTTATTATAATGTTATCTTCTAAATGGTTGAAGAACACTATTGCTTAGTAATGGGATTACCTACTTTATAAAAATGTTCCTTTCTCATCAATGTTCAAACAGACAGGTGTTATTAATGTTTTGGTGATATCAAATTTATTCAATTTTGATATATTTTGTGATACTTTTATTTTTAGTAAGAGTATACCTTTTGGTATAAGCATGAATGTGTTAAAAATATCAAATCTAGGAAAATAAAAATTGATTTCTCTATGGTAAACATGTATTTTATTCTCAAAGTTCTCATAGATATAGGAGAGTAATGAAATATAGCTTAAATTAAATATAACTCACTATGTAAAAACGGCACGGTATTCTTATAAAAAGACATGAATAGAAAATGCTTTTTTCACATGTGTTATATTGTAAAATATTCTATAAAGAATAAATTCCTATGAAGATATCACATAATTTATTATAAGGTGGCCACAGTGTATACAAATTTAATAATAATTCTTTTTGAATGATAGTATTTACATTAAATCCATATTTTCAATTTTTTAAAATGTTATAAGGTCAGTATATGTGAAAATAGTGATAACATTATCTTTAATATACCCTTTTATCAATAGACATAACCTAATCAAGCTCAGTGGTTCATTGCCCATTCTGAATTTTCAATTCATATTGTTCTGGAGTCAAACTGGGGTCAAGTCCATGCTGCTTCATCTGAACAACTATGTCAAATAGATAGTCATAGCATTCAGTCATTGTTTTTGCTTGTTGCCATGTATCTCCCCATACATACACCTGAGAAGAAAGTGTAAATCTTTATAAACTAAATAACTTTGAACTTAACTAAACATGTGAAAAAATGTTTTTTAATAGAAGGAATAAGCAATTGCATATTGCATATTTATGTTTTATTAGAGGAAGGGTTCTTTGGCCCTATTGTATGTCCTCAAATACTGTAGACTGTGGAAAAAGAAAGGATGCAATCCAGTGTTGTTTCCATTACACTAAATGTATTTTCTATTTGCTTGGCTTGAAAGAGACATATCCTTCAACCACGTGTTGTGAGAGCAAGCAAAGGCAGTTCTTTAGTGCTTTCTTAGCAAAAGAATATGAGAAATATTCTGGCAAATAGAAAACAGAAAGTGTATGCTCTCCACTATGCATCAGATCTGCTATAGATATGTATGTTTTGTCTTTAGCCTAGACTCGTCAGTATAGCCTAGCGGTTTAACTGTAGAGAGTGATTGGGTGGTATATAAACAACCCAGTCTCAAGGGGGTGATAGCAACATCAGCACTCATCTCTCAGCATCCCGCACTATACCGCCCATTGGCAACTTAGGAAGTCAAAGGTCCTAACACTTCAAGGCAGTCCGAGACCTTTGATTCCATAGGTTGCCAATGGCCAGCGACATAGTGGCAAAATACACCATAACTTGCTGGTTTTGTAATATTTCCAGAAACATAATTATATAAAATATTTCCCAAAATGTTCGGAACAGAATGGCGGTCAATCTCGGAATCCGAAATATTCGTAATAGACGTACTCTTTCAGGCATTATTTACCTACTGTGATATTTATATTGCATGAAATTATATGAGATTTATATGAATTTTTGCTTTTAACCTCTTAAAACGTATTTTGTACATTCTTTCAATATTTCTGGGCCACCTTCATAAATTTTCAATATTTCCAATCACAACACTATAGCTTGCGTCGTGGGTAGCTGGGTGTAAATATACTGATGTTTTTGTTTTTTCTTCTATTGCTCAAATGCAGCATATTCTTGGCGTAATTTTTATCATCATATTAGTATTATAAGTCTCAATATGGGTTGCATTTCAATCCACTTAATTGGAAAAATTGTCAGCACTGAGCCTTTCATCAATTCTAGTTGTCTCTGGTAGCCATCTCATCAACTACATCCTAATAGATGTTTAGGAGTACTATTGTGGTATGTACAATCACTATATGCAGTTAACATAATCCCTATTTCCTAATTGTCACATATATGGTGTATAGGTTCATAAGATTTTTTCCTTCTAATACATCTAATAAAATCACAAAAATTTGAAAAAAGCCCATAGCTGATACTATGCCATGCCACCTAGGTTGAGGTACCAAATCTATTTAGCAAGGAAAAAGTTATGAATCTTGATGCAAAGTACCACAAATACTACAAATGTAAGGGATAAGCTGTTATTACAAATAGTAGGAAACTGATTACATTATGATTTGTAGGGACATTTTATAGTTTTTTGAATAACCTATGAAACAAGCCATAAAAATGGTTGTAATCATTATTTCAAGTACAAGTGCTTTTTTTATTATGCCACTGTGTTTATTGGAAGGTTTCTAGGAAGTTGATTACTTGAACATACAAAAAATGAAATGATAATATTCAAATACAGCACATTACCCCATGTCTTCTGACCAGCACAGCACAAGTATGAGGATAGTTTCTTATGGTATCTGCAAGCCTGTCCTTCAGATCTTCTTCAAATGGTGTATTTTCAATGATAGGAACAATCAATTCTTCATCATACCTATATTTAGATACCAAACATTTATTAGAAAAGTACGTAGTTTCCCTTGTTTCATCTGTTTAATGCTAAAATCTATTCATTTTCAGAATGAGGTGAGAAAAGATGTTCAGGGGCCAAAAAATTATCCTAAATTTTCTCAAACATGTGTCTTTTGCAAATGGTATTTCCCTGTAAGAAAACTTACCTAAAGTAATTACCAGTCTGTTGATTTTTTATTCCTTTAATCATTTCCAAATGTGTACACTTGAATACTTTACCTAAAATCAGACAGTATAGCTTACAATTTTTGTCACACACAAAATTATTCATAACACAGCTACACAAATAATTGCCTGGACTAATTGACTGTACCCACTGAAACCAAAATCTATTTGTGCACACCAAATCAGGATTGTGACCTTTAGGTTGGTGAATCTTTTTTGTGTAGATCTAATTTTTATTTAATTTGATCAGGATTTTGGTAGGCTCAAGAATGTATTCCAATTATCAATGAATTTATGTATAATATACCAAATAGAGTAATATATTCTAGTAGATTGATTTGACAATAAGCTGAATTTTTGTGCAATCAGTAGTGTTCATAGTTTCACACTGTAATTCTTACTAATTTCATCATGTACCCCTGAATAATTAGGATTTAAAACTCTGCTGTCTGCACATGAAACATTATACTTCTGAAACCTCATTTTTTTCCATGCAATACTTGGTATGAAAATCGGATCATCACATATGAATTGATAAAGAACATATATTTATTAAAAACTAGATTAATTATGAGCAAAGAACACTTTTAAATTGTTTCCAAGAGTGATTCAAATAAAAATAATTGTACTGCTGAGTTGAACATTACCTGGAAATAACAATGTTGCCATCACAGCAGCCTTTGAATGAGTGTGAATAACAGCGCCAGCATTTCTCATTGTATAAGCACACATGAACAATGGTGTACACTGACTCTTTTTCAACTTCTTTTCTGGTGGTGGCAGCTCTACATCCTCTCCTTCAACCGTTTGTACAAACATATCAGATGGATGGATGCGCTCTTTTTGTACAGCAGAAGGAGCAATATAAATCTTCTCCCCATGTTTGATACTTATGCCACCACCTAAAACAAGGAATTTATAGTGAAAGTGAATAAGAGAAAAGGCATAATTAACAATTCTGCTAGAATCAAAGGTTCCCACCAAAGTTGATACCATATAGTAACAACTAAACTCAACATTGATTCACTAATATTTTTTCTTACCAGTTCCTGTTACCCATCCTAGATGGTAGAATTGTCTACATAGTTCTGGTATCAAATTCTTCGGATGCTCCTCTGGATATGAGGGATCTTTGTAAGACATTATTGTTGAGATATAGAATGCAACTAAGAAGGTTAAGTATTGGATAGTTGAATCTTAGCGATAAAATCACTAGTAATGGTAAGAAGAATTTTGTGAATACTCTAGATTAAAAGATAATTTTCTGTTCAAATTTGATATCACCATAAAATTTCAATGTCAATGGTTGTTAAGACCACAAACTACATATCGATAGATACAAGAATTACATATGATTTGAGCGGTTGTGCACATATAATTATGTATCACACAACGACGATTAAAAGATAGTACAGTGGGTATAGTCTGTGGATAGTACTAATTCTAATATACTATACCCACAGAGTATACCTATACGAAGGACAACAACAAAGATAGGTTATGTTCAAAGGTTATACGTCATTGGTTAGTATGGTTACACTACTCTATTTTTATTTTCGGAGTATTGAGAAATTAGGGCTGTGTGAACTTAATTATTATATGCAATACAGTAAGAGAAGAGGTTCGTCTCTGTAACTAACTTTTTTTGACAAGCAAATCTGAACTTAGGGTTAAGTGTAAGAATAGCTTTATGCTAAACTTCGCCCAAATAAAGACGTTTTATTATTATTTATTATTAACTTCGTCAGGCCCTTTTTTGAAAACCAGTACAGCAAAAAAAACGAACGCTATTGAAAACCTCAAAAGAACTGGCGCATTAATTAGAGTACTTCCCCTTAATCAAAATCCGTGAGTAGGGTATATTTAGAAAAATGGGTTGTCTTAGTTATCTATACATTTAGACGATTTAGTTGAGGGCACTGCAGGTGGAGATGTGGAAAGAGGAATTGCTTAGATCCGATAGGATAGATCTACTCCGAACGGAGTAGCTGTCCTGTTGTGGCGACCCTGTTCGCGGATCTTTCTCTCCGATTTAAGTGTCGCCAATGGACCCGTTGGGTGACCTCACACGTAAGAGCTAACAAAAAAGCAACTGTCATATGAAAACCAGGAATTGAAGAGCAGTTGGATTGTAGACCTTATACATAGGGAATTACGGTCTACAAAATAACATATATTGAAATTATATTTTCTCCTTGACTTTAGAGGCATATTTAAGGTCTGGAAGTGCTAAATCTGTATAGTTAAATTGCTAAGTAATACTCATGCATACAGACAAACAATATTGGAAACGTATTATATCAAAAAATCCTGCGAAAGCTATAGAGATTGCTATGTTGCATGTAGTTTATAGAAAAAGCTGTAATAGATCGACTTCTAAGTAGGTATACAACATAAAGACGTTAAACTCAACTCAACCTTGTATGTTCGAGTTTACATGCTAGCCTGCACTTCTCACTTCTCAGACTACATAGGGATCAATATCGTGCAGCATTCTGTTGACAAAAGATGATCCTGAGTTTTCACTCCGCTACATTGGTTTATTTTCTCAAAAAAACGATAATATTTCACTCATACTAACTACAGAGCTACCATCCATTTCAATTTTGCCTACTGCAAATAGGTACTTTTCAATCACAATTTATTTACAAATGTTTTGCCATCAATAACCGATATTTTAATATATAGAAGAATAGAGGGTTGTGTGACGGCAGACCGAGTGGTGGGTGTGTCTTCATGCCATGCACGCAAGATTCACCTATCTGAATACACAGCGACGTTTGAGGTCTTGATCTTCCTTATCTCTAGAATTCTTGCTCTGGGCTGTGTTCATAATAGAGGTGTCGATCATATTTTAGATGAAACTGTATTTTTCATTGAAGAGTGTTCCCACCACACCCTCACAAGAGCTTCCCTTTTTCATTCTCTCGATACTTCTGTGCTCGATATTAATGCGAATCGAATGGATCGAAGCAAACTATCCGATTATTTTAATGCATCGACAATCCAGTACTCCCACCTCTACGGTGTGCTTTTCTTGGCCTTGGTGAAAAGGGGATTTCTGTGGATCGCCCCTCTGCCCTCCCTCTACTCCGAATTTGTCCTGTTGTTTAGCTAGTTCAAGTAGTTGGGGAATAACCCGACGTCATAGCAACCATAAACAAAGCAAAAGTATTGAAGATACCCATCCCAAGATTTATTCATTAGTTATTACGTGTCTGGTGAGTACCGAGTTCAAAACTTTAGCATCCCAATTCTAAGTGCCCAGTGTTGCATATTTGCATTTCAAAATGCTAGCAGATATTAATACGACGTATACTACCCTAGAAAATATAAGTAAGTTTAAAAAAAGTACTGGTCGGATACGATCAGATAAAGTATTACCTTTTATCAGCAACTACCCTTACAGCTATACACGATGGTTCATATGTACCTACTGCTCTCCGATTTGTAAAATGAGAAATATGTTTCCTAACCTATTTCTCAGGGTTGAAATAGTTTTATTATGTTTCTAAATAATCGGGTGACACCTAAATTTGTAGGTATTTTATGTATTATTATAAATTTGATACAAGAACCTGCTGGTTGCTGTTATATATGGCACACATGTCTATTTTAATGGTTTTAGTTACTGAATCATTTGTATATTGGCAAAAGTAGAAAGAACTAGCTGTCAGATGTGGACCTGGCTTTATAAAATTATAAAAATTCTGTCCCTGATTTGTTATTCAACAGAATAATATAGTCTCAAAATAATTTTCATTCAATTCTGATGATGCAAGATACATTCATCCAATATTTGTAATTCCAGGCATGAATAACAGTTATGCCATGTTGCCGACACCTCCAATGAGTGGAGGTGAGTCCCCACAGCAGACAAACCAAGTACCTTCTCCAACATCTGATTCAAACAAATCTGTATTCACAGTATATTCACGTCAATATCATGAGGATGGATTCATTATTTCATTCCCTAATGCACTGGAACATGAAATGACAGTTGTGAACCCAGTAGATACTAAAATGGATGAAGATCCACTTGCTCAAACAAGTAAGTATTTATTGATGCTTATTAAAAACATTAACACATATTTTTTTAATGAAATATTTGGAATATTCCTCAGCTTCCAGATTACCTATGTGAAGAATTTGCCACGTAATTGATTTTAGATATAAGGCAGATATTAATTAATTATTTAGACACAAACAGAACATTGGTCTTCAAATTATATTTGGATAATGGAAAACAAAAGAGTATGCTCTCCAATATGCATCAGACCTGCTATATATGCTTGGAGATGAGTGTAAAAAAATATGAAGATACTCAGATGCTTCTAGAAGAGTATAAAAAACACTATCTGTTCTAATAAATGAATAAAAATTACTGTGACAACAAAATGAAATACTTATTTTGCTCACAATGAAATCAATTTTAAAATCAGAATATAATGGAGGTTGGCATTTCTAAGGTTTCCATAATTATAATAGAAGCAAATTATAATTTTCTAAAAATGAATTGTTAATTTTTTTCTGTTTTGCCACTGTCTCATGTAAAGAAAGCTTCTTTAGATCAATATTCATGTGAATTTTTGTTTTGTCCCATATATAATCACATAATAGTGTATAGTGATGAAACCTCTTCAGATATCTTCATTTTTAGTGAAAAATCGTGTTTATAACAAGTCACAAATAATACTCTTTCTTTCAGTGATGTGTTTTGATTCATATATAATTCTTCATTTGCTTGTTAGTTTTGACTGTTTTTATTTTCTATTTTTAGATCCATCACTAAGCCTACTAGTCCAACCAACTGATAAATTCAGGTTTAGGTATATATCTGAAATGGCTGGCACACATGGTAGTTTGACAGGTGTGAAGTCTGATAAAAACAGAACACAAACACATCCTGCAGTGAGGGTAAGCAGTCTTGATTCCTACTACTTAATATTTCATTTATACTGTACATAAATATTAAAACTAATTTTATAACTGAACTTGTAGTACTTTGTTGTAGTGAGTACATTGTTGTGGTGAGTACATTATTGAACTTTCTTGATGTCATAAAACATGAACATGCACATAAACCCATTTTTCACAAGGCTTCTGAATCTGAAATATGAATTCACCAGACTGCAGCTGCCAATTCTGGCTTGTACATTTTGTACATAAAAAACTAGCGGCAATGGCAAGTCCTTTGTCCCTATAGTATCAAAAATTTAGAAAGTCTACCAGATATCATGTTTCCCATAAATCTATTCAATACTCATGATAACAAACTCTTCTTTATAGAAGGCACTTTACTTTGGTATTTAGGCTTTGCATGTCTGCTTGCTTTGGTATAAGAAATTTAAAAGCTATTTTTGACAATGTTTATAATTACTCTACCTTGTAGTAGGTATCTAAAACTGAGTGAATAATTTAACAGATATAAATTTTTTGTGCATGATATCTTGAACATTAGAAGTGCAAAAACAAGCAATTTTTATGGTGATGTTCCAAATTACAAACTACTCATGTACAATATACATTATGTGTGATTGAAATTCATAAACTATTTCCTTACTTGACTTAATTTAAAGTGAACAACAATAACCACTTTTTAGCTCCTAATGCTAATCTTTTTAGATGCATCAATTTTTTGCAAAATTCCTACCTTCCTTTAAAATTATAGAATACTATATTTCCATTTTTAACTAAACTAGAAATTTAATGAAATTTTGAATAAAATATTTGATTGCTCAGATTAGGATGAACAAATTTTTATACTTTTTCCTGCAGCTTTTAGTGATAATCATATCTTAAATATTTTGTTTAGATATACCTGATAGTCTTTTCAATATCACATTGCATTAGAGAGCATTACAACAAAAATTAATATGTATGGTAAACAGGAACATTGTTCATTGAGTAATTCTGCAAATTTTTAGTTGGAGAATTGTTCAGAACCTGCTGTAATCAGATGCTCAATATATCAGGTCAGAGAGAAAGGTAAAGATCTGAAACCTCACCCTCATCCTCATCCTCATAGACTGATAATGAAAAAGGGCAAAGAAGAACAAGATGATCCACATGATATTGATGTTGGTCCTGCTGAAGACTTCACAGCAGTGTAAGGATAGTGGTGGATTGTAGCAATTATTGAATCCATAAAGTATTTTATATATTGATTTAAGGATGTTTGATAATGTCATTGATAACAAAATTATGTGAAATGGTTAAATCGATGACTGCTGCACAAATTTAACAACAAATTAACAAGATTGATCTTTGAGGATTCAGCAAATTGCAGTATCTCTGACCTTTACCTTTACAACTTTTTTCTATTTAGTGTTAACTTATCAACTTTAATAGTTCGAAAATATTAGATGTTTTTTTATATTGCTGATTTCTGTATTTTATAACTATTTTCAGCTTTCCTGGAATGGGAATAATTCATACAGCCAAAAAAAATATTGTTAGTGAATTAGTGAGAAAAAAGTCACAATTGTTGGAAGAAACTGTTGCCTATAAAGAAGGACAACAAAGAGAACTTACCAGTAAAGAACAAATAGAGGTGAGTATTGAAATGTGTTATATATGTAGAGTTGTATATCAATTTCGCCAGGTAAAGTATCTAACACAGCCTTGTGCGGTAGCCTCGAATGTTCTGTCCTCCCAAATTCATTGGAGTGCGGTATCTGTTCCACAACAATTATTTGTTTTTTCACCCAACAGTCATTGATACATCATGATCCAGTCACCAGTGGAATTTTATTTGCATATAATAGAATTTCTAGGTGTTCTAGGTCACAACTGGTAGTAATTTGCCGGTAAATTTATATTTCCCTTTGATAATCATCATTTTTATTATTAGAGCACTATGGAATTGTTTGATAGCAATAAATACATCATATCTACATGTAACAAAATTTAATCAAGAACATCCTCGATTGCAAAGCTCAATTTACATAGGGAATGGCTATGATATTTTTAAATTCTAGTTAGCTAAAAACTAAAGTTGTTTATAAAAATTGCTTATAACTTTCGATCCTGAAGACCTGCATCAATCAAACTCTTAGGAGAAAAAACATTTTATGTACATAATTCTGCGTTTTAACTTGGCAAACGCGAAACTAATCACAAACTGGAAAAAATAAGTTCAGATTCTGTCTGCAAGATTGAGGAGAGTGCCTTATCGACATCATATCATGAACATCTTTTTATGCTCTCTTCTTCATTAATGTATGCTACTGAAGATATTTCTTAAAAAATGGTTTTACAGTGAAACTATGAAGCAGACAAAAAAAAGATCTATGAATCGGCAATTTATTGTCATGCCATAAATAAAATATATCACTAGGTTTTGTAGGAAAAAATAAACCTCTAAAGTTACTGCAGGTAATTTGGTACTTGTTATTGGCATTCAGAAAGCATGGTAGCAGCAAGTTTCGAAGTACATGGAACAAACAGTCTGCTATCTCCATTTTCGGTGGCTGCCGTGCAGGGCAGAGTTCGAAGATTTGCTGCGCGAAATCAAAATGTAGCAACGAATAGGTAGTTATTAAAATATTTTGTGGTGGTGATCTGAAGAAACTAATTTTTTCATCATGAAATCAGGCTTGTGCAAAAAAAACAAATGAAAATATAAAATGACACTGAAGCATTGAATTATGTTAGTTTTGTACAAAGTTTTGCACATGAAAATGATATAATGATTGGAGAGTGTGACTTTTTAATTTTGCGAATATCTCAGTAACAAAGCATTGTTTTTTTTATTTTTTCAATCGAATATATTAGCATTTTGCAAAGCAGAATGTCATATACATTGCATTTTTTGACAGGCTGGACATTGTCTTCAAGCTAAAAAATCCTATTTATTTCAGCTAAATTTGTTATAACACCTTAGGTTATTAAATTCAACTGTTTTTCATAGGAAGAGGGCTGCTAATTCCAAAACATCAAAGCTTATTTACTAAGAACATGAATAAGCATGAAACTATGGTTTGCTTGTGGTGTGTGTGGCATATTTCACGTTTATGAATTCTTGTCGGGTAGTGAAGTTCGATTGTTTTTGACGCATATAAGGGCGTTTAAAAATACCAGTATTTTACATTGCGGTCTAAAATGATATAATTTCTCATATAACGTGATAAAAAAGTGAGGAAAGAGCCCATTTGATTAAAAGGTATAGCCAAAGACTAATTATATTTATGCTCACCCTCCCCCCGTGGTGCTACGCTACTGGATATTTATAATTTCAATTTTATTTGCCCTCCTGTGTTTGCTGTCATTTGCCATCAGTGTCAGTGTCATTTCAATTTGTGTTCTCTCTGTATGTGGTCAAGGTCATGGTAAGCATATGTCATGTCATATGGTCTATCGTCGTTGGTCATATGTTATGTTAGCTAAATTTATAGATTTGATTATTTTATCCCGAATTTAGTTATGCACTGTGTTTTATTCATATCACGTAGCATCATTAGCTAGCACACATTATGTCTCTTCATTAGGAATCCAAGTATTTTTCAGGCATATTCTTATGCCATTGCTTAGAGTTTGCTGATTCAGCATCAAATCAATCATAACGTTATAATTTTTTCTTTATTATATTGAGTTCACGGTTTATTTAATCTAGAGCTTAACATGTGAGTATTATGCCAACATCACCTTTTCCATTTTCTTCTTAATGTTCTGACCATACATTTTCTTTATAAAAGTATCAGGCATTTGTTACTGCTGGCTTACTAAAAGTACATGTTTTATGTTGCCTATTCTATTCAGCTAATAAAAAATATGAAATACAAGACTCACTTCCTTGCCACATTTGCTCTTTTGTTTAACTTTACTGATAATATAGATATGATAATAATAATTTTCCATTTACCATACAATTGTATAGTCTTAATCCATAAAAAAAATTTAGCACCTATGTGTATATCCCGGAGTAACATATTCATTGAGACAGGACTTAAGATTCAACAGTAAAATAACATTCAAAATCTACTATGAAACTCTGGAAATACCCTGTGATTGTTCATTATTTCATATCTACAATATCTTCAATAAATACCTATTTTTTAAAGTTAATTATTTAACTGTGAAAGTCATATGACAGCAAATTTACAATTATTCAAAAAAATTAAAGGTATATTTATGAGCTTATTATGGTTGAGTGGCCATAGGCCAGACTTTCCTCTTTATAACTTATGTAAGTTCAAAGATGTTTTGATTTGATTTGATAATAAACAAATACTACATTTCTTCTGAAAATGTGGAGTAATATCAAATATACAATAAGCAAATGTTATGTTTCTCTTCACAAATGTTTATAAAAATGCAACCTTAGTGCAATTGGTAATGTAGCACTGTTTCAGTCTTCTCCACAATCACTTGCCTATGGTGGAAGATTTTATTTATATCATATCTTTACCCTTTTCTTTTTTTAAACTCTTTTTACTGACAGTTTCTGATTCATGGTTTCCATGGAATGATTGGATTAAGGGGAAGGATTCCATGGACTGTTCTAACAGGATAAGACTAATAGTAGAATACTTACAATTTAATGAAGAGTTGATCTTTAAAATAAATTTCAGATCATTGGTGTAGCAGAAGAATAAGCAGTCATTAAAATAGGTTATTAATATTTAAATTATGGGCTAGAATGCAGTATTTTGATGTTCTGATGAATTTCTTTCCAGGATACAGCATTTGCTTTATAATTATTTTCCATTTGTTTTTAGATTAAATCTGCCATATTCTCACAAATCTTTGCATCCGCAGATCAACTAGAATTATTTTCAAGGTTTATATAAAGCTGGTTTATTATGATATTTTATTATTTGTCCTGTTTGTGTAACATAGCAAACCTTAGGTTTCTGGTGAGGTGAGATAAACAGCCAAGAAGGGTAGTATTCTTGTTTGTATTATAGCAAATGAGAATGAAATTTCTTATGAATACAGTATTTGAATCATCTCTATTGTTCCAGTAGGGTGAACATGACAATTGAGAGGTGTTCATCTGAATCAGATTTGGAAGGTATGCACTTTTCATTCACACTCAGTGCCAATATTCAGCTCACACCCAAAATATATAAAAATCATCTAAATCCGTGTGGATATCTCTACGTCGAGGACAAGTGTTTCTGCCGGGGGATATCTAGACGTGTTTAGCATTTTTCTTTTTCCTTCAATTGGTTTTTGTATTTGACGAATTTCAGATTAAGCGATTGGCTGAGGCAGAGAGCAAATCTATTAATCTGAATATAGTATGTCTTAGGTTTGATGCGTTTGTTAGACGCAATGGGATATTATTTCCCATTTGTGATCCTATATATTCGCAAGGGATAAATAACTTGAGTAAGTACAATTTTTATTTATTATCACCAGGAAAATCACATTCGTTTAATTGTTGCTCATGACATGAATAGCTTGGTCATTACATAAAAAGTAGAAAGGTTATCAGAACATTTTAGTCATATTTGTTCCACAATGGTGTCCTTGAGTTATTGAAAGATGTATTACCCAAGTGTGAATACTCATTCATTTCTAGGTTATTATAATTAGAATTATTCTTCCAATCTTACATTATTTATCAGCAATCATATTTATAAGACTAGTTTCCATTCAATTAACTATAGCAACTGCAATTAATATACATGTCTGTATATTGTCAAAATATCATTGGGCCTACAGATCATCAGTTAGAATGACTGAGGTATAATGAGACTGGAATTGCTTCATTGATTCCATATTAATGTATTTTTTTCTATTTAGAAAGCGCAGAGACTGGCGATTTGAAAATCGTCAGATTAGATAAAATCGTTAGTCCGGCGAAAGGAGGAGAGGAAGTGTTTATATTTGTAGAGAGAGTAAAAAAAAGTGAGTATGCCTTCCCTGTCATCACACGTGTCCTGTTGATTTTTACTTATATCGGAGCATAACTTGCGTATGGTTATTTGGCTAGTTTTTGAGCCTGTTATCACAAGACTAAAATTAGATGTTATAGTCACAAGCAAATTTTCCATCATAGATATATATTTATTATAGATTCGGCATCTACCAGAAGTTTGTAAATACAAAAATAGGACACAGGTGTTAGGTCATCATTTAACGTAAACTCTTTATTCCAAATTTCATGATTTTGATAATGTTTATTAGTTTCTTCAGGAAAATTTCAAATGAGTGGCGCTGCCCATTGGCATTTTTACGAAGTGAAAGCTCCTACCAGCGTGGATTGTGTCTAATAGCGGTGGCATACCTACTATGGTATGTTTTAACAAGGGTGAACTGATTTACAGTCACAGCCCTTATACTTTGTATACGCTTTTTCCGATATACCGTTATCTCGCCATTAATAAAGTCATAAGCCTTAGTATCAGTCATCAGCTTCTGACATGAATGATATCGAGATAACGACCATTGTAATGAGTACTTACAAAAAACAAGGAATGTTGCTGCTTTAGTATCAGTCGTTAGCTTCTGCCGAGATAACGGTACATCGTAAAATGTTTTTACAACAAATGTACCATAGAGGGCATTTATCACCGCCATTAGATAGAGTCCAAGCTGTAAGAACCTTTGATGTCAATGGGTAGCATCTAATTGCGAAATACTTCAGATAAATGTTACTAAAAAAAATTGCTAAAATGCCATCTTCTATTAATCTTCATATTCCATATGTATGTTTTGTATACAGATAATATTGAAGTGCGCTTCATCGAAACCGACGATGATGGGCGAACAATTTGGCAAGGCGAAGGAAAGTTCACTCCACTCGATGTCCATCATCAGTATGCAATTGCTTTTAGGCAAGTACAGGAAACAAATTTTACTATCTTTGACGCTTTTCTGAAGATTCTGGTGAAATTTTAAACAGAGAGCTAATTTCTACCTATTTTATGAAGTAACGTTTCCTATCCTCTGTATTTTTCTAGTGCTTTGCAGACATAAATGCTTAAATTTGATGGTAATTTAAAACTCGTATCCATTTAGTTAAAAGACTAGCCCAAAAATTCTTTATATCCTGGCAAAAATTTCAATGGTTTAATTCGTACAATTTCGATAGGTCGATGTATCTTAAACTTTGAATTACAGAATTATCGAAAAAAACTTTTCTTTATTGTGTGGACAAATATCTTTGTCTTAACAAGTACGGAGGATCAAAAGTTCATAGAGGAAAGAACTCCCCGTTCACCAACAGAAAGGTTGAGATATTGAAAAAATCTATTCAATAGTCACATAGTCGACAGACAAACAGACCGGTCGAAAATGAGTGATATGGTTTTTGTCATTTATATGTCATATATCAAATCAAACTTTACACAGTTTTACCATTTGCCAAACGGGTGTTTAATCTTCTCCGGTACAAAGTAACAAGTGCTAAAACTGTGTAACGTTAGTGACGCCTGCGCTAAAAGAACCTGTATTACATATAACAATAATCAAATTTCGAACATAATAATTGTTTTGTATTCACGTTGTATTGTAGGACTCCTCAATATAGGGATCAGGAGATCAAGGCCGCAGTGCATGTGTCGTTGGAGCTGTACAGGCCCAGTGACGGCGCCCGATCGGAACCGCGCGAATTCAGATTTATCCCGAACCCGGTGGGGCCAGGCAACAAGAGACGACGCTACATGAACTATTCTGGATCCTCCAGCTACGACAGCGAGAACATTCCCGATGTGATCAGAGGATCGACGTTCGGGCCGGACCAGTCGGCTGGGTTGCAAATTTCAAGTCCATTGTGAGTAGTGATGAAACATTTCGGTAAACTTGGTTATATATTTATACGAAGTTTGGAGTTCTTTTTTAAAAATAAAACACATTTATTATGGAAGTAGTTAATCGAATAATCTTATGAAATTCTCAGAATTCAATTTATTTTATTTTGTACATTGAAAAACGATTCCAGACAGACCGAAACGTCAGTAATTTTTAATGATCGATGATTCAAATATAAATCGCAACGCGTCGCTGTAAGATAGTTTTATTTCTGAAACTGTGTTGAATTCACAATTATTTTAGCTGCATAATAATAGTAATTGTTGATTTTGAATTTTGGAGTAGACTTCAAAAGATTACAAATAAATCCACGGAACAAAGTATGAAAAATAATATGAATAATCAGTATATCCGTTAATATTTTGGTTTTCCAATATTGATAATGTAAAAATTCCTCACTATGTTTCCTAGAAAATATGCTTTTTGTGATTCTGTCATTCCCGTGCGTTTTAGAATAATAAATGTTTTGTTTGTTTAGTTTCCTATATCTCGAAACCATGTTACCAATAAAAATGTTAGATAGAACATGAAAAATAGTTTTTTCCTGATCTTTCAAATGTTGTAAGCATTAAGACCAAACAATGAAAAATTTTACATCTATACAAGTGCAATATATATAAATTTACCATATTTGAGAATTCAAAATTATTTGAAATATACTAACTTCTATGGATACTACGTAAGGTATTAATTTTTAATACACATTTAATTTCGATTTATAATCAGTATTTATACAAGGGTTATCCTTATTTCTTGCAGGAGTGACCTTTTAAGCTCAGAAATGAAAAAGGCGATGCAGGATGTCGATTCGGAAGAATTCCGCCAAGTGATAGCATCTTTGGATCCAGGCATGTTGGAACTGTTCGTTGACCCGGAGCCGTCCTTACATCGCATGGACGCGTTGATACCACATGTTCAAGGTCCAGGTTTTTCAAACGACTTTAAGGCTTCTGTACCATCGGCTACTGCAATCAAACTTGAAGTGAGTCTATGATTAACAAGGATACAAAATATACGTCTCGGTACATAGTGAAATTTTTGAATTAATTGCACAAAAGTTATTCAGGGTAGAATAGAAATAAAACCTATTATAGATATGTCTAACAGCATACCTCAAGGTTTGCGGCCATTAGTTTCACGAAATCAATGGTTCTTGGATTGACAACAACGGCGATATAGATACCTCCTCAAATGAAAAAAAAATGTCTATATATGCTCTAGTGTGAACTAATTTGCCATCATTTGTTCTTCGTAAAGATTATTATGATTATGTCGTTACTGCCATTATTTACGTCAACAGCTGGCGTTTGATGAGAATGATGCATTTCAATGTATTTTGTGGGAAACAGTGTGAACATATATCTATTATGACTTACAAGTGCGGAGCATCATCGGGATCAGAGATTTATTATTGATTATGGGTCATCGTTGAGCGATGCCAAAAAGAATTTAGATGTTTTCATACTAGCGTAGGAAGTAAAGTTACCCAAAACATGAACAGTTATAAGTTAATTAGGTTATACAAATTGGGTGAGAATTTCCAAATTTTATAACCTGATATGACCCACTATATACCCGTCCTACTTTACACAAAACGGCTCACAATTACTTAGGGCGTTGATAATCATCAACTCGTACTTTTTCGAAACAATGAGGCATTGTACATAATTTTCACGATAATATGCATCAAAATTAGACATTTACAAACTTATCTGACTAAAGTATTTTAAACGATTGCGTACTTCTATAATGGGCGGAAATTCTGATCCTAGTTTGGAAGTCGCGGTGACGACAGATCTAATTCGACATAGAATTTACTGAAAAATATTTAATATATCCTCACTCAGATCGAAACAGGGTGACCAGTACCAAACAAGAATTTCAACTTAGCAGATAATCGAAATAAAAAACCTTTGTTACATTTATACATTTTCTTCCTCACAGTTCTTGTATATTTTGTGGAAATAAGGGTCATAAACATTTATACACTTTAAGATGAGTATTTCAAGATATCTTTTATTAGAGACTTTTTAGGGATTTGACTGAAGGTCTCATGCCAATTGGCGAAAAAGTATTGTAATCGCGAAAAAAATCGAATTTAAGATAATTTGTCACTCTTTCCGTCGGAACTTCGGCAATCCTTGAGACCTCTATAACTCGTTTTTTGATCATACCTTCATCGCCAAACTCAAAAACTACAAAGCTTTTTCGTTTCTGTCACAGTAGTAATCTAGTGTCAAACTCGGTTTCATCTAAATCCGAAGACAATATCGGGAATTATTTTTTCGCGATTACAATGTTTCCTCGCGAATTGGCGTCAAAACGGCTTGTCTTTGTATTTCAATTATTGTAATGATATCCTTTTATAGAATCTCAGAATTTTTAATCCAGTTGTGGTTAGTTTTGGAAATATTAACAATTTTGAAAAACATTTTGGGAAGTTTTTAAAACATTGCATATTTAAGATGTTGCAATAGTTCCAATATGTATTATTACAATTCAGAAGACCAACATTTCCAAAATTTGGCTCTAATCTTTATTTCTTAACTGGTGAGGTTGTGTGTAAGAGCGTCAGTGTACTTGATGTCAGGTTCTAAGATCATTTCCGAATTGGTTAAAGTTCGTGAAATTATATTCTGGACGAACATACTCAACATGTTAAAGTAGGTCAACAAAGGGTTTTTCTATCAACTGCACTGGGTATTTAGGTTTTTATTTATTCAGGCTACGTATATAAGAAAAACTCAAAATAAGATACAATAAATTCGCTTAATTGCCCAACAGCTATTGAAAATACCCTAGTCAAAATTTATATTCATTTTGTCACGATAGCCTACCATGAAATTTGACGAGATAGATGTAGAAGCAAACATTTTTGTGCTATTTGCTGCATTCAATTCATTTCTAGTTGGATTTTCCTAATGACATTAAGATAAAAGTTAAAATTTAAACGCAAGGTTTCGAAAATAAAAGTTTCCAGATGTCTTAAACAGGAATCTACTATCATGTTCCTTTATGTTTCTTACTCTCTCTCTCTCTGGAATAAACGAATCTGTATCGTTTACAGGTCACTGACGATGATAAAAAAATGATGGAGAAGGTTTTGAAAGAGATTCGAAGTTTTTGCATGGTGCAGCATAATCGAAATGATGAAAGAAACATGATACACGATAAGTTCGGCAAGAGACACGTCACGAACGCATTGCACGTTCTTATTTGTCAAAATAGGCTGAAAGATGCGGTCTCCATCATTAAACTAATAGATCGTTTCAATGGCGGCGACCTGATGGATGTCAAGAATAGTTCTGGTCAGACATATCTTCACTTGGCGGTGCTCAGCCAGAACGAAGACATTGTCAACGTCTTGTTGCGCTGCAAAGCAAAGGTGGGTGTGGTCAACGAGGATCTACGTACACCTTTACATATTGCTGTGCAGAACGCGCCGTTGAGTATTTTGGAGATGTTACTCCAAGACAGACCCACAGAAAGAGTCGGACAGTACGTTGATTTGACAGATGGAGGTAAGATGGGAAGGGTTAGGAAATAGGTCGCATTCTGTAACACAATTCTCGAAATATCAAAAACATTCCAGTGAGAATAAAGGACGTTTAACTACAACTACTGAAACTTAGCCTGTGTGTTTTTTTATTCTTCCATTATAGACTTTTTCAATGTACTTACAGAAAGGTGCACTTTAATGGAAAATGGAACTCTTGCAATAACTAGGTGATTTCATCATGCTGCGAACATATCTTTTAAATTTATGAAATATACGAAGCTCCACTACAGTTGTGGTCTAAAAATGAAACTGGGGTCTTTTTACGTGTGCGTCAAATGTAACATCAGTGGACATGTATATTGTAGATGCTCTTGATGTTTATATTAAAATATATGAATCCCATTTGCGAGATAGTATATTTGGATTCTTCACTACCCAGTTTTTGATACATTGATTTACGTATCTAAATTCTTCAAAGCTACAAATTATTCTTCAACCTTTCAGTCATTTTCGTCATCTTACTTGCACTAGCTGCATATGACTATTGAAAGAACATCAGTGCCATTTTGTACGTACCGGTAGCCTCAATCAAAGTGCAAAAAATTAAACATATAACTTTATATTAATTATTTGAAACATTAGTATATTTCTTTAAGTGGTCATATGTGCATTTATTCAGCCGTCAGTACAAGATGTTTTCTTGGAAATTCACGTTTGATATTCCTGATTCGTCCTATTGGAATATCTTTTACAGCCAGTGAATTTTTATTTTTTGAAAATATTACATTGCTGTTTCGAGACATAAGTGATCAAGTAATGTGTGCTAATTGCTTTCTTTTTTGCAGAGGGTGATACAGCCCTTGTCATGGCTATTGTAAATAAAAATCTGTCTGCGATCAAACTGCTTTGCAAACATTCTAACGTCAATGAAAAACATGACAAAAACGGTTTTGTGCCTCTAAGATTCGCCGTTGAAGAACAGTACGTTGAAGGGGTGAAGTATCTCCTAGGATTGAGTAACGTGGATGCAACGATTCGGGACTTCACCGACGTGTCTCCAATTATTGCAGCCTTAACGAAGTCGAATAGTGCCGAAATCGTGGAGATTGTGAGGCGGTATATGGAAATAAATGATATTCCTTTACTTCATACCGAAATCAAGGAAGAGGATGATGATTATTCAGATGCTGAGGTAAAACATTTATTTCCTATGCTAAAGTATAACAAGTATTTCGATATTGTCTCATTTTTACGTATGTCGGTCTGTCTGTTGGTATGTTGTACTGTCTGCCTGGGTTTTGCTCTCTTGCATTGGTGGTGAACTAATTCGGAAAACACAAATTCATATATAAATATTACCAGACTTAGTTCATATGGCGTCTGATTATTTTTAAGGCATAGATATATTTTCTGTGAAATATTTGAAAATGTAAAATCTGTTTCTCAAATTGTTAATTATTCCAGGGCGTGCTCATTTTTGGAGTTTATCTGATGTGGTTACTTTGGATGTACCTAGTACCTGAAATAGTATTCTTACTATTATACTTTTACACTATGAGTGACTGAATTTGTACATTTACAGGAAGAATTTGTGGAGATTAAATCCGAAATTCCCAAAAAAGAATTACCAAAGATATACGAAAAGGTGGAGGACTTCACCCAAGATTGCTTAGATAAAATTTCTGATATTCTAGAGCAAAGCGGTCAAGTTGGTGAACTTGCAGAAGTGTTAGACATCACACATGTTTTGTATAGCGGCATATTTGATACAGAAAGAGAGAGTATTAGTAAATCCATGTTACGATACGCTGTTCACGTAAGTATATCCATCCGTAGGCTCGTTTAAATTTTGCTTGTTTAAATTTGAGTACCTATCATCGCTTCTGTTTTGCTACTAAAATAAAATTGCAAGAATCATCTGAGGATTTAATGTTATTACTCCATGAAAAATGAAGTGGAACAGACTTACCAAATCATAGAATTTTAAAATGATTGTGAAAAATATGATTATTTGGGATATACAGAAATAAGTACTGTCGATAACTACTATCTCGACTAGCTAGGTATTACAATGCAACTTTCGGTTTTATCCGTGAGGGAATTAGAATCTCTTACTGAATTCCGATTTTTTTAATTTTTGTTTCAACTATGCAGGTTCAACAATTCCTTAAATTTTGTAGAAGAATAATCGCATAAATGTTTATATGTTATATATTACTTTAGTAGCTGAGTACAGCTACGCCTTATCCAATCTGTAGACCGAATTTGTTTTGTCTCAGATTTAAGCTCATTTATTATATAATATAATTTATTGTAATAAAAATAACTCATCATGATCGCTATCACATCACTTACAGTTACTTTGTTTACTATTTGAACAAGTGTACCAGAAAACATGTACAGTGATTACGACGGCAGGTACTTTCCACCACCAAACTTGTCAAATGTAAATTATTCTGTAGTGATGTCTAGTAGTGATGTAACGATTGAATGAAATATTATTAACGTCTAAAAAATGTCAAACTTTGTCATTGGTTCCTAATATAATTTGACAAAAACATTTCTCCGATCGGATACATACTATGCTGAGGATACATACAACTTCAGTTTTCCATTCTATGAACTTAACTAATCTACGCTTCAAGATGGATTGTCTAGAACGCGATACCAATGAATGGTTTACTAGTAAAGCATATTCTTTTCCTTTGTTAATATGTATGGTTGTAACAAATTGTGTGTATATGACTATCTCAGAAACATTAAGCAGTACAAAATTGGAGGAACTGTGTTAAATTTACGTCTTGGTGGGCTCAATGTGGTACAAAATTTGATTACTCTTTGGCACATTCAAAAATATTGCAAAAACACTGGAATGTGCATTTTCATTTTCATTTATCCAACGTAGATATTAGATTATTACTTTTTAAGTTTCAACATCCATTTACCTCATTTTTTTTGATGCCGCATCAGACTTTTGCAATTATTCAAAGAGCTATTTTTATTATTTTTCAATTCAATATCCTAGCTATCTTTATATTCTTGAAAATGATGATTCGCATCTTTCAAATAATCATTTAAATTTGTCACAGGCATTTAAAATAAATTAAACAATTAATAATTTTTTCCATGAGTGTTAAATTGTGACAGAGTGTAAATAAAAATGCTACAAAATGGCACAGTGAATGAAATTAAGAAAAAATAATGGTTTTCTCACTTGTATCAACAAAAATAATAATTAAATTTTTCCTTTGACCAAAACTCCTTCTTACCAAAATCAAACAGACTGATTCATAATTCCCTGAGGAACTGGATAGAACCTTGATGGGTAATTTCAGATAGTCAACTTATTCAGGGCTGTTGTCTCTCATGCATTCTATATCCGTTGGCTGATCTTTCAAAATACCAAACAGTCCAAATATTTGTGTAGCAAAACTGAAATAAATGGTCCAGCTTATGAATCATATCAGAATATATATCTAAATGTGAGTGTAAATGCTGATCATATGTTTTTTTACAGACTAATAACGAGAAGCCCTATGTGATCAGAAATTTTCTAGAGGATCTTGACCTTACAAGAGCAGTTGAAATAATTGACGACATGGCATTGAGATTGTATCAAGAGATTTAGTCCTGTGATGCCAGCATTGAATGACCATGATGTTACGTGTCCCTTATTTTTATATTTACATATTAACTCTAATTTTTCAAACATGTTTTTAAGTATGTATATATCTTATCGTTAAAGTGTTTATAATAAACATTATTCTGTATTTTCTTATCAAAAAATATATTGAAAGTTCCTTCGACTATTTTACTTATTCATGGAAGTAAAATTGAATTAAAAATGTCAAATCTTCATGTGTGTAGATAGGTTGGCGGCCGAATGGTGATAACATTTGGTGTGAAGGGTTTTTGGAATTTCTGGTCTTACAAGGGTACGGCACGACCTTGGAGGAACCGATTCGGATGAAACTGCTCATGGTATTATTCCATGTAGGTATATATTTACCTGTGCAATATTTCCGTCCAGAGTCAAGTAACGGCGGAGGAATACGCACTCAAAGGTTCATCCTGTACCATATGTTACTTGAACTTGCCCTGGGTGCCACAGTCCTTCGCTAAAAACAAAAAAATTTCAAAATCGTCAGTGGACAGAAAAAGGTTGAGAACCTCTTATTTACGCTTGCACGGGCTCAATGGTAGCTGAATGATTATTCTTCCTCTTTTACAAGTTGTTCATACTTACATTGATTATAGAAATAAAATAGCTGTTACTTATTATCGATTTAGGTTACCAGTAGATACAAAATAAAATTTAAATTTGTAAAACAGCTTGACTCCTATATTAATACCCTTTCACAAATTAAAAGAGCTGTTTTCAGTTTTAGGCGGCTCCAAATTTGGAGTGCGTTTGACTTGAAAATATGAATGGAACCTGTAGTTGACCTAAACTGATTTATTCAACTGCCCCGCAAAAAAAAATCTAGAGACTGCTACAATCTGTTCCTCACGCAGGGCAAAAATGCGGTGGTGGAGAGTATGACGTTCTATATGTACAGTTTCTGATAACAACTATTAAGACAGATATCAGAACGACAGTGCCCTATTTGAATGCCAAAACAGTTTGAATAAGAATGGTTAAAATTAAGCGTTCTAATTATTAAAAAATATATATCACAAAAGCAAAAAAAAGTAACAGATCAAAAAGTTCTAGTTGTCACTGACTCCTTGAGTGCACTTCAAGGCTACAGCAAATCTACCCATCGAATGAGATCCTGAGAGAAATTGGGGAAAAATTATTATTCGGACATGGCAAAATTATAAGGTTTCTGTGGATTCCCTCCCATATAGGTATAACAAGTAACGAAGAAGCAGATAAAGCAGCAGCGAGAAGGGTGACTGAACCAAGTGCACTGATCTAAGAAACCCTATACATGAACGTAAAACCCCTAATCAGACTTGTACTTATACAGAAAATGGCAGAACTTATCACACACATGTCACATGAATATGTTCTCGTGAACAAATTATATTTCAATGAAACATTGCTCTCCAATTTTGGAAATAAAATAAGCAACTAATATTAATATGGCTCATTTGTAGCCCTACTGCCACTGTATTTCGATGATCAATCAATTTAAAATGGTCAGTGATTGGGTTCAAACCTGCTAAAAAGCACAAAATGTATAAAACCCCTTTGGGAATTACAAACATAGGTTTGAATCTAATGAAAAACCTATTCAATCAATATTATATTTATATTACTTAATTCCATAAATGTTCATTAATTTGTTACATATTTTACTGGAATTTACAGCCAGGAAAAAAATTAAAATTATACGTTGAATTTACGTGTCGAGGTAAAATGTTAAATAAAATAAGAAAAATGGTAGTTTTTTACAGTTGAAAACGCTTAGCTCACCAGTGTCTGTTTTTGAGAAACGTAATAGTCATAAATATTCTTAATAAAATATTCTTAACTACGATTAAAATCTGAACAAGCAACTAAGAACAGAAAGTGGAGACATGATAAAAAATGCGTAAATGATACATTACGGGAATTTTAAGTACCTATCTTGAAGAATTAATTACCCGGGAATCGTTCAGTATTTTCTGAGAAGAGAAGATACAAGTCTAATATGTTTTCTCAAATAATAGCTTGCCAATTATGGAGTATCTAGCAGCTTTTCTAAGTAGCAGTACCATAAAACTTTGAGTCTCCCTAAAAAAAACTCCCATTGCGCACCGAGTAGCTAAACTTAATACCGCGATTCTGAGAAACATTAAATGAAGCAAATGTCCGCTAGACAAATACGGAGGTTTAATTGCACTTGAAGAAAAACAGGAATATGCTATAAAAGACTTTTATTGGCTTTTTGGTATGTCAATACCGGTTTATCGGTTTTTATACATGCAGAGAGGTATCGGCAAATGATGGGAATGATGTATCAAAGCCCTCTAGCAAGCAGGAAAAACTGCTGAACTGCAAGGTAACATTTTTCTACAACATGTAAAAACGATTAACTTATACACTTATCCAAGCTATGATACCTATACCTATTATTCATTTACCTGTTGATAAATACTCTCTAAACAAAATAATAATAGCAAGCGTGTTGTCTAAAAATCGCAAAGGATTGTGAAACGTATTATAATTAATTTTCATATTTTTAATTTCTTGAGCAACTATAGAATTGCTTAAAAATATATAATAATAATAATAATAATAACATGATCTCACTAGAATACAAACTAGCAAAAAATGCAGCTAGTGACTACATTCAACTTGAACCTTTTCTAAGCGATCTCGTGAAATTTTGATTTCCTTTCAGTCAGACCGGCTAGGAAGAACCGAGTCAATCCACTTGATTCATTTTTATCGTGTTCCGGTAAGTGTACAGCTGTGTCACTGATTTTGTTTATTTGTCTTTCAGATTGAGGCCTACCTGCTTTATAATCCGAAGGGAATAAAATATTTTTAAGTCACTGCTGTAGTAATACTTTAGATACAATAGTTTCAAATGAAAATTTTGGATTGATATTAATTAACCTGACATCATTGTACTTCTCAAGCATGAGAGATGGAAGTACTGCGATCTCGAGAACATTCAAATTTCCATATGTTCTGGCAATACTGTCCCTGCTCCTATAAAAAGTCACCTTCAAAATTATATTTTGCACTGGAGTTTCGAAATGGATTTTTGGCGCCCCTTGAGCCCTGTTGCTTAGAGCTAACACCTAAGGGCCGGCCCTGGATTGATATTAATCAACCTGACATCATTGTACTTCTCAAGCATAAGAGATGGAAGTACTATGATCTCGAGAACATTCAAACTTCAGATTGAATGTCTTTTGGGATGTTTTGGGATTTCCATTTGTCGGCAATTTTGTTGGCGTTCTTGCCACTGCATACTCTTAGTACCCGCTGCACCGATTTTGATGGAATTATGGCTTATTTTCTAAAACGGTGCTTTGTGGCAGAGCAATACGCAGAAAAATATCAAAACTTCGTTTTTGTGAGTTTGTAATTACCTTTTCGTTATAATTCATTTTTTTAAGCTCCGATGTTTTTGAAGAGATGAAAACTTTTACATGTATGAAAAGCTTGTAATCAATTTAATTCTTAGTTGCGAATATTTTTAGGGGCTTCATTTTTCCCTAATCATGTTTTTGAATGTCATATCTGAACTAGTGATATAAACTCGGGTCTCCTACACCTGAACAATTTTGATGCTTCAGTGCTACTAGTTCACTTTTTGAACAAAACAAAACATATTGAGGGATTTGAATCGGTTGTATACATTCACATACAAATCTGCAAAGTTTACGCAATATCATCGTAATCAGCATCTGAAATATACCAAAATATACTACAGACTCGCAAAAATTAGGCAAATTATGACCTACGAGGGGATCTCGAAAAAATATTTTTTATTCATGTGAACTAATGCTCATAAAATATAAATGATATATAAAATAACAACATAAGAAAGGTTTCTTTGAAAATTGAGGATATATTCATCAGAAATGGGAGGAAAAACGTGATATGGAGTTTTCTCAAAGACGAACAGTTTCAGGCTGGATCGTTGGGAAGATCTGTGAGGGGCAACTTGTAGTGTTTATTGGAATCAAGTACAGTTGCAGCTTGCCATGAGGTATATCTTTCTAGTCCAAACGCGACACTGTTTATAACAGCACTGCTCCTAGCATCCCTAGTATGTATCGAGAACGCATCTGAAGGGGTAATGACGCTGCTACTTTGAAAACCAGTTATTCAAAACGTGATACGGCGCAGGATCACCGGTAGGCCGCCCGGCTCTTCATCTCCCGCATTTTTTCATATAATTGTCGAGCCGGCAGACGAAGAACGGAGAACGCGCATCGTGGCTTTAAGGTCGTTTATTTTTAGGGAGAAAAAATTGTGGTGGTACTTCGAAGGCTACATGCATCGCCGGCAAGTCAGTCGGATTATTCTGTTATTCCTGTAAATCGATCGTCCACCGCTAACTCAAGCGTCGGCGCTGTGGCAGGGACAATGAGCTGGAATGGAGTCAAGACCAGCTATCGAAAGGATCTTGTTGTTCAAGGGTTCCAAAGGTAGATGTTAAAATAAAAAGACAGACCAATAAGCCCACAGATCTCTTTTTGCAAAGCTTAATTCACCAATATTATTCTGTCGTTACCACGACAACTTCTACGCTAATTTATATTCAGATCTTCTGATTCTTGACTATTCTACGTCTAAACACTGACTCTGTCACACAAAATATACAAAAATGTTCTTCTCAAAAGTTTTATAACCAACTTCGATGGATATCGACGTTTTAGGCGTCTCTTTTGACAATTCATATGCAGTACATACAGGACGATCTTGTCCTAGCTGTTCTCGTTGCAATAAATTGCATTTCACTGTAAAAGCGACAATCCAAATTTCAGCCACTAAGTGCTTGATAGCTTGTAGTAAACAACAACCTTATATATCATCAATCAGAAATAAAATGCTTTATGTCAAAGCAACATTAAATGACAATACTATAACATTCAATACTCGATTCCAATAGTCGAGTCTTAAAGTATAACTACGTATTAAGACCAAGGTCATGCGCTCCTTTAGAAACTGTAGACATGTACGCTTATGATAAGACCGCCATCTTTGACCATCCTTTTCAAGTCTGGCAACTCATGGCAATGCTGCTAAGTGCAACTACAGCCAGCAGTAATTACGAAAAGAAGCAGAAGAAGAAGAGGAACGGAAAGATGCTTAGGTTGGCCTGGCTCGACTTGCTGTGCTATGTACATATATACGAATAAACGCTTGATAAATTGTCGTAATTTTTGGCAAAAGTCTATAGATCCTACAGACTGAAGGTTGGGAGCAGATCACAAATGAATCTGTCGTGATGATTTTTTGACTATATCTTCTGTAGATGAATATAAGAATCATAAGGTCGAAACGCGTCACAAAGACAGAGTTTGGTTTATGAATTAATGTGTTGAAATTACTGACATTCTGATTGATAGAACTAAATTCATTTGATATTTAAAAACAAAAAATTAGCCCTGTTTGGGAGAATCGAAGTACACCCTGAAATAATGTACAACATGCAAAAAATTCAAATGGTACAAATTTGTAAGAAATATTCGAAATGCACCAAAAATCTGCTATGTTCATAAGCTTGATCTATTGTAAAATTCCACAGCTATACAAAACATCCTATAATTTTTGTTATTTAATTGCTAATGTCTGAACAATAATTTGTCAGGTATGGATGATAACCGGAACATTTCTTGAAAAATTTACATATGAGGAAACGTCTTCTATCAACAAATTTTTTTTGAGACATCGCCTAAAAAAGTTTGAATACTTTTTTCGTATTTTGACAATAACTCCGCCTTCACTGAACTGGATTCCAAAAAATTACAAAGTTTTTTCGTCTGTGCCATACTATAGTAACCTATCTACCGGATATATTACAAACGGCAGACCGCCAGACAGGCCGACGAAAATCAGCTACATATTTTTGGTGATGTATATGTCATAAGGATGGTATAATATCTCGAATTCGGAATTTTTCACGATTTTTCTGTCCACTGACGTGAGAAATATAATACGAACAACTTGGCTTGAGACTCGTACTTGTTTGAGTAAGTGGCCAGTTTGGCTCCGTTTCTGCGCTAATCGAAATACTGGTCTTGGAGTTGGACGGGTCGGGATTCTTGTCGATCCTCGACGTTACGCATTTTAATTTAACTTGCTGGAGCCGTCACATTGCCTTCGCTGTGAAGTCCAAGTCGACGTTGTCATCATCACCCCTGTACAAAAATATATAAATACAAATCAGTGGCGTGTAGCTTTACTGAATGTGAATTTGGTTATAACCTTGTAAACCGTGTTTGTGGTTGGATTTGCACCGGGTATGTTTTAAGAAAGAGATATATGCCCAAGGTATCGCCAATGACTTTTTCGTGCATTCTGTGTAGGGGGAACAGTAATCATCTAAAACCACTTAGTTCCTGTTGGTCCTTTTGTACTTTCTCCCCAGGAGTTCCTCAGGACTGTATGTCACCTCAAACTAGTTAAGAAGGTGGTAATTAAGTGGAGCAATCCTGTAATATATCCTTTGGAATGTGATTGTACTTTTATCCAACATAAAAGTTGTATTATTGTTTCAGATGCATTCACAAGTGCCTCTTTGGCAGTCTAATGCTAATATACTAGCTAATTTGTGATGTTTAAGGGTCGGTAATGCCTATCAGTTATAATACAATCAAAATAAGGCTAAAATACATGGCTAGGTGCCTGGAACTGAAGCAGAGATCCATGATGGAATATGGTTTATTGCAGAAGGGTTATTGGGTAAGTCATCGAGAATAATCATGGTATCATTTACAAAAAGAAGTCATGTGGATATTATTGGGAATCAATTAAGATATATTTAGAGATAGATAGATTAGAGTATTTCCAGCTGAAGTGGCTCTATTAATGGATTATTACACAATGTGCATAGATAGTAATGATAATAAAACCATCATTTATATGATAGCCGAGCGAATTTTATGGTTTAGCAAGACACAGCTATATCTTAGAGACAGTGAGGGACTACCATAACGCCTTGTAAACATTGCCAAAGGCAACTAGACCGATCCTTCCATGGGTGACAATAGCTGAACATGGGAGAACTGGAATGAGCTGGTCTTTCCCATAATCGATCAGAACCAGCATGCGGTATTTCAGATAGTATTGTACAGATACTGTCTCCCGTAACTCGTAGAGGAACCCTAATGGTCTTATACTGCAGATGTTCTCAGACATAGGAAGAAATAAATTTGAAAAGTGGTAGGATTACTGACTGTTCACAGGTAACTTAAAGGACACCTAAACACGATATGGTTCCGTTTATCAAACTACTTATGCAGTGTGGACAGACAGAAGAAACTGAAAAGCATCCTAGCCTTGATTATCCTGCCTTGTACAGATTTTTATATTTTTTGAAATAATTATTATACTAGTATTTTATCGCGTACTTGCATGGGGGACGACACATTACACTTTAAGTAGTTACATAATTTTCATGTTTATTAATTCTACTGAGTATTGTTCAGTCTTTTACTCATACACATCAATGCATTCCCTACATGTTATACATCAAATTAATTTGGATAGCCGTTTCTATATAGAGCTTCAGGGTTGAAAATACAGTTGGCTCAACTAAACTTAAGAGATTAATCGACTTACCTTAAGGAAGATTAATCGGAATTTACCGAGCTTGTCCGTAGATATAATTACTATGTAGTTTCCGTGAAATCTACCCATTGGCACGAGCAGTTTGGAAAACTAACAAAGAAGGTTGAACTCATCACTTCTTATCGCCCGGGGTCCGCATTCCTTCGGCCAAAGTCATTCCGTTGAAGAGCAGGAAATATTGCTAAAAAAATTCTGGGAAAAACTAGGGTGGGGTTGGGTAATTATATCTACGGACAAGCTCGGAAAATTCCGATTAATCTTCCTTAAGGTAAGTCGATTAATCTCTCAATTTTCCGTCTCTTGTCCTGGATATAATTACTATGTAGAGGTTTGGAGCAGAATAGCAATTTTTCGAAAGAAATGTATTATATATCTAGAAAAAAATGTTTAACAAATATAACAAACAGTCAGCTAATTTCACTAATGTATTTCACCTGGGCCTAAACTAAGAACAGATACCTACAGTATATATCTAAATATGCCTAACGTATCTGCCTGTGGATATAACTATCTTATATATAACTCATTTCCAATAACTCTGTCTAGCATTATAACCAATAACAAGTTCCTCAACTACCTAACTGCAGAATAGCAAAATCATTTGTTTCTTCCACTGGCCTGTTATAAAATCTAAAGAAGGTATTTGAAGAAGGTGTCCATCCTGCCGTCTTTTTAATTTTGTCTATGTTCACACCCGCTCTATAAACCGCCGAAGTTGCTGCATGGTGTACACTCTGCCCTGAGAATTTTGACGTATTGATTCCTCCCCTAAGCAATGTCTTTTTGATCCACCGACTTTGTCTGGGAAGATGCTGAATAGAATTGGCTTCTTATGCGTAATAATTAGATTTTGTTCTCTGTTACGAAAAAATGAAGTTTTTTAATATAAAAATCGATAGTGTATGCCATACATAACTCCTGTTTATTTCTAAAATAAGGAAATATTATTAGAGGTTGTCTTAATCCTGTCCGGTATCTTAATTTCAATCTTATCTTGTGAAATTGTTATGTTTTCAATTTTTATTAAGGATAGTGTCTGTACTCTGCTAGCAGATGCTAATGCCAGGAGAGTGACAAGCTTGTATGTTAAAAAAACTCCAGTGCTAAAAACTCCCTTGCATCGGGGCTCCAAATGAACTCATATCTTGGGGTAGGTGGACGTATCTTAGAAACAACCTTTTAAAAACCTATCGATGATCTTTTCATCAATAGCACAGTTAGGGTTAAATATCAAATTTAATGTAGACCTATAAGAATTTAATAGGGAAAAAGACTGTCCTTTGCTCAATGTGTCTGATAAAAAAAGCCAGGTATGTTTCCAAGTTGTATTCTGTAGGATATTGTTCATTACTCGTGCAAAAATCCCAAATATTTCTTAAAACAAGCTGTGTATTGGTTTAGTGTCGCTCTTGTTATGGACGAACTTATTATGTCTATTGCTATTCACGGTACACCCCTCTTCAAAAAAGACCGCCGGATAATCTCCCTGCCAGGGAAATCTTTGTGTGGAGTGGGTGACTTTCTCTGAAAGGAGAACTCTTTTTCCGGACTAAAATAAGTAGGGTTTTCTAGTAACAATTTAACAAAAATTGGGTATCATGGCTGAACAGGCCAATAATGTACAACCATTATTCCTGTGGCTCTTTCCTGAATAATTTTTTCTAAAACTCGTGTTATTATTGAGAAAGAAGGGAAAACGTAGAAATAATATTGTGACCAACCTATGGTAAATGCATCAATGGTATATGAGTGAGATTAGGAAACCCTGAAATATATTTTCTACATTTATTGTTAAGTCTAGTAGCAAATAAATCTATTACAGGGCACCCAAATATCTGTACAATCTTTTTATATGCTTTCCTATCTAATTCATATTCAGTGTCAATTCTCAGCGACATAAATTCCCTGTCTGCGTCAATATTTGCTATTGAAGGAATATAACTTGCAATTATTAAAATTGATACTTCCTCACACCATCTCCAAAGTTTAGTTGTTAGTTTATTCAAATAAGAGTACTTGACACTCCCCCCCGGTTAATACAGGAAGTTGCAGTCAGGTTATCTATTCCTAATAATATGCTTATGTTCTGTCTTCCCTTTGCCAATGATTTCAAAGCAAAAAAAGCGGCTCTAATTTCTAAAAAATTAATGTGCATTTCATCCTGCAGTTAGATGGAACTTTATATTTTGACATTAAATCTTCGCACTGGTCCTTGGACAAACCCTTTTGCAAATATGCATTCCAACGTATAGCAATCTCATCATGAATCGGATTTCATAAAATCACATCTAAGCCCGGTTTGGATCCCAGGGCGTTAAAAACTCTCAAGTGCAGTTAACTCTGAAAACAGAGGTCGTTCTGCTTGCTCAACTGGTGGGGGGGTCTGACTTACTGGAGCAAAATTTAAAAATGAAATGAAATCGCACGATTTCACCTCATTATTATTAATCGATTTTCCCTGGGTTATAAAATCGCACGATTTATTTTGAAGGTTTAATGATCGCACGATCTAGGTGTTTCTGATTAAAAGGGGAAAAGACGCACCTGTTGATTCTGATGATTTATCCCACGAGGATGGAGATTCACTCCTAACAAGTCTGTCTAAATGTGCCTGCATCCTTGATAGCAGCCTTTACCCTATTCTTACCCTTTTTCACTATACACTTTCCATCATAACACCTCATGATTATTTTTGTTCGACACCAACGAACACGAAATACGGAATGACTTTGGCCGAAGGAATGCGGACCCAGGGCGATAAAAAGTGATGAGTTCAACCTTTTTTGTTTGTTTTCTAAACTGCGTGCCAATGGGTAGATTTCACGGAAACTGCATACTAATTATATCGAGGACAAGCGAAGGAAAATTGGAAAAAAGTGTGGGGTTGGCACATAAAATTAGAAAAGTTCTATCCAGAAAGCTCTCAGCTTCAAATATAAACCCGGTTAAAGGACATGATATTCATCGTCTTTCGACGCCTCATAGAAGATTAAGTTCTACTAAATAAAGGATGAAATTCTGTAACAAATTTCCATTGCTAATCGGAATGCCAATCACATCATAAAATAGCGAGTGAATGATCGACAGCGAGGATGAAGAGCCTTGTCAGCGTCATCTATGTTTTGATGGGAAAAAGTAATAGCTTTTTGAGCTTTCCATTAATATTTATGAAATTATAATCTAATTGGTATTATTTTTACTAGTACATCCGCTCCTCAACGATTATTTAAGTTGCTATCGTATGAGATTAGCTCTTCTTTCAATGGAAAACTGGTCTAGAGACAACTGCGAATTATATACCTCAAGCAAAACTTAACTCATTACAAAGTAAAAAGTCTGCTTGAATTATGCTAATATACTGTATTTACAAACTTGAAAAATGTGTGCAGAATCAATTATATTTTTTACAGTTTCCGCCACTAAAAGCCAACCATACCAACAAATAGAAAATTATCCGTAATTATCACCCTGACTAGCTTTTTTATTGTTTGCTAAACCGGTGGCGAAATTCATTGCGCCAGAAAATATAACGAAATTGGGTTTACTGACTTCTAGAGTTGGTTCACCTTGAAATTGACAGGCTCGTTTGGCTTAGCTGAAGATATGAATACATAACCAATGTTTTTGACCTTTGGATGGACTCTATAATGATTAGATTCAGATTTTGAAGGAACGTTAGACGGTGATGACCAGGATTTTTGCATGGCTAAGATGTGTTAATTTATGAATAAACGGAAGCAAGTTATTACCTATAATAAGACTGGAATTGTATTTTTTGATTCACAAAGTCGGATGAATCGAAATCCGTAACTGTGTGAATAATTTCCATTTTCGATCACCAAATCCTTGATATATAGGTCTACGCCTAAAAATTTGTTTATTTGACATAATATGTTTTGAGCCTGTTCTGTAAAAAAATGAATTTGCATTACATTGGATATAAATAATCAATCGCCACGTCAAATTTTTCATACCTTCACTTCTTACGCATAAGCAATAAAAGAACTGTGACAGAGTTTTTGAGAAATTACTCGTAATGAGAACAAAATGAAAACTAGGAATCAATACAGCAAACTTTTAGTTTGCTTTAACAGCGTGAGAGTATTTCATACATGATCTCGAGCAAAGCAGAAAGCTGATAGTGATTTAGTAGCGTTGCGAGAGGATACATTTTTCTTCACATTAAGTGTTGAACCAAAGAACTGACAACCGATACAACATAATATAAGTAACATAATAGAGAAGTATGCCATATTTACAGCATACTATTAACACAGAGCGATATAGTCCATTGCGCTCCATAAGCGCTACGAGAGGATAAATGTCTATTTACATTTGATTCTCTTATCAAGGTAGTTGTCCCAGTCTTCTGTGCGTTAAGCTAAGCTATAGGATGTCTCAATGGGTCAGTTTGTGATTTTGTTTTTAAATAAAACCAACAGCTATAGAAAAATAAGATTCGTGTTCATTTTATCAAAATATTCTCCAAAATCCCTCCTCGGCTATTTCTATAGATGAACACTCCTTACCCAAATTGTCGGTAGGTAACCTTTTGGTACAATTGCAGTCCAATTTCACCGATGATTTTTTAAGTCTTGTGCTTCATGTCGTCAACCGTCTGCGGTTTGTTAGACTAGACTTTGACCTTGTGGAAGCCTCATAGGAAATAGTCCCCTGGGGTTAGATCGCATGATCTCGCAGGCCAGTGATTATCATGATTGCGAGAAATGTCGTGGTCAGGAAAAATTACAAAGTTTTCCTCGCCGTATGACACGCGCCTCCATCTTGTTGAATGAACATATTCGTCAGGCGTAGATTATTCAGCTGCGGTCATGAAAAGTCTCGTAACATATTGCGGTATCGCTCGCCAGTAACATTTACCGTTTTCATGAAAAAATTGCCACACAGTTGATGGAAGACGATGTAAAGGTTTTTCTTCAATCACTCCAGGATTTCCACTTCCCTAAATCCTACAATTTTGCTTATCCACGTAACTGGCCAGGTGAAAGTGAGCTTGGTTAGAGAAAATAATTGTATTAAAAAAATTCTGTATCATGCCATGGGTATTCTAACACAAAATTAGCGAACTTAGGGCGATTATTAGATCTTTGAATTTGTGAATAATATTGTGATTTGCGTTATCACTTGACACATACTTGAACCCAGGAATTAAACGTACTTTACGAACTCTACCATAGACGTACCGGAGCTTTCTTAGTAAGTTTGCTCAATTCTGATACGTTCTTCAGCCCTTAAATGTCTAAGTCTAAATGACACATGCAAAATATAGCATTTTTAGGTTGGGCCTTTGAAAAATGGCGCTAAATTTAAAGCCCGAAGTACATCTTTACATTTGTTGGTTCCTATTTGACCATTCTATCAATATATTCCTTGATCTGAATGATATGATGTTCTCACCGACGAACGGTTACTTGGCTGGATGTTAGTTTGCATGGAGGGAATAAATTTGTCATCTGCGAAGCTATAGATTGGATTAGATGTTAGTTTCAACATTTCGTTACAGCAGTATGGTGAATACAACGGAAGTCAAGTATGATAACGCTCTGCCCCCTAAGGAATCAGTTTAAAGGTTAATATTCTGATTGGTTTCAGGAAATATTGATCTGTTCGAATTAATTTAAAAAATCGTTGAAAATATTACAAATGCCATTATTTTTTATAAATTACTATAATTACAAAATAATCCCAAACTCATGCATCAAATATAGAATCAACCCACATGAGTGCTTTTGAAGACTAAGTAGCTCTTTCGTAGTAATTTATCATTCCTATTCAGTAAATATGCAGTAATTTGTAGTAATAGTTGCGAAAACAGACTTGAGACAAATTTGTCCGCTTAAGAAGAAATAAGTAAACATCAGTGAGTGAGTGAGGGTGATAACCCGCGAGCGTCTATCTATTAAATATATAGTTCCCTCCGACCGATCAATTTTTGAAAATCACAAATCGCTTTCGTACTTGCCATAGTAGTAGCCTAATGTCAAAATTTCATCAAAATACTACAATACTACAATGGCAGACAAACAGACTGACAGAAATGGGTGGCCTGGTTCTTCGTGATGTATATGTCATGGAACATTAGAAAAACGTATTATCTTAAATTCGAAATTTTGCGTAGTTACAATACTTGCTAGTATGCTGTATGTGTATAATTAATCGTATTTAAATCTTACAGACACATAGTTCTGCGCTTTTGAAAACTGTATCGAGTAAATAAGACAAGCTCCTTCTCTCCTTAGTTATAATCATACTAAATAAGCAATGTACATGCATGTGACTGAAATGAAAAAAAGTTACTATTTATTTCTTTATGATTAAATGAGAATCTTAGACTAACAGAGAAAACTTAATAATACGAAACTAAGAAAATATCAGATCAAAACGTAACTCAGATTCTAGAGGCTGCGATTTTCCTAAGATACTATAATGTATAAAAATATATTATATTCAATAATATGATCTTTTTTCATATCTATATATCGCTTTTCAATCACTTCAGCTAAATTTGGTTTTAATATTTCAACAATGAACTTAGATCTTCCCGAAGTTGAATGATATTTGCATAAAATATTGTTAAAAAAATCATTTAAAAATGTCTCCAAATATTAGGAATTTTGAAAAATGTGAGATCAAATAAATTGAACCAGATATTGATATCTTGTGCAATTTCTTGCACAGCAACGCTAAAGACTGTGATGCAATAATCCATATCCTCAAAAACTACATTACATTAATTAATTACATTAATTAATTTTTTGAGAATAAATAAATTACCCTAAATTACGGAGGAGGAGAGCTAAGCTAAACTAAGTAATAAAAGCTACTTTCTGCTAGAAAAAGATAATGCTTTACAGGCTGACGTGTATTTTATTGATACAACATACATATGGTGGATGAGTGTTGTTAAAAACTCGTTGATTTGTCGTGACCCTGATTCCTACAATACCTTGGAGTCTTTTTGGTAGTAACCTGTCTCAGTAGCATTTTAATATGCCATATTGAATTTTCTGCCGCTTTTATATATTAGATAAAAACTGCCGGTGTTTCAAATAAAATACGGTTCATCCTACATTGTCTTTTGTCCAAACAAGGTACAGTTTTTATCGTGGAAAAGCTAGACAAAATTGCTCCATCAGCATTCTTAGCCCCAAATGTGATAATTTTTCGCATACTGATTTAAAAACTTTAGGCCGTCGGCGTTGGTCACGGATCTTCCTAAAGGCAATTAGTATCTTCGGATTACCCTATGAGACTATTATACTACCAAAACTGGCAATCAATTAATTAATACGATTAATTTTTTATAGGTATTTACAGCAATTAAATACAGAGACGCAAATAAAAAATTCACATTCTTATAACGGGCAACGATACTGTATTCTATTGGATAAAATGCTATTGTCCATTGTAATAAACTTACTCCCACTCGTAGGATCCAGTCCACTCTTTTTTTAGCTTCGTCTAAAATTGTGATAAGAAATACTAAATAGCTATTTAACAGATTTTCAAAGATATGGTAATACCAACTACTATGAATATTCATTACACTTATTCCCAAACTGTCACTAAAATCGGTGTAGCGCGGTGACTGAGATTACTCTGTGACCAGGTAGCTACGGAGGGATCGACGTACATACATGTACACTATGGAAAATAATGAGGTTGTTTGTTATGAAAATATCATGAAACATCTCAAAAACGTATGATCTCAGGCTTGAAAAATGTGTCGATCACAACACCTTCTACGTCTGTGTTGAAAATGAAGTCTTCCAAAAACTGTTTAATAAATAACATGCAATAATTATTCAAACTTTACGACGGCATAAAAATAAAGTATAAGGAAATATTGATAATTACCTGTACTTACACTGTAACGCCATTTGACTGTATGAGGTAAATGTACTTTCTATGTAGCGAAATCACTGGGATGTAACTTATTCTGAAGTCATGGGAAACTACTAGATATGAATAAAAAAGGGTAACCTATTATATGCAGTATACGAGTATCATGATGTTCGTTGATACATTATATTAATATATAACATGAGATGTGGTAAGATATGACAATAAGTACGCATAATATATTTTTATGAAAAGTAGTGCAGTGGCCATGGAGTTATCAAAAAACAATAAATACCCGTACATCAGATACTCTGTAAAGTTAGTTTTTCAAGGTCTTAGTAATTTTATTTCTTGGAATAAAGATTACTAACTGATTATGTTTTTTAGTTTAAATTTTATTATTTTCTGATTAAATTGTAACTCCGACTCTCATAAAACCCTATAGCGATTCATTCGGGAGAATATTATATATACTAAAATAAATATATGTAAATATAGTTCGATTCCTTTGAAATAATGACCGATGGCGTAATAACTTGAAAATATAACAAATAATGGAAATATCAAAGCACTATGAAATATACTTATGTGTCTGCCTGTGTTGGAGCCATTAATTATTATTATGAATTCCGTTGAAAACTTTCTACATTACTCATTTTTTGTCCCTGATCGAAAACTTCCATAGTTTCAGAGCTTCTAAAATTTATCCCATATAAATAGGCATCTCTGACTGATGGACCCTACTGTACACATACACACAGACATACATAGATAAAAACATACACACATAAATGCAATGAACAAACTTGTATTTATAACTTCACATACCACCATTTCTTCACTATTTTTATATTTTAAGACACCGAAGATCCAGGAGGGGGGCATTCCGAGCTTTGAGCCCATGAAAACGTTGCACAGGGATATTATATCAGTAATATGGCAATTATTCGTAAAAAATTGGAGAACGTGTAATGATATACGAGGTCCTTTTGCAAGAATGTTATTTGGAATATTAAAATATTATCGAACAAAATTTGCGGCAAATATTTCATTTCACATATCAGTCGAAAATTGCATATAGTACTTCATTTTTCTTTAAATGATGTATGTCGATAAAACATATACACAAATGTTCATCCACTTTTTCACTTATCGACTGGAAATATATGTTTTTGATGTGACTTCACTACAACGGATAATGACATTTTGAGCATCCGTCAATCTCAATAAAATACATGCGTGCTAGGGAAGTACTCAGTCAATATACTTAAACCCTGTTTTCTGTATTCCTATATTAAATTAATCTGCATTGTGAAGTACTGCATCACTGAATGTATCGTTCCCATTCACCGTAATTATAACAAAATTGTATTTATGCTGGGACGCCTGCGCATCCACCATTTATGAAAAAGAAACATTCGTTATTCATAGTTTTCTTTCTCTATAAGAAGTTATTCCAAGATATTAACTTGCTAATAATTGTATATTTAAGGTAGGGTATGCAAAATAATAATGAAATCTTTATGTACAATCAACATTGATTGAATATACAATATAAATTGTAGTTGCTGGAACTTGGCGGAACTATATCATTGTTAGGATTAAATAGTGCAAATAAGTTTCACAAATGAAAATCGTTTTTTATTAATAAAACTCAGAAAAATATTTTAAAATCTAAAATTCACAATTATTAGATTTTTCGTTTGTAATGATGAAGTGTGACCAGGATATACAATTCATTGTTTTCATTCTGAAAATATTGTATAAAAATTTAAACTCGTTTTATTGTATATACACATATTGTTGTATCCATTAGATTATCGGGATAAATTCAATAATCTCAAATGAAAACATACATATTTTAACCAAGTTTTTTTTGCTCGAATTAGATCTCAATATAATTGATCAGAATTATAATTTACAAATAACTACAGGTAGCGCTTAGTCTGAAGGCTTACTATGTTCAAAAACAAAAAACCAATGCACTCTAGTTATTATATTTTTCGATTGCACTGCGTATGCTACATTTAGTTACTCTCTTAGAAATGACTGATATTTTGTTGTTAAGTTAATAAATTCACCAGATGCTTATTTTTTCACCAGCGCTCATATTATGTACTTTTCTGTATTTAGTTAGTGCAGGTGATTTTTATCGGCAAACTCTCAAACTTCCATGACACCCAGAAATGTCAAAAATAATCGAAATAGCTTGTGACATGATAAAAATCGTTCGACAAATTCTCTGAAAGCGTGAGAATATATATAGTATTCAGCGATAACTACCTATCCATTCGAAAAATGAATGGAAGGATAAATTATCGTACGCAATTCAGCCATAAAATCAATGTAAGTATTCAATGAGACTAATTCCAAGATATAATGTTTCCTCAGTAATCTGAATATCTGGATATTTCTTTCTATCTTGGATATTTCCCGCATTTAACACTTAATTCAAATGGTAGATATATTTCAATACTTTTTGTTGATCGAATCTGCATCAGAGAAAATTGTATAAGGGTAAAAGGCTTGTTCATTAACTTTTTGAATGTCATGTATTCCTTATATAGCTAACGTTTCAGATCAAAAAAATAAGAGTATTGCCTATCTGTAAGAGACAGTTCATTTCAGACTGGATTAGACTATCGCCAATAAAAATCATTTCTATAAAATATCCTAGTTGTGAAATTTATTTGAAAAATTATAAGAAAGGTAATAAATAATAATCCGTTCAATCGAATTATTCGAATGGTATTTTTTTGCTATTAGATCAGCTAATAAACTGATGATGAAAGGTGTCACAATACCTTCACAAAACTCTGTTGTTCAGCTGAGCTTGTTTGAGATAATTAAATGGAACACATTTTTTGCCACCATCAACCATATTTCCATATTAATTTAATTTAGACAAAAATTTAAATGAAAAACAATTATTCATTAACATAATTTGCTTAGGAACATCTGCGATCTTTATTTTTAAGTATCCTGCGGGGAAGGGAAGGTATCTGTCTCTACTGCAGAGTGGTCCTTGTAGTGATATAACATTGGTTGAAATACAGAAGGACGCCACTGGAAGAAACTCATCGTAAGACAAACTTCAAGGCCAAACACTAAGTAACGAATATAATAAATGTATGCGAAGCGGCATGGCAGTCTCCGACGGCAAGATGGCAACCTCTGATGGTTCTGTCGACCGGCAGCGAGGTTAAGGAACTCCTCAACCGCTGGCATTCAAATATACGCCAACGGTGGTGGAGTTACCACTCCTCAGTGCTCTTGGCAGCAACACAACAGATGGGCGTCTTGGTACTTTGAGAATATTTTTCACATCTGTTAAACGGCCAGCTATGATTTTATGTACAGAAATAGAAATAAGTATTATCCATATAGTACTGTTACATCCTATCAGTGCTCTTTACAGCACTATACCTACTACACTTACGTATTTCTTCGTGCTTGGTGGTTGGAAAAAAATAGAGTCGAAAATTTTAAAAACAAAATGGTGGAATACAAATGATGTGAATATTTGGCAAACCTTTGAAGCAGATCTTTATTAATTTTGGAAAGTCGATTTTGCAAACGAACATAAAAATTCAAATATTAACATAGTGGTTCAAACCTGACTTTTTTCGGAAACATTTTCAGTTTTCACTGTAACTGCTGATCTATTCCACTAGCTTGCATATAACGTTAAATAACACATTACAAAAAACATGTATCTAACAAGTTTCTTACCACGACTGGAATGACTATTAATTTGTAAAATATGCGAAATATAGCTAAAAGATATCTTACAAATCTTTTGAGTTTGAGCACATCCGAAACTGACGAAAAACTGCGAAAACGTAATAAAAAAGATGACTGGTGCAATGGTCATTTTTCTCATATGGAAACCAAACTGGATCCTTTGCAAAAGATGTTCGCGATGGAAAGACGTAAATATATTGTGCACCATCCAGTGAAAGAAAGAATTCAATTGTTTTTCGCAAAATTTCAAAAATATAATTTTAATCTCATTCAAGGTACTTCCTCGCGTTTCGATTTATATATTATATAGTATTAATATGTGGAAACCTTTCAATGATTCTCCTGTCCAGTTTAAGCAGAATTTTGATTTTAAAAATGGTTTTAACTACAAATTTTCATAATTTATAGAAAATATTTCTTGGATAAATTGCAAAATTTAGGACGAAAGACGTAAAAAAGTCAATGCTTTCACCTAAGCTCGATTTTGAGCATTTGCTCCAGGTCAGTAATAACATAGTAATATATTTAGAAAGACTGTAGAGCTTTCGGCCTATTTCATTTGAGTTTAAATTGGAGCAAACCGAACTGCAGTGAGTAAAACAATAGCTGAGTTATTAAATAGTTTGCGCAATCGTAAAATGTATTTTGGTGCGTAGAGACGTTGGCGAGGAGACTGGAAGGTGTTGCATCAATTTAAAAGGAAAAATAGTGAAAAAGACACATCATGGTCAAGCTGCTTGAGGTTATCAGATTGTTTGTCCGAAATTGCACCATTAGATCTTTCGAAATAGGAATTTCTCAAGATTCAACCTCTTTTTTTGTTCAATGTTGTGTGACAAAACATCCATTGGTGCAATGGTTCTCAAACGAACACTGAACCACTCTGAAATGCAGCAGATGGTTTGCAAGAACTGGCATCTTTGCCAAGTGGTACTGCGCCCGCATTACTGTTGAGACGAGTGCGTTTAGAAAGGCAGTGGTGGGGAGCCCCTGCGCTGGCGGCGGCAGTGGCCTCCAGGTACCATTCCATGGTCGAGGTAAATGGCATCAAGTTCATGTTCAAATCAGCGGCGTCGATAATCATGCAGAAAGGTGAGTTTCGTTGCAACAGAGGATTTTCTGGAGTTCGGAAGTATATTCAGAGTTGCATAAAATTATATATGCCGGTAGTAACTCGTTGAATAGATTTATTTCTTGATTGAGGCTAATCGAATATTCGAAACATTATTATATTTTTCTCAGATTTATTTCAACAGCATCATACTCCATCACTTTTGCTTCAAAGCCATCACAAAAAAAGGAAAATCGGTGTCATCTCGCAAAATCTCTTCCGATCTTCATAGGATTTTTATTAGCAGACAAGGTAGGTTAAGTATCTTGTTGAACTAATCTAGAATCAAGATCTCTCACCAAATTCTGTAACTGTACAAACAGTTCAGAATCAGTCCGGAAAATATTTCCTTCGTTGTTGAAGCTTCGTACTGATTTTGAATTTGAATTGTCAATGTATCTTTGCACATCTCTATTTATTAAACTGGATGATTGAAACATGCTTGATTCTGTTTTCGATCCGGTCACCAGGAGCAAATTCAAAGATAAAAGCATATAACTATATCTACAGGAAAGTTTGGGAAAGTCCGCCAACAGTTCAAGTAATCAAAAATAACTTCGAGGAGTTACATTTAATATTTGGGGATACACAATCGTAGAAATCACTTATGTTCAAAATTCGGAGATGCGTCTGATTATTTCAGGATGTAGTCACAAAAATGTCTAGCCAATCTCAGTTTTTGATTTTCAAACAGGTGTTTGAACACTGAACCAATAAAATTTACTACCACTATGAATCAATACACCTAATTACGCATTTTTTTTATTCGCAAACAGCTCTGATCGACACTGCAAAATATCAGTTCTGATGTCAAGCAGTGAAACCCTCAATTTCGGAACTGCACCGTGACAAGGTGTCTTAATCAATATTTTAGTTGAAAATCATACTAATCAGATACACTGTAAGTTCTTTATTTCTTACATGTATGTCATTTCATAACAGATTCGTACATAAGAGCTAGAGTGCATCTGTACTCTTATTTACATTTAATTTACTAAGACATATTGAACATTCCAATTAGCATCGTTTTACAAGTGAAACATATCGCGAAAGAAGGGGCTGTGAAGAAGATTTGAGGGCACGGCTTTCTTGTATTTTTTTTCCGGTCAAATTGGGCAGGATTAAATATGGGGTTAGACAGTAACGATATTTGTTAGCAACTTAACAAAGCTAATATGGGGGAATGAATGAATTGAGCTATTTTTTTTAATACCTACACAAAAAACATTGTACTATTTAAGGCGAGAGACGTACAGTTAGCAGGGTTACTAAAATTTAAAACCTTCGCGTCTGAAGATATAACATTGAATCGTCGTCTGAGGGTCCTCTTTCACCTACCCATTTATTGTTAACTTAAATGTTTGAATGTTCAATAAATAATACTTAGATTTGATAACCTCGACCGAGACACTTTTAAACTGAAATCCACAATCCCTGAAAATGCATTACACTATATGCAAGGTAAGTATTCCGTGACAGTATTTACGAACGGAAAACGAAATTATCACAAGATGGAAACAACGTGTCAATCTACTTGGCTCCAATTTATGTCACCATTGTCAAACCAATTCACAGTTCGCTATTACCATCTACTGCAAAACGTGATTATACGTAGAGAAAAATATATATTTGCGCATTACAGAAAATGGTGGAGGAGCACAATAATATATACCTAAGGATACTGAAAGGTATCCATGTAACCAAAACTAGCTTCATCAAGTTCAAAAGAATGTGTATTATTGTACCATCGTAAAACTACAAGTATGCCGCTCAGATGCTCAGATTACCTATTATCTTATCAGATTAATTTTTTACTGCCCTCTACCATTTCCTTTATCGCCGGAATGTTCAAGACCTTCATTTTCAACTGTACAAGGTCATCACAAAATAAGCGATACATTTAACAACGAACGAACAGGATGCGAAATAAATTCGATTGCAAATTTTCGATGTGTTGTCCATTTTGCTGCTTTACAATCACCAACCATTCTTCCAAATTCTACACAATATAATAGAGAATTTATGGTAAAACTGCAGTAATTTGGCTTTTTGATTCTTCCACACTCATTGGTCGTGCACTAAATATTTTTTTGCAAATTACCTTACAGCCAATAATACGCTAAGATAATCTTGAAGGCCATGAATATACAAAATGTCTGCATGTAACACGATCATGAAAAAGCAGCACTTGGAAATTCTTTAAGTAGTCAGTTTCCGAATAACTGCAGGTATAGTTCGTCAATAACAGTCACTGATACGCCCTCATCATCCTGTATCTCATCAAAAAGTATATTCTAATGATTAAATTAGCTGCAAAACTGCATCAAACAATAAATACAGCAACATCCAATCATTCCATTCTTTTTTGCTGTTAGTTTGACTTCTTAGGATCATAAAAGACTTCTATTTATCAGGAAATATTCGATTCAAGCTGACACTTTTGATGCCTCTTCGATAATCGCAAAACCTAAAACGTAATAAAGTTTTATAATCAAATACCACATGATTTGAAATCCCTTAAGTATGATGGATTCAAGAAGAAATTTATTTTGGAAAAATATACATAATTTAGCTGCTTATAATAGTATAATATACTTATGAGTAAGCTTATAAACATATGACTGTATATTATCTTATCATTGTAATGTTATACTCTCAATATGTATATTCGTACACATTTTTCTTTTTTTATGAGTGTCAGTGGTCTTAGCTAAACTTCGCATCAAATAAAGACTGTTATTACTTTGAAGCATATGATTTCTTCATACAATATTCCAAACGACCACTGCCAGTAGCGCTTCAGGTTCAATTGACGAGGTTGCTAACGTACAATAACGTAAAATGATTTTTAATGAGCTTCTGAGAATAACGTGATAATGATCTCAGAATAACTGCAAGACCACCTTAAATATATATAATAATACAACTCGAGCCTTATTACATGTAGATAAAAATTGTATTCTTCATATGACTGGATGAAATCGTTGCGAAATTATCGGTTGCATTATAGTCTCACAAAGGAAATTCGTGCAGAGCATTATAACTTACTAGCATGGAGGCTCATTATCTACAGATAATCATGGTAATAGGGCGTTATAGCAAGTGTCGGATCTATTGATGGATCATATTCCCTGTTGCGCTCGTTCGTAGACTTGTAGGCGTCATCCGCTTATGATTTGCGTGCAAAATGTAATTTCGATCAAATTGGAATGACTACAAATTTTTGACTGCTTACGGGGGTTCTATATTTAAACAATACCTTAGTATGAACTATTATGAAAGGATTTGATACAGATTGATTTATTTTCATTGTTGATTAATTCAAAACACGATGTGTAGTGTACTGCCATACCAGAAGCACAACGCTGTCTGTCCTTTCTGATAAAATGAAATATACAGCGGTGTGATTCAAGGCAATAGTAAAATTTCCCCCCCATTTCGGATCCAAGAATAAACCATACGAAAATCAGTAGGAAAGCTTATGGTCGATCTGTATGTTTGGACATCATTGATTAGATATTTTTATGAAGCATACTCAACCAAACTGGGTTACTGTCTACTGAGGATTACACTACACACAACGAGGATAACAATTTCAATTTTAAGGAAAGGTCGAAGAATCTGTCTTTATAAAGTAGAACGATGATTATATTCAGCCTTCGCAATTTTTTGACACCGGAGTCTTTTATGGTTTGGTCAAATTTACAGCTGAAACTAATACCATTAATAAATTTAATTATTTCGTGAAATATTATTCAGTCAGCGACCAAAAAAGCTCAAGAATTGTATACTTTGTTTTAGTTGAGTAAATTAGCAAATTTTACGGTCGAAAATGAGTCAAGTTTCCAGAATATTCAATAATTCTGACGTTTACGGTGAAAACTAGTCATCGTCATATTTAACGACCCAAAAACCATGAGAATGATATACCAAAACCTGGTTGAGTCGAACAGATTATTTCACATTAGCAAGTCAACTTTGAACTTTGACCTTAACCACCACGTCAGGCTCTGAAGGAGAATTTTTCCATATTTGGCTAACTTCGAGTTAAATACTACCCGGTCTCAAAACAATGTTCAAGTCTTGGTCTGAAAATAGCGTTCAATATGCGCAACGTAATAAATGTATTGTTCCTAAGTTTGAAATGACTGGTCACTTTTAGAATTTTTTTTTGGAAAAGATAGTCGAAATAAGTCAGATCTGATCTACGCATACTACATACCATCACCGTTAACTAAATCCTTATACGACTATTAAACAAACCATACTTATGCCTCGGCTGCGTATTTTACAGTGACAAATTTTAGATGAACTAAATTTTTTGTCTCTTCAATATAGCATTCTTCGATACCAAATAATTTAGCGTCAATTGTTAGTTCTAAAAGTATCTTGATTACTAATCTCATAACAATCTAACCACCTGTTGTCGATGTCAGTCGTGCAGAAACAAAAAGTCCCTCATTAGACATTCTAGTTCAACTACCATGGAAAATATAATGCTAAAGACGATGGATATAATTAACGAACGTCCCGGACACCGCCCTGCCTCAGCAAATGGTCTGATGGCTAGCTACCTGTCCCCTTACAGGACGGGTTCCCTTGAGTATAAAAATCTTGGGTATTAAGTAGTGCCTTAACCGGCAGTCATATTTGGGAGCGCGCTGGGGATGGGACTTAGAGCCGTATACCAGAGCCAACCATTTTTTTTTGGAATAACGTAATATCAATTCTTAGGTTTTTCAGTTCTTTTTTCCTAAGTGTCGTCTGACTATTTGTTGTTAGTACTGCAGTTAAGCAAGCCTGAGGGCTCCTTGTAATTTCCAGCAGTTTATGGTTAAAAGTTTGTTCACATTCGAGTAACATATTTTTTTAACCTTCCATTGCGCTCATACTAGTAAAACCAATGTTACAATGTTCTGTCGATTTGTCTGTTTGAAATTAAGCTACTTTAAAATTTAGTGACAGCTGTGTTACGATTTGAAATTTAAGCAGTGTTTCCATCAGCTTACTTTGACATTGTACTGAAATTGACAGGAAAGTGAACAAAAATGAACTGATTGTACTGAATAATGATGATGGGCAAAAAAGGTCAAGATATAGACTCAGGTCAGTCCAGAGAGAATCCAGGCCCGGAGGAAAATATAACATTCGGAGACCCTTGAAAAACTTGTAGAGACAGAAAAAAAACTTTACTGGAGTCCCCAAAAGAACGGGTACAAAAACCTGGAAAGCAAAAAACGAACTCTAGTAGAAGGCTAAATGGTGAAAATGGCAATAAAATCTATCATTTCAAGATAAAAATTACATTGTCATTTTCAACATCAAATTATACCAAAAAACATCACTGATGTACTCGACTAGCGTATTAAATGAGATACGAATTAATACAATCTTTTTGGGATGCTCAATCTTTTTATAAGTTATTTGCTTCCTTTGGACAGGATTGAATTACTTAAACTACAGCTCCAAAATTTATCAAAATCATAAAATTTGAGTTCAGTATATGCCTCGGGGGCTTGACCGCGTTAAAGGATATGTAATTAGAACTGAAGTTAAATTATTTTAAGTTTATACCATGCTTTCCGAACCGCGACAATTCATGAACATAGTTGAGAATTTTTATACACTCATGGCAACATACTCTCAGCATCATTTTGTAAAGCAATTTCCTTATACCACATTTGAATCGCTAATTTCGTAAAACGAAATGTGATATTTCAGAATTACTGAAGTTGCATATCGCCTTATACTCCAGAAATCGTCATTTGAGCCACCCTGTAAAGGGCATTCCCGTTGTTACGATGCAGGTGCGTCGCTGCTACCGCTACCGCTGGCCTGCCAAGCCGCGTCGTTGCGTCGTTGACTTTCCGTTTCTCTAAACAACCTGCATTTCCTGTTAGGTCGCAACCGACCACGAACGATTCACACCTCGTCTGTTGCAACCACTTGTTAGGTAACCAAGTGTGAGGATTCGAAAATATGCCACAGTAGGACAAAAATGGAGTCAAGTAGATTGATCCCATACTTTCCTCAGCCCCCGTATTGTAGCGATATAAAATTATATTCCTAATTCATAGAAACTGGTGTCTTCTACACACTTTTAAAAATATGAATAGAACTTGTCTGTTATTCTTTGCTATTATATTTGTTTTAGAACCAGATTCAACGAAAGCACGAAACAAAGAATTTTACCTTCTTTCATTAACATTTTTTTTTGAAGATGATTCGGCCACCACTGGATCGATTTTTTTTCATCATCTGTTTCACAGTCGCAATCTGATGGCGAATAGTTGTAGACTACTTTCCGAAATATGGAGGGTACAGAGATTAGATAGGGATAGAAAAGGGTTCTAGCTCTATTCAATTATTAACTATTTTATTTTCTTCGGTAAAAAGAAATAAGCAATGCGTCCTACCGGGGTCAAAAGTTTGTAAATAAAATCTCGATAAACAAAAATATTTCGAGTCATCCGACATCTCGATACTTCGAGAAATACCCCTATTCCTACATTCTTGAATGATTAAGAGCCTTAAGTCAACAACAAATAATCTCCAAGCGCCAGTCATTTTATTTGTTTTCTTAAGATTACTTCTCTATCAGAAATTCCAATATAATGAACATTTCTACGAAACCTCCATAGATCTTTCGCAAGCTATTCGTATCTAAAAACATCTAGCGCCACTGTTTGGGACAGTACAGATATCTGTCCTCACTTCAAACTTTTTTGTTCAGAAAGGTCTATCGACAATCCAGGTCGCTTCGTTGGAAACTATATATAAACGTAAACACACTTTTGTGAAGTCAAATGACAAGAAACAGAAGTAGACTGTTGCTTCCAGTTTTCAGGATTCTAGAAGCACTACAAATTAGAGGATCAGAAAGAGATATAAATGGGAAATAGAGATACTATCAGATTCATTCATTTATGTTAGCGTGAGTGAGATGTATCATATTAAATTGTTAGAAGAGAATCTTGATTGCCAGTCGTTGACTTCATGAGTGGGAAATTACACCGTGTGAAGGACAAAATTAAAAGCGAATGTCGAGAAAGAATTACTATTAGCATCGTAAATTCTCTTATATGCTCATAAATTATCCGGAGATATACGAGCAACTATTTAACTGTGTACATGCATAAGTTTCTGTTATAAATATTGAATATGTTTGTCGCAAAAATTATATCACTTCTGCTTGTGAAGGTATCTGGTTAGATTTACTATTTACCACAAAAAAAAAGAATACTTCGAAGAGGACCACAAGCTTAAGACTGTTGGCGAGTTTCTCATCATTTTAGTTATTAATATGTTGACACCTGAAAAATCTGAATTGTCTATTCGGTAACCAGAGGACATTGTTTGGACAGATGACATTGTGAGACATATTTTTTGGCGATATTTTTTGCTAATTGATGGCGATAATATATATATATATATATATATATATATATATATATATATATATATATATATATATATATATATATATATATGTTAAATAGAGTGCCTGCGAGAAGTCTTGGGCCAGCTGAGTAATCTTGGAATAATCTCTGATCAAAAATCATTTAACCTTAACCATAGAACCATACAACAGACCGACGATAGATATGGATTCTAGTGATGTACATATATGTCATGGAACATCAAGAAAAAATATAATATCTCAAATTTGAAATTCTGGTGACAACTCCACTGACACGATATGAATATTACGTGAGAGATTTTAAATCTCATCTAAACAACAGTAATATAAGCACTCGTTAGATACCAGCAGTTGCAGCTGGTTTGAAATATGATTTATCAAATTATGTTTATTGTGTGGTGATAATAACTAATCGCGTTGCCGTTTAACGGATTGTTTATTTATTTGCGTGCTGCCTGCAGCAATTGCAATCTGTGCTGTAATAATGATACACGATAGTCTCTGTGAATCTATTATGATAAATTAGCTTAACTGCAATTTGAATTCCGTTGTGACCGTAATTTCATTAGGCTATTTCAGACCACTGCGTTTTTCATTGAAATCTTCATTTCCAGTGTGATTGGAGGAGTGACACATTTTGGAACATTTTGATCTGCTTAATGAACATTTGAGTGAAACGCGCTTCGAATTGTACTTCCACATGTTTCTGGACTCAATCCATAAAAGAGCAGTTCGTATTGTGGACGCGCCTGACCTTATAAAGGACCTCCACAGCCTGGAACATCGCAAAAGGTGGCTGGTCATCCCCTATTCAGCGAATCTACCACGGTAAATGCTTCAAGCTGCCTCGCACTAGAGAGGCACCAACGAGTGCATCCTCCTCCGGTCGAGCATTTAACACCTCAAAGGAGCGTCTTTCAAAAGTTTTTTTTTTGGAGCACCTTAGCTTAGTGGACTGGCTGCCCGGTGGTTTGTTACCCTATGGTTACGGTGCATAGCGTTTTAAAATCAAGGTTAGTAGACATTCTGCGTTTGCGAGAGGTTATCTTTATGTTTGTGAATTATGCAAGTATGACCGAAAATGCCGTATTTACACAACTGAGTATTTGTGGAAAATACCCAGATAAAATCGAAAATCGTTGATGTTTATATGAGAAGCATGCTTTGAACAAAAGCATGTACGATAATCTTGAAATATATGTTTATTAGCACATTTCTGGTTTCAGGTGGCATTTGGGGATAATATTGAAGCTGTTGGAAGTAAATTGAATATTATAAAATTGAATCTTATATTGTGTAAGAATATCACATTTTAGGACAACGATTAGAGTTGAAAGTTCCAAATGTATGGAATGTTATACAGTATAGTCCATTAATATTCAGGTGTTTCAATGACAATCCCAATATCACAACTTATTCACCTGCGTTTTAATGGTTCGGCACTTGATATGTGCAACTATTGTCGTTTTCCTAAAATGTAGCATATTAACCCGATATAAGTTTGAAAGTTAAAATAATAAATTTTCTTGTAATTGCTCTCTTGCTAATTTATATATGGTATACCAGATTTAACACCTGGAATGATATTTGTGCAGATTTTCACGTATAGAGCATAATTGCAAATTCAATTAACATCCAGTAATTTACAATATATCGCATTGTTATACAGGGTGTTCCATTTAAAAAATGAATGTTTAAAAATGCCCCGAATGAATAGTGGCCAACTTTCTACCACAAACTTATTCTTTTATCCATGATGTTTGAAAGCATAAAGTTACATTTTTTCTGAATTTTTAGATTTTGAACGGTTTGGCAACGCAATGGTGATAAATCAAAGTATACGCATAGTTGTGCGCTGACTACGATTTTTTATATTTCTTAGCTAAGAGATTTTCTCGCACTAAAAAGCACCCTGTATGTAAAGTGATAGGGCTAATATTGTAAAAGAATACGGGCGTAAGTAACGTATCACTGACCTGCCAATGAGAGCGACACAAGAGGCAAGAGTCTCCGTGACCGCGAGCGCGCCGTCAGCCGTCACAGATGGTGTGGGTTTCTCAAGGTCAACCGTGAACAACCTGTAAAAAGGAAGAGGGGGAATGAATGCCAGCGTGTACCGACAAGGACCGCGAAGAACTACCAGACTGAAACTGTAGGTAAGCCAGTACCACCGTAAAGAAAGTAAAAATACCTGTCTGGAGTTTCCGTGAGAAAGGAAGGTCTTCATTTCAAATGTAGCTACGGTTAAATCACAATTCTGAATAAGATTCATGACACAGCACGGTTATCAACCCCAGACATCAACTGCAACCTGTCATTACTTAAACTTCATCTACTCAGAACTTGATCGGGGCAAGTACGTTTTGTCATTATCGTTTAATCTATCGAAGGCTTTTGATTCTGTAGATAAGGAATACTTGGAACAAAAATCAGAGGCAGTTGGAATACGTTGGAATACATGGAGAACTTTGGTCCATTCAGAAGCATTTTACAACTCTATATAGACATTCTCCATTTCACAACTGCATAATTGTATGATAGGTTGCCAATTCAAGTGCGTCAACTTGAAAATTATCGGCAGTTCAAACATTCAGTTAAACACATCCTGATTGAAAAAGTATTTTATTCAGTAGAGGATTATTTAGATTGTAATAACTCATACCCAAATTTTCAATGTTAAAATATTTTATCTTCACTTGCTATGTGCATCTTGATTTCTGTAGTAGTTTTATACAATAACTGTTTAGGGTTTTTAACTTTTTAATGTTAACTTTTTAGTAAAAAGATTGTAGTATTATTTAGATATCATTATATATTGATATTGATATTTTAGTATTATGAGATTGTGTATGCTAGTTTTATTAAGTATTCATCTGTACATGTTTCTACGCACTGACATACCATATGCAATCTTTTTTTGTCCTTTGAGGAAATAAAAATTTGAATTTGAAATTTGAACTTGAAATTTGATACCTGCACCAGAAAACTCTACGTCCAACGTTCGCAGAAAATTGTCAGTTAGAAACTATCCGCACTATGAGAATATTTGTGGCTGAAGACCTGTAAATTTGGCAGCATAAAAGTTGTCACCTGATGAAACGAGTGTGGGAGAATACATTATAGTGTCTAGGTAGTAAATTCACGGCCCGGGGCAAATGCTCCTCCTTGGTCCACCCTAGATCCCAGCCTGACTGCTTAAAAATTATTGCATTTATGAAAACAGGAATTTTTAATAACAGCGGAATGCACAAAATTTCAAAAATAATATAAAAAGTTACCTGATTTGTCCCTGATGAGACTAGGTGCCTATATAATATCGCATCACGATTGTGACAACTTAAAAGACTAACTGATTGGCAACCATTTTTGAAGCAGATTTGAAAGGAAATTAATTATAATGTTATCGATATTAATTAAGGAAAGCAGTTTTGTGCCGATTGAAATTCAGTCAAACTAGTCGACAATGGACATTTTTCAGCATATTTAAATTATCAGGCGAGCGAAGACTATAAAAGTACCGTCATTCTAACAGAAATTTTACGATTATATATTTTGAAACTTGTTACGGTGTTGTCCAAGTTATTAGACAGTTCAACGTGTACATAACCGACAAGAAACGTTCACCTCAACGTTATTTGCTATTGTTATATTTGTCTTCTTACATCACTGGTCATAGAATGGCTAGCTAAGTGCTTTTGTCGCAGTTCTAAAGAATCTCTAATTAATATTCATATCAAGGTGGCACATGGAACCTTAGTCTTGGCTCTTGGCACAGGTGCTGGATATACTACGTAATATTTGTTTTGAGTGATTAAAATAAAATTCCAAGTTAAAACTGTGCACAGTCGTAAAAATTCAGGAAAATACTTAGAAGGCACGAAATTGAAATATTTTTTCATCAACAGCCATCGGAACAATGAAGAACAGAAAAAGTATGATATGAACACGATATAAACAATGTGATCGTGGTATTTATTGAAGATGGTAGATAGATGTTGTAGGATTCATCTACCTCGCTTGGAAAGGATCAGAAGTCTGAGAAACAGGCAAAATGTAGTCTTAACAGTTCCTAAAATGTTCGGACCTTTCGGAACACTTTCATTATGACCAATAATGATTGATAAATTTTCAACGTTTTCGGATTCAAAATTAGGTTGTAAGTCAATATCATTGATAGGAGAATGATATATCCATGATCTCAATCTTTTCTGATGGTTTTGGGTGCATACCAAGGTCATTTGAGGTAATCTTGGGTATATCGCCGTACCAAGTGGTATGGTTTTAGATACAATGGTATGATTCCAGATATCATTGTGGTTTTTCAGAAGAATTCGGAAAATCATAGCAGCATCATCAGATATCACACAAAACATCAAGCTTACTACATCTTTGAAGTAACTCAATGAGAAATCCTTAGATATTCGATAATTCATATATTTTACTAGATTCAATTACGAAATAAAAAAATTATGGCTTGAATTACACTTATTAATCTGTAACTGCCACTGCACATAAATTGATTTTCATCATTATTTATTGGTGAATTGTTGCAAGATTTCTGAATTTTTCAGCAATATAGCAAACACCAACCACCCAACACAAAACTATACTATTTGTACTCAAGTAGCTATGTCTAAATGTGTTTCAAACGGAATTATTGATCTCTTTCCAGAAATTTTGCATCTATCTATATATCATCTATCTGTCATAATCTGGTTACTCTTATCTTGATTAAATAGAAACTAGATGACCACCCTGTATTGTTTGACCGCACCCTCGTCAAGTATTCATCGCACGCCGCTGACCGCCGACAATTATTCGCCTTACGTACCTTGAAGACTTCAACAGCTAAACATTCAAGTCCATTGTCTGAAGCTCAAATAAGCGGGGGAATGAGTTATAGGCCGAGTATGTTGTGTGTGCGCCAGCGTTTTTTTTTCGTTTTTCAATTTTTTCCTGGTGGCGCGCTGCTCTTTATTCTTGGTGGCCGCCATTGTCGAGTAATTGCCGCGCGCCGCTCTTTTATGGCCAATTGTTCGACCGAGTGGAATATCCTTAAAGCTAACGCCGAGCCAGCATTGATGTAGTACTTATAGATGAGGTAGGCCGAGTTGCTACAAGAACATACCGAATGGTACTACACCTTGGGATGGATGGAGTCCACAAGCATTGGCCTTGAGGGCATTACTGTGGAATGTCCTCTATGATTACTAAAGATGGAAATGTTGCTAGAAATTAATCTAGTAGGGCATGCTGACGACTTATCAGAGATTGTGCCAAGCAAAGAAATGGAGACGGTTGAAAAACTAGTAGCGAATGGAATTGCTAAAGTCACCATAATGGATGGAAGAAAATGGCCTGGCGATGCTACGGTGCAAACCGACCTAGAGATACTATAATCTAGAAAATGGATGTTGACTTAACTGGCAATCAAAATGGAAGAATCGACATTTGAAGGAATGCCACAAGAACCCGATAGTTTGACTAGAGAAAGATAGAAGGATCATTAGACATACATACCTAACAGTAAAACAGATTAATAATGCTGCTGACGACTGATAGATGGCCTAGTGGCAAGAGGCGACGAATGCTAGTAGGGCTGTATTGGCTTAAACTTAAGATTTGGATGGGATTTTGAAACTGTTGACTTTAGAATTAAATTTATAAATGATTGCGACATTGAAAATCCTTATTATTTCAAACTTCCAAAATATTACAGTTTTTAACTGTTTCCATAATATCCAATATTGCTGACACCGATAAAAAATTTTAATATTCCAATATTGTACGTGTGATACAAGGTCAAACTAGTAGATACAATTTTTTATAGGCTAAATAGCTGAATTCTAAAGGTTCCGTGGTTACAATATTTACACCTCCATTGACTTATTGGCCTATGAAGTAAAAATGTGAAGAAGAAGAGCATACTAGGACTATAGTTTTTAGGCTCTCGTACTTTGAGAAATTCCTCTATCGCTAGGATAAGATTGAGATACTTATAAACAAGATTACATAATTGAAATTGATTTTTTGTAACACATTCAGCTCTAATATTTGAAGTATCTATAGTATGAAGTCAATTTTGACAATCGGTATTGAATCTAAAGCGAAGCGCATTCTTAAGATTCCAAATTTATTTGGCATAAATAGCAGAATTTTATCTTAAGTGGAATCAGCGCTTGGCTTCTACATCATTTGAACATCATAGAGGCATCTAGGGCTAGCAAAGTACACGACGATAAAAAAAGAGGGGGATTTGAACAGAAACAATTGAGGGAATCAAGAAGAAAGGACATCTATTCCATTTGCCAATATGGCATGAATAGAACAACAAGAAAGGCAAAAATGTTGTCAATCTCTTAGCCAGATGAGGTTATAAAGCGTTATCCTGTTGAAGAAAAGATATAAGATACTTCTTATACAATGTGTTTGCTGTAGATTAATTTAGATGAAATTACATAATTTGATCCTCTTGGTAATCAATTATTGAAATTTTCTACCGTCTCTTGTATTTCTACTTATGTATATAAAGAAATAAGCTAATTTAGGTATTAGGTGACAGGACAAAATTGTTTGTGATGCCGAATTAGGTCACCTTGCATCGGAGATGTTTCAGTAGTTCACACTAATAATTTTATAAATCAGATTGAGTTGATTATTTCCCATTCAGTGATAACTGATCGTTTGACATAATCGTCTATAATATTCCAAGGATTCTTCCACCACATGCTGATTGCATGGTCAGGGTATCTCTATTATGTAATTATAGAATTCATTATATAAAGTTGTTAACCTTTCTTCTCAGATCTATTATTATTTTTTTGTATCTTATTCACGACCTTGACAATGAATGCTATGCAAATGAGAATAACGTTCGGATTTATGTTTACTTGTTGACAGAATTCCCGAACATTATTTTTTGCGATATACCATTCTGATTCAGATAAAAAGTATGCTGTTTGGAAGTATGTTTGTGGAGTTTCTGATTTTGACTGAAAATCAGACAGCAGTCAATTTTTGATTGCAATAACTACCTTTGGTCAGAAAATAGTAACCTAATATATTAGGTTACTATTTTAACGAGCATTAATATGCTAAACTTATTTTTAAGGAAAAGCTACTCTATAAAATACAGCACAAAATAATACATACATAAATATGTCTACATTCAAGGTGAAGAAAGTTGCTACCACATAACATATGTTTAAGTGTAAAGTAACAACATAGAAAAAAATTTGTCTTTGATTTAGTTCGTTGAGTCTTGTTCGAGATTATGAAAAAGACAAGGTACAGTTACTGTGAACTTTCGAACTACACCCGTGAAATTAAGAAAAATGTCTTCATGCGGTGCATGCTGTATCGTATGACAACAATAACATTTACTTTGAATTCTATCAGTATGAAAATGAACATAATGGAAACAAATATAACATTATTTGTTGGTTTGAAAACTTGTTGTGTAAGTGAATATGAATAACATAATTTAGATACCTATCTCTATCTTTCAAAGGTATTTTTATGGGTTTCTATTAAATTTATCTACTTACCTAGTCCCATGTATTTGTGATATCTTCAATAGCATTTTATTTTAAATGAGATAGAACAAGATAGAAAATCCGTTATACAAGTTGTAAAAGACCACCGAATCTGTTAGAGTTCATAGCTCAAAGTCGCAAGGGCGGATTGCGGGCTTTTTGATTTCATATCATATATGGTCAGTCTTGTGTTTCTAGCATATAGGAAACCATCAAAAGATATTAAATTAATCCAAGTAATTGCTGCACTAATACAAGCAAAGTTGCATTCCTCAAAAATAATCATAAAATATAAGTCACCATGATATGTTGATATACCTGTTTGTATGTTTTCATGAGCTGCTTCATCAATCCAACTCACTTTTCAGTCTAATTATGAATATGCTGAATGAACTTGAAAATGAAACATGAATAAGAAGAAGAGAGTGGGGGATACATTAAAAATAAATGATAAATTCATAGTGTTGGGCACGTTTAATTAACCTCGCTGGTTATTTCTCATTGTGGGGATGCCGCCATTGAAGGCTGATTGCTCATAAAATTGCGACGACTAAGACGTATCTCCTCAAAGCTCAGATATCAAGGAGCAGAGGCGAGATATGGACCTCAGGTTTCCCTGTACCTGTCAAAAAGCTCACAACAGGCAGCGATTTACACAGCGTATTAAAGGAATGATCTCGAAGATATTCCAGATCATTGAAAAAAATTCCAAACACTTTTAAGCAGCTTGAAGATGGTATTGAATTTTTCAGAATGTACTTATATTTTTCATGCAGTGCATAATTATTATATAATCTGGTAAGAGACCAATGTGGTTTATTTGGTAATGGTACTAATGGTTGTCCATGGCATAACCAATTAATATGTATGAATATAAATATAAGCAGGATGTTGTTTACTGGAATATTTCAATCTGATATATCGTACACTGAATTGAATTAAATAATAAATGCTTAAATTTGGAAGATGACTTGAGCATGTTGCTACTTCATCCAAAAAATAAAAGTATCGTCAAATACCTGAGGTGGCTTTTAATGGACAAGTAAGTACTTTCGAAAGATTTGCTAAAATTGGAAAAATTATAAAATATGAAAATAATAAACAATATTTTGCAGAAACGGGTGGACAAGTCATTTTTTATAAATCTCTAAATACTTTTGACTTCGCACGATAAATGGAGGAAATTTTGCAGATTCAAGATATTATATTTTCAGTATAACGATTTTAAAAAGTAATGCAGTATTGTCCAATATGGGCTTGTATATCTCATATATCACAAACTACAGAAAAAAGTAGTAGTAAACAAGTATTATTTTGAGTTCACTAACTGATTGCCACGGAGTTCTTAAACACAGCGCATGCGAAAGGATTTATTAAGAGTGCTGTGCATTCAGAATACTCTGATAATGTTTGCCTTTTTGCAGCTATGATGTCTTTCCATATTTGAAAATTGAGTTTATTTTTTGCTTTTGATATTTATAAAGGATACTCTTGTAATGATTCTTATGCATTTGCCATATGCAGCAAATAATACTGAAGGATAAATAGACAATGCCAGTGGAAGTAGCTGTAATATGAGTGAAGTAAGATGCCCACGGAAGACAATAAAATATAAAAATTATATGGTAGAAAGCAAATGATTCTTTTGCGATGAAAGACTACTATCCTACTACAGAACAAATAATAAAATGAATGGCTCTACTTTATATGGTGGATGCGGATTTCGATAGTCATGATTATTCACTGGATCAGGTGGTGACACTATCAAAAAGTAGCTATTAGCGAAACACATTTAAGCAGCACTTACCAAGAGCCAGTAACATGGACATCAAGCGAGCAGTACTTTAAATGACACTCGCGCCGGTGTAGAAGCCGATGCATCGGCGTTGATGGCCAGTCGGCAGAGTCCGAAACATCGCGTGGTCGGGCTTCGAGGCCGCGGCCGTGGTACTGCCTGGATGGCCAGCAGGGCGAGACAGGTAGGACGGCAGGTGGGGCCCGCCAGTGGAGTGGGGAAGTGAGGGGTGGGGAACTTCGGGGCCGTCACACGGCAAAAAGTCACACTGGAACCGGTCCGAGACGCGCGCTGCTGCTGCTGCTGTTGTCGGTGCCACCGCTGCCACGTTGCCAAGCCTATCGCTATGCGACGATTGGGGTGGTGTGGGCTTGGTTGCATCAGCGGAGCAAGGTCATCAGACCTGATGTTGAAGCCCTAGTCCCACAATTTCAAAGGTCCTATTTTTGAGTATGTAATTGTGTCAAAGACAGGTCAGTTTCATAACGAAGGTGGTTCAGGGTAGTGCACAGGCACTCCAGAGTGGAATAGATGGATGAATGATTTTTTGTTCTAATAAATAAGAACAAGAATATACGAAGTGATGGGTGTATTGAGGCTCATGATTTACAGCCACAATATAAAAAATATGTATTTATTTGCTATACCAAACGCTTTTACCAAGTTAATTCTTAGTAGGAGACCCGAAAATGAAATAGGATTATTTTAAAAAATATTGAAAAGCCAATTTTCTTAAAACGGAAAAAACTTGGGTACACGTCAAAAAGGAGTCCCGGATTTTTTTTCAATTTTTGAGTACTTCCGAAGTAATCGTGTACCTGGAAGTACAAAAAATATAAATTTGAGAAATTCCCATAGTTTGAGATTATACGCGCACAATATAATTCATGACTATAACCATTATGGCAAAAGATCGAAAGCTTGTGGTAGGGTGTGGTATCTCATACTTATAATCAAGCTTGCTGCCTATTGGCTGCCACTGGGTCGATGCCAATGGTTGGATAGTTTTCTGAGGGAATATTTCTTATTTGTGCATATGATTCCTTCATGGTAGGTACCAGGCAATCAACCATCATCCCGAGATACTTTACCTGGGCTGTGACAAAATGTTCAAATTCATGTGGATTTCTGGGTAATTTTGAGGGTTCACAAATACAATGCTCGAATCATCTCCCATCAATATTCTTGGGATAAACATGGAAAATACATTGTCCTGGCATGATCATGTTGCCGGCCTTCCTATAGGTAGGCTGGGAGTTCTCTATTGCTCCAGAAAATTGTATTCATTGGAACAGCTACCGCTCAATTAGAAGATTCAGATCAGATCATTGCTATACTACCCACATGTATGGGGATGCGTTCCAAAACACTAACTGGAGCTTTTGGACATAGTCCAGAGAAGAGCAATACATCTTGTAAATGCTAGTGATCCTACACAAAACCTCATCAACCTGTAAAGTGGCTTATCTGTTGTTGTTTGAGACTGCATGTGTTCAAAATGTTATGTTAGTATTTTTGGGCATATCAATGTTAATTTGAGCTATAAATGATATACAACTACGGAAGAGACATCAAGTTCACAAAGAATATAATGATTAGTTTCAGCTATGACAGAATATAGCATTTTCATCAGGATTTCATAGAGCTTGTTACTGGTTCTTAAATGAGACATGTTTTATGTTATTTCTCTGGGATGGAATGACATGAACATAAAACGCTGTCATTCTTGAGATAATTGATCAATGTAAATGTCATTTTAGTTTTCAAAATTCAATTCATTTCAACCTTGTACTCGAAAATAGATGCCTAGACAACCAAAACGTCAGTAAAGTTTGATCTGTAGGGACATGTGGCTTGAATTATAGGTCAACCTAAGTGCTAAGTAACAAAAATTAAAAGCTATATATGAAAACCTCTTGAATTTATATGTTCACTTTCGGATACAGGCCTACTTTTGGAGGCATCCGAATAAGTTTTTTAGAGGTTTATTGATTTTGTGAAGATCCAAATCTTGATTATCGTAAAACGTAGTTTATTTAACAAACATTTATATAGTGTAACATTTCATGTGTCTACTTAAACTATACACCTAAGAATTACATGTTCATAAGACTTGTATCTCACAATTTTTTGGGAAGACGTGATATCTTCAGCTCAACTTTATTGTTCAAAGATTTATCAACCGAAACATCTAGCGAATCATTCTCTTCTGCTATGATATTGCAGTAGCTTTAACGCGGCGCAGTATATCGACCTTATCGGGTGGTTCGACGATCGTTGAGATGCCACGAGTACACGAGAGAAGTACTGACATAGGTGATACTGCAAACCCGACTGACGGGCTTCATTCCTATTATTTTTACTGTGTCTATGCTCATGCACGTTGAATCCTACTAACACTTGAAGAAGATCTCCAAGGCACAATCCATCAAAGTTTCGAAATAATTGAAATCTTGAAGTTTTTCATATAAACTGACCAATCATTGTGGAAAACTGCAGAAAGGTATAATGGTATGCACCACCTGAAATTTGAATTTTTGTTGGTACAAGAGAAAGACATATAATAAATTATAATCACCATAATTCAAATATTGATTACGAAATTCGTAATAACACGACTTATGAGTTGAATATTTGCCTCCTCCTCTAATTTATAATTCAAAAGTTTGAAGTAACATTTTGTCGCCGATGCGGATCGAATTTTCATCTCTTTCCACGATTCTAACCAGCAAACAGTCCGTATCATGGTTCATCTAGTGGCCAGTGACTGATATTGCCAGTGGATGTTTCCGAGACGCTATTGAGCCAAAAGTGCAAAGCGCCACCGTTATTAAAGACCATGAAATATTTTATATCTGATTCTGTTGAAATCCCTAAGAAAAGTCATAATTTGAAAACCTGGGGCTACAGAGAAGAAGTGAATTCGGTACATGGTGGCGACAAATTTCTCTTTATACATTTTCTGAGAAAATCCGGGCCCGTGGGAAAATCTGATATTCTTAAAGAATGCGTAGACTAAAAAAACGAACCCTAATACAGTTTTCAAAAGAACTAGTACGAAACAGTATGAATTGTTTCAATTAATTTGCGGACCATATTTAGACTGACGGTCCCGCTCTGACTCCTGGCCTGGTGGGTTTCCTACAATTTCCCACCCTTCTATGTGGCCTGACGGTGCAATATTTCTGAAAAGTCCTGCATACATGATAGATGCTAGTTCAAACGAGCCTAAATTATTCTAGAAGCAATGAAAACAAGCAGATGCCTTGAAGTGTGGACCGGTACATTCTTGTTAAGGAAAAGACTAGTTATAAGCAGAGTGTACAGAGAAAAGGTATGCTGTTAGGTGGTTTTTTAAGAGCCACTACGAGTTTTGATATGCAAATTGATGTTGCTTAGGCTGGTTTACCAGACTTTTATGTGCGTGTATAGAATGCTAAAGTATTTGATTCCTAGGAGTTATTAGTGTTTCTATTAAGAAGATGCTCATGATGAGAAGTGACATAAAAATTGATTCAACAAAAGGCATTGAAGGAGAAGGTAAAATGCTAATCTAGATATCTCAACGCAAATAGGCTGGCGTTAACATTTTCCTCCAAGTATGAGTATCGCGACAAGTGTGTTTCCTATCGGTATCTTTGCAAAGTAAAATGGCCCTACTTGGATAACAAAGGTGAACCGTCTTACAGATAATACTTTTCCTGTGTGACCACTTCTGAGATGCATCGTTATTGGCAAAATTCAGGTCAGAAGCTGACAGCTGATACTAAACGTATGACACTTTACACACAGCCTAATATAGAAATGTACGTTTGAGCTTTTTCCTAGCTCGGCGGTATAGCATTACAGATTAATCAGGTGGTGGAGGACAAGGGATTTCCCTGTAAATCGGTTCACCCTGTCTTATAAGGCAGAATTCCATCTGTTAGGACCACTTGATCTCGTAAAGGCAATAGGCATTTCTACTTATCTCGTTACTGTCAGGTCACCCTGATACACTAAACATGCATGTCTATAGCTGAGTACATGTATAGTAGGGAATATGCACTTAATCTGCTGATTATTGGACAGCAAGTAGACAAAAAATAATTAGTTTATATGAAACCAAATTAGACAAGTATATGCATCAATGCATATTTCATTTGGTGTAATTGTCCCATATCTAAATGAAGGACTAATGAAACTGAAAATTGGATACAAATACTCTTGTAGGATTAGAGTACTACTTCGAATCACTATGGATGTTACTAGTTTGGACATAAAGTTCACAAAACTCAAAATGAGCCGTATGCTAAGAACTATTTTTCATGGCTTTACATGCTCTCCAGTTGTTCATTGTTTCCTAAAAAGCGACGCTTGGTGTGAAGTGTACTGGTGATATCGGTGATGATAGTTTGCTTCATCAGAACTACATAGGAACAAAACTGCCCCTTGGTCTGTACTGTGTCTTACAACCTATTATTATTATATATAACCCGAGTAGATGAGGTTTCTAGCATGATAGAGCGTCGAAGTCTCCGAGATATCAACGTTGCAACAGACAAGGAACCTCAGTGGGTGCGTTACCACTAGCAGAGATAAATTTCCATTCTGTGGACAAAGTATATTCTTTAAAAAACCGTTCGAGTACACATGAAAATTTTTTGTAGCCAATGACATTCTTAAACATATTTGGGGTGTTTCCCAAGTTGAGACTTCCTTAGGTAACTAATAACTTTTTCTGAAAAATGATTAGGATTTGCACTGGAAGGCTTTCTTGTAGCGTAGGTATACTATTTTGAGGATGGGAATAAGATATGGCATGATGGAAGATCATTAATGTAATTATATCCCTTAAGTAGATCTCAATTTCATCAATCTACATTTTATATGTTGCTACACACATAAAAAGAAATTCTCAATTCAAGAATTTTGATATTCTTGTAAAGATATACTCATAACAAGAATATCTGATCTTGCTATAAGATAATTTACTTGCTAGGAAAATTATCATTAACTTGAACCAAGAAAAGTAGATTTTCGGATTCAATACTCATTCAGAAGAAATATACCCTGAAGAAAAATATAATTTTTTTCTCAACTAACTCTAACTAACTTTACTAACTGAAGCATTTAATGATCTTGGCGCAAATAATTCAACTTCATTATATAATTTATCATTGGTATAAACATTCTGTAACTTTGATGATCCATTATCAAAGCTGCTGTTGGTCCCTTAACCTTAAAAAGAAGTACCAAAAAAGTATTAATTCTGTACTATTGTGGCTTCTTTCTTACATTTATCTGCTTCATATAATATTTTTCCTAATTCAAGTTCGATAGGTGTACAGATAAACAGAATATAAACAATATGTACTTGTAATTAAGCCAAAAGATATACGTCCACCATTTGTAATAGAACCTATTCACAACTCACATATCACTCATGTCACATCAAAACCTGTACAATTGTATGAGATCCTCACAACAATCACATCCCCAACTGTTAATCAGCACATTCATCCAGAAAGGTGATTAGTAAAAATTAAATCCAATAGAAGCTAACGGACGCAGAAACAGACACGCTTACCGCTGAATCGCCGTTGACAAGTATGGCGATGCCACAAGAGTAAATGAATTACTTGGAGAGAATCGCAAGATGTTCGTATTCTTGATTGTAGTAAACGGAGCTCTGTTGGAAAATATGATTACCTTAAAAAATGGAATACTTGTTAGAGAAGCATTGCAATCTTAGTTGTGAAAAAAATTATGTTCTTTTTAGAGAATATTTCTTTAGAATGAGTACTGAATTCGAAAATATACTTTTCTTGGGTCCAATTAATAATAATTTTCTTATCAAGTAAGATCGAATGTTCTTGTCATGGGTATATTACGAGAATATCGAAATTTTTGAATTGAGAACTTCTTTTCATGTGTGTATAACAAGCAGATGGGTGGCAATTTTCCATCATATTCAATAGTATCAAATATTCAATTTATGTGCTTATTGATTTCTAAACAAATCAAGACTGGCTTAGAAAATTCATTAATCTTGAGGATTCTTTATAATGTGCCATAAAGATATGCTATTTTGACTAAACTTCAAGAGTTTTTTATATAGAATGACATTCCTACTGATTCAGTAGGCACAGCATCACCACTGCACAGTTTATTACGCGGAAAATCTATTTTCCTCAGATCCGACATGTGTTTCCCAAACTATGTTAGGATCATCAGGCGAATAGTTTTAATCTGTTGTAATTATTTAGCTACATAACTCCCTCCAGCAAAGCCAATCAAATTCTGAGTGGTGAATATAATGATAACTGTTTTGTAAGGATAACATAATGCTTCATATAAAAACGGAATATTGGAAGCAGGATCGGGTAAAAGGTTGTGTCCAGGTAGATGCCGTCGTTTCGATAATGCATCGTGATAAAACGTTTGTTGAAGTAATAAAAAGTCGAGAGATTCAAATGTGAGAATGAAAAGTGACTACTAAAGGCTCTGCAAGGGCGAAGATGACTGTGAACATCGACTTCTGGTCAGTGGCGTTACGTCATGGCGAGGAACCAATGCTTGTAATGAAGTATAAAATTTTAAAGTGTCCAAGAAAACTTTGAGTAGTCGTTATTGTTTCACTCGATGGAACTCTGTCATCAGTTACATATTTCTAGAATAAGTTGGCAAAAACCGAAATCCAATTATTATTGCTCCTTATGTAAGGAAATTGATTTATGTATAATCATTAGCAAAGACCCAAATATTGCTATTCAGGTTACCAGTTACAAAATGAGTCATTTTGTTCAACATGTGCAAATGTCATTTCATAACGTGTCCTATAATAGTTTTTCAGATTTGAATCAAATCAAAGGCTTGCGGAAAAATTCACTCCCAGCTTTGTATGTTAAGAAGCCACGCAGTTGTCTGTAGCGAACAACTTCCTACTGTAACTATAACGTAAAACTCCTGGTGATAAACTTATTTTATGTTACTCGCCTAATTTTTTTGTAGCTTGTTGAGAATTGAACATTTCCTAACTAGTTCATTACTTTTTTCACAAGTTATAAAAAGTTATCTTTCAGAACTATAAACCTTTTTGAAATGTGTCACTCTGTTATATTTGTGTTGCATTATAGTAGATATTTAAATAAAGATCTTACTACCTTTTAAACAAATTTGTACTACTTTATATTCCTTGGAAAATTCACTTGGAGATTCATTAGAATATGCTAACATTATATCAGTAGAAATGTGCTCTTTATGGATAATCATATAACCTATGATGCAAGAACTACCAAAAACTATGCAATTTTAACACCCGCCTAACAAATTTTTGAACATCCGACACATGTTAGTATATTAACATCCCAAGGGGAAGATTACGTGGTAGGCGAAGCAAATGTAGGGCGTTAAAAAAATGGTTTGATGAGCAGTAAAATCGGGCAGCCTTCGTGAGCTATCAGCCAAGAAATACTAGTTGATGGTTATTCTGTTTTTGTGGAAGAAATTTGTGAGGTGTATGTTTGTGTGTGTGTCTAGGGCAGGTCCTAACACAGTCCCTTCAAGGTCGTCTAGGCGGCATCAGCATAGCAACCGCTTGTGAGTGCGCGCGGTCAACCGAACGTTGGCCGATGGCCTCTGGCTGCCCGGAGATACACAAGAAGTCTTACGTCTTGCGGCCGGCGCACATTGACGCGCTCTCGAATTCTTATCGAGGGATAATTACTTGATAGGATAAATGGAAATACATCTGGTTTCGCAAACTAGGGAAAATCAGAGTTGCCATTAGTTGACTTAAGTTCGATGTAACTTTCAGATAAGTTGTTGTCATCTCAAACCAACCACTTGTTATGTATATTGTGCTTCTTGTTCCTATAAGCGTGTATAAATTGCCTCAACATTGCACAAATGTTTGGTATGTTTTCGCTCAAAAACATAAATAATAAATGCAACACTGTTGATTGGCAACTGAAATGCACTACTTGAAAGTGAATAAATAAGATGTAAGAACATTTGTATACCGGAATCTTACACGCTACAAGTTTCGTTGAGAGAGACAATTAAGAAAAGAAGTAGTTCTTTTCCCGATTCCAACCATAAAAATGTAATCCCCAATTAATTATTGATAAATATAAGCCCATAATACGATTCAGGGATTTTTGATCTTTCAAATAAAGTCATTAATAACAGTAAATTTAGCACAATTTGGAAAGAAACTAATACAAAATTCGAGGTTCATTTTTCAAGATTTTTCCATTTATTTTCAGTCTTGTTTACTCCGATAGCTCTAAATAATCATATATAGAACAAGAATGACTCTGACATCCGTAGGAGCTGAAACATTTATATGAAAACAGTATGCTAGCAAAGGGTCATATCTATTATCCAAAATATAAATTTCATGCAATAAAACCATTCATGTGTGTAAGTTGTGACATTATCGTGGTGAAAGCAATAGCAGTTTGTGGAATATCTGTGAAAAATCATAATAAAATAGCATTTCAAAAGGTTCCAATCTGCCTGTATGGATTTGAATCATAACTGTCTTTCGAATTCCTGAGTAGAGTGCACCAATCTGCTTGAATATCCTTTTTCAAAAATCTGACCAGTTCCAAACCTACCGATAGATCTTGCTTTTATTTATGTAGGTTTTCGTATGGTTTGCAGTGTCTCGTATGGTGATGGTAATCTCATAGAAATTTGAAAAATCTTTTTGCTATCCAAGTAGTCGAAAAGTTAGTTAAGTTCTAGTAGTCGTATGTCGTTTCAGTTGTTGCTTAGGACAAGCAAAGGAGATATCTCTCGGATTACAAGAACAAATTTAGGAGTAGGAAATGTTAATCTTGTCTACATTTCATAAAGTTCACTGAAAGAAAGCTAAATAATTTATAAGAAAGTAAGCTTTTTCAGTTTTGTATGTGCATTCAACGTGTTAATTATCATTCATAAAATTTCTGCAAAGAATCAGATGCTCTGTAGTTTTAATCAGTTCTTTAAATGAGTCTTAGATGCTATATTTACGTGAGGTGCAGGTAAATTCAAAAGGAAGAAGGTTTCAGTAAATTGAGATTGTTCCACAATAACATAAATTTTTATACGCCATAGCCATGCGTACATGTAAAAATATGTGAATTTATAAGTATTTTAATAGAATAGTAGATTTAGACACATTCGTTTTCTTTATTTTTGTATATTTTGTTAGTTTTTTTTTAATTATCTTCAGGTTATCTCCCTTTAGGGTTAATGTTTAACATGTCTAAGAATCATATAGCTACTACTGACTGGTACTATGCACATACAGGTATTTAGTTACCTAGGTGCATAATTCACGTTTGGGATCATATATTAAATCTATTGTTGAATATTTATATTCTGTAAGAAATTGTGAAATAAACGTAATATATATATATATTGGTATTGGTATTATCTGATTTATTTAGTTTTGGATTCCTTGAGCTTCTAGACACAATCCAGAAACGAGCAGCGTGTTTGATGGATGCGCCTGAACTTAAAAAAGATCTCTACAGTCTGAACCATGGTCGAGAGTCATCAGTACATCAAACATAGGGTCCAAAAGGACGCACCCTCACCAGTTCGAGCCTCGAACTAGCCTCTACCAATAGTCGTACTTTTGGACAACTTTGGCGTAGTATAATGAGCGTCAGTGGAGCTTGTTCCTCGATGGTTACAATTTACAGCGCCTTAAAGTCAATATGAATAGTTATGTCCTCTGGTAGCGCTCCTGGGGCGTGATAGGGGGAATAGGTAAAATATCATCGCTTGGATGAGCTGTAAAGTTTATTGTGGAATTGTGAAAAACCACATTACAATATAGATGAAGAGTTGTGTAATTTACACACAGTTTCACAAACTCTTTTTCTCTGTGACGCGTTTCAATATATATATATATATATATATATATATATATATATATATATATATATATATATATATATATATATATATATATATATATATATATATATATATATTTAAATCATCGTCGGACTGTCCTACTTTTTATCTATATGATGGGAAGAGTTTCACCAAGTAAGAGCATCTACAATCTACATCACAATACGTAAACCATGGATTTGCAGATATCTTATTAGAAAATGCAATCATGAAGAATACACATACAGGCGTAATCATACGTTGTAATTGTCATGACTTCAGGTAATATTTGCATTTAACAAAAAAGGGGGGTTATGGCATAGGTATGCTTGTCCATGTATTTTTATATTTTTAGAGATGAGTACGTCAACAGGATACCTAGCTAGATTTGTATAATTTGTTGAGGTCAGCCACCTAATGAAATGACCGTCTCAACCCTGACCTAACAGTAAAAATGGTAAAATTGTTGCCGTCAGAAACACAAACGACGTGGGAACGTCGCTTCAACAACCATGCAGTGTTGCCAGGCGATTCGTGAGCTTTTTTGACTGTATACGCTTTAAGTACTCTCACGTTAATAGAAATTGTTGGATGTTGTAGCACGCCTCAATAATACATAATATTGATCCAAATTATGAATTATTTATCAATATTTTTTTATGGTGCAATAACACTTTCATAGTAATTGATACTATCCTTAGAGGTTAGCAGTTGCCTTTGAGTCACACATGGAGAGTTAGTCATGCGACATATTATTGGGAACAGCCATTCCTCCAAAGATGTTTCCTAGGAAATTTCTCTTCCTACTAAGAATTTACTGGTTTCAGGACGACTCTCGATGTGTCAAAAATATCCGTTATGACAATTTTCTTTATAATCATTACATTATATTGGAAATTGGTATGTGTTGTAATTTGCATACTGATATTACGAACTAACCATCGCTAGGTATATGTGTCTATGGAGGAATTCCACAACTTTCCACATGTATTGTTGATTCGACTGTTGCCTTTTTGATGTTGATTTTATCTGAATAAAAGTTTTAAATTAATCCATAATATATGTCCATATAACAAAAATACTAACAAAGGTACATAGTGCAAAATATTTTCTAGAGACTAAGTTACTTTGAATTCTGACAGAGTCACCTAGCAATAGAATTCCATTTGGATAGATATTATCACAGCATACACATAATTATAACATACTATGAAGAAGAAAATGAACATGAGAGCGGAGTCAATCCGCTAATTATTTTGCCACATGCTCTGAAGTAGGTCTAGAACGCTAAATTAATTGAATCATTATATCAATGCCTCATTGGAATGCAATTATATATGTTCGAATTTTTTACCAAATAATTTTAGTAGTGAGACTTCTTTTATCCTTTTATCATATATGCCACTTTACTGCAGTGTAATAGATACTATTCCTAAGTATACCTGTAGGCTCTTTTCACTAGCATATATTCATGAATCCAGACAACCATCAACATGTTATGTATAGGCTGCTGTCGGTCGATGTTTTGCACATTTATGCGACTAAAGCTGAAAAATAACGTTACAAAGATCCACTTACATCTTTCAACACAAAAAATGAATGTTATTAAGCGATATAATATTCTATTTTAATATACAATAGTCTTAGTTATTCAGTAGAAGGGTAGTATGCGCCATCTGCTGCCAAATAGCGTAAATAGGGACACATTGGAGAAGCAGACAGCAGGATTTGTTATTATACTACTGAAGAGTTCAGTTCGGTTCGGCCTAATACTGTTTTATTATAATAGGCGGTACAATATACTCCTAGAATTTATAATATTATTAAGATAATAGTCCAAGACTAACAAAGTCATCCCTCAGGCAGTCTTGAGCTGAGAAACCTATCGATTGTATAAATCAGGCATGTGAATGATATATTCATACGAGAATTTCACGATGGATAAGTTTGTTTCCAATTCAGTTAATCGAAATCAAAACACATGTTGATGTTATATTTGAATTTGATATAATCAACCAAATGTTGGTATAAAAGCCCCAAAATGACACTGATTTTGAAAAAATATTTTATTAGCACAAGATTCTGGTATAAGCCCTTCACTCATCTGGTATTAACCTTTCTCATAAGAGGTAGATATTGATATCTTTTCAAAAATTATTTTCCAAATGGATACAAACTACCCTCAATTCAATTATGTAGATTGTAGATGTTCTTACATGGTGAAACTCTTCCATCATGCAGATAAAAACATTGTGTAATTAACACACTTTTAATTTATCATCATTTGATTACTCGAAACCTTCAATTTAAATATACTACATTAACTCTAGTTTGATCCCAATGTCTTGTACCTAATACACCACAATAGTTCCCAGTATGGATATATAGTTATATGTAACTATACCTACCCAGGCTCGCCAAGAGACCCGGCAGGGGATCTGGAGTCCTACCCCCCATGAAGACCTTAAGAACAAAAAAATGAAAATGCGTGTAAACGATAAGCGCAATAGACTTTGTGCCTGGGCGAGGTAATCATTAAAAAAAGTCTTATATGCAGTTTCATTCTCACAGAGTATTTGCGATAGCTAGCATGCTTGGTCCAGTTTTTCATACATGTCTGCTGTTTCTAACTACTACAGTACCATATATTTTTTGTGCCACGGTCTGACTGTATTTTTCATATTGTGCTCACGATATTTCCAGCCTGGTGATGTAAGGATACTTACCAGATCATTGGTATATATAATACCTCTATTTCGATCTCTAAGGAAGATTCATTAGAAGTATTACCAAAACGATTAATGATTGTGGAATCTTGTCTAGAAGTAGCATCTGAAAAAGTTTGTCTTTCTTCATTTGGTAATATTACCCAACTGAGTGAACAAAATCCACTGTCACCAGCTGTGACTGATCATACTTTGAGATTAACTTATGTTGAATCCATTTTTAATAATGTCCTATAATTCCTTCAGACCAAACTCAACATCAATCTTGCTTCCAAATGAATGGGTGGAGAAATAGTGTGTCCACTGCTTGCAGACAACAAGCTTTTTTCTTTTTAGGGTAGTTATCCGAGTCTTCTGTGCGGTGAAATGAACTCTACTAAATTTGTTACTTGAAAATACAAAAGAGTTGCCTTTGGAATGATGAAGGCTTTACTAAGTGAAATTCCGTAGCAGTATAGTCATAGTCGGAGACGATTTAATGGAAGAAGTAGTCAATTTAGGGACATTATAGCTTGGTAGTTGACATAATATTGAAAATACGGTTCATTTTATACCTGTTTCCATATGTCGTGAACAATATTTTCAGATAACATTCACACATCTTCAAAACAGTCAACAGTTTTCTTGATTTTCTAACTATACATAGAACTAATAGGAAACTCCAAAGTAGTATCTTTTCAGTAGCTGATGCTTTATTGTTTATATTTGTTATTTCAGCATATTCAGTACCTTATGGAACTCATACAACTATTCATAAGTTCAGTGAAAAATTCGTAGGCCAATGCTGGAAACAGCAATACAAACACTGCTATAAATAGGGCGACTTTCACACCTAATAAGGCTATTCTAATGGGTATTGTCAGCAGCAGAATCGCAACATATACAGGTAGTAATACAACTTGCAAAATGGATATGAGAAACTGAAATATGTAACCCAAGACTGCTATGAGAGATCTCGTCAATATCGCGCTCAAAATGGTCAACCATATTGCCAAGTTCCTTGCGAAGTTGTCACTGTTGAATACCAAATCACCTGAAACTGAATGGCGGCATAACATATCGTAATGTAGTTCAAGTATGGCTACTTACTTGGCATATATTAGCATATTGCTAATGCCCGCAAGCTTCGGCAATGGTGGAAGTATGTCACGGTTGAATTTTGTCATGTGATTGAAAGTATCACAGTCAGAAAAAAGTCAAATGATATTCAATGTCAATCATTAGATTTTCTATGCTTATACAGAGGAATGCATTTAATTTATTGTAAGGTCGAAAAAAGGGGCTTTGTGAGCGCAGAGTCTA